>JAHSPW020000007.1:13448318-14648318 GCA_019985065.2 Arctostaphylos glauca
ATGGAAGCTCCAAATAAAGAAGCTCGTACAACGTCAAGAAGATGACGGTTCTTGCGTTCTGCAACTCCATTTTGCTGAGGGGTGGAGGTACAAGTTGTCTGATGAACAATCCCATGCAAACTTAGAAATGGGTTCACGTCTCGATTAACAAATTCTCCACCATTATCAGTGCGAAGAACTTGTATCTGAGATCGATACTGAGTGGCTATCACCTTGTGAAATTTTTGAAACAATGAACTAACTTCATCTTTTGTTTTCATCAGACAAACCCAAGTCATACGAGAATAATCATCAATAAATGAAACAAACCAACGTGAGCCATTCAGAGAAGAAATTTTTGCTGGACCCCATACATCAGAGTGAACAACCACAAACGGAACTGGACTTTTATGTAATCTTAGTGGAAAAGGAGCACGATGGCTTTTAGCCAATTCACAAATGTCACACTTGAAATCTGAAACAGGCAAATGCAGAAACAACTTTGGAAACAATTTTTTTAAATATCCAAAAGAAGCATGGCCTAAGCGCCTATGCCATAACCAAATGTCTGAATTTTTTGATTTTGTAGACCCTTCAGCCGAGAAGACTTGAGCCAACTGATTTGAACTTGCCGGTGCCAGGTTAAGATAATAGAGCTTCCCCCTTCTAGTACCATAACCAATTGTCCTCTGAGTCCGGATATCCTTAAAAACACAATGGTTAGGCCAAAAAATCACGATACATTGCAAAGAGCTGGTTATTTGAGCGACAGACAACAAGTTATAGTTGAGGGAAGGAACGACCAAAACAGAATTTAAATTCAAGTCTTTGGTAAGAGTAATTGAACCTTCTCCAATCACAGGAGAAGAATTACCATTTGCGGTGGACAGTATAGGTTGTTTAGATGGTTTCATAGAATGAATGTGATTAACGTCAAAGGTCATGTGATCTGTAGCACCAGAATCAATTATCCATGTACTATTACTAATAGGTGCAGAAGTATGAAGAGCCTTACCAATGTTACCTGTCTTAGCAATCAAAGATGAGGTATTCTGAGGAGTGTTGTTGGAAGGTTCGGCTACTGCCACGGAAGCATGGTGCTTGGGCTTTAAATTCCGCTTGCTTGGTGCCTTGGCAGGATCCCACCATTCAGGATATCCAATCAGTTCATAGCACCGTGCCTTAGTATGTCCGGTTCCATTACAATGGGTACAAAAACGGTCTGGTCGTGCAATATGGATTAATTTGGTGGTCATGGTTGTGAGGATACGGTGGTAAGGGTAATATGGATTAATTTGGTGGAGTTTGTAGGATACGGTGGTTTTGTAGAATGCTTTCGGTGGTTTTGTAGAATGCTTTCGGTGAAGAAAAAAAAGAATTCAAAGAAGAATGATTTAGGGTTTCGTGGCTCTGATACCAACTTGAAAATCAGAGAAGAATATTTTCATTCATAATAAATCTGTAATCTGCACATGTACATATTTATAGAGATAGAGATAGAGATAGAGATAGAGATAGAGATAGAGATTAGGATACATAATCCTAATCCTAAACTAACTAGGATACATAAGAATCAATTCCTAGAATCTCTCCTAGATTCTCGAGAATCATCCTTAACAGAATAATATCGCAACAATCACGTGATTCATATGATTTTGTAACACAGCCTTGGGTCGTCCCTACTAGAATTTAAAGTTGAATACATTTTACACTTCTTTCCCCTTTTGGGAAAAATCTGCTTCCCACTTTTTGTTGACTAATAATTTGTACAGTTAAAGAACTATTAATTTGTGTTTGTAGATAAGAAAATCGATCCTTGCAATAGGGAATCAAAATCCTTTAATGCTTAGGGAAGAGATCATATTTGAGCAGTGGACACCCGTTGAAAGACTGCTTTATTGCTTCTTCAACCTTAAAAGTGGGATAGAAATCACGGCTTGATTATCTATTTCTGGAGCTTGCTGGTGTCATCCCTTTGGCCTAAAATGAATACATCAGATTTTGATACTTTAAACTGTCAGTAAAATCAGTTTTTCTGAACATCTCTTGTAGAGGGTGTGAGAGACTTTTGGGGAAATTTTTAGGAAAAGAACCCATTTATGAGAAACAATTAAAAATACATTGTAAATTTGCCGTTTCATTTTCACTAAAAAAGTAAAATAGGATATGAAACCGATGAGGGTTTTTAATTTCAGAACAATTTCCGAAAAGTGCTTTGCAGAACTTAACTTGAAACAACCGTCAAACATCAGAACGTGTCATGAATGTTTTTGGCTTAGTCCAACTGATTGTTTTCTTATTGAAGATCCATTGGCCAGTCCGGATGAAGAAAGAGTCAAAGGGATTTAAGCCCGAAAATCTGATTCCAACAGACATACCAAGTACATGGGAGGCAATGGAATCTCTATACGATTCTGGTAAAGCTCGAGCACTTGGTGTTAGCAATTTTTCTTCGAAGAAATTGGGAGATTTGTTGGAGGTAGCACGTGTTCCCCCTGCTGTCAACCAGGTTGAGTGCCATCCTTGCTGGAATCAGTCCAAGCTACGGGAACTCTGTAGAGCTAAGGGAGTTCATCTATCAGTGAGTTGACAAACTATTGTAGTTTCTATTAGTTGCATCAATTGTATATGACGGAACCATCTATGATTGGTTAAACGTGAACACTTTTTGTAATTCAAGATGCCTACAAGTCCTAAACCTTTATTTTTATTTTGTTGCTTTGTCTCTGTATATCTTACTCTTCAGGGATATTCACCGTTGGGTTCTCCTGGTACAACATGGCTCAAGAGTGACGTTCTGAAGCATCCAGTTTTAAATATGGTGTCTGTGGAACTGGGCAAGACTCCTGCTCAAGTTGCTCTTCGCTGGGGTCTGCAGATGGGTCACAGTGTGCTTCCTAAGAGCACAAAGGAAGCAAGGATCAAGGAAAACTTTGAGGTTTTTGATTGGTCTATTCCGGATGACTTGTTTGCCAAGTTCTCTGAAATTCAGCAGGCAAGTTATTTCTTTGTTTTTTTATACTTAAATCTAGTGTTCTTATTCTTCTTATGCCGATAGGCAATTTTTATGCCAACGGTTTATTCACTTAAAAATAAAAAATGTAACATCTGAGCATTCTTTCGGTATTAACATATGACCGTATATTACGCCACTACGGAACCTAAACCAACTACTCTAGCTCATGCTCAGTTGGCCAATCCTGTAAACCTCATTAAAAGCAGGAATTGATCATAGCTATCCCACTATGGACTTTTTTAGTGGTTTGTTTATTGTCTATTGAGCGGTTCTTGTATTTGATTTGTGCTTGTTGGGGTAGTAAGCATATGTTCTTGGACTTTGATTGTCCAGGTTGATGTAACAATTTCAATGATAATTGTATGTAGTCTTCAACCGATTGACGACAATACATACAAAACTTTGTCTAGGCTTTAATTGGGGGCCCCTGTAGTGGACAGTGAGAGTGATACCTGGAGACTAGTCGAGGTTCGCGTAAATTAGGTCAGACACTCTGAGTTACCAAAAAATAAAATAAAAGAATAAACCTATCAAGCAACTTAATGTTCCGGCATCATCTATTACTTATATTTGGTTTCGTAAAGATTCTTAGTCAAGTGACTCTCTCTCTCTCTCTCTCTCTTTCTCTCTCTCTCTCTCTCTCTCTACCTACCTATATGTGTGTGTGTGCGCGCGCGCACTTGCTGGGTTCTTTTTTGTTTTTTTTTTCATCTGGAACGGGGTTTGGTGTTGGAAGTGAATAAAATTCTTTTGTCTGCAAAGAATTTGTGCATATTCTTAGTAATTGTGCCAAATTTCCCCAACTGTGCAGGCAAGACTACTCCGAGGGACTTCATTTGTCCATGAAACTCTTGGGCAGTACAGGACGGTTGAAGAACTCTGGGATGGTGAGATGTGAGAAGACAGAATATCAAAGTTTAGGAGGTTTTTTTCACAGGATCAAAGTTTGGACCATTTGTTAAATTTAGTCAATTTGCCTTTTTACCGCTTTGATACTATGTTTCTCATTTGCTGACCTGTTATGCGTACGTGTTCAAACTTGAATTTTACGTGACATGCTGCTGTTTGGCTACATTCCATGAGTTTATTGAGGAAGGAAATATAGTCGGTTGGAATATTTCAGATCTGCCTTGGTTGCAATCAATATCACTTCAAATCTGGACTATACTACCTGAACTGCAGCCTCCCTCTTCCTTCCATGCACGGACAAGTAGCAACTTGGGTTTATGGCAGGGTGGCCACTTTTAGTAATTCTTGGTAACAAGAATAATATATTGTTTAAGAAATGATCAGAATTGGACGTGTTTTTGTGGTCCAACATTCTTGTTGTGGACCGAATCCAACACATTTTGGCAATGAAAGAAGGAATTCAGAATCTTGGGAGGGAGAACCCGAATCTGCCCAAACTCATTGTATAATGATGCACTGCATACGTGGAGCTTAATTAACTTAATTATTTTATTTTATTTTCTTGCTGTCACAAGTTTGTTAGAGTTGTTAGGAATTGGCGGGAAAGGGAAATGAGAGGAGGGAAGTCACGCTTATAGTGAGGAGTTGGCGTGAAGAGAGGGGGAGTGTTGGATTACCTGAATTCTTATCTCCATTCTCTCTCTCTCTCTCTTGTTCTCTCTGAATTCTTCTCTATCTTCTCTGCAATTCTCTCGTATCACTTCTGTAATTCTCTGAGTTGAATACAAGAACCATTCAATTCATTTGAATTGAATTTATCTTTTACAATTTAGTTAATTCATTCATCAGTGGTATCAGAGCAGTCAATCCTTGGCTGTTTTGCGTTACAACGATGGCGGAAGGACTCAGATCGCAGGACTTCAAACGTTTGGAGGAATTGGTCAACAAATTACGCCATGACTCTGAGCGTCAGGGTGGCTCGGTGGATCGCCATGGGGAGACCATCGCTCAACACTCCGTCGCAATCACGGAGGTTCGCGATTTACTAGTGTCCCTTAGCATGAAGTGCGACGGAATCGCGAATCAGGTAGCAATTCTATCGACTCGTGGACCAAATTCCCCTCGATTGGATTTCCCCCATGGAAATGGTGGAATGAATACTGGACAGTTTGGTGGTAATTGGCCATCTCGTTATACGAAGATCGATTTCCCCAAATTTGGGGGAGATGATCCAGAAGGTTGGATTTACCGCTGCGAAAAATTCTTTGAGATCCATACAGTGGGGGATACTCAGAGAATTCAACTGGCTTCTATTCACCTAGAGGACAAGGCCATTAACTGGTTCCGTTGGGTTGAAAAGGCACATCCTACTAATAACTGGACTAAATTTACTGAGGCCCTAACTGCTAGGTTCAGTACTAGTGTATACGAGGATGCTGTAGGCCAACTCACTAAACTCAAACAAACTTCTACTGTAAAGGAATATCAGGAACAATTCGAAGAACTAGCTAACAAAACTACAGGCCTTAGTGAAGGATTTTTTATTAGCTGCTTCATTAGTGGGTTACAGAGGGAAATCAAGGCAGGTGTTCTCATGTTCAAACCTGTTACCATCACAGCTGCAATGGGACTGGCTAGGCTCCAAGAGGAGACTATAGATGTAGTCACAAAGAAATCCAAAGGAATCCTTCCCACACCCACCAAACACCACTATACATCCTTCCCTCCACCACCAAAGATCACCCCCTACCCTAACCCCACTGCAGTGTTTCCACCAAAAAACCTGGAGGCCCTACCACCAATTAAAAGGATTACACAATCAGAAATGGATAACAGGAGACAGAAGGGCCTATGTTTTGGCTGTGATGAACGTTATTTCCGTGGGCACGTGTGCAAGAAAAAGCAATTGTTCTCACTAGAAGTGGAAGAGGAGGAAGGTAATTCAGAGGTGGAAGTGCAGCAGGAGGAACCAGACCCACAGAACAGTGATGAACTACAGATTTCAGTGCATGCTATTTCTGGGGTATTGCCATATAAGACCATGAGGATACAAGCCAAGGTTAAGAAGTGTCCTGTGTCTATCTGTCACAACCCAAAATAGAGGACATGACGGGCCGTGAACCGCAAGGCCTCAACTTGCAGAACACGCAGCCTCAAAATAATAAAAGTAATTAAATTATTAAATAATATCGATTACCAAAAGACCAAGTTTCTATTCCCAAAATTCCAACCAAAAATTCCAAACCAACCGTGAGGCAAAACCACCATACGAACCAGCCAATAAAATGTACCTCCAAAGAATAAATAAATCGACGAAATCTAGTTACTAAATTCTTAAAAGAAATGCGGAAGCTAAATAATAAAATTCTAAAACTAAATGCAATGTCCTATGGAGGTCAATAAAACAAATCCCACGATGCCACCAGAATCCTTCCCTAACGTCCTGACTCGCCTGAAAAATAATGTGGAATAAATCCGTCAGCTGAAAGCTCAGTGAATGGCAAAGCATGTATATTATAATAAGTTTCTAAAAGATGGATTAAAATAATTTAAGTTATTAGCATAAAATAAGGTATAAGAGTGTATCACAACCAAATAAAATAAACAATTTTTCATTTAACCAATAATAAATCTCAATGGTGATCACAATCAGATATCCAACCAAACAACAAGGGGAACCATAAATACCAAATAGTACCAAATGCCAGTGAAATAAATAACTCAAAAATTGGATCCAATATCGAACTTAGAGTCACCACGAGTAGGCAGCCCGTGGAACTTTTCCCTAAGACGATCCGGTTAAGGTCACCAGGACGCACCAGGAACTTTTCCTTCAACCGTTGAGCATTAGGGTCACCCGGCCTAACCCGAGAATCTTCCCAAATGGCCAGAGTCACCCGCACACAGAGGATTAATTTCCCTGGACTTCCAAAATACGTTCCCAATTATAACATCCACAAAGTATTCACCAAAAAGACTATTGAGAGAATTAAATGATTCATCGAACATTAATCATATGCCTTTTGAACAACCAAACACCAAATATAATTTCCAATTCATAAAAAAAAAAAAAAATATATATATATATATATATATATATATATAGCTTTTAAAAGGAATAATTTTTCAGGGAACGGATAGATTTCAAAAGTACGTAACATACTTAACCACTCACCTGAATCGGAAGACAACGCAATACGAACAGGACAAACGAGGCTAACCTGGTACAAATAAATCACATGAACTAACTAATTAATTTAAATATATATAACAATGTCTAATCAAATTTGAAATACAATAACTAGCTAATTATCTAAACCTGACTTAAACATAATATCCATATACTACCAGTAGCTAACACTTATTTTCATAACCCAACAAATCTAGAATTCTAACAGCGTTTAAACTCTAAGACAATTGATAAAACTAATATTTTACGGAAAAGACCTACCATGCTAATGTTAACTAGAGCTAAGGAGGCATGCTACCCAACAACCCACAAAACAGCCCCCTACAAGCTACCTAAAATATAAATAACATAAGTCAGTGGCCTCCTTCTGTCCATTAATTAATCTATGGCCATGGATGTATCTATGTGTAAAGCATGTGTGGGTGTTCACCATACAAGACAAAAATCAAAGAAAATGGTACTGACCTATTCTTTGCAGCCTACACCGTACCTTTTAATTTATCTCTCTCTCTATGTCTCGGAACCCACCGCCATTCACTTTACGTTTCTTTTCTCTCTTTCATGCTTCCTCACACACAACAATCCTCAACCCACTTTCTATTTCTATTATTCTTCACCTCTCAGCAATTGACCAGAACAAAAAAAGTAGAGCAAGAAAGGCAAAGAAATTGGGAGATTTGATTACAACTTACCAGGAGATCGCACAAGGCAAAAGAGAAACCTACGGCTGCTGCTCTGCTTTCAGAAAACCCTAACCCCAATAAAATTTAGGCTATCAGTCTATTTATATACTAAGAAGTACAAATTAATAGGAAACATTTATTTATATAAAAAAATACTATTAGACCCAAAAATATATAATAACCCAATATTATTATTTTACCAAAGTAAAACTTGTACTCCCAAAATTATAATCATGTCTCTAGCACTTCTAATATACACAAAATAATTATCAAATGTCCGGACCAAATAATTTTAAATTTTAAATTAAATATTAAGCAAAAGTTGGGGTGTAACACTATCCTCATCGACTCAGGCAGCACACACAACTTCTTAGACCCAAACACAGCCAGAAGAACTGGCCAAGTGGTACACAGCACCACACCCTTACCAGTGATCGTAGCTGATGGGACAAAAGTTTACAGTGAGGGTGTCATTCCTAACTTCAAATGGGTGATGCAGAACACAGAATTTGAAACTACAGTTCGAGTTCTGCCCTTGGGGGGATGTGACATGGTTCTGGGAGTGCAGTGGCTATCAACATTGGGTCCTGTCACTTGGGATTTTGCAGATTTAAGGATGGAATTCCAGGTCCAGGGAAAGAAACACACCCTTCTGGGTGGAAATACAGTTGACATCCAACAGGTGGAAGCAAAAGCCATGCAAGTGATGATAGACAAAGGAACACCAGGCTTCTTAGCCCAGCTCTACCCTATCAATTCCCAAGCTGGATCAGAAGCAACTCCCTCTGAAGTCGAAGAGATTCTCTCAGAGTTCACAGATGTCTTCCAAACCCCAAGTGGACTGCCACCATCCAGGACTCATGACCACAGAATTCCACTCAGGCCAGGATGTGCTCCTCCCAACACCAAGCCCTACAGGTATCCATATGTGCAGAAAAATGAGATTGAGAAGATTGTTAAGGAAATGCTGAGCACAGGTATCATCAGACCTAGCACTAGTCCCTTTTCATCTCCTGTTTTGTTAGTTAAGAAGAAGGACAATTCATGGAGAATGTGTGTTGATTACCGTGCCCTTAACAAGGAAACAATTAAGGATAAGTTCCCAATTCCAGTGATTGATGAACTCCTAGATGAATTGCACAATGCTCAGTTCTTTTCCAAGCTAGACCTGAGGTCTGGATATCATCAAATCAGGATGTATCCTAGTGATGTGGACAAAACAGCTTTTCGTACCCATGAGGGGCATTATGAATTCTTAGTAATGCCATTTGGACTCACAAATGCACCCTCTACCTTCCAAAGCCTCATGAATGATATCTTTAAACCATATCTCAGAAAATTCATCTTGGTCTTTTTTGATGATATTTTGGTTTATAGCCCACCTGGAAGGACCACCTCGCTCATATTAAACTCACCTTACAAACACTGAGAGAACACAAGCTATTTGCCAAGTTGTACAAATGTGAGTTTGGCAGGAGTGAAGTGGAATACTTGGGCCACATCATCAATGGCAATGGAGTAGCTGCAGATAACAAGAAAGTGGCCCGCATGGTAGCATGGCCAAGGCCAAGGAACATCAAGTCCCAGGAACATCAAGTCCCTCAGGGGTTTCCAGGGGTTTCCTAGGGCTAACTGGGTACTACAGAAGGTTTGTCAAGGACTATGGGAAGATTAGCAAACCTCTTACTGATCTCCTCAAGAAGGATGCTTTTACCTGGTCTGAAATGGCAGAGGAGGCATTCCAAACACTGAAGCAAGCTATGACCACCACCCCTGTGCTAGCTCTGCCAGACCATTCTAAGCCATTTGTGGTTGAGTGTGATGCATCAGGAAAGGGAGTTGGAGCTGTACTCATGCAAGAAGGTAGACCCTTAGCCTATTACAGCAAACATTTGTCCCCCAAGAACTTGGGCTTATCAACCTATGAAAAGGAGCTACTGGCCTTGGTGATGGCAGTAACCAAATGGAGGCACTACCTACTTGGAGGCCACTTCCTAATCAGGATTGATCATTTGAGTCTCAAATATCTACTGGAGCAGTGGTTAACCACCATTATGCAACAGAAGTGGCTAACAAAACTGATGGGGTATGACTATGAAATCACTTACAAGCAGGGTAAGAAGAACCTAGTAGCTGATGCACTATCAAGGGTGGCAGAAGAACAGGTGGAGTCCATGTTGCATGCTATCACAGCTGTGATCAGTGGATGGGTGAAAGACATCCAGGAAAGTGTAGCTAATGATGCAGACATGCAGAAAATTATTCAGTTCAAGGAGCAGGACCCTCTATCACACCCTAAGTATACTTGGATGCATGGCCTATTGTACTACAACACCAAGTTGGTGGTGGGTAAAAACCCAGCACTGAGGAAGAAACTGATCATGGAGCACCATGACAGTGCTGCAGGGGGACACTCTGGGGTGGACAGAACTCATAGGAGGATCAAGCAAGCTTTCTACTGGAAGGGAATGGCTAAGGAAGTTCAACACTATGTGGAGGAATGTGACATATGCCAACAAAACAAATCTGAGAATACTAAGACACCTGGACTTCTGCAACCTCTACCCATACCTACCAGGATTTGGACTGACATCTCCATGGATTTCGTGGAGGGTTTACCCATCTCTCAGGGTAAATCAGTGATCATGGTGGTGGTTGACAGACTCACTAAAGCTGCACACTTCCTAGCACTAGCACATCCCTACTCTGCCACAAAAGTAGCTCAAGGCTTCTTGGACACCATTTACAAGCTACATGGGATGCCCACATCTATTGTATCAGATAGGGATCCAATTTTCACAAGCACATTCTGGAAAGAACTCTTCAAGCTACAAGGGACAAGCCTAAACCTCAACTCTTCCTACCACCCCCAATCTGATGGCCAAACTGAAGTGATTAACAGGTGTTTGGAAAACTACCTAAGGTGTATGGTAGGGGACAGGCCAAGACAATGGGCTCAATGGCTTCCCTTAGCTGAATGGTGGTACAATACCACATACCATGCCTCTACAGGAGTCACACCCTATGAGGCAGTCTATGGGCAAGCCCCACCAAACTGGAGGGATTATGTTCCAGGGTCCACTATGGTGGCAGCAGCTGATTCTACTTTGCAAGACAGACAGACCATGATGCACATACTGAAGACTCACCTACAGCAGTCACAACAAAGAATGAAGGTTATGGCTGACAAGCATAGAAGTGAAAGGCAGTTGGAAGTAAGGGATTGGGTTTACTTAAGGCTACAACCCTATCGACAATATACAGTGGCCTACAGGGCCAATGCTAAGCTGGCTCCAAGGTACTTTGGTCCGTATCAAATACTTCAAAAGATTGGGCCAGTAGCATACAAGTTGCAACTACCACCAGGGTCAAGAGTTCACCCAGTCTTCCATGTCTCACAACTAAAACTGAAGCTTGGTCCCTTGTCCAAGTCTGCCACTAAACTGCCTGAGGTAACTGAGGATGGACAGCTGCATGTGGCTCCAATGGCTATTCTCGCAAGGAAGATGATCAAAAAGCACAACAAGGCCCTCACTATGGTTCTGGTGCAGTGGTCTACCACAGTCCCTGAGGATGCTACATGGGAACCTCTCCACCAGCTACAACAAAAGTTCCCTCACTTCCAACCTTGAGGACAAGGTTGCTCTCAAGGGGGATGGAATGATGCACTGCATACGTGGAGCTTAATTAACTTAATTATTTTCTTTTATTTTCTTGCTGTCACAAGTTTGTTAGAGTTGTTAGGAATTGGCGGGAAAGGGAAATGAGAGGAGGGAAGTCACGCTTATAGTGAGGAGTTGGCGTGAAGAGAGGGGGAGTGTTGGATTAACTGAATTCTTATCTCCATTTTCTCTCTCTCTCTCTTGTTCTCTCTGAATTCTTCTCTACCTTCTCTGTAATTCTCTCGTATCACTTCTGTAATTCTCTGAGTTGAATACAAGAACCATTCAATTCATTTGAATTGAATTTATCTTTTACAATTTAGTTAATTCATTCATCATATAAGCAGCCGAAGCTGCTTTTAACTGCTAACGAATTACAAATACCGTCTTGTCTCTTTGTCCGATAATGGAAGCCAGAGATCCCTTCTCACGGTCCGAACACTAAATCTTGTAAAATGAACCCTAAGGCAGAGTGGAAACACTAGTGTTAGATGACCCTTGAAGTTGGACACTGTAACGTCCCGATTTTCGAAAATATTAAACAAAAGAATTAAATAATTAAAAGTCAACATTTTATTTAGTAAATAAGGTTTGACATGGATTTATGCTCTTACAAAAGTGAAATATCAAATAGTCTCCCGACATAGGATATCACAAAAAGACTTTAAATTGGAATTTCAGAGCTAGTCTAATTCATCTAAGTGAATCACGGCTTGACTGGGTCTTCATCTGGGAATGCATCCTTGTAGGTCGGATATTCAACTAATTTTCCATCTTCATCAGTACCTAGCATTTCATGCCAAGAGCAAAAAAAAAAAGAAATACACATCATGAGCTTTAACACTCAATAAGTTATCATACCCTTAAGTTTCCTTTTCAATGGTTTGGGTAGGCGGAATAGGGTGTTATGGGTGGAGGAGCCCCACTTTTTTGTTGATATTTCCAAAGAAGAAGAAGGTTCCAGATCTCAATGCTGTAGGGATTAGTTGGGGTTTTATTATGTATTTGTCCTTTTTTCATTTAATAAAAATTTGAAGTTTGTTGATAAAAAAAGTATAATTATATTAAATATTAAACTATAGTTAAACAAATAAGGTAGAATAAGTAATTTTTTATTTTTAGTGGCAATGGTTTTTTATTTTGGAAAATTTTAAAAGTGGGTTTTTTCCGTCTCTCTCCCGTTAACTTCTCCCTCCCCCTCTCTAACTTAAACTCTCTCTTGCTCACGAAATTTCCAGCAATACTCAGTGTATGGGAGTGATGGTGGAGGCCATATATATAAGTAAGGTGTGGGAACATTGGTCGAGGGATTTGTGGGAGGCTTTTATGGGATTTGGGTACCTTAGAGGCAGGGCCGGCCCCGAGATTTTCGGGGCCCTAAGCAAAATTATAAAATTAGGCCTTAAATATTCTTTTCAAAAAAAATAAACATAAAAATTATCTTCAAAATAATATTATCAATAAAAATTTTACGACATAAAGTAAGTTTATGATGTTTTACATTTAGTTGATTCAAATTAAAAGTCAAGTTTTTATACAAATTTATTTTGTACATTTTAGTGATGTGCGACATTTATATAGTAATATTATTAACAAAGATCTTTAGTACACTATTTAGGCTTAATTTGACGAAAGAACTTAAAATTGACTTATTTTTTAAATAAATTTACTCATTTAGTGCATATTTAATAGTAGAATTAAAAGGCTAAAAAATATTCATGATATTAGCAAAAAATATGCTCAAGACAAAATTAAGTGGTTTATTTTTCAAGTATTTATTTTTTAACTATTTTGGTAATACATTCATATCCAAGAAACAAAGAAATAAATAAATAAATTGTTAGTGGAAAATATGAGAACATTTATCAAAAAAGTCAAAAAAGTAAGAATTGTTAAAAAATATGAGAACATTTGTTATTTATTTGCTTATTATTTTCAAATAAAAAAAGATAATAATCCAACAATTGGGCTCAACAATTGGGCTAAAAAATAATCAAGTAGGTCATTTTTTAATAGGGCCCTAGTTAATAAAGTAGTTGGGCTAAATATTTGGGGCTTTTTTTTCAAAGAAGCAAAAATAATAGGAGGCCCTAATTTTGGGCCTTTTTGGAGGGGCCCTAGGCGGTGGCCTGGTGGGCTGCCCTATTGGGCCGGCCCTGCTTAGAGGTACTCCTATGGCAGTGGCAGCTTGATTGGGGAGGCATGGGAGCGATGGTGAGGGTTAGAGTCCTAGGTTTAGTTTAGGGTGGTGATGGGTAGTGGGGTGTTAAGAATATATATATGTGCGCGTGCGTGCGCTCACGTGAGGGTGTTAGATAATTATAGTATAATTTAGCTACATTACGCATGCAATAGTAATATATATAACCTATGATATAATTACATATGTACATATAGTGTATGCTATGTGCATGAAAGAAAATGCTCATGTATGTACACATGTACATATATATTATGAAATAAAAATATACGTGTGACCCAAAATAATAATTATGCGGTGTCGAACGTTATATACACATGGCATGAAAAAGGTTTATTCTTGAAATAATATTATTAAGATTAAAATTTTCTAGTTGTTACAACTTATCTCTCTTAATGAATTTCGTCCTCAAAATTACAAAGTGACAGGTTCAAAAAAGTGTGGGTGATTGGCATGGATAATTTCCTCTCTTTCCTAAGTAGATTCTTCGATATTGCGATGACGCCATAGTACTCGTACAAGACAGATGATTTTCCCCTGTAGGTCGTCTCTCCGTGATCAATGATGCGTATCGATTGTTCTTCATAAGTGGTATCTTCGTCAATGGCCACTTTTTTCCAGTTGAGGATGTGGGTTAGATGTGCCATATATTTACAGAGCATGAATACATGGAATATGTTGTGTACGCGGTCAATCTAAGGTGGAAGTGTTATACAATAGGTGACTTCTCTAACGCGCTGTAAAATCTCAAATGGTCCAATATATCATGGTGATAGCTTTCCTCTCTTCCCAAGTCTGATAATCCCACAGCGAGGTGAGATCTTCATGAAAACGTGATCCTCTACGTTGAAGGTCAAAGGTCTAGTCCTTTTGTCAGCATAGCTCTTCTGTGTGCTCTATGTTGTCAGTAGTCGTTCTCAAATAATTTTGACTTTCTTGGTAGTCTCCTGCACAATATATAGCCCCAAAAGGCTGGTCTCTCCCACTTTGGTTCAACAAATAGGTGATCAACATGGACGTTCGTAGTGTGCTTTGTACGGGGCCATTTCAATACTCAACTGATAACTGTTGTTATATGCGAATTCCATTAAGTGTAAATATCTCTCCCAGCATCCTCGAAAATCTAGTACGTAGGCTCTAAGCATGTCCTCCAATGTCTCTATAGTCCTCTCTGATTGTCCATCGATCTGAGGATGAAAGTCGGAGCTCATCCAAGATTTATTCCCAAGGCTTTCTGTAGACTCTGCCAGACGGTTGGCGTGAATCTCAAATCTCCGTCTGATACTATGGATATTGGTACACCATTAAGTCTGATGATCTCCTTGATATATAGTCGGTTGTACGAATCCATTGTGTCTGATAACTTGATCGGTAGAAAATGTGACGACTTAATCAAATAGTCCACAACGATCTAGATGGCATCATGTCCCTAAACTAATCTCAATAGTCCAGTCATAAAATCTATAGCAATATGTTCCCATTTTCATCCTGATATCGGCAAAGGCTGCAAAGTACCTCCCAATTTCTAATGCTCTGCCTTGACTTGCTGACATATGAGGCAAGTAGCTACATATTTAGCCACGTCCTTCTTTATCCTACTCTACCAGTATGTTCTTCTCAAATCTTTATACATCTTGTTACCTCTAGAGTGGACAACAAAATTAGACTTGTGGAATTCATTCAATATTGATTCTCTAAGTGTTCCCAAGTTTGGCACAAAGGTCCTTCCTAGATATCTCAGTCCTCGGTCTACTCCAATCGTCCATCTAGCTGACACTTCTCCTTTGGCTAATTTGCTCTTGACAAGGTCTGCCTCTGAGTCAAGTGTTTGTATCTTCAGATTTTCTTCATGAAGTGTTGGTGTAGCTGTCAATGCACAAAGATAAGCTCCTTCATGTATCTCATTCTATTGTAATCTGTATCCATGTATCTACTCAAGCACCTTCCATTCCTTGACTGCTAGGCTAGTGACATATCCTCGGGACTTGTGACTAGCTGCATTAGCTACCACATTAGCCTTTTCCGGATGATATGATGGGTGAAGTCATAATCTTTCAGGTATTTCATCCATCTTCATTGCCTCATGTTCAAATCCTCCTGAGTGAATAAGTACTTGAAACTCTTGTGATCTGTGAAAACTTTAAACTTCTCATCGTAAAGGTAATGACGCGAAATCTTAAGTGCATAAACCACTGAGGCAAGTTCTAAGTCATGAGTCAAATAATCTTGTTCGTGTATCTTCAACTGGCGTGATCCGTAGACTACGACTTCCATTCTTGCATATGTACACAACGTAAACCTTCTTTCAATGTGTCACAATAGACGACATACCCAATATCATGTTGTGGAATGATAAGAATAGGGACATTTGTCAATCTATTCTTCAACTTCTGGAAAGACTTTTCATATGCATCGCTCCAATCAAACTTGATTCCTTTATCGATTAGTCGAGTCATTGACTTTGCCAAAGCCAAGAAATCCAAAATGAATTGTCTGTAATAACCGGTTAGTCCCAAAAAGCTGCGAATCTCAAACACTGATGTCGGTCGCTTCCAATCTTTGATGGCTTCTATCTTGCTGTCATCAACTGCAATTCCGTTCTCTGACACCACATGTCCTAGAAACTTGACTTCCTTCGTCTAAAATCCACACTTGCTAGCTTTGGCGTAGAGCTGGTTATCCCGTAAAATATGAAGTGTGATCCTTAATTTGTTCATGTAGTTCCTTGATGGCTGAGTAAATTAGTATGTCGTCAATAAACATGACCACCAATTGGTCCAAGTACTGAGTAAATATCTTGTTCATGAGACACATGAATACTGTTGGGGCATTGGTAAGTCTGAAAGGCATCACTAGAAATTCGTAGTGGACATACCTCGTTCGGAAAGCTATTTTCTAAATGTATGTATACCTTACCCTTAATTGATGATACCCGGATCGTAAATCAACATTAGAGAAACAAGTTGCTCATCTAAGCTGGTTAAACAGGTCATTAATCCAAGGTAGTAGATATCGATTCTTGCTCGTGGCTTGATTGAGTTGTCTGTAATCAAGTACAAAGTCTGAGCGTCCCTTCTTTTTTCTTCACAAAAAGTATTGAAACTCCCCTAGTGAAGTGCTCGGTCGAATAAAACCCTTCTCCAAGAGCTTTTCAAGTTGTAGCTTATGATTGTCTTAAGAGCAATACGCACCTACAATGGAGCATTCATTTGTCTTACAACTAGGTGAGAGAAGCCTTTACCGATACCAATCAATTTTTTTTTTCTCTGCACAGGTGATTTATAGATTGAGATCTACAGAAGTTGTAAAATGTTTGGATTATCAAATGATATTTTTTGGTTTACGTCACAAAGCAATCATTTGAGTAATCGTTACACAGGAAGATTCTTTCTCCGAATTGGTAGAAGGGGTGTGTACAATGTACATATATAAGTCTAGAGAATAGAAATTTATTATGGTGTCAATACAAAAGTCAATTATCATCAAGTGGAAAAGTGAAGCAAATCTAGACAGAGGACAAGAATAATCTATTGAGCGAAACATTATTATATCCAACTGGACAATCACCCGTGTTGTGGGCCGTTGATTAGGGGAGTGAATGGCATTTCGCAATTCTCCTTTATAAGATTCAGCCCCTATGTGATAGCAAGGGCTGTGGATATATTCTTTTTAGGGAATTGGGAAGCCTACTACATAGCAAACGTATTGTGCAGTAAAAATACTGTTTGAACAATGTTCCAACTATCCGAATAGTATTTTGTGCACCAAAACGATGTCATTTTAACGCACGTCATGCCCTACTGTGCATAATCCCAAGTCCCATTTTTAGCTCTGAATGTAGCCCGAAGGGATTAGTGCTTACCCAATCTAAAACATAAAAATTGAAAATATGTAATCGTGTAAAAATGAGGCCACCCAGAAAATATTGAAAACTTGTAATTCATCATTATTCTGTCTCAGCCATGTCTTTCACACGGGCTCTACAAAAATGCCGTGTTCATCATTTGTTGACATGGTGAGAAAAAGAAAAAGAAAACATCATTGGGGTCCAAAGATGGTCATAAATAGTACATACTATAAGAAACATAACAGGCTGAAGAAGGGTGACACCACAATTGACAAGAAACGAGAGCGCATTCACGAGCGTAAACTCTTGCCACAGTACTCTCACTCGAGGCTGACGTTCTTGTGCGTGTAAATGACACCTTTATCACCGTCAACAACTTGGCCGCTACCTCTCAGAATCCTACATTGCAACAAAATTAAATAAATAATGACAAACAGCAATGTTTCATTTTTAACATATGTAAAATTTAACATCCATGTTTGTGTGTGAAGGGGGAAAACGTTAGATTTTAATAACAGTGAAGTGAGAAGAGAGCATTGATATTAGTGTTGTCTGCTGATCAACAAAGTGAGAACATTGGCACGGAGCTTCTCCAGATCATGCCCATCATAACATAGTGCAGAACTGATTGAGATGATTTCCCATAATATTCCTATAGGTTAATGCACAAGGCACATAGAAAGAACTATTTTCTTGCATTTTCAAAATCTCAGCTGCTTTAGACCTAATCAGCTTATTTGCATAAATAATTAACGTTCACAGCTGGTTCCCGTGACTAGCTCATTGAAACAAAAACCAGATTGGGGGTGCAACATACCATCGTGTTGTTAACAAACCTTCAACTCCTACTGGACCTCGTGCATGAATCCTGCTCGTACTTATCCCAACCTGTGAGCCATTAAATTGAACAGACTACAGGTTAGAAGAAGAAAATCAATCATAACAGTTTGGGCCTCGTTTGATTCGGGATTTAGGCGCCTGGGATTGGATTAAGGGCGCCAAATCCGTGTTGGGTGTTTGTAACACAGACATGAATATAGTCTATGTCTTGTCCGATTGGGAAGGGCCAGTAGCCGACTCTAGAATTTTGCACGATGCTATTACAAGGACAAATAGCCTAAAAATTCCCAATAGTAAGCATTTTTTTAAAACATATGTACTTTATCAACATATTTCTCAATAACATGTTCTCAACTAAGTAAATCAATCACACACACAAGTTACTACTACCTAGTTGATGCCGGCTACACAAATGGGGATGGATTTTTAGCGCCACACAGAGGAAAGTGTTACCATTTGAATGAATCGGATGGTCCAACTCCTCAAGACCATGAGTACTTTCATATGAAGCATGCACAGGCCCATAACATAATCGAGAGGACTTTTCGTTTGCTATAAATACATTGGGCCACTCTTGGGAGTTACTCATACTTCCCCATTAGAACCCAATGTCGGATTGTTGCAGCATGTTGTCTAGTCCATAATCACATTAGAAAAGAGACAAGTGTTAGACCCACATGAACATGAACTTGGTAACCTTGGGGAAGAAGAAGATGATGATGATGATGATGATGACAACGACTACATTGATACAGCCGAGACAACAAATCAATGGACCGATTGAAGGGATGCCTCCGCACAATGTATATTTCAAGAGTGGCAAGCAAGAAGAAGCCATGGTAGCAATTAGAGTATCACGTTGTTAGTTGTAACATCGTGCATTGCTATTTTATTTTTAGATTTAAGTTGTGTCTTTGAATATTTGATGTGTTAATTGTTTGTAAGACTTTATTTCTGGCTTCAAGCTTTCTTCTGTTTTTTTGGTTCATAAGACTATTTGATGCTCTTCACTTTAAATGAATATGGACACTCTCTTAGGAATGGAGAATCAAAATAACAAGCCTATTAACTCTCATAAGAAATGAGGGAAACCAACAAAAGAAGATGTTGATGCAAGTAGAAAATCATGGGTACAGTAGGAGGAACAAGCACTTGTGAATGAGTTGAAGGAAATGAAAATAAAAGGTGAAATTTTTTTTGAAAGATTCCTTCAAGAGTGGATACTTGTCCAAGCTTGAGGGAGTGTTACATGTGACTTTGCCTGGAATTTCCATTCGTGCCTATCCTCATGTTGTGTCTAAGGTGAAGGTTTGGAAAAAAAATTACAACTCGGTCAAGGATATGCGTAACACTAGTGGGTTTGGCTGGAACAACTCTGTGAAAATGGTAGAAGTTGAGAGCGACATAGTTTGGGAGGACTACTGTAAAGTAATATTTTTTCATACATAAATACATCTTCGGTTAGGTATGTTGAATAATCATTACTTTTGCAAAAATAATTTTCATAGGGACAATAATACGAAAGGGCTAAGGTTCAAGTTATTCCCTTACTACGAAGATTGGTGTATTATTTCTGGGAATAACAGAGCAACCGAAAAAATGGATGAGAGTGTCGCTGATGTAGCTGAGGCCTTAGGTGTTGAGGGCATTGATGCCGATGAAATTGGTGATGGTTTAACAACGACGAGTAAAAATGACAAGTCCCCTCAAGAGCCTTCAAAGAAAAAAGCTAAGATTCCTAAGACCCCAAGGCTTGATTTTCTCATTTTGGAGACAAGATTGTGGTTCTTTTAAGATGTCTACTGGCAAGTTGGAAATGCTTAGAGGTAAGATGGGTTATCAACATGACCTCTCGGCCAAAAAAGGCGTAGTTTTTGAAGCACTTAAGAATATGCCAATCACGGCTTAGCAAAGGGTTATAGTTGGTATGGCGATCACCCAAAAAGCACAAAGGTTGATTATTTTTCAGCCTTACTTCTGATAAAGAGAAAATGATAATGGTGCATAAATTATTGAGTTGATTTCTAGTTGGAACAAAAAACTTAAACTATGTTAAATTTTAACTTTTGTTGGTTGTTGGTCTGTATGGGATACACTTTAGACAAATGAAGTGATCGATGGTTTTTTTTTATTGCTTTAGCATGTCAAATAATGGCTTCAGCAATATATTATAGTAGGAGTATTAACTTTTTTTTATGGCACTTTATATGTGAACTATGCTCGAATATAATGTTGGAATATATTGTTGAATGCAAAGGTTATGTCGAAATGTGTAGGAATATATTGTTGAAACTGATTTTTGATGTTTTGTGTGGATTTTTTATGGAATGTGTTGGAAAATGTTGGAATGTTTTGAGTTGTACGTCACCTCGGCAAATTTGAAAAATAGTTTGATTTTGAATTTGTATGTGACCTTACAATCAAGTAATAACGGAAAATAGTTGAGAGAGGGATAGACGTAAAGCTAATCCCAAAATTTAGTGAAAGAACCAAACATGAGATTGGCCTAAGCATGGGATATCCTTATATTAATCTTACGCGAATCAAACAAGGAATCGTGTAGGATTTAGGACTACATTAGTACCAGGACAAATAATCCAGTACTATTAATCCCAGGACTCTTAATTCTTTTTGTTTTAGTCTCCAAATCAAACGAGGCCTAGTGTTTAACAGCAGGATTATTGTATAAGTACCTCAGCCCCTAGTCCAAAACGAGCTCCATCACAAAATCGTGTACTTGCATTATGAAAAACTGCAGCACTGCAAAGAGACAATGTACAGAATGTTTACCACCATCAAGAGTGCAAATTTTACTGCCCTATAAAAATCATTAAGTATAAATAATGGGGAGAAGTCACAGAGAAATCCATTATTTCTAGGGATTAAACCACATATTACTAAAAGCAGTTCAATATAACGTATTCCCCTCAAGAAGACACCCATAAGTACAGTAAGATGATCTACATGACAAAATATGCCTACCTGTCCACTTGATGTAGGAAAAGTTCAGCAACCTCATGGTCGTCTGCAACAATACAGTCAGTATGCGCACTGAAATAGGACAAAAAAACACAATGTCATAAAGTTCTTTTTCAATGAATTTACAAACATCAACGAAAACTGAAAAATGACGACGTGCCTTCCAAATTTATGTATGTGATCAATAGCAGCAAACACATCACTGACAATTTCAACTGTACAAGCCCTCGAACTGTACTCATGGTGAAACGAGGATGCCTCCTCAATATCTAATAAGGAACTTGCTTTTGGTCCGCCATAAAGTGTAACACCTGCAAGGGGTACACCAGATCATTGAAGAATTTGCTTTCTGCCTATGTTAATTCTTTAGGGGATACACCACAAGACCATATTTATCACTTTTACATTTTCCACACTTGATAACTAGTAAACAATACACACAATATGAAAACTGATAGACAGCTATAGCGGAGAACGAATCAACCACAGTTGCAACATCCAACTTTGTAAACACACACAAAGGTTATTTGTATGCAATTCTGCATTAGGAATTGCTCCTCTTGGTTAAACGTAAACCACTTCCTCGTGTATTGTGTCGCCCGTTCTCTTCAATATTTCAGTTGACTAATTTAAGTTTAGCAAAAAAAAATTAGATTCAATGATGGCTTCAACGATGGCTAGAATACCTTGCTGAATGTTGGAAGAAATTTTAAGAGGTAGATATTCTTCTCCCTTCAGTATCATAGGACCCACGTAAGAGGTATGATTGATATTGAAATGAGTATTCTAGGTTAGTTCAACTACTTCTGCTCAGCTAAATTTCTGGGAAAATAATTATGTCACGGCATGGTAGCTTCCGTGGCACTGAAAGCTTGGCAAAGGCTAAAAATGACTAAGGAGGTTGCAGAAGCTTCTAAGCATAAAGAATTATGGGGAAGTCCGAACAGTCCACTATGGTGACAAAATGTATAACATGTCCAAGTCTTTTCATTTTCCATGTCAATCCGATCCATTCATGCGTAATGCTATTTAAGCAATCGCAGACATTTCTAGAATGCCTCTAAAATATGTACTAGCTTATGATGATAGGAAGTCCTAGAATGTCGCGGGAGGAGTGAACTATACAAGATGGTGACCAAATCTTGAGGAGGCCTAAGGCAAAGAATTGTAACTTTTTGTGTTTGTTACATAGAACAGTTCTAGCACTTTTATTGGATCGTATTTCGACAAATTTTACTTTTCCTTAGGTGCTTTGGAGGACAACATTTTAAAATTTCCTAGAATTTTGACAAGGAGTTACTGGTTGGGCTTTTGCACAAACTTTTCCCTCTAGGCCTTTAAAGGCCATAAACATGGTCTGTAGCCCTAAAATATGGGGCCTTCAAAAGCTTGGGGACCTTAGCCAGTTGCCTAAATTGCTAATAGGTCTGGTCAGGCCCTGCCTAGATAGTTCATTGGAGTATTCCGAAACCTAAATGATACCCCTTTGATCAAATTGCTCCTCACCTACCATTAAGAGGAAGATGGCTATATAAGGGTATTGGGCTAATGGGAGGCATCGAGTGCTAGTGTGATAGAGTGAGCTTGAGAGCTTCTACATCGTTATTCAACTCTTTGTCTCTTGCAAGTATGTGTGTGGGTTGCCTCTCAAGTTTGAGTGAGTGTGAGCCCAAGAACTTGGGAAGGTTGGTTGAGTGAGAAGGCGGTTGAATTCAATATTTGGGAGAGCATTGCCTACGTGTCGCACGGTCATAAGTGAGCAAAAGTCCTATTGCGTGATAACACTAGCATATGGATCAACATGTGATGCTTGACTAACGGTCAAAAAGAGATATGACAATGATCAAAATATTTGATAGATATCACAATTCAAAACTACGCAGATATTAATTCATACCTTCGTGTAGAAGTTCGTCGACAAGCTTTTGAAGTTCACCATTAGTTGACAAATCATGGTGCACAAGGAGTGTTTCCTAAAAAGAAAGAAGGTAGCCCATTCTAAGGAACAAATATGTGACAATTAAAAATGAGAAACATATAGAATGTCAACTCACTTGAGCAATAAAGTATCAAGTTCATAAAATAGAAAAGATTGTTAAGAGTGTACGATAAAGATACCATGGCATTGCAGGCTGCTGGGTAATCGATCTTTGCATCCAAAACAATGTGCTTTGCCATATCCATATTAGCTGACCTGTCAATATAGACATGGCATATTCCGTCTGGCCAGCAAAGAATGCGACATTAGCAGATACTCTACTTTTGTAACATTTGTTATGTAAATGAGTCACATCCAAAGTACTGGTTATATAAATTGGATAATTCAATTACCTGCATGACCAAGTACGGGAATTTTTGTTGAATTCTTTATTTGGGAAACCAGTTTGTTACTGCCTCTAGGAATTACAAGATCTATCACATCATCAAGCTGAAGAATAATAAAATCAGTTTAAAATCCAAATTATGTCAAAAACAATTAAGAGATTACAATTTAAATGCCCACCTTGAGCAAATCAGATATTTCTTCTCTTGAAGTCACGAGTCCAATGAGTTTTGCCCCAACAGTGTCCGGGATGGATGAAGTAATTATCTATAAGAACAGTATAATTTGCTAAGGGAAAATAATCAAGCTTAAATGAAAAAAGGAAACTTGAGATAAAAGGCAATCACTAATCTTCCAAAATAATTGGCATAATCAATCGAACCTTGTGCAAAATTGTATTTGAGCGCATTGCTTCTTTCCCTCCTTTCAATAAGAGGCCATTGCCACTTCGAATCGCTAATGAAGCTATCTGTAATTTCAGTTTAAAAATCTAAGAATCAGTTGATAAAGAAAAGCATAAACATGTTTACATGCCATGAAAAAATGAACTTAAAAAGAAATAATATGTCCATGCATTTGAGGATTCTTAGGGACTTGACTCGCTACAAGATAGATTATTTAATCCGCAGTTATTATTGGCTAAAGGTGTATTTCAGAGCCAGGGTCTCCTGGCAACAAGAAAAAGGCACAACAGAAGCCAGCCTGAGTCAAGCAAAGGTGTGTACACTTACAATTGAAAGGGAAAACAAAAAAAAACACATAAGTACCATAAAAGGAACACTATTACACCGCTTACTTACTAAGCCGGCTAATGAATGCACATAAATCCTTGAAAATGGATATAGACCCAAATAAATCAGCGTAGGAATTCAGAGAAATACAAATTTGGCCACAGAAAGTTCCTTTCAAAAACTCCTTTTGGCCTATCAAATAAGATGGTTAGCTATCAAAAGGTTTATACATTTGTACCCAAAAGGAAAATTCAAAGCTCGTATCCTTCGATGAGTAATGTTCAACATTGTTACCAAATGGCATAGCAACTCGATAGAAATTAATTAAGAGGCTATAATCATATAAATCATGAGATATCTTGTACTATATCTTGTTACCAAATGTGCTCTCATTGAGAAAGGACTGTGTTCCCCACCAGGATTAAACCTCCCAAGCATATGAATCACAAAAGAAACAAAATAATGCAGGAGAAAATAAGAAGAAATGATATGATACTAGAGAAAACATTAATCCAGAGATCTGCCCAAGTACTTATTATGCACATAATAATTACTTATGTTTACAAAAAAAAAAAAAGTATTTGCAATGGAGATCAACTACTAGCTAACATGTACAATAGAAGAAACAAAAAGTACTATTTTTTGGACTATATAAATTTTCTTACAAATACATATACGTTGTAAAAGAAGAGCCCAACCTTGGATTCGCTGTATCATTTCCCTCCCCTGCACCTGCTTCCACTGTTAGGAGTTGAAGACAACCCCCCCCCCCCCCCCCCCAAAACAAAAAACAACCAAACCAACTGAAATGCCCGTCCAGGTTGAGTTAGTGCGTTGAATTCAAAAGTGGACTGTTTTGGGCAGTGCCTCGAACTACCGGTAATAAGTGTTTTTGACTTTTTGGACAGTGCCTGGAACTACTAGTACTGCCGGTAGTAAGGGGATGTGCGAGAATCCCATTGTAAGATCTGCAAGATTTGTTTTCCTAATCTAATTAAGATGCTATCTTTTCCTATTGTTTAGGGATTTGTTGTATATGTCATTTGGGAGGTTTCCTAAAGTATTAAGAGATCTATTAAAAGATCAATAAGATTTCAGAGAGAAAGAGAGGCAAAAGAAAACACATCTCAGAGAGATCATGAGAAGATTTGTACTCTCTTATTCGATTCATAGTGGACTGGTGTGGCTCCTATAGTTTTCCTCACATTAAGGTTTTCCACGTATATCTTATGTCTCGTTTCTACTTCTATTAAGCACATGTGATTTCATTTGGTGATTCAGTATTCTCAAGATCTGTAAAGGCGTTGTGGGATTGAACGTTGTTCTTTCGATTTCCTAACAACTGGTATCAGAGTCACGGTTGCGGTAGGCTTTATTCAACAGATTAGGGTTTAATCTTTTAGGGTTTAATCTTGTTTGGGAAACCTAGGGTTTCATGGATTCTGAAGAATGCAAACAGAGGATCTAAAAATTTGACGGGTTAGACTTTATGTACTGGAAGATGTAGATAAAGGACTATCTGTATCAAAAGGATCTTTACCGAACATTGTTGGGTAAAGAAAAAGGGAAGAAAAAAAGGGAAGAATTTGATGAAGATTGGGATGTTCTTAACAAAAAAGCGTTAGAGGTTATTCGTTTGTCCTTATCAAAGGCAGTCACCCGCAACATATTGAAGGAGAAAACGACGGAGGATCTAATGAAAGTATTAAAGAAGATATACGAGCAACCGTCTGCTGTGAATAAGGCACATCTTATGAAAAAACTTTTCAACCTGTCTATGGCAGAAGGAGTTTCCTTTATGTCATATCTTAGTGAGTTTAACACGATTGTTGATCAATTTACCTCTGTTGATATCATGTTTGATAATGAGGTTCAAGCTTTGTTGATTCTATCTTAGTTGACAGAGAGCCAGGGTACGATTACTGCAGTCAGTAATTCGAATGGGAAAGAGAAGTTGAACCTGAGTGAGGTTGTGAGTTTGATTTTGACCGAGGAGGTCAGAAGGCATTCGATCGAAAGTTCAAGTTCAGGTTCAAACACAACGGGTTCAACCCTAAGTTTTGAGCAATAGAGAGGCAGAAATCAGAATAAGGGTGGTCAGAATCAAAAAAGAAATAGGTCAAAATCGGAGGGCAAGGAAAATTGAGGTAAAATCTTAGGTTCTGCCCACTAAAGGTGAATGTTGGAATTGTGGCCAGACAAGCCATATGTCACAAGCGTGCAAAGTACCGAAAAAAGATAAAGAGTAGACAGCAAGAGGAGTTCAAATCCGTGGCACAATAGACTGGGGCATACGAGCGAGAAGGGGATGAAGGTTTTACAGTCAAAAAAGAAGCTACAGGGTTTAGAGTCAATGGATATTGACATATGTGAGGATTGTATCTTTGGCAAACAAAAAGAGGTTAGTTTTTAGAAAGGCGGCAAGCCTCCTAGGGCTCAAAAGCTAGAGCTTGCCCATACAGATGTTTAGGGTCTAGCTACAGTGCCTTCTTATGGCGATTCATATTCTCATGTTACCTTTGTCGACGATCACTTGAGAAATGTATGGGTATACTTCATTAAGCACAAGCCAAAGGTGTTTGAAATCTTCAAGAGGTGGAAGGTCATGGTTGAGAATGAAACAGATCTGAAGGTGAAAAGGTTGAGATCCAACAATGACAAAGAATATGAGTTCGGGGAGTTCAAGAAAGCCTGCGCTCTGAATGAAATTCGTTTAGAGAAGACACCACTAGAGACTCCACGGCTCAATGGAATCGCAGAAAGGATAAACCGGACTTTGACAGAGCGTGCTAGAAGCATGCGGTTACACACAGAATTGCCTAAACAGTTTTGGACAGAAGCAGTCAGTACAGCAGCATACTTGATCAATCTTGGGCCATCAGTTTCGTTGAACTTTTTGGCATACCAAAGGAGGCTTAGAGTGGTAAAGAGGTAAATTTAGCATTTACATGTTTTTTGTTGCGTTTCCTATGTGCATATTAGTGATCATGGCACGGATAAGCTTGATGTTAAGTCACAGAAGTGAACCTTTATTGGATATGGCGGAGAAGAGTTTGGTTATCATTTTTGGGATGACAAGAACAGCAAGATAATCAGAAGCAAAGATGTTGTATTTAATGAAAAAGTGATATACAAAGATAGGGACAACAAACTTAATGAGAGCACCACTTCGGATGGAGACACATCCAAGCACTTTGGATTGGAGAATCTTCCCTTTGACAATGGGATTGAGTAGAGTTCTGGTCAGACAGAGAAGAGAGTTTCAGATGGGACAGTCTCAGATGAGGCAGCTCCAGAGACAGAATCTAGTTCAACGGTCAGACAGTCAAGGAGGTTAGCTAGAGTACCCAAGCCAAATCCGAAATATATTTCTTCGCTTGATTACTTATTTTTGACAGATGGTGAAGAACCAGAGTGCTATGATGAGACTTTGGAGGTTCCTGAGTTAGCTAAGTGGAAGGAGCCCGATGCAAGAAGAGATGAATTCTTTTTGTTCTAACGGTACTTGGCAGTTAGCTCAGCTTCCTGCAGGAAAGAAAGCCTTACACAACAAATGGATCTATCAACTCAAGCAAGAAAATGATGGCAAGAAAAGGTACAAGGCAAAATTGGTTGTAAAGTGCTTCCAATAGAAGGAGGGGATCGATTATATAGAGATATTTTCGCCGGTTGTGAAGATTGCCACTATCCGAGTGGTATCAGTACGGTTGTTGCTAAGAATCTCCACCTTGAGCAGTTAGATGCCAAAACTATTTTTCTTCATGGGGACCTAGATGAAGAAATCTACATGAAGCAGCCTGTTGGCTTCAATGTGGAAGACAAGGAAGAGATGATGTGTAGGCTGAAGAAGAGTCTATATGGTTTGAAACAAGCTCCCAGACAATAGAATAGAAAGTTTGATGGTTTCATGCAACACAATGGCTACACAAGGTCCAACAAAGATCACCATTGTCACTTCAAGAGGTTTGAGTCTAGCTACATTGTTTTATTACTCTACGTAGATGATATGCTTGTAACAGGTTCCTGTATTAGGGATATCAACAAATTAAAGCTACAGTTGGCAACAAAATTTGCTATGAAAGATTTGGGTGTAGCTAAGCAAATATTTGGGATGAGAATCAATAGGGATAGGGCTCAAGGAACCTTGCGGTTGAGTCATGCTAAGTATATTGAACGCGTTCTGGAGAGGTTCAATATGCAGAGTGCTAAGGTAGTTAGCAAACCCTTGGGAAGTCACTTCAAATTTTCTCAGGGATAATCACTCAAGATAGATACAAAAAAGGAGTATATGGCCAAGGTTCTGTATGCCTCGGCCATTGGTAACCTGATGTATGCAGTGGTGAGCACGAGACCAGATATTACTCATACAGTGGGAGTTGTGAGCAAATTTGCTTGCAATCCGGGGAAGCAACATTAGAAAGCAGTAAAATGGATCATGTGATACTTAAAAGGTTCCACATATTTGTCACTTTATTTTAGGAGAGAAAAATTGACAGTAAAAGGATATAAGGATGCAGAATTTGCCGGTGATCAGGATATGCGGTGAAGCACCACAGGTTATGTCTATACGATTAGTTCAACAATGGTGAGTCAGGATTCACATCTACAGAAATTAGTGACGTTATCCACGAAAGAAGTTGAATGCGTGGCAATGATGAGGCTGCAAGGGAAATAATTTGGTTGAAGAGCTTCTTAGAGGAGTTGGGTTTGAAACAAGAGAACAGTATTCTTTTCAGTGATAGCCAGAGTGCAATTCACCTTGCCAAGTATCTAGTGTTCCATGCCAGGACGAAGCACATTGATTTAAGGTACTACTTTATTCGTTCGCTTTTGAAGGATGGAGATTTATTACTAGAGAAGATTTTGGGAAGCAAAAACTCGACAAATATGTTGACCAAGACAGTTACAGTTGAGAAACTGAAGTTGTGTTCAACTTTAGTCGGCCTTCATGCTTGAAAAGATGATAGACCTGGAGTCACACCAAGAGGGGTCGGATGACTACATACACGATTGACTAAGATTCGGATTTACAGTTGGGTTTTCTGTTGAAGCTATGGAGATCTTCAAGTGGGAGATTATTAGGAGGCCAAAACCACCCCACTGGAATGCCCATCCAGGTTGAGTTAGTGCCTTGAATTCAAAAGCATACTTTTTTGGGCAGTGCCTCAAACTACCGGTAATAAGTGCAATAGTGCCTAGAACTACCAATAGTAAGTGTTTCTGACTTTTTTGGGCAACGCCTGAAACTACCGGTAGTGGCTGGTAGTATTGGTAGTAAGGGGATGCGCAAGAATCCCATTGCAAGATCTGCAAGATTTGCTTTCCTTATCTAATTAGGATGCTATCTTTTCCTATTGTTTAGAGATTTGTTATATATATCCTTTGGGAGGTTTCCTAAAGTATTAAGAGACCAATTAAGAGATCAACAAGCTATCAAAGAGAAAGAGAGGCAAAATAAAACACATCTCAGAGAGATTGTGAGAAGATTTGTACTCCTCGATTCGATTCATAATGAACTGGTGTGGCTCCCGTGGTTTTTCCTCGCATTGAAGTTTTCCACGTATATCTTGTGTCTTGTTTCTTTTTCCGTTTCTATTTATATTATGCACATGTGATTTTTTTGTTTTTTATTTGGTGATTCATTGTTCTCAAGATCCGTAAGGAGCGTTTGTGGGATTGAACGTTGTTCATTCAGTTTCCTAACATTCACTTCATCCAACGTGTTGGAATATTTTTGTTAGTAGTAAAATATTGCTTCTCTAGTGTTTCGATTGCAAAGCTATAATTTGGTAAATGATAGAATGTGACTTATACTAAATGGACAAAGAAGTTCTTAGTTTTCCCAATGCAAGGGCAATCACTTATGGCCTCCGATGCATTATTATTACATTAAGTGTAAGAAAACTTATTTTATGACCATTAATGGTGTAATACGTCTGTGCCGGCAATAGTTAAGACAGTAGGAAGAAATGAGGAAGCCCATTTTGGTGGCAACCAGTGAATAAATAATGAGAATAACAAAGTGATAACCAAATACACAAAAGGAATTAGCGAAATCTGAGAAAACCCGAGTAAACCCAGTAACAAACTAAACAGGAATTAAGCAATAATTAAATTCGATAACTGAAATCGAAAGCAATTAAATGCAAAACGAGGCTTAAGTATCACACAAAGACTCCTGTCTGTACTCTCCCGCACAAAGACTCGAAGAACCAACGAAGAATATAAGAGAAGAAGTGAGGAAGAATTTAGAAGGCATTCTTCTGTAAGTTGAGGTGCTTAAACCAAGAGGAAAATCCAGGGGACCAAAATCCCTGTAGGGGAGGCAACTTGAAGAACCAGCTCAAGGCTGGTGGATGATTAAGCTACTTTCTGGGGAATTGAAAACTTTGAGTTGTTGGGGAACAGCTTCACTGATGTTGTTTGATCTAGGAAAAACATTTTGGGCTAATAAAAATACCAAAGCCCAAACCCACTAGGTTTAGGCCCAACAAGCCGTTCAAGGCCCAATCAAGACCGCCAATTTGTTGTTTACAGATATTGGACCCATACCACGTACCTCGGATCACAGACCATGGGCTCAAAAAACCCGAGTCTCAGCTCCGACCCCAACCCCGTCCACGTGCTCGGTGTGACGGCGAGCTCGTGCACATCCTACCTCTTAACAAATTTGTATTTATCCAATTCCCATTATAAGACACTTTGCATTCAAATTTCCAACAGCCCACTCCGTCGTCGTCGTCTCCTTCTCTATATATGTTACTGGATCGGCATTAGCAAAAACGAGAAGCCTTGGAAAAATAGGAAGGCTCCTCTCTTTCTTCATTGGGCTATATGTCAGGTTTCTTTCTTGTAGATAAATTCCGCACACAACAGTATAAAGATGCGTATTCATTATTGTATGTGTGTATAAATATATTTCATATGTGTAGGCAATTTGGGTTCTTGACTCCTTCATCTCTTCCTGGTGGACATGACCACTTGAGGAAGACTTCGGAGCATTAGGGTGGTATCTCGAAGCCGGTGCAGTCCATTTGAACCTTCAAGTAGGAAGGAAATTTGACTTTAGGACAGTGATTGCATGGCTCTCAAACTTTGAGTATTTGTTAAAATGGTATTTTTGACAAATTATCCTAATACAACTAAGATCTTAAGAATACAAACTACCAAATATGATTAAAAAATGTGGCCTATCGTATAACAACAATACTTAAAAGGCATGGTAAGTCAAGATGTCCAAGCCCATCCCGTGTGGTGAAAGGAATGTTATCTGAAAGGCAGACTCCCCATGATCCCAGAATAATAAGCAAAACGGTTAAGCAAAACAAAAAGACAAAGTCGTAAAGTGCATTGCAGGATGTGACAAGATGAAGTATGCTTTATTACCTGAACCAGTGCGTCCGGTCGAGACTCAAAAACAACCAATAGAACCCCCAAAGAACAAGACGTCTTCTCTAAGATGAGTCCATCCGCAAGCTGAACGCAAGAATGGTCAGTGGGTGACTCGACAAAGCAACAGCCAAGACATTCAAAGATATCCTGGCTCTGTATCTCACAAATATAACCTTAATATCCATACAGATCGAATAGTTAAATTTCCAGCAAAGCACATTTTCTTCAATTCTTGAACATCTCAGGGTGGAAAAATGAGATTTCTTAGTGTTCTTGGAAGTTCGGGTACTTGAGATAGGTAGAATTTTTAATCCATGTCAATTATTACAGTATATTCTTGTAAGAGCTAAAACATATGTTCTGGCCTTTGTAACTGTCAACTGCATAGTTCTAAGTGAAGGGTTCCCACCTCTGTTCGCTTCAAAACGCAACCAACAGGTTCTTCCATTTCTGCAAGTGTACGTATAGATTTTGCAAGTCCGGAGATCTGCAAAATAAAAAGTCTTTCTTGAGAAAAATATGTAGACAAATGCAACAAGACAGGCAAACACCAAAAAACAAAAACAAACAGTTCCCAAAGGAGAATAATCAAAGGATGTTTATCCAAAGAAAAAATCAAAGGATGAAAATGGGTATAACTTATGTGTCTAGAGAATCCAAAGCTTCAAAAGGAAAAACCAAAAAAAAAAAAAAAAAACAAACTAGAAATGAATTGACAGCATAGAGTTTTACAATTTATTAACTACTTGCCTTCCAAGGCGTCAAAGCCAAACGAGATATCAATGACTTGTCATATCCAGCACTCTCTGCAGCAGTAACATCGAGATCATTTTCAGCCATGATTGAACTTTCATTTGCTTCCAATGAAGCCGCTACATCAAACAAAATTTTCGCCCTATCTTCTGAGGATAGACCCTGCACGCAAAGCCATAGTCGATATTAATTTGATGAATTTTGTTGAAACACAAACTGTTTTTTTGTCTTTAGTAGGGAAAAGTTCTCTTCGGGAATTTATTCATCGTTTTGGTGATTTCTGAAAATTGGTTCTCTTATGCACCAAAAATACAAAATCTTAGAAACAAGTTTCAAAATCTGCCAAACCAAACAAGTTTTCTGAAAAATGAATTTGACTCCAGATAGGTGTCTTGCTTTTATAGAAAATTTTGCCAAATGAAGATGGTGTTAACCTGAATTTTTCTCGAACATTCACGTGCTGCAACTGCCATCTCACGTGAACCAACATCCGTTAGTGGAAGCCACGAATGTGCATCTTCGTGAAAGAGAGTACCGACACGTTCTCCATTCAGTACTTTAGTGATGTTATCAGCAACAAAGCCACTTCAAGAAAGATGGAATCAGAAATAGAGTAACCAGAAAATCTATAGCTCATAAATCAGCATGTTCTACTTGAAATATGAAACCAAATGTATTGCTCGAAACATAGGTAATTCAGAAGCATTAAAATCAGAATTATGAATTATACCTGGCAATTATAACGGGTGTACCGGAATAAGCTGCATTGAGAGCAGCTTTTACTTTAGCATTCATACCCCCTCTTCCCACCCTGGACTTGTCTCCAAATGTAATCGCTCCTTCATGTTTTTCTTTTATGTATGTATGGATTAGCTTTGAACGTGGATCACTTGGAGGGCCACTATACAGACCCTCTACATCACTCATCAAAACAAGAAGATCAGCTTTTAGTTCAAGGGCCAATAGAGCTGCCAAACTGTCGTTATCCCAAAATATACCAGAAGAATCCTGCAATTAGTGCTCATGATCAGAATTACAAGTATATTATCAACTCCAACATATAAATAAGGTGTGTTAGGAAAAGAAATTCTAATGTACTTTGACTCAAAAGAGAACAGAGGAATACATGATGATGTTAGTCCTAGGAAGAGCCTATTTTACAAGCCGACGCAGTAGATGAGAAAATGACAAACTGTTTCCCTTCCCTAAAGGGCATACATAAATGTGAAAAGGAAAAAAGAAGAACGAAAATCAGATTAAATTCAGAGGCACAGGTGAGTATAAGGAAGTTAAGTACCGCGTATGGAGCTCTCCTAGTACTTATTGCATCATTCTCATTGAAGATAGGAATACTCCTCAGAGCTAACAATGAATTCACAGTTTGAGATAGCTGGACTCTGAAATCTCGAGACTTAAAATCATTATCAGTCACCAAAATTTGGGAAGATGTTACATCCAGCTGCATTAAGAAGGTAATCACACGAGAACAAACTTCAGAAATGGAAACATGCTCTCCTTGTACTTTGGAAACTGAGTAGTTTGAGTTTCACAAAATGCAAACCCAAAAACACGTTCTAGTTATGCTACAAATTCAATATTATAATTTAACCTGGCTAAACAAATTGTCATAAAGTGCCATGAGACCATTCTGTCCAACAGCTGCACAAGCCTTTCCGTCGAGTTCAACTTGTGGTTTTTGGAGATCAGCAAAACTGCAAGAAATTCTCACTTTTGTTCAGGTAATTAACTCATCTCATGCTTGATCTCCTTAATTACAGTCACAAGTAAAAATCCTAAAAATTGGGTACAACATGCAACACCATTGTCCCACTTTGCTTTTTCTTTTTCCTTTGATTGCTGGAAATGAAATAAAATAATATGACCAATATTAGCATGCTGGAGAAGAAATAATACTTGTTCCGAAAACATTTTAGCAAAAAAATTCTCTGTTTACTTCGTAAAACAATTCTAAAGGAGGAAAACACAGCACTGCGGTAGACGCGATCGGGACCACCAGAGCTGATGGTGTCTTTGATCATGATTATTCGCAATGACAATGCAGTTTCAAAGACAGATAGGATTAACCATTGCAAATTAATGGCATTTGTCAGGGTTTGGAACATCATAAATCTAAGTATCATAATGTTGATACTTGGTACGAGAGAAAATAAAAAAACACAAATATTATATAGTATCCTAAAGGATTGAACTTTATGTTGCCTAGCATCAACATATCAACTTGTCAATTGTTGTCGAAATATACGAACGATATGATTTATTCTTCTCACAATGAGGAAATATATAGACTGTATACAAGATGAATAAGGAAAGAAAATAATACGGAAAGAGGAAATTAAATCCCTAATTGATGCTACCTACCTAATTGACTAACTTGCCTAATTACAATATATATACTACCATATACAAAATTATTTCCAACACTCCCCCTCAAGCTGGAGCGTATACATCGTATACTCCAAGCTTGAGACAAATAGAGTCAATGGAAGTCTTGGGAAGAGCCTTCGTGAAAATATCAGCAAGTTGAGAGCCTGAAGGAACAAAAGGCGTGCTAATCTCTTTGGATTCCACTTTTGACCGAATGAAATGACAGTCAACTTCAATGTGTTTGGTCCTTTCATGAAATACTGGATTATTAGCGATGTGGATAGCAGCCTGATTATCACAGTATAAAGGAGTAGGACCATGCACTGGAATCCCAAACTCTTGTAGAAGTGTACGCAACCAAGTCAACTCACAAGTGGTATGAGCCATTGCTCTATACTCTGCTTCTGCACTAGAACGTGCCACAACTGACTGCTTCTTACTCTTCCAAGTCACAAGATTGCCACCTATAAAGGTGCAATAACCAGTAGTAGAACGACGATCAGCAGGAGATCCAGCCCAGTCAGCGTCTGTATATCCTTCGATACGAAGATGTCCAGATGACTTGTAGAGAAGTCCACGTCCAGGTGCATTTTTAAGATACTTCAAGATACGAACAACTGCTTCCATATGAGGAACTCGAGGACACGTCATAAACTGACTGACAATACTGACTGCATAGGAGATATCAGGTCGAGTAATAGTGAGATAAATAAGCTTACCCACAAGTCTCCGATACATCTCAGGATCATCAACCAATTCACCATCTTCCGGCATTAGTTTAAGATTAGTGTCCATGGGAGTAGCTACAGGTTTAGAACCAAGATAACCTGTATCCTTCAAGAGATCGAGAGTGTATTTCCTTTGTGATAAACTAATGCCCGCTTTGGAACGAGCAACCTCAATGCCGAGAAAATACCGAAGCTTGCCTAGATCCTTAGTAAGAAAACTGGAACAAAGATGACGAATCAATATTTCAATCCCAACACCATCACTGCCGGTGATGACAATATCATCCACATAAACCACGAGAATCACAATACCACGAGTAGTCTTTTTAAAGAATACAGAGTGATCAGCTTGACTTCGAGTCATACCATGAGACACAACGGTACTACTGAACTTATCGAACCAAGCCCGGGGAGATTGTTTGAGTCCATATAACGATTTGCGAAGATGACACACAGACTCCCCCTTGGACTCAAAACCGGGTGGTTGAGCCATATAGACAGTCTTAGAGAGGTCACCATGAAGAAATGCATTCTTGACATCAAGTTGATGAAGAGGCCAATTAAGGTTGGCCGCAAGAGAGATAACAATTCGAACAGAATTGAGTTTGGCAACCGGAGAAAAAGTCTCAGTGTAATCGAGCCCGTAGGTTTGGGTGAAACCTTTGGCCACAAGACGAGCTTTCAAACGATCAACAGTACCATCAGGGTTGTGTTTGATAGTAAACACCCAACGACAACCAACAATATGAGCTCCAGAAGGCTTGGGAACAAGATCCCAAGTATGATTCAATGATAAAGCGCGCATCTCTTCTTCCATAGCAGAACGCCATCCAGGATGAGAAAGAGCCTCCTGATAAGACTTAGGAACAACAAGAGAGGACAAAGAGACAGAAAAAGCGCGAAAAGAGGGAGATAAATAATCATAGGAGACAAAGTGAGAGATAGGATGGGAAGTGCAGGAACGAGTACCTTTACGCTGAGCAATAGGAAGATCGAGAGTAGGATCCGCAGACGCTAGAGGAGATGGTGTGGGTACAGAAGCTGGATCTGTAGTAGCAACAGTTGGAGCGGTAGCGGAAGGACGACGAACATAAACCTGTGTAATTGGTGGTCGAGAAGTAAGCTCAGGGAGACAAGGGGACTGACCAAGGTCAGCCAACATGGGTGGTCGCACCTGTCCACCTTCAAGGGAATAATATGGGATGGTTTCAAAAAATGTGACGTCAGCACTCACGAAGTGCTTCCGTAATGAGGGGCTATAACACTTGTACCCTTTTTGTGTGCGAGAGTAACCAAGAAAGATACATTTGTAAGACCAAGGATCAAGCTTATCACGACCAGGAGATAAATTATGAACAAACGAAACACAACCAAAAAGTTTTAGGGGAAGACTATAAAGATCCTTGGCAGGAAACATGACCTGATAAGGAATTTTTCCATTCAAAACGCGAGAAGGTGTTCTATTTATTAGGTAATTTGCTGTAAGAACAGCATATCCCCAAAAAAGTTTTGGAACGTTCATGTGAAGCATAAGAGCACGAGCTACACCTAAAACTGGCCCATTTTTCCGTTCCGCAACCCCATTCTGTTGCGGAGTGGTGACACAAGCAGTTTGATGAATAATGCCATGAGTCTCATTAAAATGCGTAAATTTATTAGAAAGATATTATTGAGCATTATCAGTTCGTAAGATATGTAATTTAGCATTAAACTGATTGACAATCTCAGCATGAAATTTTGAAAACACAGAAAATAATTGAGACCGATCTTTGAGGAGATACACCCAAGTTATACGAGAAAAAGCATCAATAAATGTAACAAAATAGCGAGCACCACACAAACTCGTAGTGCGCGAAGGTCCCCAAATATCTGAATGAACTAAAGCAAAAGGTTCTAAACATGGTGACTCAGTACGTAAAGGATAAGAAACCCGACGGTGTTTATTGAGTTCACAAGTATCACAACTAAAAGGAGAAAAATGAGGTAGATTAGGGACTAGCTTGCGAAGATTGGCAGAGGATGGGTGCCCAAGACGACAATGCCACTGATAAGGTGTGATAGTAGAATGTAGAGCAGATAACATGGAAGAGTTGGACGCCTGCTACTGCTTCTCTTCCCGGAGATAAAACAGACCATTCTTCTCATACCCCCCACCAATCATCCTCTGCGTCTTTAGATCCTGAAATTCACAACGAGAAGGATAGAAACGTACAGAACACTGGTGAGTATGAGAAAGTTTATGAATGGAGATAAGATTAAAAGGGAATTGTGGCAAATATAAGACAGAAGGAAAAACAAGACCAGATGAGGAATATGTACCAACGCCATGAACAAGAATTTTAGATCCATCGGCAATAGTAACATAGGAAGGAACAGAAGGGGTAACAACATTAGTTAAAAGGGACAAGTCACCTGTCATATGATCAGATGCGCCAGAATCGAGTATCCAAGGATTACTGCCAGTACGAGAAGATGAATGAAGACAAGTATTACCTGAAGAGACATGGGTCGCAGTGGAAGAAGAAGAAGATGCATTAGCCCTTTGAATCATAGAATCGTACTCGGTCTTGGATATAGTAATCTGAGTAGGAGGAGCAGGTGCAGACGGCTCCCCCTCAAGTGTAGCCTGGTTAGCCCAAGCTGGTTTGCCATGAAGCTTCCAGCAAAACGCAACATCGTGGTTGGTTGCATTACAATGAGTACACTTCTTGGTGCCACGACCACCACGCCCCCCACGTCCTCCACGCCGGCCACCACGTTCAGAGGAACTACTATGACTGTGGGGGGGATTGTGATTGCCAAAATTTCCAGAAGATAAAGTAGGGGATGTAATGGGAGCAGCAAGAGCAGATGGAGTCGGTCGCTCTAAACCAGATGAATGGGTAGCAGCCCGTCGAACACGAGAAAAAGCCTCACCAACAGTAGGAACTTCCTTGCCAGATAGAATCTGAGAACTTAGAGGAGCAAGTTCTGAATTTAGGCCAGACAAAAACTTTGAAACACGAAAGTCATCCCTGTACTTCTGTTGAACCCGTAAGTCTGTGGATAACGGTTGATAAACATTTAATTCATCCCACATCCCTTTTAATGTAGAGAAGTAGTCATCGAGTGATCGATCTCCTTGTTGGAAAGAGAAAATCTGCTGATAAATTTGATATATACGAGAAGTATTCTGATCTGATGAATATAATTCTTTGAGAGTGTCCCAAACAGCTTTGGACGTCTCTTGGCAAGCAACATTATTAAAAATATCGGGTTCAAGACTATTCCAAAGTAAAGTCATGATATGAGCATCATTTTGGGTCCAAGTGGGATCAGTAGATGCATCATCAGTGATGTAGGAAGTCTCGCCACTAGCGCGCAGAGATACAGTTACTGCGCGGGACCATGGCAAATAGTTTGATCCATTTAATTTAATCGTGGTGAGAGACCGACGATAATCCCGAACAACATCCTTGGTGCCTGATGCACCAATGTCTTTATTCTCAGCATCTTTGTTCACAGATCAGCAGGGGTCGCCAGAAAGGACGGTGGCGGCCGGTGACGGCAACTTGTGGGAGTCAAAGCAGAGACCAGAGACCAGATCGCCAAAACAGAGAGGGCAAATCAGAGACCAGATCGCCAAAAACGGAGACCAGAAAACACGTCCAGGCGCAAAACAAAGAGTGCGGCGGCAGGACTGAACAGCGGCAGCCAGGGGCGGCGGCGGCCAGGGGCGGCCAGGGGCGGCCAGGGGCAACGGCGGCCAGGGGCGACGGCTACGGCGACGACTGATGGTTTTAGAAAAAAAAAAAGAAAGAACGAAGAGGAGAAAGTCAGGTTCCTAGAACCCGCTCTGATACCATGTCGAAATATACGAACGATATGATTTATTCTTCTCACAATGAGGAAATATATAGACTGTGTACAAGATGAATAAGGAAAGAAAATAATACGGAAAGAGGAAATTAAATCCCTAATTGATGCTACCTACCTAATTGACTAACTTGCCTAATTACAATATATATACTACCATATACAAAATTATTTCCAACAATTGTCATGCAATAAGAAAACAAAAAGAAAGAGGAACATACTATGCAAATGCATTCAAGGATTACTCCCTGCTACTTGACATAGAATTATACACTATTGAAGCGATATATACATCACATGAATTAGTTACTGATATTCTCTAAAATGTAACCATGATAACCTGCTGTTGATTAACCTCCTGTACTTAAGCCTTTGACGACCAGCTCCAACAGCACCTGAAGACACTAAAATGATTTCAAAGCCTTGAGAATTCAGTCCTTCAAGCTGTGGGAAGAAATTTAGAACAAAATGATTAGCATCACCGACCATAACATATTACCCCTATTCCTTTTCCTTTTATTTCTCAAATTTGATTATTCATATCAATAGTCACAGCAGATAAATTTATGATTTTCTTCTTATGGACAATTTTCATAACAAGCAGAACATACTTGCTCAAAAATTGCACCAACTCTGCCAACTGCCAACCTTCCATCGTCTCTCGTAACAACAGCTGTCCCTACCTACAGTAGTGCATACACAAGTTAGAGAAAACAACAAAATTTGTAAACGGTTGATCGTAGTTTGATCCTGACATGTATTCCGTACGTGTAACTTGAAGTTTAAAAATGAGAGACAAACTGGGAACCCAACTGGGGGGAGTTGTTTCCTTTGCAGGATAAATTTGGTTCAAAACGTGAAACTAATTAAATACGATCAAATTACCTGTACAATGATTATGCCGACCTAACACAAGTAAAGCATGCTATAAAACCAAACCTCAATTTTGGCGGCCCAATGGCTGATTTAAAAAGGGACCAGGGTTGTCCCATGCCCCCCCGGAAGGGACCAAGGGGTCCCATGCCCCCTGGGTTTTCTATGATACATGATAGATCTCCATAAATTTAACTCATATTTCATTTTGCACCCTAAAATTATACTAGTGCCCCTAAGTGTATGGACTTATCTAGTGCCCAAGTTTACGAAATTATCAAACTAGTTCTCCTATGAACTTTTAGCATGATATTAGGTTCCTGATGCTCAATATATTAGTTGAATCTACTGATTATATGCTACAATTAAGCTTCTTTGGTGGTTAGGTCTTTTAATTTCTGTATTAAGCATATTAACATTAGCTTCTATTTAGTTTTAGATTAAATATTTCCCGTTAGGATATTAGATTTTCAAAAAACCATAATGCTTGATTATGAATTTTTATTTCCCGTTATCAATGAGTGCCCCTTCCAAATGAAATTTTGGGATAGAGTAATCGAGCACAAGAAAGCAAAAGCCTTGTCCAAGGTCATTATTATTGCGAATAGTTTGAGATGCTAATCATAAGGTCCACAGTTCCTCCTAGGGGCCGAAAAGATCAATGATACCAAAAGGGAGAAAAAAAGGAAAGGTAATCTAAATACACAGGGTCAAGTAATAGCTCATATGACAGAACCACTGCAGGCTCTCGTTTTTTCATTATTTACTCCGTTTAGTAGGGCTATAAACAAGCCAAGCCAAGCCAAACTTTAGCATGTTTAGACTTATTTGTTAATTTTTAACAAACTCGAACTCAAGCTCCAGCCCAATAAAAATTTAAACGAACCGAGATCGAGGCGAATTGACTTAAGTTTTGAGTTAAGCTCGAGCTAGTTCACGAACCATAATGTGCCAAAAACATAATACAGTTATGTTCAACGTAGAGGTCTACATTTATACTCGATGTGGGCGTCTTGGGTGCAAATAAAACATTTATTATGGAGAGGCTCTAACTTGAATATGGCAAGTGAGAGTAGTCTCGATTCGGGGCAAAACTTTGGACGAACTCTCGGTTTTTCTTTAGAATATATACATAGGGAAAAAAGAGTTAAAACTTTATGATAGAGCTGAATTTAATACTTTATGATAGAGCCGAATTAATACTTTATAATTAGATTTATACCCAAAAAAGTAAATATTTATGTATAGATCCTTAAAAATAGTATTTATGTTTTAACCTGGGTTTGCGAGGCTAATAGGTTCATTTACCAATCGAATTCGAACGATCCCATACCGAACCAGTCTCAAACAATCCGTGAACGCTCGGTTCATTTGTAGCCCTACCTTGAGGTTGCTAGGCTGGGTAATTACCCAATACATATGGGAGGACAGATTACATGTACATCAGGGATTAGTCAAGACGAAACCCTGGACACCATAATTAACCAGGAAAAAATGTTTTGAATTTTAAAAAACAAAAGCTTTTAGGTATTAGTAAGTTCCGACAAAAGAAGTACGTACTTGTTTGGTATGAACAGATAAGTATACGATGATTTATTAACTATCCACTCAATATTTTCTCCGCCAATCAGAATATCTCAACTAGTTCTTCCACACAAAATTTTCTAACTGTTATATAAATATCAATTTCTAAGATCTTCGAAAAAGTAAATGGAACGGAGGCAGTAGGGCGAAGGTGCGGAACGTACCTACCCAGATATTCACACAGAATACAGAGATAAATGCACAGATGCTATATTATATGCGGATTACGTGAGTACGTACTAAACAAACGCATCGAAAGTAAAAAACAGAGTTAATCTTTGACAATGTGATCGATTAAAGCCAAATCTAACGTCAAAAACTTGATTTGGGTCGTACATGCAGAATACATACAACAGTAATTACAGAAGAATAAGACGTAAATAGTAAATAAAAAAACGGAAATTCGAGGAGATAAACAAGTAGGAACGCATTAGTATTACCTTGATGACGACACGCTTGATATTCTTGACAAAAGCTCGAGTAGGATCCATGGAGTCGATTGAGAGCAGAACGAGTTCTGATGGGTCGACTCGGTTGATACACAGCGCGGTGAGAATAAAGCCAAGTAAGAACTTTGGGGGGGTTGTTTGTTTATGGTTAGTATATTGAGAATGCCTCCTATTATTGGGGCAGAATTTGATATCGATTGGGAGACTTCAAACCATCAATCGTTTTTCCTTTCAGATAGGAACGAAAGGACGAAGTGATGTACCCATAAAAGGAGTTTTGCCACTTGGCATGCAATTCACGTTTCTAAACACTGTTAAGGGTAATCGAACTTTTCTTCTTTTTTTTGGTTTTTTGCACCATTAGACTTTATATTTGATTTAATGTCACTATACATCCCTCTCACACTTTAAGTTAATTTTTCATTTTTTTCCTTAGTAACATCATTAAATAATCGGCAAAAAAAATAATCATATGAGTTACATTTGAAATAATTAAGATATATTCATTGTTGATTTTCTCTTTAAACCCAATCAATATTGTTTTTTGAATTTTTGTTTAATATTTTTATACTCTAATTTTATTTACCTTGAATATTGTGCGATAGTATTTGACTATATGTATATATGATAGGTGTGGATATAGAGAGAAGTGAGTTTTGATGGCACCAATAATAGTTTATGAAAAAAGTGCAAAACGGTTACTTTTGCAATAACTGCTGTGTTATTGTTTAGTTAAAAAGGAAAAAAGTGACTTTAAATGTTCATGAATTAACGTATAACAAACTCCTAATGTCATTATATTATAATAAATAATTAAAAGGAAGAACTATCTTTGATCCCTAAAACAACTAGGTGTGGGTCAAACTACCACACGCGCATCACTGCTATTCAGGCTCAGGCTCTGGCCATTTAAATAATATTTTTATTAAAAATTTAATTAATTAATTTCCTTCTAAATTTTATTTCTTGACCCGTTCTGAGGCGTCCAACTCGTTTCACAAACTTATTTGACCCAACAGTTGGGCTTGGGGCCAAACGGGTGTGTCCCATCGCCAAACCGATGCCAAATGAATCGAACCAAACTGATTTTTTCAATCGAATCGGTGCAACTCTTATCTTTCTAGTTGAACTAGTGCAACTTTTTGGCTGAATTGCACTTCTTCACTTCCTCTAAATAAAGGCCATCACATTCTAATTTTCATACTAAAAAATATTTAGACCTCTACTTTTGCATTTCATAGCATCCAGTAGCATTAATTTTCTGTTATTAGAGAGAGAGTGCAGTGCACATTTTGATTCGACAGACTTGTAGTTTGTAGTACTGCTACTACAAGGTTTGATTGTTGCATCCTGGAAGGCAGACGTCATTCACCTCATAGAGAGGGCGAATTTTTATTTTTAAGAAAATTGTGTCCAACACAAGTCTCGGTCTTTCTTTGCGTTCTTCGATTCTGGAAATGCATTCATGGTGAGTTTTATTCTGTTTTTATCTTACTGGTTTTTTTCCTTTCTTTCACACAATTAACAAATTAGTTTGACTAACAGCAAGTGCAAATAGGAATTGATCAATATTGTTTCGTTTTTACCCTTATCGTTATTGGGTGATTTAAAATTGTTCAAAAGTATTAGTAATGTATTTTAAAGATAATTTAAGAAATAAGAAATGGACACAATAACAATTTAAGAGACATCAAACTAATGCTCTCCATTTATGAAACCCACTATTTCTTTATCCATTTACTACTTTTTTTATTTACTATGTTTTTTATATCTAGTAGAATATAATTTTTTTTTTTCAAAATAGATAGATAGATTAGTGTTGCCATGATCCTCACTGTTTCACTAGACCAAGGGGTGTTTGAGTGGAATTATTAATCAGATTTCATGCACGCTTTGGCTTCTTTTGGTTAAAGATCTTAGCTAGATTCTAATCATAAGCTAAAAGTTCTTTCTGAACAACATCGTAGTGTTCATCAATATGGACCGGGCCCTGTTATGTACTGCACATAGTAAGTGCGTCGTTTTAACAAACAAAAAATTATTTGAAAATTTAGACAGTGTCACGACCCATTCCAATTTAGAATAGATTAGTGACCGGCCAACGAGCTAATCTCGTTAAGTCCTATAACGAATATAGTTAAGGATCTCCAACCTGCCACGCAAAAATCTAAGCCAAAACTAATCAGAGTAAACGGAAACGTATATTTACAACCTCAAAACAAACACCAGGGAAGTGTACGTGTTAAACTGATCATACAGACATCCTATAACATCATCCTCAAAAATATCAGCCGAACAGGTGGCCGAACAAGTCCTAGTGATCAAACAAAACTAAACATACTGTCTATGCAATATATACATCCAAAAGTCCTTTATCTCCCTACTGTCCATGGCTCGCCTCCTCAGAACCTGGTATGTTGTTTAACAACATCATTAGCACAACACTAGTGTGAATTCAAATATGAAATTCTATGTGTTTGCCATGTTATTCATATGCACAATGCATGTAACATAATGATCTTGATAAACATAATTAACAGCATAGTCCAAAAGGTCAAGCCTAGGACTTTGTTCAAGCTTATCTCATTTAGTTCAATTTAAACGGTTGCCAATTGTTCGTAGGTGGAAGCTACCCCCTTATGCATCATCGCATACGTGGAATGACGTCATCCATAAACCACATTGGCCGTGGTTAACAACCTTGTTTCACGCCTCTCGCTATATTCTAATCCCCTAGCGGTCGGGGTACCGTTTGAACTACTTATCAACGTATTAATCAATGTTTTCTTAATTAACACATGGTCTAAGTATGAACAATTCAATATGATCTAGCATGGCATTTTCATGCTTAAAACAACATATAACATTGAAATATCTCATGCTTTCATGCTTTTAAAATTATACGCGTAACAAGTCATATTTGAACTCACCTCTTGCTATATCTCGTGGATTCGCTAATATGTCACCACTTTCACTTCTCGTTCTTTATACCTCGTTTCCTATATCATCAAGGATATCTTACTCAATAACTAAAGTTTAACGCTTAAAGATAAACTCAAACCTCAAGTGTATTCCTTATAATTCGAGTAACCGACTTTCTTAATTCATCAACAAAAATATCTCACGCTATGGATTGAGACTCATACAAGGTTATAATTAGTCTCCTAACATTAGAATATCTATATTAAATGGTTTGGGAGATCACGAGGTCAAATAAAAAGGTTTGAGGTTCAAAATCGTCAAAGTGAAACTCGTGACAGATTCTCAGAAATTTACGCTGATAGAAATCAGTTTGGAAACCCCATCAAAACATGTCCAAAATTTACCAAATTTGACAGGGTGGTAGTTTAGGGTGTTGGGAACATTCAATATGAAGAACCCGAGGCTTGAAATAGCTTTTAAGTAATGTAAAAACTCAGTATAACAGAACTGGTAGAAAATCGACACAGTTTACCAAACATGATGTTTCTTCAAATCTAACTGTTAGAATTTAGTGATTCAAATTGAAAATGTTAACTAAGACATTGATCTAGCTGTGTTCCAAATTTCATGACGATCCGAGATACTAAGAGGTCTACGGAAGCTTTTGAATTCAGAGGAAAAATCTGCCTTACAGCAACAGTTGAAATGCTACCAGATTAACCATGACAGAATCGGTTCAAACCTAAAAACTCTGAATTTAATGATATACACTTAAAACTAACTTAGCACAGTATGAAAACTAAGCTCCAACATTAATCCATGATAGAAATTATAAAGATTTTTACCAAATTCAGTAGAGTTGTGGTGCTTGCTTAGCCTCCAAGCTTCTTCTCTTCTCTTTCTCTTTTCTCTCTTTTTTTTTCCTCACGATTTGCTGTAGCGGTAGGTATGGGAGCTGCTTGGAGGGCTTATGTAAAAATCTAGTGATTAGGAAACTTGAAGCGTAAAAAGAAAAAAATGCAAAACCTGCTTGGTGTCAGCCTTGCAAGAGTTCTAATATGACTAAGCAAATGAATTTATATCTTAAAGTAAAAAGTAAAAAAGAAATATCCTAGTAAATATATGTATCACTCCACTATTAACTGTCATATATAACCTTATTTGGTATCTCGGTAAAAAAAATAAAGCAAATAAATTAGTTTTAAGGACCTCTAATCTCGATCGATTATTCCCTTAGAGTAATATTTGGTTTAATCTTCAGTTATCACTTATGCTTAAAATAAATTATCGAACCACCCTTCAGTCTCCGATTATGATTCGATCCAACTTCAAATATCCCTAAATAATTTCGGAATATCTCCTTGTTCACCCAATAGTTATCGAAACAACTTCGAAAAGTTTCCATTTAGTAATTCGATCGAATTTTTAAATTCACCAATTTTTTCTACTTTCTTTATATTTTCTTTATTTTGGATCGGGGTCTCACAGACAGTATTCGGACAATTTCTGAACAATTTTTTACGCGTCAAAACGACGTACTGATAAGTGCGTCATTTTGGCGCGTAAAAAACAATTTGAAAATTTAGGCAATGTTCAGACAATTTTCGAACAATTTTTTACGCGTCAAAACGATGTCATTTTGACGCGTAACACACCTGGTTGTGCACACTGCACAACAAGATTCCATGTACCTTATGGGAGAATATAATGTTACCTTTATTTGTTAGATACAATTATAGTAGATTATCCAATTAAAAAAACTCTCAGTTGTTGCATGAAGACGTTTTATGTTCCATTCTAAGGGGTTGTTTGATAACTCATTTTCAGCACTTAAAACTGAATAGATTAAGTAAAAAGGTATTAAGTTGGTTTGATAACGAAATTCGGAGAGCTTAATATATTAAGTCTTCAGCAAAAGCAAAGAGTAGACAATTAAGTAGCTACCCCCCTACTTAATCAAAAAGCTGAACACACTCAAAAGAATTTTTTTTTTAAAAAAAAGTCTACTTACCACTTTGTTGACCACTACCACTAACCACCACGGGCACCTGCCACTAACCACCATTGCCACCCACCACCACCACTACTATCCGCCACAACCACACTACTGACCATCGGCACTAAGCACCATCGACACTGCCACCTGCCACCACATTAACACCACCCGCCACTAACCACCAACACCATCCGCCACCGCCACTAACCACCACAGCATTGACCACCGCCACTACCGCCACCTACCACTATCGCCACCTACCACCACCACATTCTCGACCATTGGCACTAACCGCCGCCACCACCGCACTAACCATCCCTGCCACTAATCACCGCCACCACCACCATCGCCATCCGCCAGGACCACATTGCCGACCTTCGTTACCACCACTAACCACCACACTACTAACTACCATCATCACTAACCACCATCGCCACTCATCGCCACCACACTGCCGACCACTGGTAATAACCACACCGCCACCACACTAACTACCATTGCCTCTAACCACCACCACCACCACCATCGCCCCTCACCCGTCATCACCAGACTACCGACCACTGCTACTAACTACCACACTATTGACCACCACCACTAACCATCGCACTGCTGACCACCGTCACTAACCACCATCGCCATTTGCCACCATCACATTGCTGACCACTAGCACTAACCACTACCGCCGCCATACTAACCACCACCACTGCCGCCGCCACCATCACCACCCGCCACTAACCACCATTGTCATCCGTCACCACCACACTGCCGACCACCGCCATTAACTACCACACTACTAACCATCACTATTATTCGTTACCACCACACTGACCACCGCCGCTAACCCCCACTGCCACTAACCTCCATCGCTATCCGCCACCACTGTACCAACCATCGCTCTACCCTCTGACCACCGCCACCACGTCTACAATATCAGGTGGGGCTTAGTGTGTCGTAAGACCTATTGCGGGATAAGTTGAAAAATAAATAAACTTTAAATTTCAACTCTTTGTACAGACCAAATAGCTTAATTAATATACTTAAAAAATTCAGTATTCATTTTTCAGTGCTTAATTTTCAGTTTTAAGTTTTCAGCTTTCAGTTTTATCAAACAGTACCTAAGGCTGAGAATTTTTTCTGAGACACAATTGGTTATTATTGATATTTGTAGATTTTTTGCTTAGTTTTTTGTCAAAATTTTAAATTATTCATTTGTCTCAATAACATGAATTGGAAAAATATAAAATACAGATCTAATTTAAAAAAAATTCAAATGAGACGAGCCTATGGACACTAAATGAGAGAAACTAATTTTTTTTTAAATGTTTTTTTGTGATTGTTTTTGGAATTTCATCATAATTTTTTTATTTCATGATTTTTTATCGAGATGAATAATTAATTTTAAAAAATTAATAAAAATATGGAAAAAATAACTATAAAAAATAACACTCAATATCAAAAAAAATCTCCAAATACCAAGGATGGGAGTATCATACCGTACCGGCCGGTACCGGATTTTGTTTTTTTTAAGAGTTGCGAAAAAATTAATTTTTTTGGGACTTTCTCTCTATAGTTTATATATATATATATATATATTGATAGTTGCGATAAATTTAATACGGTACCCGATACATGACCGGTACCAATACGTACCGTACTAATTGAAAAACCAATATTCAAACCGATCCGGTATTCAGAAGCTTACCAAATACAGCCTAGGTCAGTAGGCGTTGGTGGGACCTTGTTCTACCGATCATCTCAGCATTTTGGGAGCTCAGTAGAATTATTTTATGCTTGGTTTTGTGGTGTGCACCGATGCGGCAACAGGTGAGTCCACAATTATATATATATATTGTTATATTTATTTTCGAATGTTGTCAATTGTCTAATGATAAAATCATCTAATGAAACTGGTATGAGTATATATCATCTAAACTGTTTTGAATAATTCTCGTACTTTGATTTTAGCAGGATATCCTACTGAGAATCATTTATATAAACATGAAGGGGTCGTTTTTATGAGAATTTCTAAGGTTGAATTTTTTACAAACATTCATAAATATCGAGAGTGTCCCAGACTCCCCGGACCATAATGGGCATCATTGTAGAATCAAATTGTGTTTGAAAAGATCTCGTGTGACGGTTGTTGTCTTTGTTTATGTAAACGGTTGAACAATTCAAAATATCGTGTTCACTGGTTAGTCAGTAAATTGAATATCGTTCACAAAGAAAGGTTCAAATCCAAAACCTATTTTACTCTACATGGGATTGTTCTTACTATACTCTCAGAGCATTTGCATTAACATAGTAGCATTATTTAACATGCCAATTTACTCATGTGTGGGACTACTGAAAAATGTTAATTTTAGCAAAATTTGAGCCCCATTTAAAGTGGGTCATTTTGTTTGATCGAGTCGGTGCTACATACATACTGATGTGCTCATCTTCGTGAGGAGATTAAAATTGAATATTTAATTTGCTAAAAATATTTAATAGTGAATGAGAAATTGTTATCAAAGGCCAGCACAAAATCTTTGGAAAATGGAAGATAGAAGTTTTGTCCCACATTGGTGGCAGTAGTATATAAGGTCCTAGTTTTCATATAGGTTTGGCCCTTTGAGTTATAAAACTTTTGTGAATGAGCAAGCACGCATACTATTGCGAGTTTAATCAAATGCACGCGCGCCACCACTGCCGTTTGTTTGATCAACCCTACTGAACTTGGCCGGGGATGCCGATTGGGTTGGGTTAAAAGATTAAAATGGGCTTGACCAAATAACTAATTTGTTTACTAAATTTTTATTTAATTCAGTTTAAGCTCAGGTCCAAACAGATTCTATTACTTTTTTATTTTATTTTGGATTGAGCTTAGGTCAGAACGATTTTTTTTTTGTTTTACTTATTTCATATTGGGATTGGGTCCGGACGGACTATATAATGGATCTTCTAGAAGGGGAAAAGTTAGAATGAAAAAGTATAGTTTTCTACTAAGGACATGACTGTTCAATGGACATGAGTGTTCATGAGCCAACAGGCATGACCGATGATTGGTCGGTGGTTTTGAACATTCACCTTGCCTCTTTGAGTAGTCACCATTTCACCTATAAAGGGAGAGTCCTCCTCTCATTTCGATCATCCAAAAGAATACAAAGCACTCCAGTGCATTTAAGTAGCATCTCTAGTCATATTTTTGCATTACATTTTGAGAGTCCTCTGCAATATTCGTCCGTCTATTGAGTATATTGTACACCCACTGGGTACGGCGCTCATCACCATAACATCATTCAGGAAGAGGAGAGCAGGCTCTCTCTCGGTCCCAAATTCCCTCATACTGTTCAGCATCCACGTTTCTTCCAAGCGCTCTAGAGCTAGACGTTTTTGGTGCTCCCTTTGCTAAGGAGAACGCATTCAACGGCGCCTACACTGATGAGCTTGAGACGTTTCGCCATTCGGATACGGCCTGATTGCAACCTTGAGCTGTGTTACCTCCTCCCTAACCAGTTGGAGGAGCTGATCATTTTCAGCTAACTAAGACTCCAAGTGTTCAATGTACGCTCGGTCCCTGAGCTCGGCAGGGATTTCTACTGGTGGAGGAGGAAGGGTTGGCAAGGCTATGGGGTCGGTTCCATCGGCACCCATAGCTACTTTCCCAACCCGAATTGATTCGATCTGATCGTTCTTCGTCGTCAGAGTTTTCCCCATAAGGTTTGAGTCTGGTAAAAAGTGGTAATGAGGGTTTGAGATGAGAAGTCGAGTGAATCTTTCACTGTGGTCGCCAAATTGTGGAGTTTAAAATCCGAATTAGACTTGTCGGAAGAACCACGAAGATTCTTAATCTGTATCTGCAAAACACTCAGCACTACGTTAGTGCCGATCGGAGTTGGATCTCCGACGGACACTTTGACAATCAAGTTAGCTTCTAGTAAGAATGAAAGCAACTTGAAAGTAGTTTTAGCGCGAGTGTGTACGTACCTGAAGTAGGAGTGCTCTTGGAATATTTATAGTGTAGATGACCAACTGCCTATCGTGGATCTTGGTCGAGAATGTAGCGCCATGGTTCGGGAGCCACGGAGGTGGCGCCACGTGTCCCACATCCGTGCGGATTGAGCGGGCATGCCTGCACGTCCCCTGGAAAAACGAAAAGCATTTTCCCATGTGTCAAAGCCGATCGTGGACTGTTAGGCGTCCTGGGCGAAGACAAGAGGTGCAGTGTTGGAATCCTTGGGCGAACGATGATGGTAAGGGTCATTCAAGATAACTGGGTCTGTTAGCCGAAGACGAGCTTCCAACTTCTGGACCGAGCTTATTTCTGGCCCAGAAAGGAATAGGCCGAAGGCAATCATGGCACTATTATATATTTCGGCCTACCACAACTGCTATGATAGATTAACGAGAATATTTTCTAGAACGGAATTTGATTAACTGTTTGCATATTTTTTTCCCAGCAGTTGCATCATGCTAATTGCTTGGTCTCTTTTTTAAATGCTTTGAATGCTTGTTGTTGGTATGGATTAATAAGACACATTGTGAAAGTTAGAACTATTTAGTGATTTGGCTTAGGTTGAATGCTAAATCGTATTAGGTACCTTATCAAAGGCTGATTTTTAGAATTTTATTAATTACTTGAAATTTTATTTTTATCCACAAAGAAAGTTTTATATATCATAATGAACCGCATAAAGAGAGTTTCGAACAGTGAATATAAACTCTTCTAGTATTGCTACTCACAAAAAACTCAACATACCATTCTACCTCCCAATTTTATAAATAAAACATATATCAGAAAGAGCTAATAAGAGAATAGCCTAACAAAAATATCTTGAAACATAAAAACTAAAAAATTCTCAGAATCTGAAAATGCATACACCCGTAACCCAACTAACCACACACAAACAGAACTCAGAAGCCACTATCTCCGTTGAAAGGCCGACTATCTTAAACATTTCATGACTTATGTGATCGATTACATTTCATAAGGGAAATATGGATTATTCCTTACACTATATAGTATTGCAGGGTATCTTCTAGTAAGGAAGATTCTTAAAGTGACAAGTGGCATTTATTAAAATTTTAAATAGCATATGTGATCTTTTATATATATTCATTAATATTTGAAAATTTCAATTGTACAAATCCTCCTATTTCTCATCATTAGAATATTCTTATATTCGTGAAGAGAGTTAAATCTCTAACTTAATTATGTTTATATAAGAATAAATATAAAAATCTACAATCTTGTCAATTAATAGTTTAATTCATGTTAAATCAAATAGACTCTATGTCAAAAATATTATATTTAAAGTAATTGTATATATCGATAATAATTTATTAAAGTATTCTCATCAATGATATACAATACAAAAATCCATACTACATTTATACTAGCATGTATTGATATTTCAACCATCATACTTGGACTTTTCTTTCATTAATCAAGTGGTTGTTGCCCATGATCTCAAACTTAATTATCTATTTCTAAAATTATAAATAATTATAAAGTGGTTTAAGCATCTCATAAATAATATACCATGCAATTTAAGCTAACAAAAGTAGCATATAATTGTCAACATGATTTTAAAAAATTGCATAACTAATATTCTTTGTGATGCATCTTAATTTATAATGTAGTAGGCCGGAATAGTCATTAGTGGGCCCCCGGCCCATTATCATCCGAATAGTATTCTGGAGCTCGGCGTAGCCCAAACCAACCTGTTATGAATCCCCAAGTGTTGGGTCGGACGACTTGTCGGCCGGAGTTTGGGCTCGGCCCTGCCGAACGAATTTAAAGCTCGGTCTTCCCGAGCTGTGTTATTAGGTTCCGCACCGATCTTTGGCTTCTCATTGCTCGGCATTCATCACTCGGCCAAGGGATTCCCTTTGGCGGTTTCTCGTTCAGGACGTCCAAAAACACTGTGACTCAGTTCCAGAACACGAGCACACGTTCTCCGCTATCTAAGGGACGTGCAAGCACACGTTCTCTGCCATCTAAGGGACGTACGAGCACACCCTCCCAATCCGCTCGGGCGTGGGGCACGTGCCAACGTCCCCGCAGTCTTCGGATCACATCCTACATACTGGGCCGAACACACCGGGAGACAGTTGGATTCCTGCTCTATAAATACCTCAGCGGCACTCCTACTACAGGTACAGGCACACTCGCGCTTAGAACTCACTTTCAAGTTGCTTTCATTCTTTCCAGAAGGCTAATTTGATCGTCGGAGTGCCCACCGGAGATCCAACCCCCCGGTGTGCACTAACTTAGTGTTGAGTGTTTTGCAGATTGTTCAAGAAGATCCGATTCATCAACCCGAGAAGTCTAGAGTGGATTCCAGACTCCACAATTTGGCGACCACAGTGGGAGGATCCTTCTGACTTCTCATCCTCAAACCCTCACAGTAAACTTTACCAGAGTCAACAATGGTGGTCACCGGAACTGAACCTTCAGTCCTACCAGCCATTCCACCCCCTCCCCCTGCTGATCTGAGGGACAGAGCATATGTCGAGCGCCTGGAGGCTCGATTGGCCGAACGAGATCAGCTACTTCAACTGGTCAGGGAGGAGATTGCGCAACTCAAAGTTGCCATCAAACCTGACCAGAATGGCGAGACATCGCAGGCTCGGCGACGAAGGCGCCGCAGGACACGCTCTCCGGAGCGAAGAGAAAGGAATAAGCATCCGGCACTCGAACGATTGGGAGTCGAAACCGAGGTCGACGCGATCAATGAGACACGGGGCCAGGGACGAACCCGAACCGCACCATCTGAAAACTGTTCGGATGCCGAACGCCGAGCGCGGAGGGTCTCAGTCCACAAAAGGCTGGGGGCTCAACCAGTGAGTAGCACTCAGTCGTACTCTCCTCCGACAACACCCCGACCCATGAGACTCAAATGGATCGGAGGTATGGCGGCCGAAGGGATCAATCCCCATCAAGACGTCAAAACTATCGAGGGCGTTCCCCTCGGTATCACGGTGGACAGGACCTCAGACCGCAACTCGTGGCTAGAAGGGGGGGAAGGGCCGAACAGGAGCCTCGGCCAGCACGTTCACAATGCGATATCATCCACGACCAGGTCATCTCTTCTCCCTTTACCAGGGAAATAGATGGAGTGCGTCCACCGCGTGGCTTCAATCCCCCGAAGTTCAGTAAGTATGACCCCAAGACCGATGCCTACCTGCACCTGGTGCACTTTCGGCAGATGATGTCTCTCTACAGCACCGACGACGCCTTGATGTGCAAGCTGTTCCCTTCCAGCTTAGGGGAACTGGGGCTCCTCTGGTTCGACAAACTGCCGAAGGGGTCCATCCCATCTTTCAAGGACCTATCCCTTGCTTTCCTAGCTCGGTTCGTTACCAGTAGCAGGCAGAAGAAAGGCGTTGACTCCCTCCTTGCGCTCCGGAAGTCGGCGAATGAGTCTCTCAGACAGTATGCTGCTAGGTACTGGGAACTCTTCAACGAGATTCAGGGTTGCGATCCTGCTATTGCTGTGACTTCGTTCAAACTCGGGCTGGATCACTGAAGCAGGTTATTCGAGGACCTCATATTATCCAATCCTACCGATATGGATGACCTCATGGCCCGGATCGACAATCACTGCCGATTGGAGGAAGCGCGCAGCGAGCGGCATCAAGCCAAACAAAACCATCCCCGTCAGGGAGATGGGAACAAAAATACACCACACGGCTCGCGCCGGAGTGTGAACGTGGTATCCTCTGGGAAAAATAAGGGACCTCGGCCGTTCGAATTTACTGCGGTGAAGACGGTCTTCAAAGTCCCAACGTACGAGATACTCAAGAAAATACAGCATGAGCCGTACTTTGAATGGCCGAGGCGGTCGTTGGGAGAACCGCGGAAAATGCCAGACTCTCCGTACCGCTGTTCATACCACAGGGAGAAGGGTCACTTGACTATACGCTGCCGAGCATGGAAAGACTTCCTCGAGCGGCTGGTATCGCAGGGACATCTCAAGGAATTCATCAACGAGGAAAAAACACAAGCCGGGCCCCAGACAGAACCCGAGAAGGAGAACAGTGGGAAAGTTCGGGTGATCGATGTCATTCATGGTATGGTGGATGCAGCTGCCGAGGAGAACCTTCGGGCCGAAATCCGGCGTGCGGCGTGCGGGAAACAGATCATGTCCGTTAGTGCGGGAACTAAACGCCCACATCTTGACAGCCAGTCTGGGGGCAACCTCTCATTCTCTGATCAAGATCTGCAACGCCTCCAGATGCCGCACAATGACGCGTTAGTCGTCTCTCTCACCCTCGGCAATTCGCTGGTCCGCCGAATACTGGTCGACCAAGGGAGTTCGGCCGAGGTTATGTACTACTCCCTGTTTAAGGCGCTGTACTTGCGGGACACAGACCTCACACCCACCGAAGTACCACTGGTGGGGTTCAATTCGGCTCCCGTTTGGCCCCTTGGCAAGATCACACTCCCCATTCGCACGGGCTCGAGGACGGTGGAAGTGGAGTTCGTGGTGGTCGATGTGCCGAGCCCTTACAACGCCATCGTCGGTCGCGTCTGACTACACAAGCTTGGGGCCGTAGCTTCAACTTATCATCAAGTCCTTCGCTTCAATGGGACATGGGGGCCCGAAGAAGTGTTGGGCGATCAATTGGCCGCCAAGAAATGCTATGTAGCGGCGATAAAAAGCAAGGTCTGCCCCGAACAGGTCCAGTGGGTAGAAGCACCTGACGCTCCCCTCCTCGACGACGTTGGCACACCAGCTGCCGAAAAAGCAGTTGAAGACCTGATTACTGTACCAGCCGACGACCTCAATACCGACAGAATATTTCTGTTGGGATCAACCTTATCACCAGCCGAACGGGAAGCCATGACCTCCTTCCTCAAGAAGAACATTGAGGTGTTCGCTTGGACACCGTATGAGATGCCGGGCATCGATCCGGAATCTATCTGCCACTCCCTCAACGTGGACAGATCCCACCGACTCGTTATTCAAAAACTGCAACGGTCGGCCACGATCCATACCGATGCGGTCATTGAGGAAGTCGACCGACTGTTGGAAGCTGGAGCAATCAAGGAAGTGCAGTACCCCACTTGGTTGGCAAACACCGTCGTCGTAAAGAAGAAAAATGGTAAGTGGCACGTTTGCGTCGATTACACAAATTTGAACGATGTTTGCCCCAAGGATTGCTTCCCTGTGCCGAGGATCGACTGCCTCGTCGATGCTACATTTGGGCATGCTCGGTTCAGCTTCATGGACGCCTACCGAGGATACCATCAGATTGCCATGCATGGCCCCGATATGGAGAAAACCGCCTTCATCAGTCCTCGCGGACTATATTGTTATAGGGTCATGCCCTTCGGTCTCAAGAACGCGGGGGCCACGTACCAACGGATGGTCACGAAAATGTTCGGCAAACAAATCGGTGACACGATGGAGGCCTACATTGACGATATGGTGGTCAAAAGCAAGTTCGAGGCCGAGCACCTCAAACATCTGCAGGAGGTGTTCGACATACTGAAAGAGCACAAGCTCCGTCTCAACGCCGACAAGTGCGCCTTCGGAGTTGGTTCTAGGAAATTTCTGGGTTACCTAGTCACCAGGAGGGGCATCGAGGCCGACCCAAACCAAATCAGTGCGATCAACAACCTAGCGGCGCCATCCACCATAAAAGGCGTTCAGAAATTAACAGGGATGGCTGCCGCCCTTAATAGGTTCATCAGTCGGTCTTCAGATAAGTGTCGTCCCTTTTTCGCATTACTCAAGAAGTGCAGCCGGAGAAGTTTTGAATGGACTCCGGAATGTGATCAGGCACTCCTTGATTTGAAGGTCTACATATCTTCGGCTCCTTTACTCTCAACGCCCAAAGATAAGGAGCCTCTGTTCATCTATCTGGCCGTATCTCCACATGCGGTCAGTTCTGTTCTCGTTCGGGAAGAGGACCGAGCTCATCTTTCGATTTACTACACCAGCAAGACTTTGGTCAGCGCAGAGACTAGATACCTACCTCTGGAGAAGCTCGCTCTTGCGCTAGTCCCCGCCTCCCGAAAACTCGCGCCCTATTTTCAGGCGCACCCCATCACGGTCTTAACGGCACAGTCCTTAAAAAGCTTGTTCCGCAAGGCTGATCTGTTTAACCGAATCTCAAAATGGGCCATGGAGTTGGCCAACTTTGACATCCAATACCAGCCGAGGACGGCGATCAAAGGACAGGTGCTGGCTGACTTCATTGCCGAATTCACTCCTGGCACCGAAGCAAGTGTGCCGAACAGCAAATCTACCGAATCGCCACCCTGGCAACTTCTACACGGCGACTTCTGGAGAATGTATGTTGACGGCTCTTCCAACACCCATGGTTCCGGAGCCGGGGTCGTCCTGATCTCACCAGAAGGAGTTCTCCATGAAATGGCCATCCGTCTAGAATTCCTTGCCTCGAACAACGAGGCCGAGTACGAAGCCGTATTAGCCGGCCTCCGTTTCGCAGGCGATCTCGGTGCAGAGCATATCAAGGCTTACAGTGACTCGCAATTGGTCGTTCACCAATTGTCCGGAGAATACGAAGCCCGTGACGACCGCATGTCCCGCTACCTCACTGCCGTTCAACAAATCAGCCAACGGTTCGGCAGTTTTTCATTGGATCAGATCGCCCGTGAACACAACGCCCATGCCAACGCTTTAACCGGACTCGCATCAGCAATGGACGCTGGGGGGCAGAGGTCTGTCTCTGTCGATGTCCTCCCACGGCCGAGCATTGAAAAACCTACCGTGAGCAAAGAGGTCAACTGCATTTCACATGTTCCCAGTTGGATGGACCCCATTGTATCGTACCTCTGGGATGAAACCTTACCAGAAGACCGTAGGGAAGCACACAAGATCATCCACAAGGCCGCCCAGTTCTGGCTAGGACCCGAAGGCAAACTGTACCGGAGGGCGTACTCGGCACCTTATCTATTGTGTGTGCACCCGAACCAAACTGGTGCTATACTCCAGGAGTTGCATTCTGGCAGCTGCGGATATCATTCAGGAGGACGATCGCTTGTGCACCGAGCTCTGACCCAAGGATACTGGTGGCCTAACATGAAAAAAGAGGCCGACCTCATGGTCAAAAGCTGTGACCAATGCCAGAGGTTCTCTCCACTCATACACCAGCCGGCCGAACAACTCAACCCCTTGTCCAGCCCATGGCCGTTCGCACAATGGGGGCTGGACATAGTTGGCAAATTTCCTGTGGCACCCGGTGGCTTTAAATTTCTGATTACGGCTACCGACTACTTTACTAAGTGGATCGAGGCCGAACCCTTGGTCAGAATTGAGGACAAGGATGTCAAGAGGTTTGTATGGCGAAATATCATTTCGCGATTTGGCATTCCCTACGCCTTCATTTCCGATAATGGTACACAGTTTGTGGGGGACATGTTTACCGACTTTTGTGCCGAGCACATGATACGGTTCTTCAATTCAACTCCATCATATCCTCAATGCAACGGTCAAGCCGAAGCCTCAAATAAAATCCTTCTCGGCGGTATTAAGAAACGGTTGCTGTCAGCCAAGGGCAGATGGGCTGAGGAACTTTACAGTGTCCTTTGGGCCTACCGAACCACACCACGCCGATCTACAGGACGAACACCATTCTCGCTAGCTTTTGGCATGGAGGCCATCATCCCACTTGAGGTTGGCCTTCCAACGATGCGGACTGAGGAATTCAATCCGGAGAAGAACAACAAAGCAATGTTAACCACGTTGGATGAGGCCGAAGAACAGAGAGAAGCCGCTCGGATTCGAATTGCCGCCTATCAGCAAACAATATCCCAGGGCTATAATGTGAGGATCCGTCCTAGGTCATTTAAACCGGATGATCTCGTTCTCCGAAAGGTAGTCGGGGCTAAGCGAACCAATAAGCTCGGTCCAAATTGGGAAGGACCCTACCGAGTGATCAAAATTGTCGGGGTCGGCTCCTATAAGTTGGAAGACTTGGATGGAACTCCTATCCCCCGTCCTTGGAATGCTCACAACTTAAGGAGATATTATCACTAGCTTACTTTCAGCTTACTTTTAAGCACGGCCTTTGGCCTCCCATTTATATTATTTTTTGTACGGCCTTCGGCCTTCAATTCAGCTTAAGTCTTATTTGCTTAAAAGATGTACGACAATTTGTTATGAAGACTCAATGTACGGCCAATGGCCTTCAATTGTTTTTTTTTTATAATTCTATCTGTTCGACGTTACAACCAGCCTATGTATGGTTGCCTCTGACATCTCCGAGTGCGGCCTTCGGCCTTAGCATAGTGTAAATTCATAAAGTGTGATATATGGTCTATGGGCCGGACTACTGCAACCAGCCTATGTACGGTTGCCTTCATTTTTTATGGCTTTTGCCTTCTAATCCTCGGACCCCTCCGAGTGCGGCCTTCGGCCTTATCATGGTTCAAATGTCATAAGTGTAGTGTATGGTCTATGGGCCGGACTACTGCAACCAGCCTATGTACGGTTGCCTTCATTTTTACGGCTTTTGCCTTCTAGTCCTCGGAAACTTCCGAGTGCGGCCTTCGACCTTATCACAGCTTATTTCACAAGTGCAATGTACGATTGTATTCGTTTTTCATGGCTTCCGCCTTTTAATCCTCAGACATCTCCGAGTGCGGCCTTCGGCCTTATCGTAGTTTAATTTCATAAGTATGATATACGATCTACAGACCGAACGACTACAACCAACCTAGGTATGGTTCGTTAAAGGTTAACACTCTTCGAACTATGGTATTCAGAAATATGCCCATGTTCTACGCAAGTAAAATAAGTTGGCATGAGCCGACGATCAATGCATCCACAAACAAACCATAAGGTGCATGATAACCGAAATATGGTGATCACAAAGAAAACTTCATCAAAATTTCCAAAACGAAGTAGACGAGTACGGAGTTTACAATGTTATGACAAAAACAAACTATTACAAAGCCCGAGCTCACTCAGGAGCCGGTGGATCGACTACCCTAACATCAGGCTCCGAAGCCCTGTCTTCGGTTGCTCTGTCGGCTGCAGGGGCCGACTGTTCGGCTGGGGATTGGGGCTCGGCTAGACTTTGGACAGCAGACTCGGCTGGACCAGCATCGTCGTTATACTTGGGGATCTTCTGGTACAACGAAGATCCCTCGGGCACATGGGCCTCCCTTAGAGCCGACATCCAGCCGTCTCTGAAAGTGTTCTGAAGAAGATCGCTGAGCTCGGTGTTGATCCTCTCCATCTCCTTCTGGTACTTGCCCTCGGCCTCAGCATAGCCGTCATCGTACACTTTGGAGTCCGCCTCGTCCACTTTTTTGGACATCTCAGCATCCTTCTCTTCCAAGGCCTTCGCCAATGACTTGTTGTTTTCCTCGGCCTCGGCAATTGCAGTTTGAGCGGCATTGAACTTCCTTGTTATCTGGATCTTCTCCGTCTGCTCCTGCTGATGGAGAGCTCGGAGAGACCGAGTCTGGTTGGCGTTCCTCAGAAGCCCGGCCTTCACGGCAACCAGATGCTGGCAGGACTGCGTTACAAGCACAAAACGATGATCAGAGCATGAAAATTGAAATAATTATGATGACGAGTAAGATAACAACTATCGACTACATTTACCTTTACAGTGAGCTTAGCCAGCTCGGAGAATGCTGCTTCTAGGTTCTTCGGCAGATTTTCAGCGTCCTTAGGCAGCAGCGTGCCCTTGGCCAGAGCGAAGGCCGCATGACGAGTGGTGTCCACCGAGTCCTCAACGGACAGTGGACGGTCGGCCAGCATCAGTTGGGGGCAAAACGGCTGGGGACCCGTTGCACCCTCGGCACCGGCAGCAGCGGCATTGGGAACAGTGGTCGGCGGCGCGGGTCGAGGAGGCCGGCTTTGTTGGGTACCCATCTCAGCTGGGCGAGGGTCCCCCTTCTTCTGCTTATTCTTCTGTTGCTCGGGTCCCTCAGTACCCTTCCGCTTCCGCAGGTCCGCAGCCTCCCTGCTCGGTCCCTTGGAGGAGCCGACTGCCAGCTTCAAAGTAGCAGGCTCCTTCTCTTTGCGTGGCATGGGGCCTAAGTCTGATCGCTCCGCCTCCGCACGGTCTATCTCTGCAAACAGAGCTCTCAGCTCTTCGTCACTGACACGTGGAGACGGGCTGTAACCCGAAGAGTAGTCGGAAGTGGCAGTACCTGAAGAAATAGTAACGACAGTCTCCGGCGTGCTCTCTGCCCTCGGCTCCCGGATGATGCCGAGTGGTGGGCTGGTGCGCGAATGACTGGAGTTCTCCGGCTCGCAAGATCCCCTATCTCCGGCTTCGGGCTCGCTGCTACTACTGGATTCCCCCCGAGCCTTCAGCTTCGACTTGTACGAGTCCACGTAGCCGAGGAGATCCGTACAGTGACGATGTCTTCTCCGGATGGCGAGTGCTCGGTCGATCTTTGCTCGCGATGCTCGGCCCTTCAGCTTCAGGACCACTTCTTTTCCTATAAGAAGAAACAACAGTGTTTAAAAGCAAGACAGAGAGAGACAAAGACAAAAATGAAGACTTCGCACTCGTCCAATACCTGCGTATCCAGCCACCCTAGGGATTGGGTTGTATCTAAATTCGCCGAGCGCGTACTCGAACTCACCACTAACGCAGACGAAGTCGTTTGCGTACTTGTCAGAGTCCGGCAGCCCTCTAATGAGCTTTCTCTGTCCGGCTCGGCTCCCAAGGAATTTCCTCTTGGAGACCCTATTCTCGCTGACAAAGTACAAGCCGAACAGGTCCTCGGCTTCGAACTCTAGGCTATACCTCTCTTTTAACTCTACCACCCCCATCACTATTCGGTAGAAATTAATGGTTACTTGGGAGGGGGTTAGGTGAAGGAGGTTCAGCACTCGCCGAAGGAAGGGGTGAAAGGCGAACCTAACACCTCCCTCGATGATGGCCATCAGAGGGAGGATGACCTGGTACTCATTGGAAACCGGACTCTCGTCCGGCTCAAGTAACCTAATCTGCACTGTGTCCGAGATACCATAGGTTTGGCGGAAGTCGGCTAAGCTCTCAGGGTCGTCGAAAAAGCGTGTATAGCGGTTCCTCGCTGTCTGCGGTTGTTCTTCTCCGCTCGGCATTCCAGAAGAGCCGCTTGGGCCGGGCTCTCCGGCGTCGGCTGACGAAGCTCGGGCTGAATCCACTTCGATCTCGGTCATCCTATCAAACAGTGCACGAGTGTCAAAAGAGTTGCTAAGGCAAGATCACTCAATTAAGTCTAAATGGAGCTCGGCCGAATATGAACCCCTCGGCCTCACTCGTGTTCTACGGCCCCTAATACGGACCTCGGCCTCTCCTACAGACTTTGGCCTATGTTACGAACCTCAGCCTCCCTACCACAAACTTAAAGTGCAGAAAAATGCTAAATCTACCCTCAAAACGCAAAGAAACTGGAAATAGAACAACGTGCGATATACGACTTGAAGAAACGACAGGGGCTATAAAAATCGTACCTTCTTGCGTGGCTTGAAAATGTCGAAACCAGTGCAGATTTGTGTTCTTGGGAGAGGCTAAACGCTCTGGAGGCAAAGGACGAAAATTTGAGAGAAATGGTAAAGGTTCTCTCTCTCCTGGCAAACCCCTATTTATAGGATGGTCCGGAAGGTGAAGCGGCAAAGGCGGGAAGACGAGACGTTTCGTCTCCAGCCGTCCGATGAGGTGACGCGTGTCACGATCTGTGTATTGACGGCTGTCACGTCACGTTATGAGTGGCCGGACGGCATGCTCAGGCCTATGAAGGGTCAAGCACGGAAATCGAAGGGTCAAGTTCGGAAATCGAAGCATCATGCGCCGGAAGCCAAGACGTTTCGCCTCCTAACCGTTGGATGACGCGACGCGCGCCGCAATCCATGGAATCGACGGCTGACGCGCCTAGATATTGATAGCCGAACAGTAGGCTCCGACCTACGAAAGGTCAACCCCTTTCACGACCAGCTCTGATGTGAAGGGATTGAGGGGCTATTGTAGTAGGCCGGAATAGTCATTAGTGGGCCCCCGGCCCATTATCATCCGAATAGTATTCTGGAGCTCGGCGTAGCCCAAACCAACCTGTTATGAATCCCCAAGTGTTGGGCCGGACGACTAGTCGGCCGGAGTTTGGGCTCGGCCCTGCCGAACGAATTTAAAGCTCGGTCTTCCCGAGCTGTGGTATTAGGTTCCGCACCGATCTTTGGCTTCTCATTGCTCGGCATTCATCACTCGGCCAAGGGATTCCCTTTGGCGGTTTCTCGTTCAGGACGTCCAAAAACACTGTGACTCAGTTCCAGAACACGAGCACACGTTCTCCGCTATCTAAGGGACGTGCAAGCACACGTTCTCTGCCATCTAAGGGACGTACGAGCACACCCTCCCAATCCGCTCGGGCGTGGGGCACGTGGCAATGTCCCCGCAGTCTTCGGATCACATCCTACATACTGGGCCGAACACACCGGGAGACAGTTGGATTCCTGCTCTATAAATACCTCAGCGGCACTCCTACTACAGGTACAGGCACACTCGCGCTTAGAACTCACTTTCAAGTTGCTTTCATTCTTTCCAGAAGGCTAATTTGATCGTCGGAGTGCCCACCGGAGATCCAACCCCCCGGTGTGCACTAACTTAGTGTTGAGTGTTTTGCAGATTGTTCAAGAAGATCCGATTCATCAACCCGAGAAGTCTAGAGTGGATTCCAGACTCCACATATAACTTAAAAATTTGAAAGGGTTTCAAACTTTTATTTCACAAATTTAAAATCAATTATTTCTTTCTATTGATTCCTAACTTTTTAAACTAGAAAGACGTTTTTAAGAAAATGATCATATGATCTGAATAGTCATGACGATAATCCGTAAAAAGATCCCAAAAGTGAAAATTAAATATATCTAATAAATATATGGAGTGCAATACAACACGTAAATATAAAATTAAATTATTATATTGGTATATAATTGATCAGTTATAACACAGGTTTTCTGCATGGAGAGTTTCTATAAGAAGAGCTACCATAGCGACAAGTTGCATCGTTTTAAATTTTTAAAACATTTATTGAATAATTTAAATTGAATTGTTCAAGTGAAACAATTATAAAAGAGTTTAAAATTTAAAAAATACGTGAAAGAATCCTATTACTTTATATAATCCGTTATTTGTGAGATTTGTCATATTTTTCATAACCTTAATTTATATCTCAATTACTACTTATTTAATTTTTTATACTTCTAATCTTTTTAACAAAAATGATGGCATCTCATAACCACTCTTACAAACACGTATTCTTCTCACTTCATTCTCAAGAACTAGTGAAATTTTAAATAAGGAATAAAAAACTTAATGGGTTACTTTTAAATATGAACTACGAAGGAAGTTTTTTCTCATATTTATTCTCTAGATGTCTGTGTATATATGGTAGCATTATTGTTTATAAAAAATTAAAATTAAGAAAAAGCTGAAATTCAACTTGACACGTGACAATGTTTAAAATAAAATAGTCACCTTGCACTTTCTTTAGACAATATGAGAGTATGCAAATATTCTCGCTTATCTTTTAGACTGAAAGAAATTAACGTCTGACTACAAAACTTGGCTTTTTTAGAAATTGCTTATTTAATTCAGAAGATTTTGATAATGGAATTTATGGGATTATATATTTAATTTTATTATATACTATATTTGTATTATATATTTTACAAAATTGTGAACTTTGTTAATCTTCAAAGTAGCTCAGTCAAATTTCACAGATGAGATTGCTAAATATTAGATTTTCAATTTAAATGGAAACAATGATTATAGAGAATGGATGTTTGAAAGTATATTGAAATGTTAAATTGGATAAGAAAAAATTAATTATGCTACAAATTCATAATTTCATTAGCGAACAAAAGGTCTTTTCGCTACATAGTGCATGCACAATGACGATAGAGTATCAACTTTGACATGTCTATTTTATGAGAAACTTTGTTTTAAGGTTATAAAAATAAAAATATACCATGGTAAAAAATTAGATCTTACCGTAATAATCTCATGCATTATTGATATATTTCTTTTATGAATTCTATGAATTGTACAAGCTTTGCGATCAAATATTTATAAAATACACATAATATTTGTAAAATATAGATGCATTAGTGCGTGTGTGTATTTATATATTTGTAAAATATAGATACATTAGTGCGTGTGTATTTATATATTATGACTCTAGTACATAGTACGGAATCATCGCTAGTTATTTTATAAATAAAATGTAACGAATTCCTCCTATTGTTTGCTTCAACGGAAAATCTATTGTATTGTATCTATTTTGTATTTTTAAGTTATATATAATCTCTATTTGGCCAAAATTAACTTAATTAATTAATTTTTGTTTTTATTCAAATCATTTTGTATTTATTATTTTTGCGCCATTTTTTTGGTGATTATTGGTTCGTCTCGACTAAATGAATCTAAAAAGAACAACATTATGTTCAAAAGCTAAATTTTTTTTACTAAAGACGCAAATAAGTCAACATAGACGCTATTTTTGACTTTTTTTTTCTGAACCTTTTTTAGTTTTGGGTTATAATTTTATACTTTTCTGAAATCTCTTGTCAAGACAAACCAACAACCATAAAAAAATTAATACAAAATAAAAAATTGTAAAAAAAAATTCACTAAAGGACGAAAAAATAATAAGCCAATAAATCAATAATTACCACAGTCTAAGTCTAAATAGATAGTGTACTTAAACTTGTTCGGCACGGATTCGAAATTTTAAAACATTATAAAAATGTTTCATTTTTAAGACTTTCAATTTCAAAATAAAATTTTGAATATTTAATTTAATTTTCAAACATCAAAAAAATTACTCGAGTTAGCTCCGTGTTAGATCTATTTTATATACACACGTTGTATGTGTGTATAATATATATGCATATTATTTTATTGGATTTGTTAATGTGTGCGCTAAGGGCACATGATAAGGATCATTAAATAGAATTAACTAAATTCACTTTTATATGAAATGATGACAGTCATTAATGTCTTCTGCAGAATTGGATTAAGAGAAAAGTTTACATTATAGTGAGACCAAAATACTCTTTTTATGTTTCTCTTAGTGTCATATTTTTATTTTTTCTTCTTCATTTTTTAATTCTTGTAACTATCTCGAATGTCTCAGATGATAAAATAATTTGACACACGAGGGCAATTAGCTATTTATTGGCATCGACTAAAAAAATGAAAAAAATAAAAGAAAAGTACCCACTAAAAATAAGTTTATTTCAACTACCCACTTTGATTTAAATGCACTTCTGAAAAATGTAATATTCCCCTCTTAATTTTTTTACATTAATTTTTTAAATGAATTATCCACTCATGGTTTCGTAGATTTAAATTAGTAAAACATTGTTGAATAATTAATGTTATATCATTTTAAATGCCAAGTCAAATAATTAAATCTTAAAAATAAGCAAAATGTTGTCGAATATTCGAAAGTAACTATCGAAAGAAATAAAATTCTAAAGATTTTTTTTGTTTTAGGAAGTAACTACCGAGGCAATTCTTATGTAAAACTATTCGACAATGTTTTACTTATTTAAATCTAAGAAACCATGAGTGGGTAGTTCATTTAAAAAATTCATGTAAAAAAATTAAGAGGAGGATATTATATTTTTTAGAAGTTCATTTAAATCAAAATGGATAGTTGAAATGAACTTATTTTTAATTGGTACTTTTCTTCTTTTTTTTATTTTTTTTAGTCTATGCCAATAGACAAGTAATTGTCCTCATGTGGCAAGTTATTTCATCATCTGGGACATTCGAGATATTTAAAAGAATTAAAAAAATGAAGAAGAAAAAATAAAAATGTAACACTAAGTTATGTTTTATAGTTACCTAGTAAAAACAAAATCTTTAGAATTTTATTTCTTTTGATAGTTACTTTCGAGTATTTGACAATATTTTGCTTATGTTTAAGATTTAATTATTTGACTTGGAATTTAAAATGATATAACATTAATTATTCAACAATATTTTACTAATTTAAATCTACGAAACCATGAGTGGGTAGTTCATTTAAAAAATTAATGTAAAAAAATTAAGAGGGGGACATTACATTTTTCAGAAGTGCATTTAAATCAAAGTGGATAGTTGAAATAAACTTATTTTTAGTGGGTATTTTTCTTTTATTTTTTTCATTTTTTTAGTCGATGCCAATAAACAGCTAATTGCCCTCGTGTGTCAAACTATTTTATCATCTGAGACATTCGAGATAGTTATATTTTTTAGAGGAGGATATTATATTTTTTAGAAGTTCATTTAAATCAAAATGGATAGTTGAAATGAACTTATTTTTAGTGGCTACTTTCCTTTATTTTTATTTTTTTAGTCTATGCCAATAAACAGCTAATTGTCCTCATATGGCAAGTTATTTTATCATTTAAGACATTCGAGATAGTTAAAAGAATTTTAAAAATGAAGAAGAAAAAAACTGTAATATAAAAAAGGGTATCTTGGTCTCATTATAATATAAGTTTTTCTCTTAATCCAGTTTTGCACAAGACATTAATGACTATCATCATTTAGCTAGTCCTATTTAATGATTCTTATTATATGTCTTAGGCCAACTTGTGTTCTGGTAAGATCAAAATACCCTCTATTTTTTCTTTGTGTAAAAAAGAGTTAAAGGTTGGCAAATTAAATTGTAACTGAATTTTCAAGAGTAAAAAAAGATGCTTAGAATTTTATTTCATTCAATAATTACTTCAAAATATTCGACGATGTGTGGCTAATTTCTTTACTTTTATATTCATTCGACAATGTGATATTGATTTTTAAAATAGTGTTTAATTCAGATTCCAAATATAAAGTAGATGAGAGGTAATTTAATTTTTTTTTGTTATTAATTACCTTTTTTTGGTAGAAATTATATAAAGAATATTATAGTTTTTTCACCATACAGTTAGTTAAAATTCTAGAGTTTTTTTTATTGTGCAACTAAAACTTTAGATCTCAAGTTGCATTGCAATTTAATTTATTCGTATGGTTCCATTTCACAATTCGTGTGCCACGCAAATTTTTTTGGTTCATGCCAATAAACAACTAGCTAGTTACTCTTTCATGTGCCAAGTTGTTTCGTCATCTAAAATATTCGTTATAGTTACAAGAGTTAGAAAAAAATAGAGAATAAAAAATGAAAAGGTAACACAAAGAAAAAAATAAAAATAACATTTTGGTCTCAATAGAATATAAGTTTTTTTTTTTACTCTAATATTGAAGATGCCATTAATAATTTTTACTGTTTTTAATAAAAGGAAAAGTAGAGTTAGGTTATTTAATAATTCTTATCATGAGTATGATATTTTAATATTTAATATGTACCATAAGGGCGCATGGTAAGAATTATTAAATAAGAGTAATTAAATTCACTTTATTGAAAGTAATAACAATCATTAATGTCTTAGACAATAATGGCGTAAGAGAAAAAATTTGTATTCTAGTAGACTAGTAAGACTAAAATTGTATTCTAGTAAGACTAAAATACCTTGTTACTTTTTTCTTGGTGTTACCTTTTCAATTTTTTAACTCTTTTAACTATCATGAATATCTCAAATGAAGAAATAAAATATTATAAATTTAGTTTAAAAACGTAATTCATTTTCAACATTTGAATAAAATATCTTATATCATGAGAATATATTAATCCAATAAAAGCCCAGTAAAATAAACGCACCCCCCCCCCCCCCCCCCCCCAAAACACATATATATGGAAAGGCTATATAGACCAACACTTTTTTAGACCAATATTATATTAACATCTAAATTCTTTATTTTTGATTAAATTTGAATGATCCGAACCGTTTAATATATTTAAAACATGCTTTTAAGGGTACCTGCAAGAAATTAACTCAAAATATTACCGAAAAGGGCTTGATCCAAACAGTAATTCAAAAAACAGTTCCTGTCAGTATTTTCAACCACTACTTGGATCAAATCCTTTCCAATAATATTTTTAGTTGATTACTCGCGGGTACCCTTAAAAATATGTTTTAAACACATTAAACGGTTCGAATCATTAAAATTTAATCAGGAACGAAAAGTTTAGATATTAGTCTAATATTTGTCTAAAAAAATATTGGTCCCTTGAGCCTCCTTCATATATATATAAGTTCGGATCATTAAAATTTAATCAGGAATGAAAAGTTTAAATGTTGATATAATATTTGTCTAAAAAAATATTGGTTCCTTGAGCCTCCCCATATATATGGGGGAGGCTCAAGTATATATATGGGGGAGGCTCAAGGGACCAATATTTTTTTAGACAAATATTAGATCAACATCTAAACTCTTTATTCCTGATTAAATTTTAATGATCCGAACCGTTCAATGTGTTTAAAACATATTTTTAAGGGTACCCGTGAGTAATCAACTTAAAATATTACCGAAAAAGACTTGATACAAGCAATGGTTCATAAAACAGTTCTTGTCAGCATTTTGAACCATTGCTTGGATCAAACTTTTTTCGATAATATTTTGAGTTGATTTCTCGCAGGTACCCTTAAAAATATACTGTAAACACACTGAACGGTTCGAATTATTAAAATTTAATCAGAAATGAAGAATTTAGATATTGGTTTAATATTAGTCTAAAAAAGTATTGGTCTCTTGAGCCTTTTTTTATATATGAAAAGTGTTAAAAGAGCAAAAAGGTATTTTGGTCTGAGATACTCGCGAGAGTTAAGAGTTAAAAAAATAGAGAAGAAAAAATAAAAAGATAAAACTAAGAAAAAATTAAAAACGGTATTTTGGTTTTACTAGAATACTAATTTTTTCTCTTATTCCATTATTGCTTCAGACATAAATAAATGTTACTATTTTCAATAAAAGTGAATTTAATTACTCTGATTTATGATTCTTATTTATTTTGTGCCCTTGTGGCATACATTAACAAAACCCATTATTTAATTGTTTTCGTCAGCGTGTTTCCGAAGTGTGCATTCGAGGGGCAGATCAGGTGAAGCTGCGGGCTCTGTACCGTCTCCGGTACACCCCAAAGGAGCGAATTATCTCCTAGCCGCTGTCTCTCTCTCTCTCTCTCAAATGGCGTGCCGCATAAATACGCCCCTCGGTAGCCCTTCCGGTGCGCCGCTTCTCTCGCCCCTACAATACCGACAAAATTTTGGCGCACACAATCTCCATCCATCTCCTTTCAGTCACAACAAGGTAGGAGTAATAAATTCACTCGCTGTGTTTTTCTGCTTCATTACACTCCCCGGATTCCTAATTTTCTCTCCCGGCAGTGCATAGACTAACTGTTTTTCTGATCCATTCGATAGATTTCTTATTCAAATACTCGGCGGCACCATAGCTCTCTGGTCGTCAAGTCCCAAACGACTATGCCGGAGAAATCGGTCACAGAAAATAGAATGTTGGTCAGTAATTTGTTCTCACCTTACCGTTTGGTTGCTGATAAAGATGCTGGAGAATTGGTTTTTGTGTATTCCGGCTGTGTTTTTGGGATGGCTAAAAAAGTCAAGTCAGCTTAAATATTCCGAACAACTCAGCTGAAAGCTAGTTTTTTTGTCTGCCTTTGCTCCCAAAGCAACAAATAAAATAGACTTTTCATTCGGTAACGCTTTTAGCAATCGATGCATTCTTTCAGATTTAAAAAGGGCATAGTTTGATTATGTATTGTTATAATTGTATTGGATTTCAGGTTTTTGTACCTCCACATCCGCTGATCAAGCACTGGGTTTCAGTTCTTAGGAATGAGCAGACTCCTTGCCCCATCTTTAGTGAGTTACTGTTCAAGTTAGTGCAGTTTAGAATGTGTCCTTTTTGTTACTGCTTCGCGGAACAGGAATTTATGAGATGGGATTATGTTTTCCATAAATCACTAACGCAATTAAGGGGCAACTTGCCTTTGAAGGGTCGCATTTTCCATGCATTTTCCATTCCAATTTAACTATTAGTCTTGTTCCCATTCTGCATTTTTTAGCTGAAAAAATAGAAAGGATGCAACTTTAGCTAATGTTATCATTAAGTAAATATCGGGTATGGTCCCACTATGTGTTTTCAGCTTCCAAAGATGCAGTAGCTGGTCATATACACGTATGGTGCTAGATTAGGACACCTATTTGGTTGGCCTTTTTTGCTCCTTGGCTGTGGCTTAATTTGACATAGTAACGGGAGCAAACTGAATGGAATAGGTAATGTACTCTGAATTTGAATCTATTTTATTGAAATAAAACCAAGGCATAGCCGAAGCAATTTTTTGGAGTTTACAGTTGTTTAGTTTGACACTTAGGTTCAAGATGCCAGTCACTACCCATAGAGAGAGAGAGAGAGAGAGAGAGAGAGAGAGAGAGAGAGAGAAGAAGAAGAAGAAGAAGAAGAATAAGAAGAAGTGGTGGTGGTGCTGTGATCGAACCATGGAGGCTCAATAGGTAAAGTGGCTAATCCTCCTTGGTTCAACAAGGTATATCAGGGCTGATACCTCTTGTGTTGCATTGGGAGCTCCAAAGTTAGTATGATACTAATACAAACCCCTAGATACAACTCACCCTTGAAAACTCACTTGCAAGGGAAAGGTGCGGTTATATGTAAAGGACAAGCCCATACTTAGCCTATGTGGAACATTAGGATCACAACAGACATGTTTTCCGAGATGTCATGTTGTTGATTTACTTGGTTTCTGAATCCAGAATTGAACTAGCATTTTTGGTTCGACTGCCCAATCAACAGGTTTGAACTTACGCCACTTTGGAACTTCATCAAATTAAACCTTCTAGTCACGTTGTTTTAGTTTCTGAGCTGTCTGGGAAGGAATTTGGCCTGCGGTGACTGCTGAGAAGAATCAAAGTTCATTATTTATGTCATATTCTGAATGTTCTAGTTATTTATTTAACTTTTTCCGATTTAGGTAGTCCTTGCAACTGTGTTTGTTTTGGCTTCGCTTTCCAAAATGATCCATCGCCACATGTTGCTTTTTAAGGTTTTTATTGCTCCAGAAAAGTTGTTTATTTCTCATTACTCCTTTTGGCGATTTTGAATGCCCAATGTACATTTAGCGTTATTATTCATTGCAGAAAACGCCATGGCGGAGTTAGGGAGGCTGCTTATGTATGAAGCATCAAGGGATTGTATGGTGAGTTGTTATACTATGATGTATCATTTTCAAGCAATAATGGGATGTATGCTGTTGAAAATAGTACATTAGGTTAATCTAACACATAAGTGAGATAATATGACAAACATTGATTATAAGGATAAGTCTTTATCTGTTAGTGGCATTTCCTTTGAAAGTCAGTCACAGCCTACTTGTAACAAGATCCACAAGAGATAGCTGGATTATGGTTGTCAGCAGAGTTGCACTGGAATATATGAGTACTTGGTATCGACATTTGCCATGACCGTAAATATTTGGCCAAGGGCCAAGGCTATGTGAATATATGCATGCATTTCTTCCTTATTTCTCAATCCTTAAAGATTTGCTTTCTAAGTGGATTGCGGCTGTGAGCAATTTCAGGAGTCTGACACCTCGGGAATCTGTTGATGAAGGGCTTCTTGGGTCATTATAAAGAGGATGTTGCATTGAAATCCTTTCGGGGAGGATGGGTTTTAAGTCGGGTGGCTTTGACCTATTCACATTTCCATGTTTTTTTGTCTATATTTCATACGCTTTTGGCATTTGTTTTTAGCTAGAGCACATGTCTACTTGAAATATCAGCGTGTTTGCGTTCCAGTTGCTTTTATGTCATGTTATGAGAAACTTTTCTTGCCTCTAATGTTTATATGTACTTGCAGGTAGTTTTACTTTTTGTTATGCTTTTATTGTTTGCAGCCTACCATAACGGGGGAGATTCAATCACCAATGGGTGTCACCTCTGTAGAATTTATTGATCCAAGGGAACCTGTGGCGGTTAGGAAATTACGTCTTCTGTGTTTATACTTTTCAGTTCTCACCATTTTCTCCTCTGCGTTATTGCTAGTCTCAACTAATTGCTTCCTTGGCATTGCTTATTTAGTCAATGAAGCTCCCACAATGGACTTCTTGTAACCTATACAAGAATTCCCTGAATTATTGATGAGTCATGCTACAAAATTATGGATCATTTAATGCTGGCAGAGTACAGCTTTGACGTAGTCATCACCTGATACAGAATTCGTTTATTTTTTGCAGATTATTCCTATCTTGAGAGCTGGTCTTGCTCTAGCAGAACATGCACCATCAGTTTTACCAGCATTAAAAACGTACCATCTGGGTAAGGAACGGTTTTTACACGATCAAGTGGAATGTATGATGTTATTTTGATAGCTAACTATTTATCTGTATCCATTGAGTTCTTGGTGTGCATCATGATACACCAATTTATTTAGTCTGTGCTCTTTTATGGGCTTCAGATGGTCTGTAATCTTCCCAGCGAGTACCCCATTTAATTAAAATCATATTTATATTATGGTTGCTTTTATGATTTTTGCTTTTATCAAAAATATTCTTGTAGTTTTTGTCGGGATTTGGTTGGTGTTCCATGCTCTATGGCACAAGAATAGATCTCTATTTGAGTGATTTTCCAACTTGAAATGGCAAGGTAGTCATGTCATTGGCCTACATATGTCTGTGTTATACACACACACACACATATATACCTATATATATCTCTCTCTCTATATATATATATTGTGTGTGTGTGTGTTTATATATGTATGTATGTAGGATAGGTAAATATTATGTAGGTAATACACTTATTTAAGTAAGAAAAATGGGAGAGATTGGGGGGGTAGAGAGATACAGAGACACGAAAGATCCTTCTGATGGAAATAGGTTCATATTTATTGGTAGCACTAGTTATATCTCCAGTCTTAAGGGGTAGGTTTTTCATACAACCCTCGTGTGGCGGGGAGGAGTTGCCAGCAGGGGCAGTCAGATTACATTGAAACCCCCTGAACTATGAGGAAGAAATAGTATGGCCCCGCCAAGGATTTCATATTTCCCCCCAAAGTTTTAACTATGGCTATTCAGCCTCTAGACCTCATAAACACTCATTCTGGGCCTACTAGTTCTAATTAATTTAAATTTGTTAATGTTAATTGTTAGTAAAAGTTAGCACATTTTGTATTTTAGGTGTGAACCTGTTGGTATAACTGGATGCATTCAAGAGTTGAATACTCTTTTAGGTGAGTAACTAGTACCTCACTTACATACTCTTTTAAGGTATTTTCACAATAAACGGTGATGCCTTGAAAAATTGGAAAATGTGAATCATGTATTTTTCCCTGATGCATGCTTTACTTCAAAGTTCAAATGGTACGCTCAATGTTCTAATGTTACCCTCGACATATTCTTATGCTCATGTCACGGAGTTAAGACATGTTTTGATATATGAACTGTTCTTCCTAGTTCATAAAGTATGTTTTCCAAAGTACTATGTGATGCATCCTTACAGTGGCTTGTATTTGGGGTCGTGAAAGAAACCAATGTAAAGGAATGCATTATAGGGGTGTGGTGGCTATGTGGCATCTTCTGCCACTGTCTTCATCAATACATGCAATGACGGGGTAGCTCTCCTAACATTAACAGACTGTTGGATGATACATCTTAGGGTTACAGTTGAAGCCTGACAGAAAAAATGATACGTTTTCTAAAGGTTTATGGAAGATATGATGGTCGGTGCCTCCTAATACTGACAAAATATTTCTAACGGCAAAGTATTTAAATGCTTATATTAAATGTTTTAACTCTGGCATTAGTATCTCACACGAGCTTTTGCTTATGAATTTCAAAAATCTTTTTTTTTTTTTAAGGACTTAATGGACGAGATGCTTCCCTAGACTAGGATGTAAATATTGTAAATATGTTTTTGGAACTTAAGGAAGCTATCCCTCTTCTTTTCTAAACGTATCTTTTGTTGTGCGTGCAAGTTAAAATTTGGGCTTGTAAATTGACTCTGGTGTTATCTTATACAAATAACTAGTGCTTCCGCTTAAACAGATTGTTCTACTAAATCTGTACATATATGGACAGTTGCAGTGGCAAGAGGACCACTGGCCGGTCACGCTTGCCAACGCCCACGTTGAGCATCATGACACAGGTGGTATTAGAGCAATTAAATTAATTAAATTAAAAAAAAAACACACGAGTCACTAATGTTTTTAAGATGAACTTTTTGAAAATATGAATTATGAGGGATGAATGCATTTAGAGTTTGGACATGCACCTTAAAAAAAACGTAACACTAACGCCTAACGTTACGATTTATGACACACGACTCTTTGTGTAGGTCATGGACGATTGTGACGGAAGGATGTATGGGATATAAAGTTCACCCACCACATGAGGGCTGTATGGAAACCTATCCCTTGAGACTGGAGATATATGATAATACTACCACCGCTGATGCGGAAAATAAGCTAGATGACAGATTGATTAAAATCAATACGAGGAAACCATTGTTTACCCCAAGATGCAAGCAAGCATTGTACAACATCGTATGGAGACATAGATATTCACTAGGTTTAAAGTTGTGTTTGTGTGAGAAGAATGAATACCGTAACATACTGTTATGACAAGTGCATAGAGAACTCCTTGGAGGGTTATCAAATGATTCAACTGCCCTTCTGGTCTCCCAGTGAAGACATCAGCTACCACATTAGCCTTCCCTAGGTGGTAATGGATGTCCAAATCATAGTCCTTCAATAGCTCAAGCCACCTTCATTGCCATAGATTCAAATCTTTTTGGAGTGAAGATGTACTTGAGGCTCTTGTGATCAGTGTATATCTCCACGAAACTCTGTAGAGGTAGTGGTGATTTAAATAGAACAGTCTGTTTTAGTGGCAGTAGTACTATTTGTATAACAGAACACTCAAGTCGGTTTACAAGCCCAAACTTAACTTGTATGCACAACACAAGATACGTTTACAAAGGAAGAGGGGATAGCTTCCTCGAGTTACCAAAACATATTTACGATATTTATGTCCTAGTTTGGGGCGGCATCTCATTTGTCAAGTCCTGAAAAAAATAAGTTTTTTGAAATCTGTAAGCGAAAGCTCTTGTGAGATACTAATGCCAGAGTCAAACATTTAAGATAATCATTTAAATATTTTGCTGTTAGAAACATTTTGTTGGTATTAGGAGGCACTAATGTTTTTAAAATGAACTTTTTGAAAATATGAGTTATAAGGAAAAAATGTGTTCAGAGTCTGGGCAGACATCACAAAAAAAACGTTACACCTAACCTAATGTCACGATTTGTGACACGTGACTCTTTGCGTAGGTCATGGACGATCATGAAGGAATGAACGTGTGGGGAGGATGTAAAGTTCACCCACCACACGAGGGTAGTATGGAAACCTATCCTTGAGACCGTAGATATGTGATATCACTTCCACCGCTGGTGCGGAAAATAAGCTATATGATGAATCAATTAAAGTCAATGAAGAACCAATTTTTTACCCCCGAGTTGAAAACAAGCATTGTACATCATCATATGGAGACGGAGATATTAATTAGGTTTAAAGCTTTATGTTTGTCATAACAAATGCATAGAGAAGGTCTTGGAGGGTTTTGGCGCCTCCAGAAGAACCGGAGCCTACTCCGGCCCGGTGAATCTTCCTAATTGTGGCAATGATAATAATGAAATCTAGAAGGAGATGGTAAGGTATATTGTATGTTTTGTCACGCATTTTGATGCATCTTTAAGTTTCAGAATTTCAGGTAATTGACCATGTCTGAGGTAGTAATTTGCATTAATGTTTTGCAATTAAGGGATTAGCAGAGATGAGGAGACACTTCAGCCCACTGTGTATTTGAACAAGTAAGCATTCCCGTTGTAGAAACTTTGTATTTTCCTACACTTCATTTTATGTGGTTCCTTGTGGTTCTGAACACGTCTTCTACTTTTTCCTTTGCTTCCTCACGGGATGATTGGTATGCAACCAAAGACCCCTGTGCTCTATTTCTGTTGTCTGTTTACTTTTCCTTCCTTTCACTAGATTTTTTTTGTTATTTGGTGCCAGTTAGGCTCTGTTTGTTATGAAGTATAACATTTTATGTTCAAAAATATCTTCCATGTCTGATCTTTTTGATGAAAATTTTCTACTTTCTTTTGATTTCCAGTGTATGGTTAAATTTTGCAAAACAAAGAACATTTATGAGAAGAAAAGAAAATGCCTTGGACTAGTTTAGAAAAATGCCTTGGAATAGTGTTAGTTACTCTCTTACTGAGGGATGTAGTCAGAGCGACACACTGTCTACCAAATCTGCAGTTAGGTGTGTAAAATGAGACAGATTGAGAGTGTTCGAGACTGATAAGAACAAATATGTAAAATAACTTCTTGTTATCTGAGCCTCAAGTTAATTTAAATTGATGTGGTGCAAAGTTATTTACCTTTAAAATCTTTTCTCCCCACATTAGGAGAAAATAATTGGGGAAACTCAGACAAATAGAGCCTCAGTGTAAATCTTATGTTCTTAGTTATCAAACCACACCAAGCATCATCAATCTAACTGGGGACAACGTCAACAGATCTTTATTTCAATCATTGGCCACTTGGTTGCTCTTTTCAAATTCAAATTCAATTTAAATTTAAATTTTTGTATTTTCTGACATTCTGTAATGATTGATTAACTTGTTTATATATGTGCAATTTTGTTTCCTTTTCCAATACTTGATTGCCCAATCAAAATGTGTAGTTATTATGCTCAAGTATCTGTGATTTTTTTCCATTTCTGTGTATTCTCTAAGAACAAGTGTTCTGTGTATTCTTTAAGAACAAGTGTTTGTCTATGTTACTGCAATTTCTTTCCTTCGCAAATTTTATGAATACCAAATCAAAACGTGTAGTTATGTTTAATGTCTCTGTTTATAGCAATGTTTTGGTTACAAGTATCCTTTTTGTCGTAGAAAGGTGTCAATATGTTTTGGTATTATGTAACTTTTTCTTCGTGGTTGGTTTCCTAGTATTAAATCATCTTAGCAGGCCTAATTCCCTTAAATTGTACGGGCCATGAAGCAGTACCTATCTATGCCAGTTTGAAAGGGTTGTCTCACTTGGTGACCCGTTCAACTAGACTAAAGTACTGGCCCCCATTTGTACTCTTTCACCTAATGCGCTTTTGACGTTCAGTAACCCTGTTTCTGATACTGCATGCTGTTCTGTAGGTTACCTGAGAAATTTCCTGAGGGATCTCGAGTATTTGTTGTAGATCCCATGTTAGCAACAGGTATTCTTGCTATAGCTTAAGCTTATTTTCCCACGCTCATTGCATTTTTCCATTCTAGCTTCTTGGCATACTTTCACTGCTTATGCAATTGTCTGCTCCATAATATCTTCTGGGTTTTAAATTAAGATGCATTTGATGTTCTGGCTTTTGACAAGTTCAAGAATTTGTTGAAATAGCAAAAGCAAACAAGAGCTGAATGTAGTTTCTACCTTCTACTTCTTTGTGTCTTCATTATGTATACATACTGAGATCTCTTTTGTAGTGTCTTCTATATGGTACAACGCCCTGTTTGGATGGGGTCTTAAATTTGGAGTGTTAAATAAGATGAGGTCTTCAATAAGAAGGGGATTAAACAGGGGTATTAAATAAGAAAGTGTTTGGTTGAGTTTTGAATAAGAGGGAATGGACTATTTGAGGCATGGTTTGGTTGGTGGCTTATATGAGTGTATTTGAAGGGTTGTTAAGCCAAAGTTGACTTATTTGACCTTATTACCCTTGTAGTGGGTAATTTTATGAAAAATGACTTGTCTTTCAGAAAATTGTATGTATATGAAATATTTTTATTTGTTAGTTGAACTTAAAATACATTTGTACTTTATTGTTATATATTTTATTTTTACGTGATAATATTTTATTACGTTATTAAATTTTTTCTAAATTGTGAACATAATCACACCATTTGAAATGATGAAATGTTATTTTAATTTTTTAGTTTGCGCTCTTTGTAAGTTTTTCCTTAACAATGAATGGTACCTCTTGCTATAAGAATGTCGTGATGTTCATGTTATGTTTGTAATCACATTTCGAGAGCCGCGATTGAACATGACGAACTATAAATTATGGATCCAAAAAAAATTCAACCAGGTAGTCTTAAGGTCTGATGGTTTCAACCAATTTGTTTTATTTTGACATTCTCGGAATCATGGAATGTCAAAATAAAACAAATTGGTTGAAACCGCCGAACCTTAAAATTCCTAGCTGGAAAATCTGTGGGAGCATGGTATCTTGCAATTCTTGAAATTAATGACTACATGTCTAACCTCAACGTTTATAATTCGACAATGTGAACGTTTTTTCCTAATATACAATACAAGATAATATCTAGCGTGCTATCCACACGATTATCGAACCTAAAAGAAATACGAATATGAAAATGACAATCGGTGCTGACTCAAGCAAAGCAGCATTGTCCGCCGTCGGTGATTTGGCAATAACAATAGTTACATCCATGGGTGGGCTCGTGAGGCAGATGGATGTGGGTTTAGGTTGGTTGCTCGGTCTGTGCGCCATGAATGCAGCGTAGGCTTCTTCGTAAGTCCACGGTTTATTGTTACGACAACCGCTATGTCCAAAGATTTGGGCGTTGCACTCATTTCAAGAGTAGATCTCGGGCCTTTGCCCAACGAAGACGACATAATACCACGTACATGCCATCATTTATCCTATTCTACCAATAAAAAACAATGTTAATTTCCAAGTATAATGCAAATGTAAGTGCTATTTTATGTACGCGGCTCCCATTACGGTCTTTGATGGCATATGGCATACTTGGTTGCATAAATTCATGTCCCTCCAAGTATACCTACTTGCCTTCCCTATTGAATATATATTAGTCATCATAGTCGAATTATGAGCTATTGCTGTTTGTTCTTTGCCGTCTGAATCGCAGGGAAATATTTCCCAACAACTAGAAATAGCCTTTCAGAAGGATGGTAGGAATTATGAATGCATCTACTATGCTTACCCAAGGAACGACATTACTGAAGAAGACTCCGAAATTCGTCATAGCCATTCCGTGCTTATAATATGTTTATTTTCAAAATTCATCGTAGCTCAATTGTAGCATTTTAATGCTCAATTTGGGCTCTGAATATATGTTTCAAGGTGTTGTTTGTTACTTGGTTTTTCGTTTCTTGTTCCAGTGAACTCCACACACCCAATTCATACCACACATACCATAATCAGCCTATTTTGTCCACAACATCAACCAAAAATTTCACAGTTTCCCACCAACTCAGCTTGTAATGAAGAATTGATGAATATGCAAATATCAATTGAAGTACCGCAAATATCAATTGAAGTACCACAAAATTGCAAACATCAATTGTAATTCTCACAACTTAACAGTCCCTCAATTGAAGTGTAAACATAAAATAAAGAAAACCAGAGTCACACATAGAACCTAGAAATCATGAAGAAAAGTACCACGTAAACAAAACAGAGTCACACGGTACCCAAAATCATGAAGAATAGTACTACGAACACGAGGTGTAAAGGAGGGATTTGCAAATCAACTCAAAAAAATTGAAAGGAGAAATACATGCCATACATCAGTTTGAAGAAATTGAACACACAATCGAAAAATTCTAAAGAGGTCTGCAAATCAAATCGAAAAAATCGGAAGGGGAAATACATACCATACATATGTTTGAAGAAATCGAAAGGGGTTTGCAAATCAAAATCGAAAAAATCGAACACACAGAATCCAATATCAGAACGACTTTGTCCATACTTTTGTAGAAAACAAAGATCTCTCACAAGCCACACATCTGTTCGAAATGAAGAACAGTACGAATAACCCAAAAACATGGGAAACAAACTCAAAAGCATTACCTCTCTCTGAATCTGAAGCTGCAACGGTGCTTTTCCATTCAAACAGGGCTCATGAACAACTCAGATACAAGAACTCTTCAAAAGCAATTGCTTCGATGGACCCCCTAGGTAAGAGGAGATCACCATTGAAATAACAAATCGACTAGGAGAGGTGAAACGAATCGGCAAAGGAGGTGAAATGAAGAACCCATAACAAATGGGGGAGAGAGAGACTGTATTGATGAACAGCAGAGCACTTCCTCCCAAAGACCACTTTTGTGGTATCCGAGTAATTTACTGAACCAGTGTTAAATAACATCCCTCCAAGTGATGTTATGTAAAGAGTTTGTGGGGGTCTAAAATAGTCCGCGGTCTTATTTAACACCCCTTCATTTTGCCAACCAAACCCTGGCTCAAAAAAGAAGGGTATTAAATAAGACCCCTCTTACTTAACACCCCTCCTAACACCCCATCCAAATGGGCTGGAAGGGAGTAGGTCATATGCCACTCATTGTTTGGAAAAAATATAAAAATCCGCATCACTAGCATCCTCCATTTACACTTTTCTCTCATTTGTTGCTGGAGAAATCTCAAGTCATGATTAATTAAAATCCCAAACTACTCATAAACCAAGAGAGTTAAAATCCCAAAATTATTTTAGAAACTAAGAGACGTTCTTAAGTACTAAAAACTCTTCATGTTAATGCCCTGTGCAGCACGGGTTACCGTTTGTTAGTAGCTTTGACGTTATTTTAACATCGTATTTACTTATTTATGTTATTGTTTTACAAACAATTTTTAGGCGGTACAGTAGTTGCAGCTCTTGAACTGATAAAGGAGCGCGGGGTCGACAACAAGCAAATTAAAGTGGTTAGTAAATGATGAGCATATTATCTCTTTAAGTTCCTTTTCTCTGTCATCTTTGAATTTTTCCAAATACATCTGAGACTGATTTGCAACTTCCAGAATGATTTCCTTAAATGCAAGTATTGCATAGATCGTAGTACGACTTGAAAAGCAGCAGGTCTATACCCCTTCCCAATGAAGGCAATTGGCATTTTTTCTTGAATATTGCTTTTTGTTTCTTACGGGAGCTCAAACTTACAGAGCTCAAAACCCCGGTGCAAAAATCATGCCGTTTTGTCCATCTTATAATCAAGTACTCAACAGGTTACAGGGAGCAATTTATATTTTACAGAGGAGAGTAGAATTTAGGGGATTGGCATGGATTATTCGACTACATTATTTATAATCTTCAATCTGGGAAATATAAATTTTCCTTCCGTTCTATTACAATGTACTGACATTTTGTACTTGTATCCGTAATGGTGCATTGACAATCTAAAATGCCATGTAATCAGGTATCTGCTGTTGCTGCTCCTCCAGCCCTTCAAAAGCTCAGCGAGAAGTTCCCCGGGTAACACAATTTGAAATCAAATTTTGCATAGCAAATATCGAAGTGAATTACTCAGCTTTGTTATTCCTCCGTCTTTGATTTTCCAGGCTTCAGGTATATGCTGGAATCATTGATCCAACCGTTAACGACAAAGGGTAAATACTGCCCCTTGTTATAATTTTAAAAAATGAATCACCATATTCGTAATGTTAGTGCTTAAACCTAACTTTGTTTGAGCAATCCTCAGGTTTATAATTCCTGGGCTCGGAGATGCTGGAGATCGTAGCTTTGGTACCTGAAGCCACGAAATTGTATTCCTACCCACGTCCCTATTGTCTCTTTTTTCATTACTGCCAGCAATTTTGAAATTTTGATCATATCATTGATGTAGGGGATCTACTTATCTTTCTAAGCAATGATTTTGAGTAGCGGATTTGCTTTGTATTGATTTATCTTGTCACTTAATTGGTGTAATGGATCCAAAGATACCCAGAAACTCTCAGATACCAACTCGGCTTAGTTTTGTTCTTACTTTTTGTTGCCCTTTTTATCCATTTTGAAGATGCGGCCCTAGTGCGTGACAATGGCAGTAGTCTAAAAGGTCCAATCCTATCGCAGGGGAAGTACTTGAGTTCGCATCGTGTGTGGCTCATTTGCAGTCTCATTTAAAGAGGGTGAATATTTTCTCACGGTCTTTGGTTTTAGTGGGACTCAGTCCCTCTTAACCAGTGATCTTTAGATGAGGTGAAAAAATCAAATTCTTGGAGATTTGTTCTAATCTAATTGAACCCCTTTAAAATTATAGATGAGGGGCCGAGAGATTCTTCTCTTTTTCTCCCTTTCCCAGAAGACAGTCAACAGAATTTCAACATCCACAACTATGTTTCTGATCCAAATATTGTTTTTGTGAAATATTATGAAACACGTAACAAAAATCCTTGCCAAAACTGAATTTCGATACAACAAAAATGGCAACCTATGATCCCCAAAGCCGAGAAAAATGAAAAATAAAATAAAATATGTAATGGTTAGTTTGACTGGGCCAACCTTAAATCTGGACATCATGTAAGTCTTGTTAGCAATAGCCTGACTTGTTCAACATCAGTATAGCTTCGAAGTGGTTATAAGTATTTAGTTCAAAGTACCAAACAAAGCGAAAGAGAAAAGAATTGAAATGGTGTTTACGAGGAACAAAGACATTAATCAAGATCAAACACCACCATAGCCACCATCACAAGAGCAGCTGCCGCCACCGCTGCCGGTCTCCCCAGGTGGCCTAGGTTTGGTGCTGAGGCAACAGCACATGAGACCTACCAATAGCATGAAACCACAAGCTGAGGCCAATGCTTGTACCCAACTCAGGTGATTCCCCATTTTCTTCTCCCTTTTGCTGCACTTAATTTGCGTCTCTGTCTAAGTCCTCTTAATGTCCTCACAATGCCTTTGTAAGCCCCTTGCCGCTCATCTCCCCCTCACTCTGAATCATGGCACAATGGAAAGTCCACCACTATATATAGAGGGACGGGGGTGGGGGGGTTTGTTATATATCAACAGATCTGTTTAGAGAAATAAAGGAAAAGTGCTGTGGACAATGAGTTGTTTGTACGGTGCAACATCGTTTGTGTTCTTTTAGCATCTTATACACATTTGATACATCCTGCTCAAAATTTTTTTAGTGTTAGTGTTGTCCTAATATACAAGTGTAGAATGAAACAGTGCACGAACGCTATTTTCTGTTTCAAATTTCGATGATAGAACATAAAAAGGATGTTCCGCCACACAATATATACTATACTGTTGAAGCTTTATGCTGAACTTCAGCTAAAAATAACACTTGCTATATGTTCCACCTTTTAAACTACTTGGTATTTTTACTTTAGTTGTGCTACTTTAACATTTTAAGGGACGAAAAAGTTGTGGTTTGCTGGGTAAGAATCGAAACCATGTCTCATGCCTAGTAAGCAAGCGTCTTTACTATCAAACTAATCCCTTAGTCCTGTGTTTAACATTGCTACACCTAAAGAATATGCTGTGGAAGATTTATGAGAGTGTGTGTGTAAGTCTGTGGTTCACATGGGCTGAGCTTGAAAAGGACCAAAATAACATGGTCCAGCCTGTGAAACTTATAGAAGGAATTGGAGAGTACAGCAGCCGAAGTTTCTGTCCTCAAAAGCCACTTTAGATACAAATACTTTTGATGGGTCATCAGGCTGAATAAAGTAAACAAAAGGGAATGTTTGGATTGCTCTGTGTGACTTGGAGGGAATACATTGTGTAAACAATACAGTTTGGCAAGCAAACTAAATTTATTTAATTCCCAGCTAGTACAAGCAAGTGATTTCTTATGCTCAACATCTAACTTTAAGCAAAATTAGCGTCTGTTTCAGTGCTGCAATTGGTATGCCTTGATAAACAATAAAAAGAAAAAACATTAGTTCTTATGCAGTGGAAAGCATAGTAACCCATGTTGCAACTATAGTACTGTACATTTTATCAGTGTGTGCCAAATCCAACTCGGATGCATAATTTTTCATAGACTCGTACATATGTATTGCGAATATGACGACCCCAATAATTTGTATATTTTTGATCATACGAACACAACTGCAATGATTGTGGACATAACTGTTGAAAACGTGAATCTAACATTCCGATTTCTTGATTTTCTGCATTAGTTGCCTTGCGTTATATGTTGAGGTTCTGCATATTGGGCTAGGGAGGAGCAAGCACACGTTATCATTGGGCAGAGTCAGAGGTACTTCATTATACTAGGGTGGGAATTAACACAAGGATGACATTTTATCGGTGCTGTTGAGGGATGAGGCTTTTCTTTTACTCGGTAAAACCATGGAGCAGGCGATCGATTATAACAACTTTTCCGGGACATGACCAGAGATCCTACACCCACCTGAGAGACTAATCAACCATAGATCGATTATAACAACTTTTCCGGGACATGACCAGAGATCCTACACCCACCTGAGAGACTAATCAACCATAGATTTCTACCATCCCACCACCCAAAGCTAGTCAATCACAGCCATATTTACAGGAGGGCAAAACTTGAGGGAGCATCAGTCGCTGTTAACAAAAGCAAGTTTATTAAGAAGACCCAAACTATCTAAAACAACAAATGTTTTAGAGAGTAGCAAAAGAATATCTGTAGGATTTCACAAGTGCTGGATTTAAATGCAAGCCTCCGGAAATTTACAAACATAATTAGCTAAACTTCATTCAAACATTGAGTGAGACGTTCAAAAAAACAAAGAAAATACATTCTGAGGAAATTCTTCTTAATATGAATGATAAGTGCCAAGAGTTTGATTCGGCTAAAACATGAGTCCCAGAACTTTACAACCCACTCGTGATCTATCGAGATTGGAGCCTGTCATCTGAGCATTCAACTTCACAACCAAAGCAAATTAACCCACTGGAGCAGCGACAACAGTATAGTCAAATTCAGACGAACACAACTTACTAGCTTCAGAAGTAAAAGGAATTCCCTAGGTAAAAAAATGCAGAAAAAAGGTTTAAAATCAGGTCAGGGAATTAAAAAGGCAATATTCAATGCAATTCCACCCAAAGAGGTGTCTCAAATATGGAAGCTCGCAAAAACTTCACGCCATATACACCATAAACACCACAATAAGAAATTTAAACATACAATGCTTGACTGACAATTTAGAGGAAGTAAACTGATTAGTAGCTTTTATTTTATACAATACTAGACAGTAGCAAATGGCAATGGCTTAGCTTTAGAACCAAATTTATGAGATGCAAGCTAAAAGATAATATTGACTGATTTTCTCTTTAAAGGTGCAATGATGTGCAGCTTATTACTAAGTGCAAGAAAATCAATCAACAAGCAAAAGCAATTCTCTAAGATAGAGAAGAGAAAAAAGTAGCCTGTTACAAAGCAAAACATTCTCAGCTACCAAATCAATATCTGCTAACCCAAACAAAAGAGCAAAAAAAATCCTTAAATTGGACCACCCATATCAGCAGGTTACAATTTCAAGTAGTCAAATTGGCATATTCTAATTTTAACCACCGTCAACAAAGTGCATATATCAGGACTCAGAAAAGTGACTGCACTCATTCATCAAAGACAGCAAAAATCCTTTTGACTCTATGTAACAATATAAATGTCTTTGTCAGAGAGCTCGCAAAGTCGCTCCACTCTCATCTCTAAAAACTCCTCCCTTCAAAAATAAGGGGCAAGCACTCTGGCAACAAGGCTAACACGTGGGTAAGTATTATTTAACCCAAGGGTAACAAAATCACAAAGATTATGCAATGCAATGATATTTTGCCTGTCAAACTGAGATGCAATGTTAAACACCCAAGAGCAGTAAAAGCAGCACAAGCACACACACTAACCAGTAAAATGATCAGTGAGTGTTGCAAAGCTGATGGAGACCCAAGTAAAGGACAACAGTTAAGAGAACATAATACTCACATCCAAGGTTCTCCATGAAGGAAGCTACAGCTCGCTGTAGTTGCGCCAAACAGCACGAAATTCCTCACGGAATGTGTTCAAACGTGCTTTTAGATTAGGAGTTCTAAAGCTTGCATGGAGAATGGTGGCTGGGTGGAGTGAGAGGGAAGGAGAGACAAAATTAGCGAGAAAAAATGCATATCTTGCAAACAAGATTGAAAATATTACCATGCAAGGAAGGAGTAGCATACCAAGAAGGCCAATTGCAAGCGCCCATGCGAGAGTTAAAAGGCCACACGAAACAAACCAAAGGATGAAGCTCACTGCATAAAAAGAACAAGGGGTTAATCAGTTATTTTAACAAACATTCCTGCAATAAAGTAGTACTCTAATTTCTGAAACTTAATTGCTCGAGAAATTTTCATTACCAACAGAGAATAGGAAGACAAAAACCCAACGAGGCCGTCCACATATGTAAATGGCTCTTTTAGCTGATGGACGTCCACGAATAACAGGCCTGAAATTTTTCCACAGTTAGAGGAGCTGAGTACCAAAAGCTTGCACCCACAGAAACAGTAGCAAATCTCACGTAAGTGGGGGCCTCATCTTTGCTGCTAAATGCGGAGAGAACTGCCTCACTGTTCTGGTTACCTTTTCATTAAAAGTACCTGCAAAGCTGTAGCACAAATTGTTAACAAGAATGCCCCAACAAAAAACACAGGATTTGACCAAAGAGAGAATAAAGCATCATAGACCTAGATTAATGCATAAAGAGGAGTCAGTCCCTCGTGTACAGACTTATTTCCACTTCATATCACGAGCTTTCTTCCCTATTTATGGGGACTGATACAAAGAAAGGTTCGTGAAGCCGCAGCATAAAATAAAACTGTGCTTTACAGATAACTGACACCGAAACAAACAAAATATTACTTCTCAGCAAAAGACTAGAGTCGCAATTCCAACCCGGCCTCAGAAAGAGGCATGATTCCATGCAAGCAGCTAAAAATACAAAATTGCTCACTTACTATCTACCCTTGACTACAGACGCCATTTACCAACATGTGGAAGTCTTCAAGCCTCTTTTGTAGAAATTATCATAACAGGAGTAACAAGTCACATCCATTACTAGAACATAACTGTAGTATGTGACAATTATAGAGTCACTACAGAAATCCAATATATGACTATGTAATTCATGCATGTGAAATGCATTACCTAATAAGATGATAGAAGAGAAGTCAAGGATGGAAATCAAGAATGGGCCTTCATTTAACAAATGGATTCGCAGTATTGCCACAAACCAAATGGTTGTCTCTGAATAGTTGCTTATTCTGATTTTAGATGGACAAAATTCTCCTTCGCACTTGAAAACAAAGGCTTTATATCCTTCCCTTGTGCAAAGGCTTCTTCAGAGTAGCGAAGGGATTCCTTTTGTTTGAAGCCATTTACCCACATGTGCAAGTCTTCAAGCCTCTTTTGTAGAAATTATCCCAACAGGAGTACAAAGTCACATCCATTACTAGAACATAACTGTAGTATGTGGCCATGATAAAGCCATTATAGAAACCCAAATATATAGACTATGTACTTCATGCATGTGAAATGCATTACCTAGTAAGATGATAGAAGAAAAGTCAAGGATGGTAATCAAGAAGGGGCTCGCAGTATTGCCACAAACCAAATGGTTGTCTCTGAATAGTCGCTTATTCTGATTTTAGGTGGACAAATTCTCCTTTGACTTAAAAACAGGCTTTATTTCCTTCCCTTGTGCAAAGGAAGCATAGAATTTTTATCAGCTTCTTCAGAGTAGCAAAGGGATTCCTTTTGTTTGAAGGCCAAACAGAACTCATCAGACAGCTGGCACCTAGCCTTGCTCTCTATATCAATCTCTCTATCTGAAACTCTTTCTCCTCACATTTTTGCCCTCTGTTCAGTGTTAGACTGTGGAGTCTGTAGACACGCTGCTTCTCCTGCACAGACTGAGATGCCGTGTCAGCTGGCGATACGAATACTAAGGGAAAGGAGGGTTCATTAGTGAAGATCAGATGCCTCCAGATTATAGATTCTAGGATGACACAAATACATGGTGGTCAGAAGTGTTACTGCTAAGCTTGGGAGGAAACAGTCTTTGCATCTCCAGTTTTCTCCAACTATCCGATCATCAATCCATAGCCTATCTTCCATCAACTAGCTCGGAACAGATAAAGAAGACAAAAGAACAGAAGCCCCATAATCCCTGTTTGCCACAGTTCAAGCCTATTTGTCCTAGTTCTTTCTATCTCCCTCTCTCTCTATACCAGTTCCTCTATTCTCGGACATATGACATGCACACCTTGGACAACCTCCTCCTGGCCCTTTTTCTGTTCAGATAGCGCTTTTTGCATAAGCAATTGAGGCACCCAACCTTTGTGCATCTCAATGAACTCTCTGACGAAAAAAAGAACTTGCGTTCTTGGAGAATAATCAAAACCAGCCCAGTGGATCATCAGTGGCGAAAAAAAAACCAAAAAGGTGGTCAAAAAGAGAATTGAACCACATGTTGAAGTTCGAAGTTCTATAACAGTAGACCAATAGTGATTTCTATGAAGGGAAGTGAATGGGAGGTATAAGGGTTGATTGGTTGAACAGGTCGGAGATATAACGAGAGACGTGAAGAGGTCAGATTTGAGAGGAAGGAAACAGTAATTTTATATACAAAATGAAAATTTCGGTTAAGTATGGAACCAACCATTTATTGTGTGACGTTACAGTTTCCTAACAAATAACAATGTCTAAGGATTTTGAAACAGAAACAAGTCTGCATAACCTCCCAATTAACAGACACAGAATACAACATAATATTAACATTATTCTTCACTGGGAACCAAATGCTGGGAGGGTACATACCATTAGAATTCTATCCATTACAGGGAAAAAACAGACTAATACAACATTAATCAAGCATACCTGTCATTCAGAAAAGCAACAGTAACTGCTGTCAATGCAGCAGCAACAATAGCAAGTGGTCTCCTCAGAAATCCTAACCCTACAAATTAAAAGGCACACTGACATATCAATCAGTGCCCAAACATAGTAGAACAGCATATATAACGCATGTTCGTCATCTGTTTGCTTACCCAGAATGAAAACAATCATGATGAAATAATTTGTCCGATAGCTGCACAAAGCAATACCAAAACAAAATTAAAACAAAATAGATAACTATTGCGGATTTGTGATAACACAATATTAAAAATAGCAAATATAGCCATTGTGATATCAAATACCCATCTTACTGTTTTGTTTCCCGTGGACCCCAAGGGACATCCATAAAAGATCGTATATAATTGTATGGTTAATTAACAAGACACCAACAAAAAGGACTTCGTGGACGTGGAGTGCCTTCGTGCAAGGAAAAAACTGCTTGTGTGATATTTATCGTGTGAAACAAAATAAGCTCAAAGCAGAGTTCCAAACATTTTCATTTTCCTATCATTTTCTCAGGAACCAAACAGCGCAAAATTCAAAAAGCAGAAACAATTGATATTCCACTATAAATAACAGCATTGCTACAAGTATCACTTCATAGACATGAATGAGGGGTTGGTGGAGGGGGAAGGAATCATTTTGGTAGAGATTGCATTTGATACATATTTGAGCGTCGAGAAAGCCAAGGAAATGTGGGAAACGAACATCTAATCGTACACATTCTGAGTCAAATACCTCAGAAACCAACAAATGAGAAGATTAACACAGAAAAACAACTCCGTTGAGCTCATACAACCCAAAAAGCTGAATTAGTCAATTTTTATTTCTGGAACCAAAAGTAAGTGCCAAGTTGAATTTCAGACATCCTGTTTTCCTGAATTTTAACAGCTCATGGAACCACTGATAAGAACTCGTGCCAAACACTATAAAAGGTGTTATGCAATAGCAAGAAGATTAGACCCTCACAAAATGAAAGCAAATTAGATGAATTAAATATGAGGATAGCGGATTAGGAACCACAAAGGAAAGCAAATATTTGATCCACAAAATAATCACACATTACGAGAAAGAACAAACAACCACAAAAGACAAAAGAACCACACAATACAACTATGAGAATACAGAAAACACAAGCAACCTCACAACAACAGGAAAGTAAACAATAAAATTTGCATTTTTGGATGAACAAGCAAAATGTAAGCCAAAAGGAAAGCAAATTTTTGGTCGACGAAACATTCACACAACACGTGAAAAGATATATAGCCTCTTTAGGGGGCCCCTCTACAGTCAAATTACAGTACATCTAAATTCAATATGTAACAATACATATGTAGATATAGATATACGATGTAGGAGATGGGGTGAAGATCGTACTAGTAAAGGTTGCACTTGAGGCGGCTGTTCCATTTGGAGTAGGATCGGGGGAAAGTGAACCTGGAGAAGAATTCAGCGAGAGGGCGAGGAGGCGACGACCAGTCCACTTCTCGGAGGGCTTCAACCAGATCTTCTGCGGTTACGTTTCCCCAATCCATTTCTAATAGGAGGGTGATAAAATGAGACGCGAAACCCTAGAAAACAGAAACAGCTGAGCCAACGCGACGAGAAGACGAAGGGTCGCGGAAAACAAGAAAAAGGTCGAGGAACCCCTCTTGATTGGAGAGATTGGAAAATGTGTGTGGAATTAGATTGAGCGATAATGAGTGCGATCGAGGAAATGGAGAGAGAGAGAGAGAGAGGTCTCTTACGAGGGGGAGGGGGTCGTGAAAGCTACGTAGTGTAACGTAGAGGGAAAAGATTATACTCCTGTAAATACTTTTGGTAGGAGTCAAGTTAAAGAAAAATAGCAAAACCAGTTGTCTGAGCCCGGGTTCGAACCGGGGACCTCTAGTGTGTGAGACTAGCGTGATAACCAACTACACCACCCAGACCCCTTGGATCATAGTTTAGTATTGATCAAATAAAAGCTCACTTTTTTCTAACCTATCCGACCAGCTAACAAGAGCCGTTGGAGCTTTTGTTTTTTTGAAAGATGTAAATAGGCACGGTCAAGTCTAGCTTATTTATAAGCGTTTTGTGTGGTTCACTTAGATGATACGGATTATATCGATCAAATCTAGTTTTTTACGTACACTAAAATTTATATTGATCAAATCTAGGTTTGTATGAGTTTGTAATGCATTTATCTTGGGAAAAAAAAAAGAAATTATAAGAATGGATCATGTTTAACTCTATTTTCTCAAGATAAATTTATTTTAAAATTATATTGTAAAGTCGCAAATTTCGGAGACAATAAATAAAAGATCTAACGACAAAAGACTATCTTTTTCCATTAAAATAAGTTTTAATTATATATTTGAAAGGAAAATACAGTAATACAAAAAAAAATAGAGTTTGACATAAACTAGGTGAACCATGGGTGCTATAGGGTCTTCATCATAGGTGTTGTTATTAGTGGCTGGATAAGAGGGATGGCTACGTCATCGTTGACACCTAGTATGAAAGGTTAAGGGCAGAAAAAAGTTTACAAAATGAACGATAAAACTCAATAACAAAACATTACCCGTAATCGAATTTATGCCACAAAACAGATGATACATGAACAAATCATGAATAATAATAATAAGCATAAACAATATCAACAGTAAATAATAAGAATATGAAGTGCAAAAGTCCAAGTTTACTTTCTAAGACTCACTATGGGTCTTAACGCGTGTCTAACCATGACTCGTAAGTGTCCAAAGTTTATTTCAAAATCTCAAGTTCGGGTCAATACCAATGTTGCTCATAAGTCAAAATTTGTTTCCAAAATAGTGTCATAATATTTTCGACCGATATGGTCCTGATCCTTAAGCTCAACCTCGTATTTGACGCCCACTGTAAGGACTCGAAATTTTTTTTTGCGTTTTAAATACTAGTTTGGAATATATTGTGAGTTATGTGATTGATTTCTTTTTATATGTTCTGAAATTTTTAGCAGCAGGACTCGAGCTCGAGAGTTTAATTTAGGAGAAAAAGGTGCATTGAAAAAGCAGGAGAATTAAAATATCAATGAACTAGAGGATTGTATAACCTTAGAAAAGTGTAGAGGTGGTCGTTGACAAGATGGAAGAAGAGCTGTAGTGGTTGTGTGGTGATGGGGAAAAAAGGGGTTGTAATTGTGGCGGTACATGGTGGGTTTGGTGTAGAAACAATTTAATTTAGACTTTATCCGTGAAGTTAATTTTGTGAAGGATAAAATAGTAATGAAGAAAGTAAAAAAATTGTGAGGCTAGAAAGATTTATGTTGTAATGGTACATAACTCAAGGTGTGGTTAGTGAGAAAATATGAGGGGTACAACTGGAATTTCCTATCATACGTTTGTTGCTAAATTTGGGTAAAAACTCAGACCGTGCACCATGGTAAAAAACACGAGGGGCTATGTGGTAACTTTTGAACATTAGGGAGATATTCCGGAAACCTCCCAAAATACATGGGGGCAAACCACAAATTTCCTTTTCTCCCTGGCCCCAGTTCCACTGTATAATCGATATCCACTTTTTAACTTATTAATATCATCGCAAAATCCATGGAAGGTCCATAATCACAAAGTCCATCCAAGGTCAAAAGGAAAAAAAAAGGGAAAAAGTCGTCGTAATACTTCAGAGCAAGAAACCTCACTAACATCACAAACCCGGCCTTGTACATTCATCCAAGCAACACTTGAATCGCCCAAAATCCAAACCAAAAGCATATGTACTTCAATTTGAACTTTCTTTACAGTTTTTTCTTCTCTAATTTCAACCTTTTCGATCGGGTTTTGAATCCAGGGTTTTGAAGTTCCAGAATTTATAGGGTTTTAAACTTTCGAATTTTGTTAAGGGATTGTTGGTTTTTGGTAATGGCTCAGTCGACGGGTAGGTGTATAGGGGACTACGTGGTGGAGAAGCAAATTGGGGCGGGATCGTTCTCGGTGGTGTGGCTCGCGAGGCACAAAATCGATGGGACGGAGGTGGCGATTAAGGAGATCGCTACGGCACAGTTGGTCAAGAAATTGCAGGATTCTCTCATGTCCGAGATTTTTATCTTGAAGCAAATTGATCATCCCAATATCATTCGTTTGCACGATACCATCGAGGTACGTATAACTATGACATAAGGATGTCTCTCTGCACATATCTTTGTCGTTGTAGCAGTAGAAAGAGGTTTGGTTTGATATTCTATTTTGGTGCTGAGCAATTACTTGTATTTTTGGATTTTTATTTTTTGGGTTTTTAGTGTTTAAAAAAAATATCACATTGATGTTGGGGGAGTTCATAGATGTTGATTTAGTGTGGTAGAGCGTGAGGCAGTGATTCTGATAAAGCGGAGTAAGTAAGGAAAGCCCATGAAAATTTCCATTTATGTTAGCTATCGAGTTTGCATTTAAAGAAACCTCACTGTAACTCTGTAGCGGCTGAGACATGTGTGTGTGTGAGAGAGAGAGAGAGAGAATGACAGGGGTTCGGGGTGTGAAGGTTTTGGTTTCATGGATAAGGGTCTCCCTTACGTGGTGTGAACTGTGATATTGGGATCAGTCCTAGCCTTGCTGCAAAAATAGCTTCCTCTTCACCTAGTCCGTCGCCTGCGTTTTTTTCCTCTGCATTTTTTTTGAGAGAATCTATTAAAGTGACGGGAAAAGAAAGACGTATAAAGACAGATTTTGTTTTTTGCTTTGTTTGACTTTTAGAGATGGAAAATTTCATCCCAATTATTTTGGCAGTGGTTAAGGAATAGAATAGTTTGGTGGCTACTTGTGAGTGGTGAGACAATGCAGGAAAATGAAAGAGAGGAATATGTTAGCTCTGTATCTGGTGATGGTCCCCGTTTGTTTTGATGTAAAATATCTCCACGCAGTGGTACTTTTATGTAAAGCTTTTTAGATGTTGAATAACTTCATGGATCTAATTTTCTGCTCTTTGGCTGCACCCAAGAAAAGTTCGGTAAGAGTCATGGTGCCAGAGTGGTGTGGTCAAATACAGGAAGCCAAAGTAGATGTCAACGACAAAGAAGTGAAGTTGTTGTCATGGGCTGAGGAAGCCTTTGAGATGGGATAGCTAGCTAGTTCATTGTTGAGATCATAGGACGCAAGTTAACTTATGAGATTTACTAGCAAGTTAACTTATGAGATTTACTTCCGTCAGTTTGGTAGAATATTTCTCAGGAATATATCCCTGATGTTGTAATTTTTCTAGCATACCTGAACAGCTTATTTAAGCTCAGCTGTGTAGAATTGGAGCTGCTGTCGCTTATATTATAATGCGGAGATTTAATTTGGCTATATTTGCGTTGTTATGTTTGCGGCTTCGCGCCACTTGATGGGGGCAGCAAATTGGTTAGATTGTGACTCTAGGTACTTATATGTTATAGTTGTATTTATGCAACCTGAAGCCACGTTTACTTTATGCTTCTCTTATGAGGTATAGATGTTGTCTATTTTGTTTTACTAGGTTTTCTATTTTTTTCTAACTAGAACTGCTATTTTGTCTAACTATTCCAGCTTGCATGACAAACTCTGGGCTCTACCAAGGGGAACATTTGAATTTCATGTATTAGTATTGCTGGTTTTAATTTGTTGCTAAAAATTGCTGATATATGTGTCAATCAGGAAACCGGGAGATTACATCTTATATTGGAGTATTGCAAGGGGGGTGATCTTTCTATGTATATCCAACAACGCCAAGGAAGAGTTCGAGAGGCCACGACAAAGCAATTTATGCAGCAGCTGGGTACAATGAAACATTTTTCATTCCTTGTTTAGTCTTTTCATCTTCCATGAGTCATTAGTAATGTTTGTCAGATTGTGGCTTATGCAGCGGTTGGTCTACAAATCCTCCGTAAGAATAATCTGATACATCGAGATCTAAAGCCACAAGTATGCTTTCCCTGTTTTATGCGTCAACTTATTCTTTTAAGTTGGTAACTGAGACGATGTATCTGACTAGAGATTCCATCCATCAATCTAGTATTGTATTACCTCTACAGATTATACCCACGTAATTCTTCTGGCAGAAAATTAGATGGCAGAATGGCAGTAGTTGTAGAGGAACAACACGGGTTGTTAAATGGTCTCTGGCCGTTGGCCTTTGCTTGCTTGGTTTAAAGTGGAGTAGATTGAAATAAATGATTTTCAGCTCTTTAAAGAAGCATTAAACTACAGAATAATAAGTTAAATTTGATGAGAAATACTTGCTAAAGATTTCCAGTTCTTAAAGGATGAAGAGGGGTGATGAAGAGGGGTGTTTGGTGTGGATGCTGGGGCAGCGGACACTCTTGAGTGCGAAGTATTTGTTCAGCATGTATAGTATCTTATGTGAACATCATGTTGATATTTCAGTATAATGGATAACATCTCTGTTACAGAATCTCCTTCTCTCCTCAAACGATGACAATGCTGTCCTCAAAATAGCAGATTTTGGATTTGCAAGGTAAAGTTATTGTCTATATCATATGTAACTTCTTGGCTACGTCACCTTTGTTTCTATTATTTGTTCTCTCAATCTTACCTTTCTCTCATTGCCTTCTTGGGTACAAGCTTTATTAGTTGCTTAATGGTTTGAATTTGATGGTTCACATATTGTACACAACTCCTTTGAAGGTTTTGAAGGTCCTCTAGTTTTAAGTTGTTGATAGCAATCTGATGAATCCAAAAAAATTGAATTACTATTGTACAAATATTTCGTCATTCTGCCAACTTTAATTTTTTTACTTTTTATGGTAAGTAGAGAATATCATATATAGATTTCTGTTGTCTAGGGAGGTTGCTTGCCTACAAGTTAATCACAATAAGTTGCTTAGATATTGTATTTGGAGACTATCATTGTTTTGTTATTTCATTTCTTTTTTTGTGGTTGATGGGAAGCTTGTGATGGTGTAACCTATGTTACCTGAAACGCGGATCTTTTTCGGTGCGAAGAACAGGAAAGGTAATGAGGTGCCACATGCCCTACATTGTGGTACGATGGGAGTAGACGTTTTACATTACTGTAGGAATGTACGTACTGTAAGAGATAAAATTTCAATAAGTAGAATGTTACTTTTGGAAGTCTTGATGTAAGCAATTTGGCCTATTCTACATTTGTTCTATTAATGTTCCATTTCTTTTGTCGGTTACAGTTTATTTCGGTCTTCTTCCGAAAATGGAAGGACATAAGTAGGAATAAATTTGGGATCACTTCTGATTGCTGAACTCATTTTTGAATGTCAGTGTACCATATTTGGAACACACGTTCCAATACTAATTGGGTAGATGAAACCATGTAAATCTTGGCATTTCTAGAATCCTTGCATAATGATGATTGCGGCCTGAACATTTATTCCCCTAGTGGAATGCTGCACTATAGTTACCTTCCTGAAACAAATTCTTTAAGGCAGTCTCATGAATTTTTTCCCTTAACTGCAGATCCTTAGCCCTTTATAGTATTTCCTTCCCTACTAATGGCTCTGTCTAGGAGGTTTTCACTGAATTTCTTGCACTTGATTGTCAACTTTTAAAGTTCGATAATTGTAGTACTTTTGTTTTGGCAGATCTCTTCAACGTAAAGGCCTTGCAGAAACCCTTTGCGGTTCACCTCTGTATATGGCTCCAGAAATAATGCAACTTCAGAAATATGATGCAAAGGTGACATAATGCAACGTATAAAGCAACTTCACTATTTTCCTCATACTTGAATTTTTTTTGCTTACACTTTGCTAAACTTGAATTGCAACACAGGCAGATCTCTGGAGTGTTGGTGCCATTCTGTTCCAGCTTGCAACGGGAAGAACCCCATTTACGGGAAACAATCAAATGCAGGTATATTCATCTGTAATGTTAACACATCTGAGTGATTTCATGTAGCCTCAGGTTCTTTTTGTTATTTGATTAGTGATGTCCACTTGTATCTATGCCTTGGATTGAATTATTGATGCCGAGAATATAAATAATAAAGTTATGCCTCTCTGTAGCTTAAGCTTTTAGATGAGTTGGTGTTTAACAATCTAATATGGTATTGGGCAATAGATCCTGTGTTCCAATCCCACCACCTACCGTGAGGGGGCGTGTTGAGAATATAAATAACAAAGTTACACCTCCCTCTAATAGCTTAAGCTTTGGATGAGTTGCTGGTTAATAATTTAATAGTTGACTTGGGTTTTTATCAGAATTTCTAATGCTTTATCATTACAACCTAAATATACTCAATGTGCATTTTGTGCAGTTGCTCCAGAACATCATGAAAGCAACCAGATTGCAATTTCCTCCGCAGAAAAAGAATTTGAGTTCTGAATGCAAAGATTTGTGTCAAAAGTTGCTACGCCCTAACCCAGGTATTCCTATATGTTGTATCTTGATTTTGGTAGCGTATGAGTTCTTGCTTGCCTGAGTAGTTAATTTCTAATCCAGATATTTTGTTGGTTCATGGATCCGTGTCACAACCAGAGTTGTCGTATACGTTGCTTTGCATACCAGGAAACAACTTATTCTATATAAGTAGTATGTTAAGCTACTTCAGTACTTTTCTGTTTTATGCTAGCGTGGGGACAGTGGCATGCACAAGATGGGGGACCAATGCCTGCGGTCAACTCTAGTGCTGCATTGTTTGAAACTTTTGTGATTCAAGTAGGACATACCCAAGTGTGACTTTTGCATGGTGTTGAATTAAACAATGTACCAAGTCTGATTATTTTGTCCATGTTTTGTGTCTAATCAATTTGAACTAAATCTAGTTTTTGGATTGCTGTGAATTGAATGATGCTGGCCAACACATACTGACCTTCCGACCAAGAAAAAGAAATATCTGACTTCATATTTCAGAGTTGTAATTTGAGCTGCCTGCCTGGTAACAGAGAACATGAGTGCTCAATTACAAGCTGGTGGGCAAACTGTGTATAATAATAATCCTCCTCTTGGCCTTTTGTGTTGCATATTGAATCAAATTATGACAAAATGTAAAGTTTTCAGGGAAGGTGGAATAATAGTAGATTGTGAAGGGATGAAACAAGAGAGTCATGAAAGTCCGGCTTATATCTAAATGGGTTTAATTTTACGATCTTAACTAGAATTCGACCTTCTCTCCTCCTCTTCTATGTAATATTTTTCCTTATCTCGAATCTACAGTTGAACGGTTGACATTTGAAGAGTTTTTTGATCACCCTTTCTTGTCCCAGCGGCAACCAGACGAATTTTTGAGGTAAATGAGGGAGGGAATTTTAGTTTCATTATAGAATATACAACAGTCCCACTCTGCACTTTAATAAAGAAGTTTATTTTGCTATGCAGAAATGTTGGGTCAACGGGAATAAGAGCTGGTTTTCCTCCAGCTGAGTGCAGTCTTGTGATGAATGCAGAAGAAAGCAGAAATGTTGGGTCACCGAAAATAAGAGATCGTTTTCCTCCAGTTGAGTGCGCTCCTGTGATGAATGCAGAAGAAAGTTCTCATGAAGATTCAAAAATTGGCAGGAAGGAAGTATCTAACACTTCAAACATGGATCCTACTTGCAAGTATGGCACTGTTGCGCATACACCAGAAGACGCTGGTTTTAGGCTTGACAGCCACACCCCTATGGACGGAAATGTTAACGAATCATTGGTGTCCTTGGACCAAAGACCAATGAACCTACGTTCAAGAGGTGTCTTGATTTCCCATAATGTTCCAGATATTTTGTCATTAGTCTTTATCTAAATCCATTATCTTTCTTGCTAAATATGTTGTGCATGGATTCTACAGTTGTGGATTCATGGGTGTTGATTGATCAGGATTATGGTTTTGTATCTCGACCCTCGATGGACGTGTCTTCTTCTTCGGCAAGTGCTTCCACACTAAACGTTATGCCATGCAATTTAGGGAGTCCCCATCAAGCATTTGCAAGTGTTAACTCCACATCAAGTTCCCCGATACGAGTCATTGATTTGACTGGAAGTAAAGTTGATTGCAGTGAAGCCTTGGACAGTCACAACTCTGCTCCTTCTGGGACTTCACATGGATCCGTAGATACATATTCCTTAGAGCAGCCAATAACTCACTGCATGACTAGGATTCGGTCATTACAGCGGTTTGCATCTGCCATCAGAGAATTAGTCAATGGAAAGGTAATTTCTAGCAACTCCACGTTTCTAATCTAACATTTTTTCTTCACAATGTAGCCAGCAAATTATCATACACCAGAACAATTAGATCCCCAGTTGAACACCTTTCTAGTTAGGATTTTGTTCACAGAAAGTTTCTTGTGTATTGACCTTAGTGTTGCTGGCCTATTTTGGACTAGTTATTGTTTGTTCTTTCTTGTGTTATTTGTGAATGGCATCTGTAGAATATTCCAGAGTACTGAGTTATTACTCTTTGGTTAATACCAATCGATAGCATACTGATAAAGGGATTATGCATCGCATTAATATCACAAGAAATTAATTCTGTTTTGGGATGGAAGGTTATCCTAGACAGTTGTCACAAAATACAACCATCTGGTAATCAGATTCATTGGGATACCCAATTAAAAAACCGTTTATCAGATTAAGTGGGATACCCAAGTCTCCCACTTACCCGACCATGTTGTGGTCCCTACAGTCTATGTGAGATTTTTCATACCGCCACGTGGTATAAAAAATTATACCCAACGTTTACTCCTGACTTGGGGGTGGGTTGGTTGGGTGAGCCTATGAGATTTTATTTTTGTAGTTTTTCCTGCAGGAAACAGGAAGTTTGTTAAACCTTTTCGTGACAGACTTAAAACTATACGTAGTGATCGTATGTTGTTACTAGCTTGGACACTATTTCAGTGCTGACTGCTGAGTCTCAGTTAAATAACAAATCTCAACCCCTGTTCGGTTTTGCAATAAGCGCTACAAGCAGTTATTAGATTCTCCATCTGGTAAATCCGTCAGTGCCATCAATTTCTCTGCTGTCACGTTCCATTGTCTTCCATTCATTGCTGCTAATTTCAAAGTTCCAACTAACTACAATTTTTGTTGGCTGAATAGATTGAGGCAGGCAATCAACTAGAAGCATTCTCAATTGAGCTTGTTATTCTTGCAATATGGAAGCAAGCTCTTCACATTTGCAAGCACAACAGTCCTAATGTTGCGAACTCTCCAACACCACCGGATATGTGTTCTCTTATTGAGACGGAATTTCTTCTTGAGGTTGGGAATGCTGAGGAACTTGCCAAGGTTATTGAGCCTGGTATGGATTTTTGAAGTCTTGCTAACTAATAGGCATGTGTGTTTATCGTTTGTCTTTATTGAGGCTATAATGGTGATATATGCATCCCCTCCTTGTGTATTTTGTCCTTTTAATCAAACATTATTGTGGTAATTTTCACCACCTTTATGTATTGTTCCAAATGCATTATGCGCATAAATGTGTTGGTCATGCAAATTAAACCACATGCACATAAATGTGTTGTTCATGCAAATTCACTTTCAAAAAGACGAAAAAGTGTCGTCGATGGACATTAAAGAGGATTATTAGTTGAAGATCACAGTACTTTATCTTTGTGGTATCAACTACCAGCCACTTCTGCTTCTTGTAGCAGTGATGCATCCTATACCTCATTGAGCTACAAGTTTGAGATCTAATATAAGCAGATTTGGCAAGTTTGTAATTTTCAGGAAAGGTCAAGCTTCATTTTATTTAATTTTTTCCAGTCAGAGTTTAGATGTATTTGCAGGAATAATTAAAATTTTACACGTGTACATTGACTGGACTTCTAAATGTGTTTCAGAATGTAAAGGCTGGACTCATGGTTCAGTTGCGTGTGGAACTAGATACTAAGTTTTGGACAACTTTTGGTCATGCTTTTCAGGAAATTTGGAGATGCCGGATGCAATGGAGACCCTATATCAGTCGGCCCTTGCTTTGGGAAGACGTGGTGCTGTAAGTATTTATTATTTATTATATATCTTCGGATGGCAATTGCTTATCTTTCAAAATTTTGTGCTGGTAAATTCAGCTGACTGATAATTGGCAAGACAGACTTCATGCAAGTGCATTGATTATGTACTAGAATGTAAAGATACCTATGCTTTTATCTTGGGATGACCATGAATAATTCAGCAGAACCATTTTCTCTTACTGCATGTCTGAGGTGAATGGCTTGAAACAGCAAAGTGTCTTTTTTTTTGCAGCACAATGTTTATTTATAGCTAAGAGAGGTTCACAAACCCGAATTCTCGCGCTTGTTGGACGTACACTATTCATGTTTTGTATGCTTGTCTGTCATCATGTAGGATCAACATTTGTATTCTTCCAAAGCAATATCTGTAGTGTGCTGTGGTGGTAAATCTGCTATGGGCAAAATTAAAGAAAGAAAAGCAGAAATTAAAATTGGAGACGTAATACATATTAGGATCCAGATTCAATTCAGTATTTATTCGCGCGAACAGATATCTATTCGTGCGGATAGTTTGTTTGAATTTGAATTGCCCGTTGCCGAGATGAACAGCCGGATGGCCATGTAGTGAGTCACCTCACTATAGGGTCCCGGATCCATTTTTGCTGTGCTTAATTTATTTTTTTCACTTCGACACTAAAGCCAAAGACAAGTTATGATTCCAAAAAATCATTATCCTTACTTTTCATGCTTGTTTTTGTAATTACCATGGGTATTTCCTGTCCCCTTGTACCTTCTGACACGGCAAGAAAATAGTAATTTTCACAGGAAATCATTCTAAAACTGTGAGAACGACTTACAAGTGTTATTGCAATACGTTTGAGGATTGCTATCTTGTATGTGTTTTGACAGGTTGATGAGTACATGGGTGATGCAGAAAATGCCGCGGTTTATTATTCAAAAGCAGTGGACTTGTTGGTCTTCCTTCTATTCGAAGCACCATCCCTCATTCTTATTCCTCCTTTCTCTCTCACAAATTCAGACCGTTATAGACTCCAAACTTATATAGATGTCCTTAGTAACAGGAAAAGTTATTCAAGGTCTCAAAGGATGGCTCTTCTTAAATGTGAGGATCAACAATGCCCAACTTCATGCTCGGGGAAAGGTTTTAAGTTTTAACACATGATGGTAGCACTGTTTAATATGTACAGTACTTTTTTTTTGTATAGCTACTATTCATTAGAGTGACTGGGAGATAGTGGAATTGATCTGCATTGGGGATGAGATGATGTTAATATTGTCTTTCTTTTGACTTACAGAAGTTTAAAAAGATCATTGTACTTTTACACTGCAACATGCCTTTTTTGGCCTCTTTTTGTAAAAAAAATATTTAGTGCCTTATTTTTAAATTTGGTCTCATTGTTTTACTTTTTTGATACTCTCATCTAGATAGATAAAAGATTAAGTTTTCTCTAAACCTTTTGTAAAAGACAAGGAAATCATAAAATTTTAGCTTTTTATTGCATCTAAAATGTTTTTTTCCCCCTCAAATTTGGTGTAAATTTCTTTTACCTTATTCAATTGCTCTTGGCGAGTCAAATTTAACAGGTATTGAATTTTAATTGCGTGTTAAAAAACTTCTCTAAAAGACGACAGAAACCAAAAAATATTGTAAAAAAATAGTGAGTAGTGAGGTTTAAATCTTTATTTCAAGTGTTGATGGCTAGCGTAGTTTGCCAAATTATAAGAAAAGTCAATGTATTCATTTGAAATCTTAGCATAGGCCAATATAATTTAAATGTAAACTTTTATATGTCCTCATAGGGAATGATATGGATCGTTGCATCCCATCCATTGATCAATTTTTAGGATCGCGATGGAAGACTTCAAAATGAAAGACTTCTATGAATTTTACTTTGTTAGCATCAATTGAACGTCTGACCAGGCTACGAAAACATCACCACCCACCTCTCGGACACAGAACAATAGGTGAATGATGATGTCGTGGTGAGGGGCGAATTTGAGTTTGGCCCAATTGAGGTGTTCCCAAAGACATCCACACGGTATGATGTGTTGTTCTTTTTGCTTTCCTCTATATGCTCGGCTTTTAAACTTTGATTTGTCTTTTGCAACTGCTCATGTGGTTGATCGTTTGAAAAAGATGGTTGACAAGAATCGAATAACAGCCACATACAACATGCCAGATGATGAGATGCAAACTCCTTGATTGCTCAAATACATTTCAACGCATTAATCTACCATCAAGTAAAGAGCCGAGTTGAGCAGAGGTGTGAGCACCAATAGTCGATTGCAAGCTTTTGATGGTACGATAGCCAAGTCATCCTCCAGGCTTGACCCTAGCATAGTTGTTCCCCTCAGCATTGTCTAGCAACTGAAAATCGAGCCACACCTGAACCCTTCATCGAGATTTTTGATAGTGAGGAGGACCTGGCAAGGGAAGCAAGATCCCACCTCACTTTGATTTTGACCGGAGGCAACACCACCAGCTCAACCATCGGTTCTTCCAAACCAACGCCAGACCCTATCGAGTTTGCCAAGAGGGTAAGGTTCAGGTTGGAGACTACCAAAGCTTGAAGAGTCTGCGCCAAAAATGGAGGCTGAGAGTGTCACAAAGGAAGCAAAGCAAAAAGTTGCCGAGCTGGAACAGGCGGCGGCGGAGGCTAACCAGAAGGCTTATTATTCCAGCTGGAATGAGGTTGAGGTAGGTTATGTGCAGCAGATCAAGGCCATCAAGCTACAAATGGTGAACGTGCAAATTGAGGCTTTCAAGGTCGGATGGCTAGGAGGAATTACCGAAGCCTAGATTCTAGTTGAATTCAGCTTGTTCATCCACATTCTAACCTATCGGCTGGTGGTTGTACCTATTCCCCATTTTGAATTGCCCCTACTATGGAAGGCATTCCTTCTTCGGCTTAGGATTCAGCTCGAGACTTGTGACTCCTCTTCTTTTGTTTGTTAGAATTGGCCAGCATCTGAAAATAAACATATGGTCGTACTTGGTATGGGTGGCACAAAGTACAAGTAGGTTAGGTCGGGCCACCTCGTTTGTAATGTTTAGTTGATACTTTGTTGTATATGCATGTTTTTTTTTTTTTTTTTCCATCTGCTTACTTTTTTGTGAATTTTCTTATGTATATGCCTCCCGCTCCGTAGCAGCGTCGAACTGACAAACTCATTGGTCTAGAGTTGAGTATAGATACAGAAAAAATCAACTTGAAACAGGTCAAGCTGTTGAATGGTCAGCATTGCCATTGACGTACATGTCCTCAGTTAGCAAATCAGAAAGGTTGATAGCTTGGAAAAACTTTCCAAATTTTTGCTTCTGAGTCATGAGTGGATGACAATACCACCGACCATGCTCATAGGCTAGAGATTGTGATTTGTACCGAAGCGTGAGTTCTTGGATCGTATCCAAGCTCTTGCTCTAAGCAATGAGTGGACGACAATTCACCAAACCATGCTCAAGAGCAAGGGATTGACAATTCCACCGATAATTTGTTGTTCGATGATTTGTTGCAATGAAGTAATAAGGACAAGGATTAGAGCCAAATATAAAGTTTCTTCATTGATTGCTTGTGTATTTAAAAGTAAATACAAGGCCCTCGGCTAGAAAGAAGGGACATCAGTGGCAATAGTTTCACAAGTTCATTGCGTTCCACAGTTACCCCTATAGAGCTTCAAGCCTATAGAAATTGACGTCGGCAATCTTGGTACCCAGTACGGTCCCTCCTAATTTGGACGGAGCTTGTTGGACCGTTTGTTGTCACCGACCTTCCTAAGACCAAGTCCCCCAGATCGAATGTTCATGACTGGACTTTCTTGTTGTAGCCTTGAGACATTTCTTGTTGGTAAGTAGCCAATCGCATCCAGTCTGAGAGGGTCCGTCTTTTCCTCGGCTAGATCTAACTCAACTACATTTGCCTCATTGTGGACACCCCAATTTAAACCTCCGAAGAACCTTTGAGCAACGGTTAGATGACTTACTAATGATGAAAATCGATAGGGTTCTGATAAAAATTATGTTAAAGGTTATAAAATAAATGCCATAATGTTTTATATTGGACAGAAATAACACATGTTAATCTATCATTGGCACGGAATACGCCATTGTTGACCAATCTTACTGAGAAGTCATAGTCAACTTGAGAATAGTACGGGCACCATACGACCTACTAAGCGCCATTTGGAAAGTGGGGTACGTTACTTAAGACTAAGTAGTCACTTCAACAATATGGTTATAATGCTCAAATTTTCAGACAAGTTAAGATTCTCTCCCCCCCCCCCCCCCCCCCCCCTCCCCTAAAAAAAAATTCACGTGCACAATACTTCATTAAAAATAGGAAAAATACTGAGGTTAGATTAGAACAATCGAATACGAAAATAGAGTATTGACAAAAGATGAATTAGAAGTTCAAAAATAACTTTTTAATGGGGTGCAAATCTATCTAGTCAAGTAAACGAGAGTCTGACCAAGTCTTCGCCGATGACGTTGAGGTCAGCTGGATAGTGCGGTTCTTCGATCCTCTTTTCGGTACTTGGCTTGAATGACGGGGGAAAATAGTTGCATCATAAGTCATAAAGCTCAATCAAACTTGCAGCATCTTCTGGTAGGTAAGTCGAGTGCATAGCCGGTCTATCGGCCGCACGACCGCCCTTCCTATCGGCCCCAAGACTGGCCACCCAAAATATGCTATTTTTGATTTGGACAATTTTGACCTAAACTTTGGAATGTCCACTAGGATGCTACGGGCCTCAAAATTACCTCAAATGTAGGTTAAGATGTTATCGTTTATTTTCAATTGGAATCAACTCAATCGATGGTCTAGAACTCCTTTAATTGAAAGTTCTATAAACTGCATCTGTTTTGGACCAATTTTGTTTCATTGAGGTTTTACTCTATTTACGAGCCATTTTGGACATTGTATTCTCATATAAAATGTTCCCCACATCATAAACTAATACTCGGTAAATTTTGGTGAACTTTGGACTCCATTTGAGTAGGTTCTTAAGTTGATTTCCATTTAGGTAATTTCAGCAAATCTATCGGGTATCATAACTTGGGTTATTTTAGGCCCCAGAACCTCTATTTTGACTTCTTAATCACCTGAACCTATGTGCTTTGACTTTGGAACATTAGAAGGGTTAGTTTAATCCATTTATCTCATGTATTTCATAGTTTGAGAAGGTAGAGTATACAATGCCGATGTGGTGGGTCTAGAATGATTTTGTCATTGGAAATCAAAAACTAAGAATACGTTGTTGAAACGTTGTACCCTTATTATAAGATCAAGCATGATGACATAGTCGGTGCAAACCACTATATCACATGACATATTATAAGGTGAGTTCAAATATGATGTTATTATATGTATATTTTTCAAAGCACGAAAACACGAGATGTTTGATGGTTAAAACGTTTTATGCATGAGTACCATGCATGCTTAATCATGACAACCGTTTGTTTTATAAGCCATGTGCTGATCAAGAAGATATTGATATTTTTTATAACGAATTGTTCAAATGGTACCCCCGACCACTAGCGGATTTGAATATAGCGAGATGAAGGAATAAAGGCTCGACCATGGCCAATGCGGTATACAGATGATGTCATTTTGGTCTATGCGATGATGTATAAGAGGGTAACTCCCACCTATATATTTTTTATAGATGTTGAATTGAACATAAATGAGATAATGTTAAATTCGTCTTCCGCTTTGGCCTGTGGACATGACATAAATGTCGTTCATTGAGATCATTTTGTTGTGTATAAATAGATAACATGGCAAACTCATAGGATTTTATATTTGAATTCACTCTGCCTTTATGCTTAAGAATATTGTAATGCAACATTACAGGTGACGATAGATGATGTAAAGGCTGTTATAGCACGCATTATGATTATACACGGAAGATATTGAGTTGATTACATTTAAGTCAGATTTGATGACCGTGGTGGTAAGTTCATTGTAAAGTAGTTAGAAAATATTTGTGCTTATATATATCTGCATGCACAATTCTAGTTTATTTTGTTTATGCTTCCATACTCTCATAACCTTTAGGCTGTGTTTGGAGCATCCTAGGGAGGAATAGAAATGTGATTCTAGATGGCTAAGATTTCATTGTTTTGATAGAGTTTGAGAAGAAATGTGATTACCGATGTCTCAATTTAGGAGTAATCTGTTTGCTGAATAGAAGAGTAATCTAATTGCTCCACTACCCCTAAGGAATTTGAGATTACGGAGCAATCTAATTGTTGGAAAAAACAAAAAGTCAATTAATACCTCTTATAACCTCCAACACCCACACCCACGTTTATTGATATCCTAATTTATTGCAGAGCCTAATCAATTAAAACTAGATTTGGCCTGACTCGATTGTTTAATTATTTTTTCGTTTTTATGTGAATTTTTTCAATTTTTTTGTCTTTCGTCAACTTTTTATGGATTATTAGTTCGTCTCGACGAAAGATTTCAAAAAAAATTATAAATAGCGGGTCAAACTTGAAAAAAAAATTAGAAAAGTCATAATAAAAAAAGTGTATTTTTGTGCTTATACATCGTCTTTAATAACTTTTTTTTTAGCTTTTATATAGAATTTTATACTTTTTAGATTTCTTTCATCAAAACAGATCAATAATTCATAAAAATTTGAAATCAAAATAATAGATATAATTTTTTTAATGAAGACAAAACATACTTAAAAATAATCGAGTTAAGACAAATAGAGCAGAACATCTTATTCTACGTTTTTAGCACGTTGCAGTAGGTTTTTAAAGAGTTTAATTATTTGGTAGTTCACTTTTGAAATGATATATAATTTTGAAGTTGTTGAATACAATAGTTGGTAAGCGTTTTGAATAGTTGAAATGTTTAGTAGGCATACTCCTAGTTTGATTTGAAATGGCTAGTTGTTTTCCACAATTTGGACTCATTACTTGGTGTCCATTCATTTCAAATGATTAATTTGCACATATAAATTAATATCTAAAGAAAATAGTGATGCATTAAGAACTTATTATTAGGTATTGAAAAGAGTATTTTTTAAAAAATCGAGTAAAAATGTATTTCATTCCTATTCTTTCAATGACTAAACCAAATGCTTGAATAGGATTTCGTCAGTTTTTCCTTGGTAATAATCCAAAATGTACCATTATTCATGTATCACATTCCTGTGAATCTCATTCCCAAGAACAAGATATTCATTCCGAGTCTTCGATTTCTGCCATCCAAATCGAGCCTTAAGGTATGGGAGCTGCTACTCACACCCCCCGTCCGACAAAATAGCGGGGGGTCCACGGCAAATTTTAAATAAAAACCCTTATGTTTGGGGTTTTGTTTTTTTATTTTTGTTCCACAAGCACTTAGTTTTTTGTATTTACTTATTTTTATTTTTGTTCCACAAGTACTTAGTTTTTTGTTTTTACTTATTTTTATTTAAACTGTTTGTGTGGTATCAAAATACATTTTATGTTGTGCAAGTTTTTAATTTAAAGAAGTATAAAAAATTTATCATTGATTGAAATAATATTTAATGATTACTCCGAACTTGGTTATTAAAAATATTATTATTTTTAATTTTTTAAATGTTCCATGATACTTAAAAATTTAAGTGTGAATGTTTAAATATATATATTTTTTTAATATTTAAGTGTTCCGTGGTACTTAATTTTTTTATTTTTTCAATTCTTTTTCTCGTTTGACCATAACGATAAAAAATATAAGTGTTCCGTGATATGAAAAAAGGGGCCAAAAAATTTGAAATATAATTTGTACTTAAAAGTTATATTTTTTATGTTCCACTATAATAATTAGTACTTAAAAGTTATGTTTAACAAAATATAGAAGTTAAACAAATGTTACATACTTTCTTTTTCCAATTACTAAGAATTAATCACATACTTCTCAAAATGTTGTAATTACTAAGAATCGATTATTTCGTGACTTTAATTTTTTTTACCAAAAATAATAAATGTAAGGATGCATATTTCTAAATACTTGAACCTTGGACCTTATTTTTTTAAGCAAGAAACTTAACTACTTGAATTATATCATAAACTTGATTAAATTGCTTTATATTTATTATTTATTATCATCTCCGCAAATTCTTTCTCATTAAAGAAGACTTACTTTTTTGACAAATATAAATAAAAAGAATTACTTTTTTCAAATCTCAAATAAAAAATGATTTATGCATCAAATAATTAGCATATCACGACTTAATACATAAGGTACACCAGTGGGATCAACCACATCTAGTAGATCGAGTATTTAAGACATATCATGCGAATCAGTATGAATCTTGCAGTATAAAAATTTACATGTAAAATTTCAAATGTTCGAGCATGTTTCCAATAGTTTTCCATCTTCTGAATCTTGCATTATCGGATTGGAATAAAAACAATAACATACTCATCTTCAAGGTGAAGAATAACTATAGACAACTTATTGACATAAATATTAATTTACAATAATATAATTTTTCTCTTGATACTTGATTTCTTCACACAAATGACAAGTCAGAGAGTTAGAAAAATAAGCAATCTCAGTAGGAGAAATTAAAAATCAAGTTTCCTGTTTCTCTTTTTTTCTTTCTCCATTTATAGATGTGAGAAAATAATTAAAAAATAAAAACATATAATAAATAAATTAATGAGGAGGAGTAAAGAAGTATTGGAAAATGAGAAATGCACTGAAAATAAAATTTGGATAAGGAGGGTTTTAATCCCCTACTTCTTACAATGTTACAATTACTAGGAATTAATTATTTTGCGCTTCACACTTTAATTTTTTTACCAAAAATAAAAAAATAAAAATACATATTTCCAAACACTTGAACCTTGAACTAACTTTACTATTTGAACTATATCACAATTTGATTAAATTGCTTTATGTTTATTATTTATCATTATCTCTGCAAATTCTTTTATTTAATAAACTTATTTAATACTTGCAAAATATTTAAGTAAATTAGAACACAAAAGTCTAACAAAATATTTAGTTTAAGAATACAAATACACAATAAATTATGTATATCACAAAAAATACATAACAAACTGTGTTCTTACAAAAAATATACAATAAACTGCGAATTGATTAAAATAAAATTAAAATTTTAACTATACGTTAATGAATAGATTTTAAGGCTAAATGTGGCATTTAATTTTATAAGTTCTCATAAAAAATACAGAATTAGTGCAAAGATAAAAACATTTATTAGTTAAAAAAATTTAAAATTTTAATTCTAGACTAATTAATAAATTTTAAGATTAATTGCGACTTCTAATTTTATGAGTTCTTACAAAAAATAAAGAATTCGTTTGATAATAAAGAGTTCATCAATTAGTTAATTATTTAAAAAAACACCTATTATTTAAATTTTTTTAATTATACTTTTTATTAAAATCAATGTGAAATAGTAAAAGTAATAAAAGTGGCAGTTTTGTAATTAGATGTGGAATGACATTTTTGCAATTTAGGGATGAAAGAAAGAGAGAATGCCACACTTGTAATTATATAAAAGGGGTTGGGTATTTGTTGAGGAGGTGTATGACTTTTGTCTTCTGGGAGGGGTGAGTAGCAATTTACTAAGGTATATATATGTTTGCTTGACAAAAATTCTTAAACTCATTGTGTTAGAGGTTTTAGTAAATTAGACTAATTGCCGGTCACTAAGGCTATGTTTGGTTAGGTGTTTGAGAGATTTTCTCCCAAACAAGTTTCTGGAACAAGTTTCTCAAACATTTTCCCAGACAACTTTTTCTCTCTATAAAAAGTGTCTCTGAAACATTTTTCTCCCAGACAAGTTTCTGAGACACTTATAACCAAACAACGTCTCAGAGTTTTATTTCTAAAAATTATTTCAGAAACACTCAAAACGAACACACCCTAAATCTTCCTATGTCGAGATGAGTCGTGACATGTGGTGTTAAGCAATATTATATTTTGATCATATTAATGTAACACGTCCGTGAATTGTTGCCAATTTTTTTTTTTGAGTGCTGTCAACATTGATAGTACACTAGTACATAAACATGCATTGAATTCCAAATTATTTGGACTTTGATTCTATTATTTTAAAATAAAAAAATTAGTCTACTTTGACTTTTAGATATAAAATGGTTACGGTCGTATAACAAATATTTTTGAAAAATCAGTCACTTTCCACTAGCAAGTGGACAAGACTTCGATTATAAATATTTTTAGTTCGAATCTTGAGAATTGAACTATCGTGTAATTTTAGGGTTTTTTTTAATTTTTTTGAGGACAAGAGTTACTCACAGCCAAACTCTAGACCCTCTTATTAACCAAAAAAAGAAAACAAAAAGGAAAAACTCTTCCGGAAGAATTTAGGTTTCTTAAATATAAGAAATTTATTTTGTTTTTGCTATTTATCATTTTATTTATGGAAAGAAAATACTAAAAAAAGAGTGGCACTGCTAAAAGGCGGGCTTGACCTTTTCTTCGAAACAAGGACTGTTGAAAAGTAAAACCCTAGACCCACACACGCTTGAAATACCTCCCACGTGCGAGGGCTTTAGCTAAACAGAGACCAGTATACCGCCACTTCAGGAGAGAGACAAAACTCCTCTCTTTTTCTCTCTCAAACAGTGCGATATGTGTGTACGACAACATCGCTTTCGGAATTAAATCAGCTCTGAATTATTTAATCCCACACTTGCGAAGAAACAACGTCGAGTCCCGTCATTCAATTATTTTTTTTCTCGTTTTCCGACTTGTCTTCCTTCATTACAGGGAGAAACCGGCGATAGCTTTTATTTCTCAGAAAATCGATTTTTGATGTTTTCTACTTCTACATTAACCCTAGATCTTCATTAGTTTCACTCATTTCGATCATTTCTCACCATATTTAGGCTGCTTATATCTCCATTTCTCTTTCCGCTGGCTGTCTATTTTCAAATTTAGCATTTTAAACTGATTATTGGGATAATGGCTGGTTATTCATCCAGTGTTGGGCTGCAGAAAGTGATGATTGCTAACGTTCAAACCCTTATTTATTCAAAGGAAAGTAGACATTTGACGTATAATAAAAGGAAAAATAATAGCCTTGTGGTTGTGAACACCTTATATTCGGGTACTGAGACCCAATCTGGTGTGGTTGTGACCATTGTTACGAAAGAAGGAGATGGAGGCTCCGTGGGGAAGGATTTGGGAGTGTCGGATGCTAATTATGCACCGGGAACTGACTGTGGAAGTGGCGGTGGGGATGAGTTTGGGGGTAGTGATGGAAGTGGTAAATTCTTAGGTGGAGGTGGGGGAGGTGGTGGTGGTGGTGGTGGTGGTGGTGGTGGTGATAGTGAACCGGGTGATGACGAAGAAGAGGAGTTTGGGCCAATACTGAAGTTTGAGGAGGTGATTAAAGAGACTGAGGCTCGAGGGGCTAGTCTTCCTCTGGACATGTTAGAGGCTGCAAAGAGTGGTGGAATTCGAGAGTTGCTTCTTCTTAGATATTTGGATTTGCAGGTATAGCTATGTGTCTGTACGGTTAAAATGGTGTTTGGTTTACTAGAATAAAACTGGAATGGAATGTTTATTCACTTGGAACGCTCATTTTGACATTCGGTTTGCCAGAAAAAGAAAGGCAGAATGTACATGACACATGGAATCATCATTCGCCATTTTAGGTGAATGGCTTTTCCATTGGGAGGCCAAGCAAGGAGCACATTCCATTCCTTCCCCAAATCATTTTAGTGAACCCAACACTACCTTAGTTCACAAGACTAGCATATATCTGTTCTATAGCTTCTGTGGCAAATCATAGTATTCTTTATGCAGGCGTCTGGATGGCCTCTGAGCTTTATAATGAAGTCTTGCTCTATGCTGCGGAATCGAATGTTGGCTGATCCGTCATTTCTTTTTAAAGTTGGCACAGAGGTTTGTTTGGGTTCCTTGGTATGATTATTTTTATAATAGAACTGGCTAGATAGTCCGTGTATAGTAATGCTTGGTTTGCTAAGTTATGGGAAGAAGTTTGTGTATGAACCCTTGTGTCCAAGTGATCACTCTTGTAGCAATTTCATCTCCTTTAAGCAACAAGCTACCCTTCTTTGTAATTCACAGATATAGTTCACAGAAACTAGGCACCGCATGACTTGAATCAAGGAGATTGCATAATAAATTGAGAAGGAATGGATATATGAAGTTGGAGTTATACTTGATATGATTTGGGTCACTTGCCTTCAATGTACTTGATATGATTTGGATCACTTGCCTTCGAACTGGGGTTCTATATGTATTTGTGCAAGTTAGCTCTATGGTCAAAGTTTATTTGTTGTCAGACTCAGAATACCAGTGGTTTTTGTGCTCCTTCTGTTTATACAGTTCTTCATATGGGTTCAAACTTGGCATTACTCATTTAACGTTGTGCAGATTGTTATAGATTCTTGTTGTGCTACATTAGCAGAGGTCCAAAAGAGGGGCAAGGACTTCTGGGCAGAATTTGAACTGTATCTTGCAGATCTATTGGTTGGGGTGGTCGTGAATGTTGCTTTAGTTGGTATGTTAGCCCCTTATGCTCGTATTGGGAAACCATCCCTGTCTAAAGGTGTTTTTGGACGCATGCAACATGCTTATGGGGCTCTTCCTAGCAGGTTATTTTTCCCACCAAGAACTATACAAAATTCTGATAATATTGACTTGTATAAGAGGAATGAAATAAGTTTTTCCATTTCTGGATCATGATGGGTTCTAATTTTCTTAGCCGTTAAACATGATATGAACGGCTACAAAGCTAGTCGTTCATTATCTTCTTTGTTTAATGTTGTTCACAGCTTTAGATGTCAATTTATCCAGTCATTCAAATGTTTGTCTTATGCAGTGTATTTGAAGCTGGAAGATTTTCTGTGAAGCAAAGGATTGCTACTTACTTTTTCAAGGTACCGTAACCACTAAGGTTCTGATTCTTTGGCTGTCATTTGAACATAAGCCAAAGGGAGAATTCTCGGTTTCTCATATAAGTGTTTCACTTCCAGATCGCAAACTCTTCTTAGATCCATCTCACCTTTAGTTAGCTAGATTCTGGTTGAGGTTGTTTGTGTTTGCTTGCATTTATTCAGTTTTGCCTCATGTAATTGACCACTGAGGGTGTTTTCAGGGTGTTATGTATGGAGCAGTTGGGTTTGCATGTGGTATTATAGGCCAAGGCATAGCAAATTTGATTATGACTGCAAAGAGGTGCGCTCCTCGATAGACCCATGACACATACATGCTTATTTTCGCTTCAACAGTATTTGATTATTGCGCCTAAAATTCTGCATATTTTTTACTTTTTGGCAGGAATTGGTGCTTGAGAATATGCTTGTCTTCTAAATGCATAACTGAATTGTAGCAATATTCAATAACTGTCATACATAGTCAATAGCTTATTGAAAATCCCGAGTCGGTGCAGATTTTTCCAAGAGGGGCTAAAATAGGCAAATCTTCAAACATTGTCATCAGTCATCTAGGGATTGAATTTCAAGGCATCATGGACCCATTAGAATAGAGGCAAGTGCAATTGGATTTTCACAGGTAAGCCCTGTGAGATCTCTCACGAGATGAAAACCACGGTCCAATCAACATGTCATATTCTCTATCGAGTTAAAAAATACAGGACTATAGATGCTTAGGGATAAGTAACTGCACATGGTGTACTGTATACTCATTTTGAAAGTCCAACACAAGCTTCAAGGCATCATGGACCCATTAGAATAGAGGCAAGTGCAATTGGATTTTCACAGGTAAGCCCTGTGAGATCTCTCATGAGATGAAAACCACGGTCCAATCAACATGTCATATTCTCTATCGAGTTAAAAAATACAGGACTATAGATGCTTAGGGATAAGTAACTGCACATGGTGTACTGTATACTCATTTTGAAAGTCTAACACAAGCTTCCATGAACTCGCTATGCACCACATATGGTACTCACACTGCAAGGCCTTCTTTTTTTAAAATTTCAGTAGCTTCCATGAAACTGGCACTTCATTCTACTTATCCCACAACACCATTTCCACAAACAAGGTTGGTGGTGGCAATGAAAGCATGTATGAAGGTTTCCGAAATATCAAGAATAATACGTCTACTAAAGCAAGTGTGCGAAAATGAGAAAGTCTTTGAACAGTGTAGGGATTTAGTAACTTCCTAGGATTCTTTGCTCCCTAGGTGAGGAAGAGATATGGAATTTGTTAGATATGTGTTATGTGTTATGTTTAGTATTAGGGTTAGAGGTTAGTTTAGTCTTTTTCCTTCTGTAATCACTCTGTGTATTAGGGTGTTATTTAAGATACCCAAAATACTGTTTTGTTTAATCACTTGGTGTCAGAGCCGAAAAAGAAAACCCTAATCGCCGGAGCCACAGCCACAATCGACCATCTTGTTGTTATTGGCCGACTTCACCCTTGTCGTCGGATCCCATTGCCAGCCACCCCTTTGCCGTCGATTTGACTTTTGGTTGTTGATTTTGCGATATGGTCGATCTGCTTTTCGCTATTCACGATTTGTTTTGGATTGCTGCGTCTCTCGTGGTTCAATCTTGATGTGTTCTCCGGTAATCGAGCACCTTTTGACCAGTAAGGTTTTGACACAAGTTTTCTGTTTCGATCGATACATCTCGATCTGGTATACTGTTCTCCAATTTGTTTTGCTACCAGATTTCAATTTCCTATTTATTTCACAACTCGATGGTGGAAATACGCTTTGTTGCATGATAATGAATTGTTTGTTGGTTGTTTCATTGGTTGATTGTTAAGTTATTGCTCTCTATTATTTAATATGGCTTCAAGTTCTGTTCCTACTACTCATTGGTCCTCTGATATGTTATCTATCACCTCTACGCGGTTGAATGGTAAAATTTTACGTCGTGGGGTAAGGTAGTTGAAGTATGTTATATTAGGAAGATGCAGTATAGTCTCTTAATGGATGATCCTCCCTCAACTATTGATTCTAAGTTTGATACCTGGAAGGCTGAGGATGGCCTGATTCGTATTCAGTTATGGAATAGTATGGAACCTCAGATTAGATTAGCGGTACATTGTTTTTCTTACCTACTGCCAAATTGTGTGGCGTTAGGCTGAGGAGTTGTATTCAGTCATCAAGAATCTGCAGTGGACGCATGACCATCATCAAACTTTTTTTTTTCTCTTGCACTAGGTGAATTGTCCTCAGAGGATTATTATGCCAAGTTTTGCGGTATTTGTGAGGAGCTCGACATTTGTCAGCCTATCTCTGCAGATGTTCGGGTTATGCAGCGCCAACGCGTGTCTATGCATGTGACTCGTTTCTTATTTGGGTTATCTCTTCTTATGATCCTATTCGTTCACAGCATCTGGGTGCTAGGGATTTGCCTTCTCTCAGCGAGGTTTCCAGCCATCTTCGCTAGGCCTTTGTATTTGATCATATTTTAGCTTTTGGTGTGGCTACTGATCGATCAGCTTTAGCACTAATGTTTCTAGTGGTTTTGGTCATAGTGGTCGTCAATAGGGGTGTAACAGGTCCGGTTTGGTAGAATTCATGGGACCAAACTGGTTGTTCGGTTTGAAAATTTTATAAACTGAAAATGGACTGATTGCATTGGTCCGGTTTCAATCGACTTGAGTCGATTTTGGTCTGGTTTGGATTTATTGGGCAACATTTCAGGCAAACCACAAAAAGAAATGAAAAATTTAACAGTTTGGAGTGAAATTTCCCCGAATGAAATTGCATTGAACAGTATTTTAAAATATTGAACAGTTTGAACTTGCTTTTATTTTTATTCCTGGACTGGTGGTTATCCATTTTCATTCACTCTCTGTGAATGGTGATTTTACATTTTCAATAGACGTTAATGGTCTTAAATCCTAATGGATTAAATGACAAATGGAGTAATGAGTTATAGGTTATAACACATAAATCTAAAAATATAACATATTTATATTTATACCCTCATTCGGTCTGGTTTGGACCGGTTTTGTATTTCCCTAAACCGAAACCGGAATAAAAAATCGGTTTTCCCAAACCCCCCAAATTGAAACGAGGCTGAAAATTCATTTTTTCCAAACCCCCAAAACCGAAATTGGACTGGATCGAATTTTTCAATCATCAAATCGTTTGTCCAGTCTAGTCTAGTTTCCCGGTTTTTATTTTCACCCTAGTCGTCAATCATGGGGAGGTAGCCGCGATGGACTTGGTTGTGGAGGTCGTGCATCTGTGGGTGGTGGCAGTGGACTTGGACGTGGGACTCGCCGTTGCACTCATTCTAATGGTGATAACCACACTATTTAGTATTATTGGGATCTTCATGGTTGCCCATCTGCATACGAGGTTACACATCCAGAGGATGATAGCCACCAGCTTCTGCAGCCTCCTATTTCATCTATCTTAGAACCTAGTGGTTACCATTTCAGAGTAGGAGTAGCCTTGCCTAGTTTTCACGTAGACATTCCAGAAGCCCTCATCTTCCAGTGCTACGATTGGTCAGAAAGGTCAACTTCTTGCCTGTATTGCTACTCCTACTACTTGGATTATTGATTTTGGTACTTCTGATTGTATGATAGGTGTCTCTACTATTTTGTCTGGTCACCATACATCTGGCCACCCTTCTCGTGTCACTTTAGCTGATGGCTCCACATGTGATGTTGCTGGTCAAGGTTCCATAACTCTGAGTTCATTTGTTACGTTAGACTTTGTTTTATATGTTTGCATGTTTTCCCTTTAGTCTTATGTCTGTCACTAAAGCCTTGAATTGCTCAATTACTTTTTCCTTGATTGTTGTGTTTTTCAATATCTTAAGATGAGGAGAAAGATTAGTGGTGGAGCTGAGCATAGTGGTAAGTATTACTTTGGTGATGCTAACCTTGCATGCTCGGTAGCCCTTCAATTGTCCAATACACCATATCAACATCATTGCAGGCTTGGTCATCCATCAATACACAACCTTAAACTGTTGATCCCATCTTGTGGTCAAGTAGAGGCTCTTTCTTGTGAAGTCTATGAGTTTAGTAAACACCATCGTGTCTCCTTCGCCCTAAGGTTAGAGAGTCGCGTGTCTAGTCCAATTTAGTTAGTTCATTTTGATATTTGGGGTCCCATGCGTGTTTCCTCACGTTTTGGTTTTCAGTATTTTGTTATTTTTTTTGGATGATTATTCTTGTATTACTTTCGTTTATGTTATGAAAGAGCGGTCTGAGTTCTACTCTTCTTAAATCATTTTGTGGAAATAAAAACTCACTTTAATGTTTCTGTTCGCATTTTTCGGTCTTATAATGTTGGGGAATATTTTGGTGATGTTTTATCTACATTTTTTGATGACAAGGGTATAATTCATCGGTCCCCAACAAAATGGCGTTGCCGAACGCAAGTTGCGACACTTGGTAGAGGTCATGCGATCTCTGTTATTTCAGATGCAAGTCCCTAAGTCGTTTTGTAGTGATGCAGTCCTTACTGCAGGTTATCTTATCAACCGAATGCCATCTATAGTCTTATGGGGTCAGATACCTTATAATGTTCTCTGTCCTGACCGTCCTCTTCATTCCTTACCAGTTAAGGTATTTGGGTGCTGGCGTGTTTTTGGGTATTCTCGCACCGAATAAGAGTACAAGTGTTACTCTCCTTCACTTTGTCGTCTCTTTCTCGTCACCTGACCCGTTTTACTACATGCTTACCTCAGTTCCCTCTACACCACTGCCTTCCTCACCATTGCAGGTGTATGTTCACTTGTCTCCATCGCTCTGTGCCTTTGCTACTTTTGTTTCGTCTGTCTTTGTGCCTACTATAGTTCAGGAAGCCTTGTCTATTTCTGAGTAGCGGATAGCTGTGGCAGATAAGATGTTTGCTCTTCATCACAATTACACATGAAAGTTGGTTCCTCTTCCTCCTGGTAGGACCACAGTCGGGTGTCAATGAGTGTTTACTATCAAGTACCATACGGATGGCTCCATTGAGCCGTACAAAACCCGACTTGTTCCCAATGGCTACACTCAAAACTACTGTGTTGACTCTGCTGAGACTTTTTTTTCGGTAGCCAAGCTTGTTCCTGTTTGGCTTTTTATCTCTCTTGCTGTCAGTTTTGGTTGGCTCTTGTTCCAACTCGATGTTAAGAATTCTTACATGAGGATCTTGCTGAGGAGGTATACATGTAGCAACCATCTGGTTTTGTTGCAAGGGGGAATGTCTTCAGGTCTGTCGCCTTGAGAAAGCTCTGTATAGCCTCAAACAGTCTCATAGAGCTTGATTTGACAAATTTAGTAAGGCTGTGTTGCAATTTGGCATGTGCCGTTGTTAGTCAGATCAGTCTTTTCTCACATCCGACCGAGGAAAAATATTATTGATTATTTATATTGATGATATATCATTACTGGTGATGATCGACAAGAGATTGTTCTTACAACAACAATTTTATACCACGGAGGTGGGCAAACTATGATACTTCTTAGATATTTAGGTGGCTCGATAGAAGACCAGAATTAATTTGTCTTTGTGCAAGTATGACTTGGATATTTTAGAGGGGACTGGCTTATTGGGATCTAGACATGTGGATATTTCTATGGATCCCAATGTCAAACTGTGTGTTGATTAGGAGGAGTACTTCTCAATCCTAACCAATATTGTTGATTAGTTGGTAGATTGAATTAACTTACCATCATGAGTCCTGATATTTCATTTGCAATTAGTTTGGTGAGTCAGTTTATGTTTACACATTGACTTCCTAATTGAGAGGTTGTTCTTCATATTGTGAAGTATCTTAAGGCTCATCTAGAACGGGGTCTGTTTTATCGAGCTATTGGTCATTTACATGTTGAGACATTTATTGATTTGGACTGGACAAGCAAACCTTCCAATTGGAGACTCACTAGTGACTACTGTGTTTTTCTAGGAGGTAATCTTGTTACTTAGAAAAGTAAGAAATAAATAGTTGTTGCTTGACCTAGTGCAGAAACTGAGTATCGTTTTATAACACACTACATGTGAGATTATTTGGGTACGGTCTTTTCTCGACGAGATATGCTTTGGTGTTTAGTTGCCCATGAATATGTCCTGTGATAATCAAGCTGCCATTCACACTGCATCCAATTTACTTTTTCATGAGAGGACCAAGCATATTGAAGTGAATTGCCATCTTGTTTGAGAAAAGGTGGATAGTAGTTTGATTGCTATCCTTTTTGTGTCTATGGGTTCTCAACTAGCCGATATCTTCACCAAGCCATTGTGCAAGCCACGGATAGAGTTATTGTGTAAGAAGTTGGGTTTGTTTGATATTTATGTCCTAGGTTGAGGGGAGTATTAGATGTGTTATGTACTTATGTTTAGTTTTAGTGTTAAGAGGGTCTACCACCCTAATACACGCATAATACGTATAGGATTGTTAAAAAGAAAAATCCTACACACACTATCAGGCATAGATTTGTCCATCTTTTCAATGTCCGACACTGAGAAACAACCATCCCGTTTTGAATATATAATTTTTTTTATGCAGTAAAAAAAATTTGAAATAAAAAATGACTACTTTTCCATGATTTTAAAAAGTTCCTAATTCTAGATTGTTCGTCATGCCTATGAAGAAGTGGCATGAAGTGAAAGTTCAAGGCTCAAAGGTTGTATGTGATGAAACTAGAGCAACGAGCTTGCCGTGTTGAGTCTGTTGACTTTCCAATTATCTAGCATGTCCGAGTAGCACGACATTATGTAACTCTGTAAAATACCTTTTGCGAACCCAAATTACTGACGTCTATCTTCTCCTGCAGAATCATCAAGTACTCAAATTTTGGTGTTTAGTGTTTAGTACTTGTGAACTAGATGATAGCATGGACTCGTTCTATAATAGTTTCTTTGGTGGACTCTTGTCCTCTTTCTTCTTGTAAATCTATTTTTGTATTTTAACAAGATGTTTTTCTTGTTGATCAAAAGAAAATAATATCTAGTCTTTCACTGTGAATCATTGACCCGTTTTTTATGAGTTGACTTGGATATCTTTGGAATCATATCTATGACTATTACTGGATATTGCTTGGAGGAGGTTCTGGTATCCACTTGATCTCCTCTACAAGACTGTTAATATGACCGTGACAGCTTCCTACACCAATCAAATATTCTTAATCTGCCCATTCTCTCTCCTGCTCCCTACTTTTTCTCCTTCTTTTTGTCTGCTTAGCCATCTATTATGTTTCTGAAATGTTTGCTGCACGAGGTTAGGAATAGAGATAGTGAAGATAATGAAGTGGTTTCCACCTTTTCTGAGACTGAAGACGCTAGGTTTATAAAATTAGGAGCAATGATATCTTTCCCTTGTTTGCCACATGTTTGTTTGCTATTTCCCTGGTATCAGCTCATGAAACTGTACAGACTTACACTTCAACTTTATTCACTACAACTTTGTCCACCTAAAGCTCACAGTTGGCATCCAGTGAGTACAATTCCGTCAGTTTTCTCCATTGAATTATTTAATATCGAGAACAAACGACTTCTCGTAGCTTTTTATGTTGTATATTTGTCAGTTCTTCAGTCGTGTCGGCATTGTGCTCAAGAAAATTTTGGCAATGCCTTCTACAACTGCAAGAAGTTTAACTTTGGGGAAATTGAGAAGCTCAGTTTTCGTTTTATTTCTTGAACAGTGAATGAGAACATGGTGTGGTAGATATTTCTCATGATATTTCCTTCTCTGTATCAGGAGCATAAGGAAATCAGAAGAGGACATACCTGTTCCACCTCTTGTGAAGAGTGCAGCTCTTTGGGGTATGCCTTGATTCATCAATCACCATCCTATTTATGGGTGTTAACTCATTATGATCTCAAAATAAGCTCCGGATATGAAAAGCTAATGGAACTTAGAAATGTCATTTCTTTAAAACAGCTTTGCCTTGAGTTTAATCGTTTATAGATACACTAGGTGGTTTATAATCTGAGAAATTTTCTCTTCGTATTTATCAAGTTATTCTCAGTTGTCCACCACCCTAAGTGAGTAATTTCTTGAATTTTTAAGAGTTAAATATGGAGGGGGTGTGGCAAGCAATATAACGAAAATGCTTAACACACCTTCCGCATGATTAAACTTATTGAACTAAAAAGCATTTCTTTCTTAAAACCAACTCGGCTTTATAGGAGGGTTAACCCCCCGAGGAAGGACACTTGTAAAGCTGGTCGCTATGTAAACCAAATTTCCACATTATGGAGCTTATATCTTGTTGTTCCCTAACAAATGTGGCCTTCTATGCCTTCAATTTTGAGGTTTAATATGGCAGAGTTGTCCATCAAGGAGCTTGATGGTACTGGTATTAGGCTTTGTTAAAGAAATTTATAACCGTAGAATTAAGGTAGCAGCTGACTTTCATGTTGGTATTATGTTGATATTATGCCTCACGTGGTCGTGTTTGATGTTTTCATGCGGTTTAAACCTGTTTATCTTCTTCTCTTTCAGAAACGTAGTGTTGATACCCTTCAGCCCATACATGGGCGAGTTCTCGGACTCATATGTTACAGGACGAATAAGGAATGAAGAAACACTGTCCGTTTCCTATGTTTCTTAGGAGACCAAAAATGCACTAGTGGAATCTCGTAATTCTAGTATTTTGACCGACACATAAGGAAAGTTCCCAACATTTCGGAATTTTTTGAAACATCTCAATGTTCGGCACATAGTAGACGTATCCAACAATGAAAATTTCAAACATTCCATAGTTCTCTTGACATTTTCACTATATTTCATCTATGTTTTCAAATGTTTCTACAACATCTCCTTTTCCTGGTTAACTGAAAAGCATACCTAATAAAATTTTGATTCTTGACAGTGATAGTACTCTTTCTTGTTGGGGACGGAAACTTAATCCCGTATCTTGATTGAGCAGCAGATCTTTTTCCATCATTTAGTTTTGCCAACACTTAAGAATTTGCCATTGAATTGCTTTTGCCAGTTCAATTCAGCTGGTTATTATAAAGAATCTCCCTAGACGTTATCCCTGTCCTCAACCATTGCAACTAAGCAAGTTTGTTGTAGAACTTCTGACAAAGCTCTTCTGTTCATATGCAATGACCCAGCACCCCATCATCAAAGTCCAGCCTCCGTCGAGTGACTATCCTTGTGTCATATTATGATTTCTTGTTTCTGCGCTGAGTGGAAAAATAGGAAGACATTTATGTTGATCCTCTTGTGCCTTGGGGCAAGTATGACTTTATGTTTTGAGAGCTTCCCGATGCAATTTGCTTACCAATTAGTCATGTATATAGATATGTATGCATACATGAAAAAGAATTGACTGGAATCTACTTCTGTCCTCAACTCAGACTTACCCCAACATGCAGGTGTTTTCCTAGCTGTTTCTTCCAACACCCGCTATCAGATTATCAATGGGTTAGAACGGTTGGTAGAATCATCTCCTCTGGCAAAGAAGCTCCCACCCATTGCATTGGCTTTTACAATTGGTGTGCGATTTGGCAACAATATCTACGGCGGGATGCAGTTTGTGGACTGGGCCAGATTGAGCGGTGTGCAATAACTGTACGTCTTTCTTATGTTTAAAATGAAGCATTCCCTCGGTCTGCGACATTTTCCCAAAAAATTAACTGTTATGCTTAGAGACCTTCAATGCTGCTAGGAATAAGCAGAAAAAAGCTTATCTGGAGGGCATTTTTTCAAATTTTCTTTTTCAGTTAGGAGTGTTGCCAAATCGCAACACCACCTCTTCCTTCTTGTCAATGAAGAAATTCGATTCGTCTTGATTTCATATGGTATTTCACTTTAACGTTCTCAAATAGTAAATAGTTCTCAGTTTTTTCTGCTTCTTTTTTCCTCCACTAGCAAGCACTTCCTCCTTTTGAGGTCAGTTAAGTGGAAAAGAGAGGGAGGGAGGGAGGGAAGAAGGCAAGAAAAATGTTTCATTCTGTTTACCTGTCTTCAATTTTGGGTTTCATTGGGAAGAAGGCAAGAACTGAAAACAAGAGGAACAATAAAGCAAGCAAAAAGATGCAAGAAAGAACACTCTAATGGCAAGAACTGGATACTGAAAACATGCCCCCCCTCTCTATCGCAGAGGCTATCACGAAAAATAGCAGCTCCTGTAACTGGACAAGACTTAGAATGCTTTGATTTCACTACGCTGAATCTGTGTGATCTGGCATAAAAACAGCTTTGATGTCTCCTTGGCAACATTCTGCAATAAAAATTTCTCAGTATAATGTTACTAATTACAAAGGTTTTTGTTTTTTTATAATAATAAAAAGGTTTTTTTTTTTTTTGCTAAACATAATAAAAAGGTTTTTGGTAGCACATTCGCCTGGAGATCTGGTGAACACATGGCATAAATTTGAGTTGTTTGATGTATGATATGTCCCAAAGTGGAGTTCCTTGTCTCATGCAATATGGGTATTTTTCTGTATTCGATAAATTTGCATGTATTCTTTTAGCACAAATAGTTTAATGTAGTTTTTAAAAGACACTAAGGTTTCCGTACGCATGTCAGACATACTAGGGACACGGACACAGGAAAATGTATGAGACACACCAAATGACTTGTCCAATTATTTTAATTCATTTTTGAAAAGGGACATGCAGGAGACATGACGAGGTCACGGATCGAGCGTGAGAGAGATTGAGAGTGATAGTGCTAGAGAGATCTCGAGAGAACGTGATCGAGAGAGATAGAGAGGCGTAGCAGAGAGGTGACATGCGTATCAGCGTATGATTTGGATTTGTTAGGAAATTAGGTGTTAAAGACTTAATTACGGTTTTAACCCTCACATGTTATGTAATAAGATATTTGCCCCCAAAAAGTTTAAAATATACACATATATGTGTATATCAACATATATACTATGCATGTATACATATATTATATAAAAAAAAATTCCGCATCCTTGTCGGGGTTTCTGTGTCTATTTTTTCAAGAATCTCGTATCTTATGTCTGTATCTATAGTCGTGTCGGTGCTACATAGCTGATAAATGTAGCCGTAGGTATGGATCAATACTTGTGTAAGCCCCAGCTTGACATTAACCCATGCATTGTCACAGTGGGAAGGCTTAGGTTTCAAAAGGAGCTACAGACCAAATAAAACAAAGTCCTTTTGTATGGTGAGGAAGGGTGAGATGATATAGCGGAATCTTTCCCATTAGATCTCATCATTTTGGCGAGAAAGAAAAGGAAGCAATTAAAAAGCACAATCATTTTTGTACAATTTTCAACAAATCACTCAATGAGAAACTCTAATCATTTTTTTTTGTCCGTTGTTACTCGTCTTTGCTACATGTACAGATTAATTGTACTGATTGTTTACAGACGTCAAAAAAAAAAAAAAGAAAGATGCGAGCTTTTTAAATTTTTAACTTTTCGCGCAGTCTTCATTTACTGTTCCAATAAATTTATTAAGTTAATACTTTTTGAAAATCTCTCACCAAAGTTACTTCATCAGAATCACTACCTACATCAAGCCAACCTTTTTTTACTTTTCCCATTTGTTACTGTAAACACCAATTCTCTCTTTCTTAGCTTCTAGGAATGTTCACAGCTTTTTACTCTGCAATTTTCCCAGTGAGAGGGTGTAAGTCAAATGGTGTCTATGTACACTTATTGAAATTTCAATACTCGGTACCAAAAGCCCATGTTTTCACTGCTCTGGCCCTGCATTCCATTAATTCGTGATTTTTGTTGTTTTTTTGCAGGGCGGACGTAAAAATTTTAGTCAGTGCGGTCAAAATATTCACTAAATCACATACCAAAATTTTTTTTTTTTATTAGAGGACAGATATATAGTTAATTCAAAACAACAAATGGCGAATTTTTTATTTTTTATTTAAGAAAGATATAGGCAAAAGGTTATTCGTTACAAAAAAAAGAAGTATTTTTGAATTATCGGCACGTAAAAATATGATGAATTCATCATTCGGTTCTTATTAAGTACAATACAATTTTTTTACACAATTGGCATAGTAAGAATACTATCTTTATCTCCAAATTTTGCCTTGCAGAAAAGAAAAAGTCAATCTTATTTTTTCTTGGTGTACTTCTACCATGTAAATGGGAGAGAGAGCAACTCAATGTGGGGCAAATACTAAAAAAAAATACTATTTTCCTCTACAATCCTATAAATTGGATCAAGAAAGTTTTTCTAAATTGAAAATCAATAATCATAATTAAAATGGGTAATATCGATTTAGTCCATGCTGAAGCTCTAAATTTGATAACTTCTCCCAAGTCTTCTGTCCTTATCTTCATATTTTGGAAAACAAGAAACTTCCGCGCAACTTGTCTTGCAAGACGGCAAAAGACAGAGAGAGGGGTGCTATGCCTTGTGTACTTGCGTGTAGAGCTGCATAAGTCAGGGTCTCAAAAAAAAAATTTTGTTTCACTTTTTTTTGAATTTTGGTTCTTATTTTTTTCTGTTGCCGTGTAAAAACCAGGGGACAAACTACGAGTAAAAACTAGGGGACAAATCACAAATCTAAGAGGCCATGTAACAACTAGGGGCAAATCACAGGGACAAGTTACCAAAACGTCTAAAAAATAAATAAATTGCTCATTGTACTTTTCAATTGAGTGTTGGAAAAAAACTGTCTTCGAATTCGTTGTCGGCGATAAAGTCTACTACAAAATACGAAAATAATGATACTTCGAAGTGCGTTATTGAGTCTCTTTCCTAAAGATAGTATTTCATCCACCAGATGGTGTGCATCGGGTTATAACAAATCTGCTTTTAAGATGCAACAAAGCCAGAGCTAACGTTCTATCCAACTATGTTTGCACAAACGGAATTGGATAGAATATCTGCGTGGTGAAAAATAATAGAACCAGAAATCACCAAGTTTTGATTTTTCAGAATATAAAAACTCAAAAATGAATGATACAGAATATAAAAGTTATCTTTCGGGAGAAAGATGGTTAGAAAATAACTAATCCAAATTACTAATTTCATATTCAATTTATGGGCCAAATGATACTTGTTTGAATAGGCACACACCCGTTCACTTTCTATCGTGAGATTAAATCCTACGGTGGAGATTGCACTCTTTCAAACAATCGCGACTATACCCAATCAACACATCCTTTTAAAAGGGTCCGACTGGTTACACTCCCATCAATTCACCCAAAGAGGTAGAACTGTACCAATGGGTACCCTAACGGGTACAACCGTTCTTTCTCTCAAGTACTAAATCCAATATTCATGGAAGCACTCAATGAACTAGGAAAGTTTTACAAAAATATCCAAAATACAAACCAATTTGTTTTGAAAATCTCTAACAATCCCTCACTATTTTTGAAATAAAGAAGAGTTGTTTCTGGTTCTCTTATAAGGGTTATGTATATATAAATAATGTCTCACGACTTAAACCATTCACTTGGTGAAAACACATCAAAGCTAATTAGGGCAACATAGTAGACATGTCTTTTAACTAGTTGTCCTCTAGTGATTAACGGGACATATTTCACACATAATCCTTTCGATATTGTAGATATTCTAATCAATTGACCCGTGCGTTGGCTTTGGGTCTATATCTTGATTTCATGAGTGCTCTAAGGTCTAGCTCCCGTGACCTATAGAAAGCGGTATCACCTTCATACTCACATAGGTAGGTTTTGTACAATGTTCCTGTAGCTAGGGGTGAAAATAAAAATCGAAAAATCGGACCGGATGGAAAATCGGAACGGACCGACGGTTTGAGAAATTAACTTTTGATAGTCAATTTTTTTTGACCAAAACACCCAAGAAATTAAAATGCCATCCCCAGTACACCAACCAAATCCAACATGGAAAAAATAAATTACAACCAATTCAAATGATTTTTATTGGAGTTAATTTTCAATTCATTTATAAATGGTTTTGTAACCAAATACAAAATATATTTTAATCCTCACGACAAACTCAATCCAATCATTGGTCCTAATTTGTCCCACGTAATTAATGAGAATCAAAACGTGGTCAAACCTTTTAATCTAACTTTTAATCTAATGCATATAACCCCAATATGAAAAACCCATTGAACTCGGAAAACTCACGGGTTTAATAGATTTTCAAAAAAATAGAAAAACAGATATGACAATCAAACAAGTCTTATCCATACCAAACCATGAATGCACATGTATACTCTACATGTCGAGTTCATAGACAAACTTGGCCATCCTCAATTAGCATTAGAGGAAAAAACGTGTATCATTTTCTGTAGAGACATCGCCCTTGCAAAAATATTGTCTTTAGATTGTCGAAAAAAACTATCTTCGAATTGATTGTTGGCAATGAAGTCTATTGCAAAATACGAAAATAATGACACTTCGAGGCGAATTATTGAGTCGCTTTCCTAAAGACAGTATTTGCCCTCACCAGATGGTGTACATTGGATTACAACAAATTCGCCTTCAAAATACAACGAAACCAAAATTAAAGTTCTATCCAACTATGTTTGCACAAACGAAATTTGACAGAATATCTACGCGGTGAAAAGTAATATAACAAAAAATCACAAAGTTTTGATTCTCCATAATATCAAAACTCAAAAATACATGCTACAGAATATGAGTTATCTTTTGGAAGAAAGATGGTTAGAAAATAACTAACCCAAATGGCTAATTTCATATTCGACTTATAGGCCAAATGATGCCTATTTGAATAGGTTTCATTCACTTTTTGCCATTGGATTAAAACCTACGGTGGAGATTGCATTTTTTCAAACAGTCACGGATATACTCAATTGATACATCCTTTTAAAAGGGTTCGATTGGTTACACTTCAACCGGTTCACCCGAACGGGTACAACCATACCAATGGGCACCCCAACGGGTACAACCGTTCTTTCTCTCAAGTACTAAACCCAATATTCAAGCAAGTATTCTAGGAACTAGGAAGGTTTTACAAAAATACCCAAAATACAAACTAATTTATTTTGAAAATCTCTAACATTGAGTGGGGTCAATTGACCCCACTTGACCAAATACCGATCCGCCCCTGCTTTTTTGAGTTATTTGAACAGGCACAAAATATCCTAGTACTGTGATTTGAAGATTAATATTCCAAATGCACTTGTAATTCACGTTGTTATGCTCTCTTTTATATACCTCGGCTGATTGATGGAGCTTTTCTGGTTCGTTTTCACTCTATGAACATGAATTTTCCCTCCAATAGTTCTGTTGATTGATAAGATTTGTTTATTCTAGAAATATCCACTTGAAGTTTCCATACGGGTGTTTTGTTGTTCTTGTTTTGTCTCGTTCTTCCATGTCTACCCATGCATATTATAATTTACAGACATAATATGTAAACAAACCCAGGCAGAATTTCATGTCATGCTCAGTTTTCTCAACTGATGTTTTTCTTTTTGGAGTCACCACCCAGGTCTAAGGATATTTTCGAAGAACTAAACAAGTATGTGCAAACAGAGAGAAATTAGAGCGACTAGTTCGTCAAAAGAGATTATTGGGCTTGAGAGTTAAGTTACGAACTGAGAAGGTGTTAGACACTGTAGAAGTTCATAGACTGATCCTTTGAATTCATGAGAAACACTTCGGCATTCATCAGATATCAGTAGAGAAGAAAACTGAGACATGCGAACATGAACAATACAATAGCAGAATACTCTTTATTCCTTCTTCCATTGTTTTCTGGTGTCTTACAAGAAACGAGCACCCCTTTTTATAGAGAGCTCAGCTCTGTTATGCCTCTAACCGACTTAACAAAGCACTGAACCCTTAAACCGACTTAACAGTATCTCAACTAAATGAAAAACAAACTGCCTTACTAATTACTCCTGAGATTTTGAATTATTTACAAAAGAACCACAACTCTTTTGTTTATCTTGGTTTACACCCTCCTGCAAACTGATGGGTGGCAAGCCAACAAGCAGTTTGGATTTCAGAAAAAGAAAACGACCAACCGATAACGATTTCGTAAAGATATCAGCAATCTGAGATAAGGTGCCAACATAAGAAACAATAAGTTCTTTGGCCAAAACTTTTTCACGGACAAAGTGATAATCAACCTCTATATGCTTGGTACGAGCATGAAAAACTGGATTGGCAGCCAAAGCTATAGCAGACTGGTTATCACACCATAAGCGAGGTAGATGAGGCAAAGAAACAGAGAGATCACGAAGTAATTGCTGAATCCAAGCAAGATCAGCTGCGGCTTGAGCCAAAGCACGATACTCAGCTTCAGTAGATGAGCGAGCAACAGTGTGTTGTTTCTTAGCACACCAAGATACTAAGTTAGGACCCAGAAAAATAGCAAAACCCGTAGTAGATTTACGATCAGTATGATCACCAGCCCAGTCGGCATCAGAAAATCCAGTAAGATGTAAAGGGCCAGAACTAAATTGAAGACCATGACCAATAGTACCTTTGACATAACGCAAAATGCGTTTGACAGCGGCAAAATGACTTTGCTTAGGAGCATGCATGTGTTGACAAGCAACATTAACTGAATGAGAAAGTTCCGGTCTCGTTAAAGTAAGATATTGTAAACTACCAACGAGAGTCCGATATAGGGTAGGATTGTCATATAACAAATCTGGAAAAACAGAAGTAGACTTGGTAGAGGCAGGAGTAGAGCTGGGTTTACAATCTTCCATCCCAGCCTTGAGCAACAAATCATGAGCATACTTACTTTGAGTAAGAAACAACCCAGTGGAATGTGTCTGAACTTCAATTCCCAAAAAATAATGAAGATTACCCAAATCCTTCATTGCAAACTTCGAACCAAGAAGAAGAATATACTCATCAATCAACACGGAATCATTCCCAGTAAGCACAATATCATCAACATATACCAATAAGAGAAGAATAGAGGATTTATGATGAAGCACAAATAAGGATGAGTCAGCTCGACTCTGCACAAACCCCAGCTGAAGCAAAAAACTAGAAAAAGTAGAGTACCATGCTCGAGGAGCCTGTCGCAAACCATACAAGGCTTTCTTTAGCTTGCAAACATAATGAGGATGGGACAAACTTCGATATCCAGCTGGTTGTTTCATGTAAACCTCTTCATCAAGAACACCATGAAGAAACGCATTAGAAACATCTAATTGACGTATACACCAGTGATGATGAACAGCCAAACTAAGAACAATTCGAATCGTAGGTTGTTTAACCACAGGACTAAATGTTTCAGTAAAATCTATGCCCTCGGTTTGTTGATTTCCATTAGCAACTAAACGTGCTTTGTAGCGAGCGACAGTGCCATTGGAGTGTTGCTTGATTTTATAAATCCATTGACAATTAATGACTTGACCATGAGGTGGAGGAGGAACCAAATCCCAGGTTTCTTGTTTAACCAAAGCCTCATACTCTTCGGCCATAGCCTTCTTCCAAACATAGGATTTAAGTGCTTCACCAAAATGCTTAGGTTCTGCTGAAGAATCAGTACTAGCCACGGACAACAAGGACACTGGATACTTGGGTTTAAAGATTCCAGCCTTAGACCGGGTAACCATGGAATGAGAACTAGAACCAACTGATGCAGCACAAGTAGGTGTATCAGTAGCTGAAATTGAAGTACCATTAGGAACAGATTCAGTATCATTAGGAACAGCATGAGAACTATCCGGAGCAACACCAGAAGTAATACCAGTGATGCCTACCCCTGAATCTGCAGATCTAGTACCAGTAGGAACAGAATGTGAACTATCCGGAGCAACACCAGAGCGGTCCGGAACAGAACCAGCATGGACTAATGGAGAAAAGTCAGTAGGCAACTGAACAGGGTAATTCATTTGAAACTCAGTAAATGTGGTAAGAGGTATTTTGATCTTGGTTATGGAAGAAGCATCATCAGATTGATCCAAGACAAGAGATGGATAAGGAAACACATCTTCCACAAACTTAACATGACGGGAAATGTAAACCTTATGAGAGATGGGATCATAACACCGATATCCCTTAGTATTATCACAATATCCAAGAAACACACATTCAACTGATCTTGTACTCAGTTTATCTGGATGATATGGTCTAAGCCATGGATAACACGCACACCCAAAGGATCTCAAGTAGGTTGGATCTGGCTTCTGTTTATAGAGTAGTTCATATGGAATTTGGTAATTCAATGATGAGTGAGGTAACCGGTTAGCAAGATACACAGTGGTGTGTAATGCCTCTAACCAAAATGAGCTTGGCAAAGAAGCATGGGTTAAAAGAGTGACTGTTGTCTCTAATAAATGACGATGTTTCCTTTCTACAACTCCATTCTGTGGAGAAGTGTATGGGCATGTAGTCTGATGAACAACTCCAGCATCCAAATAAAGCTGAGTTAAAAAATGATTAACAAACTCTTTGCCATTGTCAGTACGAACCTTCTTAACTGAACAGTTAAATTGAGTTTGCACAAATGTCTTGAACCGACCAATGATTAGTTTGACTTCTGATTTATATCTCAAAGGAAACAACCAACAAAAGCGAGTAAAATCATCCACAATCAGAAGATAGTATCGATATCCCTGAAAAGAACTCACAGATGCAGGCCCCCACACATCCATATGCAACAATTCAAAAGGAAGAGAGGTAATACTACTGGACCTGGTGAATGGTAGTTTATGACTTTTCCCAATATTACAACTGGAACAATTGACAGTATGAGGTATGGACAGAGGTATATCAAGTTGTTTTGTTATGGATTGAAACAAAGACACACTTGGATGTCCAAGTTTATGATGCCACAAATCAACAGAAGCAACTCTTGCAGAAGTAGTAACCATAGCAGAAGGAGATATACCTTCAGAGAGGTTCTGAAACTGATAAAGCCCCTTGTGACATGGACCTCTGACCAATATCTTCCTTGTTTCCTTGTCCTGGATAACAAAACCATCACAATCAAACGTAATACAGCAATTATTATCCTTGGCCAATCGATAGACGGATAACAGATTATGAGAAATGCTGGGAGTGTGAAGTATATGTTGTAATTTCAGATTGGCAACCGGTGTTGTAATATGACCAGTACCTGTATGAAGAACAGGAATGGAAACTCCATTACCAACTACTACTCCACCTTGATTAGAAGAAACCACTGGATTGGTTATGTGTTGAACATCATTGGTGACATGATGTGTTGCACCACTGTCCAAATACCACTGAGGTTGCGTAGTATAGGACTGATTTGGAGGACCATTTGAAGGTATTCCAGGTGAATGTAATTCCCATGGATTCTGTACAACGGGCATGGGATAAGAAAATGGATTGTGATGACTTGTGGCCAAGTTTACTTGTCCTTGTATAGGGTAATTGGATGCACCAGTGGTTGTAGAAGGACCATAGAATTGCTGTCCAGAAAAACCAGTAGGTTGAGAACCATAGTATCTAGGCTGTTGTCCCGAAAAACCAGTAGGTTGAGAACCAGTAGGTTGAGAACCAGTAGGTTGAGAATAGGATTGCTGATTAGAAGGACCATAGAATTGCTGATTTCCTCTCCATTTATTCATTTCTGGACCTTGATACTGAAGATTCAAACGATGATGACAATTCATAGCCGTATGATTTGTCTTTCCACATATTTGGCATGCTGCCTTGTTACCTCTACCTCTGTAATTTCCAGAACTCTGATATCCAGGATAAAATGAGGCAAATGATGTATTAAATGGTTGAGGAAAATATGGAGGAAAAAATGATGGTGTGTGCTGCCCAGTAGACACTTGTGGAACATTTCCAGTAGGCTGTGCTGAAGACACTTCAGGCTTTTGAGCCACAAACACTGATGTTTTCTCCAAAACAGGTATCTGATGTTTATGCACCATATGTCGTTCTTCAGCGTTGAGAATATTAACCAATTCTTCAAACTTAAGTGAATCACCTCTTGTTCTAATAGAAGTTTTTAGTTGATCATAATCATCAGACAAGCCATGCAATGCGTAAAAAATCAGATCATCATCATCCACTATATAATTTGTAGCAGCTAATTTCTGAGCACATTGTCTAATTGCTTCAATATAATGATCCATGGTTGAGGTTTTTGTAACATTATACAGCTGCTGTTTGAGATCATGCACATGAGCTCTCGTAAGTGTATTGTATTTCACCTCCAACACATTCCACATTTCATGAACATGAACACAGCTGAGAATGTGAGACAGTGTAGATGCAGACAACGTTGCAATTAAACAAGACAACAGCTGACTATCAATCAGATTCCATAACATATACTCTGGATTAGAAACCGAATTTCCACTTGAATCCAAAATTTTCTCAGTTGGACACATTACACTTCCACTGATATATTCATAATATCCATTCGCTTTTGTAGCGCTTTGTACTTGCATCTTCCAGACTAAGTAATTTGAGGAATCAAGCTTGATTGTTACTAGAGAATGAAAATTTGATACTAGAAACACCAAAGATTGAGGCATAGTGATCATACTTGTCATCGCTAACCTGATTAAGGTCTCAATTGGTTGAAACCCTAGAATTCCAGTACCTGCGAATCAAGGCGATTTGATTCTGATCAAGTTCCATTTCAGGACCTGAAAGTGACTCACGTCGATTGGTGGCTCTGATACCATGTAGAAGTTCATAGACTGATCCTTTGAATTCATGAGAAACACTTCGGCATTCATCAGATATCAGTAGAGAAGAAAACTGAGACATGCGAACATGAACAATACAATAGCAGAATACTCTTTATTCCTTCTTCCATTGTTTTCTGGTGTCTTACAAGAAACGAGCACCCCTTTTTATAGAGAGCTCAGCTCTGTTATGCCTCTAACCGACTTAACAAAGCACTGAACCCTTAAACCGACTTAACAGTATCTCAACTAAATGAAAAACAAACTGCCTTACTAATTACTCCTGAGATTTTGAATTATTTACAAAAGAACCACAACTCTTTTGTTTATCTTGGTTTACAGACACCCATCTAGCCCGACCCAAAAATCAGTCTCTACTCATCAATTATGAAATCTTGAGTTCGTTTGATATTAACATCACATGTTGGGAATGGGGAACAGATAAGGGGAGAATAATGTGGTGAACACGTAAATGTTGTTTATTTCTCGTTATGCAAAACGGGATGTACAAAATGAGATTTGAACTGAATAAAATGCACAATATTCAAAGCAGAACTATGTTAGTTAACAAAATGACGTGCTCCCTTTTGTGAATGGCGTACGCTACTAAGCCAAGTAGCATGTGCCATACAAAGATCCAGGCAAAATTTGTGTTTTGTTTTCTAGCTTTTTCTGAACATTAAAATTATAAACATCATGCAAAGTATGCAAAACAAAGAGTTGGAATAAGAATACAAGGATTGTATTTAACAAGATTGATGCACACCTAGGTGATGTTGCGTACGTTAGTTCCTAAAGTGGCGTGCGTTTTTATGAAATATATAGGTCCCACTATGGAAACAGAGATATTCACACTAATAGCAGGTCTGATTCCAACATTGAATAAATCAGAGTTTGTCCCATACTGGTCTTCAATAAAAGACGAAAAAACCACTCACCTGGGCATTTAGTTGTATTAATAACTTGCAACCATTCAAAAAAAAAAAAAAATTCTCATCTGGGCATCATATGTAACAAACATCCTTTCAAACACTAGTCCATATTCCAACCATAGCTTATCCATCTTAATCACAACTCTACTACCTGCATTATGCCTTCTAATTATTTCAAATTAGTCCCCCAGTCTAAGATACTGTTCTTTGTAGTTTCTCTCAATCAATTCCAATACTTTTCTCCTCGGTCCATGCACTTTCATCCTTGAGACATTCATCATCCATTATTTTCTTATTGTTTTTTTCAATCATTTCACCTTTAGCCCAAGGTCATTACCAAAATTACTAATATATTTCTTTGCTAACCAAGCAGAAGTTGCCTTAGTATTGTTGTATATCCTCCCACATGTATGAGGTCCTCTCAAACTCTAAAAAGTTGTACTCTCCTAGTAGTATGATACAAGGACTCTAAACCCACAATCTTAGTTACACACAATTGTTACCATATCTTTGTCATTTTTAACATAACGATAGTCATAACCCTGTTTGATATGGTGCCCCCTCACTAAGTCCCTGAACTCGTACACGTTCTTAAACTCATCCATTTTTTCAATTGAGAATTAATCATATCATTTGTCTTATCAAATTGGGGGTATTCTACCTTCTTCTCACCATCTAACATGTCTCTTGGACTCCTCAATAAGTCAATGTCACTATCATCCAAATTAGCCTATTTATCAACCAAACTGTTAGGCATACTCTGCTCATTATCATTTCGAATAGAAACCACCTCATCACTAGATAACTCCTTTTCGCCTTCATATTTACTACTGGAATTAACATAGGCGTCACTCTCATCATCCTTACCATGGGTTCAATGGACTCCACGTATATTTCTATTATTGGTCTACCCCTGTTTTGATTGAAGATGTCAATTACATCAATATCCCCAGATAAAGTCACTAAACCAGACTCAAGATCACAATTGGGGTAATTTATGCTATATGACTGAGTTCCAAGAATATCCTATTTTCTCAACAATCTCAATTACCGCAAAGTAAGATATTAAATTAGGATCTACTATGCTAGTGGCTAAGTCCCCACCTATATACCTCTTCTGTGGGGGAATTAACAAACTACCCCCATAGTATATCTCAAACACAAGTCTTTCCTCCGCCATAATATCTTTCATAAAGAAAGAAAGAGGAAAGGGGAATAAAAAACAAAAATAATAGTGGACAAGATCAAAAACACAAGAGACCACTTCAGATTTTTAAAACACATGAGGACAAGCACTGACCAATACTTTAATACAACTTAGGGGACCACACAAGTTCACAAAGCTGTAAAAATTCAAACTTTTAGAAAACCCATTCACACACAACCCCTAATGTTTAATGAGCATGTGAACACAACAGTCATTAACCCTAAGTTGTCCAAAAAAACCCTAAAATTGATACAAGGAAAAGAGTAGGGTTGTGCGTACCTATCGATTTTTACGCAGTGCTTCGGTCTCCAATCTCCACTATGAGCTCACAAACCTTCTCATCAAGATGTTCATTGGCTTATCTCCAGAGGATAATTAGAAGATTAAGGAGTTAAGTGATAAAGCAACAGATTAAGTTTTTTTTTTTTTTTGTTGTTGTAAATTAGCCTATTTTGTATTTTATGCTGCTATAACTATTGTTTAAGTTATATCTAAACTTGTTAACGCATTTAATCATATGTATAAAGCATCCCATTACGATATATAGAATGGAAAAAAATACACAATACGGATTTTGTTTTGATAACTTTGTGCACAGGCAATAGAGGCACTTTTTCCTAAATTTTGATCCCAAAGACTAATATTATCCCAAAGATTAAATAAATTTAAATTTATTCAATTTCTATCATGAGACAATACTAAATTCACTTTCCAACTGAAAACTAATATTATATAGCTCAAACCTTTCGATCCGCTTAAGTTTGCACCTTCGAATCTGAAGGATCTAACCTTATTATCCAGTTAGTATAGCTGAAGTCTATATTGGATAGCTTAGAAATCATTGCGACATAGCATCAGAATTTTGAAAGGTTTAGATATGTTTATCTATGCCCACTCCATTCAAATAGTTATTTGAAATTCGCATCCATCCAAACGAAGCCTAAATATCTCATAGCAGTTGCAAAAGTTGATGCTGTAGATGATTAGCATCTCACAGATTTTTTTGGGTTCAAATGATGTTGACTTGTGAAGTTTATAATAGGCAGACATTCTCTATCCAAAGGAAAATATCCCAATTCAGCTAACAGTACCCACCACCAATTGAGCCATTTTGTCTATATAAATATGTTGGGGATACTTACTAGTTTCTGGGTATGCATCAAGTGAGGATTTGGGAATTGTAGTAAGATGTTAGAGGGAAAAGCAGAGGTGCGTGAGACAGACATGCCAGAAGCATTGCAGAGCCATGCCATGGAGTTAGCTTACCAGGCTCTTGATCTTCATGAACTCTCCGACTATCAATCCATTGCCCATTTCATTAAACAGGTTTGCCTTTTTCGATCACACTTCTTCTTCTTGTTATCATTTGTTATACGCAACATAGCGCCAACAAGAAGCCCAATTTCAATCCTCATGAAAAATAAAGAGAACCAAGATTCACACAACACAAGATAAAACTAGAAATTTTCTATTGCTAAGGAATAAACTGTCTCAATCCCAAGAGGCGATTAATAGTTTTACTAAAGTATTAGTTTATATTCAAAGTGATGTTCTACTATTAAAATTGCCCAATCCCAATTCTTAAATATATCTAATGATCACACATTTTGTAGTAGTCAGGCTGAGAATTAGACTTAGATACCAAATTGATCAATTCTATTTACTTTTTCAGCTATTGTGAAATTGTTGAGGACATTCGTAGCGGATGGATGTTTTGATGAAAGAGTCTTCTCTAAACAGGAATTTAACATACATATATATTTCTGCAGAAATTTGATGAAGATTATGGAGCAGCATGGCATTGTGTGGTGGGCAAGGAATTCGGATCCTGCATTACCCATTTGTGTGGAAGTTTCATGTTCTTCAGAGTGGGGATGATGGAGTTCCTTGTTTTCAAAGATGGTAAAGACATGAGTGAAAGCAGAGAAGAAGCAATAGGAGTTCAACACAAATCTGGAGGACAAGTTGATTTACAATAGGAACCACCACCCTCTTCTGTATCCTTGTACTGTTCCGTGCCTGCCTCATCTGTGTGCAAGAATTGAACCAAAGTAATACATAGAATTTCTCCAGTCTTCTTTTCGCATTTATACAGTTCAGTATCGATCTCCACCTCAGCAACAACACATATCTTGAGAAGCGCACCTGTATCTATTTACTCTGTAAAGTGCATTATTCCAGGCTAATCATAGAGCAAATGAAAACACCAGAAAGAAAGAAAGAAAGAAAGAAAAACCAAAGGAGCCAAGAGAAAACAAAGGAGTCGTCATCCTCTTTGACTACTAATACAATCTTCAACTTCAAAAGAAAAGAATTTGTATACAATCAGCATATTTCAACAACCTAATACCAAATGTGACGGAAGCAAATACACTTGCACCATCACTAATCTATACAGTGAAAAATAGGTTTGATGGTAGGAACGACAAAATTTACCACCATGTCAATTCTCAGCAAATATCAGCAGAAAAAGGGCAAAATTAAAACGACCAAAGGCTACTCTAATCACTACCTTTATCATAAGCCAATTTTAGTCTCTTCCTTGGATGTATGAGCAAAACCGATAAGCAGAACACATGGTAGAAAGGTGGTATACCAATGAGCTGGGTATTAACTATTGAAAGGTCCATCCGATAGAAGCTTCTTCACTGTCTCATAAGTCATGAAAACAATTCCTACACCGGGAACAACTTTGTAGTATTCTGGAAGAATCCCCCTGTATAAGCCGCGAAGGCCTTCAGTTCGCATTATATGCTTAAAGGTTCCGTATATGCCTGTATTATACACACGGGCTTGACCACCAACCCCTTCCAACTGCTTTCTTCGCCTCACAAGATCCAAAGGGAATGTCGCTGCAATAATCAACCACCCCCTAAATTAAGCCTAAGACAAGAATTGTCGATAATAGGTCCATATTTATATTGGAATACTCAATTTAAAAGTACAGTCATGTATGGTCACTCTACTACAGTTATTCCAGTCTAAGGATAACATCCCTAGACACATAAGTTCTTCGAGATTCGTAACTAAACCAGACAAGGGAAATCTATTTCCTTGATAGTCTACAGAATGTGATGTAGTTATGGCACACGCTGCACATTTTATGGCCATTTACTTGTATGCTGGCTTTTGTTTTATCTTCCTGCATAACTCTTATTTCATTAATGAATTTCTCACCTATTCTCCAAAGAGAAAAAAATGCTGTATTTGAAATATTGTTTAATTCCAGTGATGAATCAATTTCATCTATCCCCATTCACAAATGTATCTTAAACTCCATAGTATAATCATAAGTCCCATGGGCCATGATAGCATCAACCTAGCAGGTAATCAAGATACATGCTCATCAATAGGGCTGAGGAATTATCCAAGGGGGCTATTTCTTGTTCTCCTCCAAATGGAAAGGGCACTAAGTCTTCTGAATGAACCACCACCCTTAAACAAGTAGACTACCTAAGCAACAGAAAGAACTTATTGCTGATGACCATGGATTACTTCTCCAACATACCATTCAATCACAACTGCTCTGTAAAGGATGTAAGCCCATAAATAATTGGACAAATCACAATCACACACAAGGGGAAGAACCACAGCCTCCTTAGTCCTTAGGACCTTACCTCTATCTTCAGGCCATGGAAAGGTTATACTGGCTCATAAATAACATGCACATTTCAGAGTTTGATGCTAAATCTGTGTTTATCTAAACCTACAACTTCCTGCAGTAATGGAAATACAAGGTCCTGAAAGCAACACAATGTTAAGTTACATTACTTCAAAGCAGCATCAGAATCTGTTATTCAAGAAACCCTTGCATGAGTGCGTCTATAGAGAAATAGCAGTGCAGAATCAATTATAAGCTGGGCCACAGATAACACACCTGTTGATGATGCAATGCCAGAAAGACTGCCACAGGCAAGGCTAACCACGGCAGCAGAATCGTCAGGCCTAAGTCAAGACGTGAAAAATGTCGGAAATAATGCACACGGAACACCAAGGAGCAGCCATTTGTAGCTAGGCACAAGAAATGGTGCCTTGTTTGATAGAAAGAACTAAGAGTGCTCACCTTTGAGAATGCCAGTAGGATCTCAATGTCTCATAAACAGAAAAACTTATTGCTATACTAGGTCCAACCCCCTGCATCACAAAAAGTAACTCAATCAGGGAAGAGTCGAAGCCATCCTGGCACTACTATAGAACAACATTATAGTCGAAAGCTTACCAGCAATGTTGCTCCAAGTCCTTTATAGAGACCGAAAAAACCTTCATCTCTGCAAATGGTATGAAGTGCATGCCACATACCCTGATAATATATTGTACTTCTCTGCATAGTTTAAACAACATGAATTAAAAAAAAAAAAAAAACTCTAACATGCAATACATATATCATGGCTACCCTGTTCCAACAATGAAATCTTATCCACCAACCCATCTTATAATACAAATTCCAATATATGCCGCAATAAGCTACTGAAATAGGGAAACGAGGAAAAACACATAAAAACAGTGAAACAATGAAGGAAAAAATTTCCTTTTAGGTCTTAGCACGCACCGGTCCTCAAGGAATCTATATTCAGCTAGCATGATTGTCTAGCATAATGAAAGCAAAACGCTGTGCTGCAGGAAAAGACTCCTTCAAAACCGACTTCATTGAATGAATTTCATGTAGCCAGAAGTTTAAGTTATCTGAGCAAATGTACTTCTTCTAGTTTTCTGATTTAACTCAAATATTTATATAAATGGATTTCCAGACAACAATATTCCCTCAGTATCTTTTCTATTTCTCTATCATCACAAAGTATGCTTTACCATAGAAAATTCTCCAGGTCAGCTGGTCTTTCATCCCCCTCTCCACAAATAAACCCTCAATAATTATACTAGTATAGAAAAGCAAATACAGGCATGTTGCATAACTCGGACAAAATATGAATAATTATGCAGGACTTTGATTGTTTCTATTAGAAAATATTATGTACGTCAAAACTGGTGGAGTCAATCATAGTTAGCAACAAAGAGGATACTGATTAAAGGTTATGTATAAAACAAAGCAGCTGTTTTTGATGTTCCTAATCAACTTCCTATAACCAGTATGATAATACATTATGGTCATAAACAAGCTATGCCCTGAAGGTACAGGAAAAATGTCCTTCAAGAATGCAAAAAGAGCATAGCATAAAAATTGGGATAATACATAATAGCAACTAGAAAGATGTCATGAAAATCACACAAAAAACTTACCCCAGAAGTAAGTCATCAAACACATTCTACATTTACCTGTGCAGCAAGCCGTGTCCTGACAAGATCCAATGGATAAGTGGCAGAGGCTGCAGTCAAACCTGATAACCCACCACCTACAAAATTCACACAAATATCCCCACTCGCACTTCCCTTGTGACTTTCCAAGCAAGGAATTGATGTCAATAGCTACAAGGTAGAAAGTAGCAAGATTTTCAAATGGTTTACACCAAGCTGCATTACTTGAAAAGAAAAATAAACTAGAATCACAAAATGTTCGTACTGACACTTTTGTAGCGTTCATAAGCATAGAAATTGACTGAAGAATAAGGGAGACGATGCGCAATTGTAACAAGATTCCCTTTCCAAAATGCTCTAAAACCTTCTTCATTAACAATACGCAAAGCCTCATGCCATATGCTAGCCTTGCTCAATGCTGCAGCATCAGAATGCATCCCTTGCACCTACAAAGAGAGAACCCAAAAAAAAAAAAACAGTCAAACCACACAAAAAGTTAGATGAAGGTGCACAAAACGGGTAGGCAAGTTAAAAACAAAAGATAGTTCAAAAGTGGACAATGAAGGTAGTGCTGGAATTTGAACAGAAGTAAAAACATCAGAATTAACAAGCAATACAAGAGGCTGGAAAAACATGTAGTAGACAAAGATTCAAATACCATAGTATCTCAAAGACAAAAGAGACTTGTATTTTTCTTTTTTTCTAGCCAGGGTGGGATTTGACCAAAAGTAAACTCAGCTCTTAGTAATGAACTCCTTATTGCTAAACAGAATCACAACAAGAAAAACCAAAACAGGAGGGGAAAAAAATCACAGGGTAAATATCTATAACCACCATAGGAGGGTTGTTTCAGCAATAGTTTATCAGATATTAGAAATCAGCGGGTTCAAATTTCAACCCCAAGCAATTCAGAACCTCCCCCAAGTATGCCTAATACTAAACAACATAATTCGAAATGCAGCAACTAAAAAATCACACAAAATAGCATAATCCAGTAACGGAATGCTATAACAGAGAATCTTTCAATAAACACGTATAGCTTTCCATTATCTATGACGCAATAGAGGGGGGAAACTGACCTGAAAAAGAATGGTGAGGCGAGCGAGCGGCGCTGTACAGGTCTTGCTAAAAGCGCCGGCAATGCCGCCAGCAAGAAGCTGCGGCACCGTTCCAATCTGAGACTTCTGATGAACCGAAGGCTGGTGGTTCTGGTGAGATTGCAAGAACTTCCTGGCGCCGCCGTCGACGACGGCTCCGCCATGGCTAGATACGCCGACTCTAGCTTCCATACCAGCAGCAGTTCTCTCCCTTGGCGAGAACTGATAACCCTAGAAGATTAAATCGCATGGTGGAATCCAGGAATACGCAATCATTTTTTTAGTGTTGGAAAGGAAAACCCTAGAGAAAAAGATCAGTAATTTGGGAGTGAGAACAGCTGAGACAGAAGACACAGAGAAGGTCTTGGCTTCCAAGGCTTTTAACTTTTGTTCTTGGAAAACCCTAAACGAGGTTTAAGAATGTCTTTGCCAGAACAAATTAAAGTTCAGGCATTAGATCCCTTTGAACAAGTAATGCAGGGTGCGTGCACAAAGCACACAAGGAAGTTTTGTTCCAAGAGTAATTTAACTTAGGCTGTTATTAATTTTTACGGTGTAGGTTTTCATCTCATTTATTTTTTAAAGTTATGTTTTTATTTTATTTTTATATAGTTTGATATTTTTATCATTCTTTTGAGTATTAATTTCCTCTCTTATTATTTTCTAAGTCAGAACATATAATTTCTGATTTAATAGGTATAAAGTCGTAGTACTAAATTAGGTTCCAAATATGAAATTACATATGGTAATTATTTTTCACTGAATATTGAGAATATTGGCTGGAATCTTAAATTACCAGAATGGTACTTTGCCAATATTAAATTTTGATTCTACAGATTTCTCTCGAATTTTGAGATTAAATGATCGAAATATTAGTGATTCACTGAAATATTGATCCTATCTTCGAATTTTTTTGCACAAAATCATATAAATATTTTGTTCTTATATTACTCATCATGTATCACGTAGACCCGCTACTTTTATGTTCTTATTCACTGGAATCCAAATGTTGCGGGTTAGGAGGAAGAATTCATCATCAAACGTAGAATATTTTTCCAAAGATTGTTCGGATTACATAGTGAGTAAAGAATATTTTATTGTCGTTGTTATTTTTGTAATACCCGTTTCGAGTCTGTGAATTTTACCATGATCTAAACTTTGAACCTTGACGATCGCAAAAAAAAAAAAAAATTTAGAGTTGCAGAAATTACCATAATCTGTAAATCGTTGTTATTCACCATAATATGGTAAATTACATAATCTGACCATCGCATGAAATTTGTCATAATATTTGTTCGTGCATGAAATTTATCATGATCTGCAAATTGACCATAGTTAAATATTAAAATTTTTTAGAGTTGTACAAATTTACCATAATATATGTTTTAAATTTGTGAATTTACCATGATCTGTAAATTTACTATCATAAAATATAAACTAAATTTACCACGATCTGCCCATGATGGTGGGCAGACATGGACTTAAGCATCTGAGAAAAATGGCAAAAAGTTAGTGGCTGTTTTCTCCATAGTTTCATCCTGCAATTTCAGTAGGAGGGACAAACTGATATGGAATGCACTAAGTGCATTCCATTTTTTTAGGAATTTAATGTTGAAATTGTTCAATTTAAAAATCAGGGTATTTTTTTAAAAATGGGACTAAAACATAATGTTTCAAAATACATAGAATAAAAAAACTAACAAACACTTATAGATAAGACCATAAAATAAGTTCCTCTTATTTTAATAACTAGCGAGGTTTAAGCCACATTATTTTAAAATACGATTGCGTTCTTTAGAATTTGTTTTCAAAATTTTTTAAAAAATTTATCATTGATCTATAAAAAATATTTTGGGATTAATTACGAACTCAAAATTTAAAAATAAAATTTTGTTAACAGAATATGTACACAAAAACACACAAAGGGCAATTTTGTATTAAGTACAAAATTGTGACATTTTTAAGCACACCATGTGCACAACACACAACCAACTGAAAAGGTAAAAAAAAAACTACAACAAAAGCAGAATAACAAAACTATGACACTTTTGACATCAAACCACAACAACTGCGAAGGTGATCTACTAGTTGTCCCCAACTATTGATTGAGCATGGGGAAATAGCGTGAAACCAGTTCAGGACTGTTTCGCCTAGGCCCATTAGAAAAGCTCGGCAGAACAAATTCTCATGACCAGAGTAGATTATCATGACTTATAAGAACCCTTTGATATGGGCCATTGGGTCCGTCTTGCCGTTGTATGTTTGAAATTTTAGAGAAGTGAACTTTATGGGTAACGCTTCCCCTTCTATTTGTGCATGGCGATGCCGTTAGCTGTTGCAATTCCGTTTGCATCGTATCGTCATTTGTTTGGCGTGTTGCCAATGGCTGATTTAGCCATTCCCTCATACTTGGAAGGTCTAGCCGAGCTTTGGGTATTTCGATTGAGGCATGCCCTTCTCGAGCAATATCGGGGACACCAAAAGTTGGCGGCTGCCCTACTCATGGCCGGTCTTCCCTTCTAGGGCCCTGATCACGCCAATCATTCTGTATGGCTTGCACCATTCTTTATCATCTGTCCCATTCTGTTTCAACAGAACGTGCTTGGTCCCTTTCTCGTTTGAGGGCTCTATTTTCTCTTTCCAGCTAGTGTAGATAACGCCTCATATCTTCAAGTTCGCTAGCCTCCTTCACACCTTTTCCTGATCACTATCCTCTTGATCATCTGAGTCCTTGAGTGCAATCTGTCGCGGGTTTAGGATTTTCTCCCTTTGCCAGGCGAGTCTCATTGCTTGCCTTCTGGTGCCAAAAGAAATGCTGGTGGTGGAGGAGGAGGTAGATCCACTTGTGGTGGGTCTTGAACTGTTCTCCAGGTAAGTTTCTTGTGAACCCTAGGGGAGGGATATTTGGAATGTCCTTTCTTTGACCTTTCGACTTGGGAGATACTGAGGGTAGAGATCTTGACTTCTCCTTGCTAGTGTTTCCATTTGGTATCTCCTTCAGTGATGTTTCTGCCATAAGACCTTAATTTTTCCACAGATGGTGCCAATTATAAGTGGGGTTTCTCAATCGGATGAAAATTAATACCTCACTTATCTAGTAGGAATTATGTTTTCTCTCTCTTATGACCTATGACTTACAAGACTACGACTTACAAGACAATAACCTGTCAAAGAACTTGCCGTCGTTGTGGCTAGAAGATACTCTGGTGATTAAGTTAAACAAAATTCACAAGAGTATATGTAAAACAAGCTAATGTCCTCTATTAGGGTTTGACTTAGTGCATACCTTTTACCGTAAACTTAGACCTTTATTTATAGACTTTGCGACTCACTCTCTCAATCTCTTATGTCTCTGATTCCTGATAAGAATTGAAGTAAGACTACCTTCTGATTGACCACTAATGAAATAAAACTGATCTAGATTCTTTTAGAATATTATCTTCTACCATTGGAGTTTCATTCAACCACAAACTTCTTACTATAAGTTGAATTAGTCTTGGATTTCTCATCCATATTTAATTATAATTTTATCCTGACACATTCAGAGTTCTTTCTCATCTTGGACTGTTAATCGCCCTTCTTAGATCGGCAACATTCCAAACCGCCTTTCTCAAGTCAACATCTTACTGGACCGCTCTTCCCAGGTCGATTGGTCACCGAAACTGTCCTTTTCAGATTGGTTGTAACATGATCCGCCTTTCTAAAGTCAACTATGCTCTGACGTGATCAACACATGACGAACGCGTGTGAGAGAATTTGCTTGCCGAACTAACTTAATAATTTAAGAAAAAAATTGCATAACAAAAAACCAAAGTAAGTTAGAGAGAAGCCAAAGACAGATCGACCGATCGATTGATTGGGAGAGACAGAGAGAGAGAATATCTGTCTTCAACTTTCTTGAACTTTCATAGGCTAGACATTTTCTCAGCTTTCTCCAACAATATTCAATGATGGTTCAACAATCTTCATAGATCATGTAGATTTGAGATTTTTGAGTTTTCTGTCGCCAAAGGAGGAGGCTCGTAGTAGACTGGTGGGAGTGAGAGCCATGCCCAAGGGAGGGTGAAGGACAATCTGGAACGTCTAAATGTGCAAATACCTAGGATCTGTTATATATAACAAGGGTAAAGTTAGAAGTTCACAATAAATTAAACACCGTCAGTGGATACGGGAGGGGAGATGGAAAATGAACATTTTGTAAAGCAAAGAAGGGCAGTGAAATTGATAGAAGTTGAAGGGAGAACAGTAATTGTGTCAAAAACCTCAAGGGAGATATGTGAAATTTACCCTATTCTCACTGTGGAGAAAAAGACCAAAGGAAACAAAAACATGAAGAACATTCTAATTTTACAAGCCACTCAAGTGGACAGGCCGAGAAAATGCCCAGAGGTGAATTCCCTGTTTTTTTTTTTTTTTAGCTCAATTCACAACCCTTGGAGGCTGGGGCATCTCCAACCCAATTTTTTTATTTTGTATTCTTTTTAATTTTGAAGAGTTAAACTAGTAATATAATCTATTTAAAAAGTGTGTTTAAAGAATTGCCATATTAACTGAACATACCTTTAGCGGAGGCTTAGCAATGCAGCAGTTTTCGTTTGGTAAAAGTCTTTACTGACGAAATTGGATTGAAATCACATCTTTACATGTAACGGAAAAAAAAAGAGCTGCATTTTCTCAAATAAGACAAGTTTCTCCATTTTATTATAACAACTCATATTTCTCTTCAATCTCAATTACGAAAAAGTAGTAGGATTTGGGCTCCGAATTATGCGAGTTTGCTTTTGTTTAATGTACCTAAGAGCGGTCTAATCTCTTATTTGATCAGATTGTTCCCGGTGTTCGTCTTTATGATTCACCCATTTGATCACATAATCTTAATTAAAAATACAGTAACATCCAACTTACAGAACAATAAAATTACAGTACATTACATGGCTTATGCCATTACAATTGCCCTTCCCCCATCACCTTGGTAATAATCGACCACAACCACAACATCTTTTGTCACATCCCATGACATCCTACTTATAAGGACAATACAACTATAGTACATTACATAAAACTATAGTACATTACATGAGTTATGCCACCACAGTTGCTCTTTCAGCATCATCTTCATAAGAATCGGCCGCCACAATCACGGCATCTCTTCTCTGTACATTCTTGTATTTATACCTTCGTGCCAAGACCACATAAAGTCCTAAATTTATCGCGTTAATTGCCGCCAAAAGCCAATAAAAATAGTCCACATGGCTACTATTCAAGTCCTTACCAAACCAACTCTTCCCCCTCTTCTCAGTGACAATGTCCACAATTGTTATCAACAAACTACTAATGAAATTGGACACTCCAATTACACTAAGGTAAAGCGCAATCCCCAAGCCTCGCATGGAATCAGGGACTTGGTCATAGAAATACTCTTGCAACCCTACTAGAGCAAACCCATCTCCAAACCCAAGGATGAAATATTGTGGGGCTATCCAAAAAATGCTCATTGTAGTTGAACCCTTAATTGGATCATTTTTAACTAGGGTTAACCTCTTTTCCTCCACTAGGGCTGCAACTACCATAGTCACGACTGAAAAACCCATACCAATTCCAATCCTTTGAAGGATTTTGATGCCTCTCTCGTTCCCTGTCAAGGTTCTCAGGAAGGGTACGAGAATTCTGTCGTAAATTGTGACTGATATGATCATCCCAATGGCTGCAAAAGAGTAAATTGAGGCTGGGGGGATAAGGAAAGAGTGGCCGAGTTTTCGGTCTAAAGTGGTGCCTTGTTTGATGAAGAATGTTGAGGCTTGTGCTACACAAATACCAAATGGCAATGTGGACAGCCAGATGGGGATCATGTTGATGATTAGCTTCATCTCTTCTACCTGAGTAACAGTTGCTAGTCTCCATGGATTTTGTTGCCTTTCACTTGAACTTTGTTTGTCTTCAAGTATTGCAGCCTTGTCAAGAAATCTGAAACACATAAATAATATCACATACTCAGTTCCTTTTAAATTTTTTCCCGGTAAGGTCATCCCCAAACATGGCTCACATTTTTGCTCTGATTTGAGTAAAGCTTTGAGATCAAGCACTCTGATGGCAAACTCAAGTTTCACTCAGACCTGAACTTCATCTTGAGTATGCAATGCAAGAGTGAATGAAAATGGTTCACACAACTATAACGAATCGGAATTCTGTTTCATAGAAGGAAAAAGAGAGGTGCAGGGAAAAGTGTAAAGAATTGTGCACAAAAATTAATATATATTCTTGCATCTAGCTATAGCATTTGGATAGAAAGAAATACTATAACATACGCGACAAGGATTCTTTGTCTAAAGTTTCATCTCCTCATCAACTCACCCTTTGTTGCACGATATACGACGAATTTCAAAACAACCAAATCTCAAATTTACGTTCGTGCAACTTTGAATGCAAAAAAGGACTTAATTAAATTTGAGGAACAAAGAATCCCGTGCCATGATAAGGTAACGCAATGAAAAGAAGCTTACTTCAGTGAGTCGGTGTGGCAAAGAAGCCTCCCTTCAACCTTCTGCGACTTGGGAACTTCATACAACTGACCAGGATTTGAAGGATAATCAAGATTTCTCTTGGCAATGGCTGCAACAAGAACTTGAAACAATGGAGTCAACGGACTACCCGTAGGGCTCCTATACCGATAAAATGGCCTCCCGATACAAAAAACCATCAAACTAGAAGCCATCACAATCGTAAGTAAAATGTCAGCAACAGCCCAGCTCACATAGTCTTGAACATAAACTACAACTGTCACACCAAGCAGTAAGCCAGAGCATAGGCCAAAGTTCCACCAGTTAAAAAAAGACATCTTTTTTCTTCTCTCCCCAGAATGATCATCGTCGAATTGATCTGCTCCAAAGCTTTCTAAGGAGGGTTTGTGGCCCCCGGTGCCGATGGAGATCAAGTAAATGGCTAGGAAAAAGACAACTTCGTGAACTTTTCTTGATTGAGGGCAAGGGGTGGAATCACATGGCTTTAGGTCTGGAACTAGTCTTGACAATGTCAGGAGGCCTAAACCCTGTTTGTCAAACATGGAATTGAAATAAGAAGTCGTCAAAATAACATATTACGATCCTGTACAGTAGATAAGAAGATCATATTGAGATTGTTGTGGTTTCATTTGTAATTGTCTAATATTTTTGTACAATAATAACTGTTGATGTTTTGTTTCAAGTAGGAAAATCTAGTTTCTTGCAAGTTGTTACTATGGCAAATGGTCCATGACTCCATGTCTTTGGTTTTCAAGTCTTATAGGCTTATTTGTTTATTTGTTTGTGTTCAAGTTCAGAAAAAAAATTAAAATAATAAGATAAATACGACAATACGACGGGAGAACCAAACATGCTCTTTATACCAGAAGATAGACGACTGATGAAGCAAGCACAGTTGAGAATCTGCCCAAATAAGCATCAGCTATGAACCCTCCCAGGAGTGGCATTACAGTTGTAACACCACTCCAGTAGTTGACATTCTTTGCTGCTGTTGTGAGGTCTTGATGGATTACTTTAGTAAGGTATATCATTAAACTTGTCGCGATTCCAAAGTAGCTCAACCTCTCACTGAACTCAATTGCTGCCAAGAACATCACCACACCAAGAGTAAGTTGCTAATGTTTCAAGTTGCAAAGTAGCCATGCAAGAAGTAAGTGAAAGCAATAGAATGTTGTGCGAGCAGTGCAGCCATTGTTGACCCAAGATAAACTTTGGGAGATTTTGCTGGATTCTCACGCATGATGTTGCTTTTATATATTTTGTTTTGTTTTCCTCTTCCTGTGGCTACAAAAAGCTCTTGTAATGAGGCTTAAGGTTGTGACAGAGGAAAAATCAAGAAACTGGTGAGGTGCAAGACAGTCAGTTAGTACGAGTGAGGAGTTGAGTTGAGGTGTGGTGTGGTGTTCTTACTCCTCCGAGAACATTTTTAATATTGTTATGTGAATCAATAATAGTGAAATTTTCTCCTGAAAAGACTTATGTGTTTGAGTGACCAACGATCCTTGACAGAGAGAGCTGATTTTGTGCACCGTATGGCGATAGGGGTAGGTCCATAATGTGTAAACACAGTGCTGTGGTCAGAACCACATACAAGAACTTTACACCTATCTTTTTCCGAATGGGATACTCGAAAATGGTAACAGAAATGAGGAAAAGCAACACAATCCTTAGACACTTGCTTTTTTTTTTTTTTCCTGTTTCTTTTTCTTGTTGCCTGGAAAATGAAAGAAAAGGTTTCTGATTTTTCTTGCAAGCCAAACAGGTGAAGCAGATATCAATATTTATTGGGCATGTTACAGTGGCTTACTTCACAAAAAAGTCAATATATTTGCTCTTACCGATAATGAAGAGTGAGGCTTTCCAAGCACCAGTGGTGGCTCGGAGAGGAACCCTTCCTTTGTGATCCACCGAGGAATCGTAAACCCATTTCTCCTCATCAAAACCCACTGATTCTCCTTTCTCTCTTTGTTCCATCTTCATTTTCAAAATTTTGTTTCCTACTTGCCAAACAGGACCCAAGGAAATCAGAACAATTGCTCTCTTAAAAATAGAACAGAGGAGATCTGCTGTGAGGTGCATGGACAGCTTTGGTTCTTTCCTCCTTATATAGGGAAGAATCCTTTCCTGATATGTTTGGGAGCTGAGAAAAACTTGGCAAAAGGATTAAAAAATAAAAACAGAAATTTCCTTGGCAATGATTGTGATAGAGGAAAAAGTTATCCATCCACTAAGGGTCATTCAAAGCGAATGGAATGGATTCCCATTGGAGGGCTTCCCATGAGTCCCAAAGTCCGAAAAGTGGACATGGTAAAGGGGGTACGACCATGTTCCAAACGAATAGACTATATACTGTTGTATGGCTCTTGTACCATGTTTTAATCAGTTACCTTGTTTTATGTTTTTCCTCCAAAAAAATTGCTTACCTCAGTTTCTAAACAACTCTTGTAACTTCTTGTCAATTTTAAATAAACAATTTTTTTACCTCGGTTATTGTTGGAGAATTTATGCTCCCAGAAATGGAAATTTGACGGTTCTTTGATTGTAAAACAAGACACGATGAATTACTTCAAGGCACATTACGATGTCGCGTTTTTAAAAACAATATTTGCTCCCATCAAACAGTGTGCATTGGGTTACAACAAATTTATTTTCAAGATACAATGAAGTCTGAAATTTAGGTTCTTTCTATCTACGTAGGCACTAACGGAGACGGACAAAATATATGCGGTGTTGCAAAAAGAAAACTAAGAACCACCAAGATTTTGTTTCTGTAGAATAACAGAACCTCAGTATTGAATGTTCAAATTATGTTTATAACTTGGAAGAGGGGACAATGGTCCTAGACAATAGTCCAAATCTCGAAAGAGGCATTCCAAGCTTAGAGGCATACGCTTGAGCTCGATAAGAAGGGCAACGGTCCAAATCTTGATGGAGGCATTGGTCTGTTAGTTGGGATAGTGGCCATTGGTCCTAGCTCAGCAAAAGGGCGATGGTCCTGGACAATGGTCCAAAATGAGAGAGGCATTGATCTCTCTAGCCAAGCTCGAAGGCATAGAATTGAGCTCGCTGAAAAGGACAAAGGTCCTGGAGAAGGGTCCAAAAATAAAGGGACATTGGTTTCGAGCACAAAACTCATTAGGAAGGGACATTGGTCCTTAAAATCAAAGGTAAGGCCTAAAAGAAATTATGTCACTAAAGGGTATTAAAATTTCCTAAGTGTTTCGTTTCACTATCAGTCATAGAGCTCGGCAATGACCCCATAAGCTAACGAAAAGTACTAAGGTCAATAGATCGTACTTAGGAAACTTTTTAAGCATAAAAGCTTGGCCAAGAGGTGCACAGACAAACACGTAGGAACTCAGAGACCTACACAGTTAGCCAAAAGTATTCACGTCATTAACTGAGGGTATATCAACTGAGGCCATCACAACCAAAAGGAATAGCAACACAGGACATGTACTGAAAATAGTTAGAAGTTTGTCAAAAAGTAGTGAGTTATCAAATGAGAGGCCACAGAAAGAACATCCAAGTCAAGGCTGGGTGCCAAAACGTTAATATCAACGTTAGTAAGGCATTTGCTGTTTAGCTCTCCCAGTCTCAGCAGTTGAGAAGTCAATAGCCCTAGTTTCGGCATTGGTGACCTCAGTAGCATCACCATCATCTTCACCCAGAGTTTGAGCATTGGAAGCAGAGGCATTGAGAGTTTCTTATTTGGCCAAGGCAGGGTCAAAGATGAACTCGATAGATAGAGGGATAGCCTTGAACAAGGAAGAATTCTTTGGCACGACACAAGTTTGCAATGAGGCTCTCCATCCAAAAGAAAAGAGATCTTCTTGGATCCTTGGAAGTTGAAGTTCTAGACAACACAACAATGACTCTTTTGCGAGCATCTCTGCAGTCTTCTTTGAATTTTGTAGCTTGTGCTTTAGCTCAGTCCTTCTCCTTAGATAGCTGCTTCTCCAAATCGACAACATGGTTCTTTTCCTCAACCAATTGCCTATCCAGCTCGAAAGCTTGGCCCTCAACATCAACGGCCTTTCTCAGGTTGGCCTTGGTGGCTTCCAAAACATCATTGTATTTCCTACTCTAGTTAAGGGCATCGTTTCAAATGTCTTGGTAGAGGATGTCCTTGTCATTCATTATGTTTGTTACCACGACCACTCTTTGTGAAGTTTGAAAAACACAGTGACCACAGTAGTAATCAATCAAAAGAACATGTTCATCGAAGTAACAGATGATACAAAATAGTAAAAATAGTTACGACCATGGTATATGCCATCATTGAGCCGAGCAGGGAGTCGTCATCAAAGGACTAAAGGTTTTCTATGTATTTGGGAAACATGAAAGCTTTGACCACAACCCATGCAACCTTGAATATTTTTATAGAGTTGACCACAAAAATCAAACAGTCTTTCACTATATTTAATGGGGGATCCCATGCACCTACTTTCGTTGGTTTTGCGGTCGCGGCGGTAGTGACATCATGTTTCTTCTTCAACGTCTTTTTTTTCTGAGGAGGGAAATGATTAGTTTCAACTTCAACGATGTGGGTAGAGGATGGGGTATGGATTATCTTTGGTTTACCTCGGATATAGGAAACTTTGTCGGAAGGGTCCATCCTAGATAGTTCGTAGGCTTCTTCGGCTCCAGGTGACTAGTACTTAAGAGATGGAGCTCAGTCTAGGGGCAGGGGAAAGAGATTTGCGATAGAGAATGTCGATGAAGAACTTATCGGTGTGTTGGCTGGGCCAACAATGGGTTGAGCAAAAATGACTCTCCTTGGACCTCTAAAAAATGGAACTGTAGTACCTTCAAGGGTGTTTTCAACATTTTGGTCTTCTGAGATTATGACTCTCGCTGGATTTCTACTATAGCCTCTGTAGCATGGATTATATCAAAGTAGTACATCAAGAGCTCGGTCGAAGTTGCTTTGTCTCTCAATATTGATATATTTGAGAACGCATTTGAGATTAGTGGGACGGGTCACGACTTCAACCCAACCTTTGTTACAATTGGTAGCTGAAAGCACAGAAGGAAAAGTGGTAAAGTTAAAGTGATTGCCGAGATAACTAGCTAAGTACAACAGAATAAAGGCAAGCATTAACGGGGTTTTCCAAAGTATCTTGGGATGCGAAGTTTTTGGGTCTCGGGTTAGTCAGGGGTGAACTCCCAATTTTCTATGACCACTAGAAATTCATCGTCATTATCCCGATTTGGGTCACTAAGATGGGTCACGATTTTTGATCGGCTTGATCGGCATTTAAGGTAATACATGTCAGAAAGGGTTTTGGCTATGTTATAATTGTACTAGATATCCAACATGCTGAGGTTGGTGGCAAGGATTTTGTTCAGTTCTACAATTGACATAACAATCCTAAAGGTCTTAATTGAGATGTGCATGGGTGTGAGACAGTAATAGTGTAAAATGTATGAATCAGAGGGTGGAGAGGGATCCTAACCCCACCCTCAGTGATTGCCACAAGAGGGATGTGGATCTTTTCGTTAGTTGTCTTGTCTCGAATGGTTTGGGGGCCATCAAGCTCCACATTGACGAAATTCCAAGATTTTTTCAGGTGTGGATAGCATTTTCTTTAAATCCAAATCATTGAGGAGGAACGCGGGACATAAGGGTAGAAAGAAGTGCGAAAGGAAGAATGATGGTTCAATGAACAAAGAGACTTACAAAAATAAGGTTTTGAAAGTGATGGTCAAGGAGACTGAAGAACTGAAAAGGACGCGACGAAGATGAATAATGCTAGGGGGACTAAGGAAGACCAGATGGTTTTATACAAAGATGTAAAAATGGGCTTATTTTGGAGGTTAAAAAGATAAAAACATTCGGAATACTCACGTGTGGGACGCGTCGTCGGTTACTGTAAAAGCTGCAACAAATGTCCAATTACATTAAATGTAACGGTACGAATTTTAAACAACGGTTTGGGATATCTATCCGAGAAAGAAATATTTATTCTGTTGAATTCAATTAGTTTTGCCTACTACAACAGTTGGGCATGGAGCAAAGAAAGCTGGGGGCCAATTGAACTAAAAACTTTAATAGAGAATTTTTTTGTTTTTTTGTAATAAATTAAGTGGCTAGCTCGGCAAAAGGATACTCTTACTCACATGAGGGAAGACGAGATCATGATGAAATCAGTTGACTTGAGAAAGACGGTTACAAGTTGGGCCGACCTGAGACTGGCGGTAATTTGAGATAAGTTAGAAGCTCGATTATCTCAGTAGTGATTCTAATCAGATAGGGATGGGGAGTCCAAGGCCAATTCAACTTAGAATGAAGAGTTTGACGGTAAATAAAGTTCTAATGATGGAAGATAAGTCCCTAGAGAGTACTACAAGCCGGATTTATCTTATTAGTGGTCAATCAGAAGGTTCTTCTAATCTATTTGTAATGAGAGATTAGAAACTGAGTAGAACACAGGTAGATTGGATGAAAAAATCTATAAATAAAAGTTCAAAGTTAAGGTAAAAGGTACATGCTATTACACTGTCCATAGCTATTGCATAAAGAGTTTTTTGTGATCTCTGTATTAATTTAGCCATCGAAGTGTCGTTCCACCTTAATGGTGGAGAGTCCTTTGACTGTTTACTGTATTGTAGGTCACCGAAATCAAACGAGAGATAAAGAGGATCCACTGAACCAATAACTACCATAATTAAAGTAATATCTTTCACTATTCAGTCTTCACCTTCTTCCACTAACTTAGGAAGATAATCCTAATTCTTTTTCCTCGAGGTCAAATACCACTTTGGGAGAGTTGTGGTTCACAGACTTTACGGTTTACTGTCTTGGTAGAGATACTCCCCATCTAATCAAGTGTTATGTTGTATAATCACACGAAAAAAGATGAAATTATTATGATAGTTAGTGGGCCAATATCCGATTTCAATATTTGATTAAAAATAATTTTCAACCACTACCCAAATGGTCACGTGATAATCGTGTTTGGTGAACTTTGTGTGAAAACGAATCCAACATATAAACCGACTCTTTTAAACCTAGAGGGCGTTTGACAGAGATTTTTTGAAGTGTTTTGGATTCTGGAATTTTGATTCTGAAATTTTAGATTATGAAAACTCATAACCAGAAATTATAAAGTGTTTGGTAAAATTGTGTAAATAGATTATGAATCTCTGAAGTGTTTGGTAGTACAATCAAATTATTAGATTGTTAATGAACAATTGTAGATAGAATGATAACAAAATTTCAGAATCTAAAATTAGAATCTCAAAAATAGATTGTGGGTGAGCTACTTTTGAGATTGTGGCTCAAAATGCCTGTTTTGAGAATTTCACAATCAGAATTTCAAAATTAGAATATCAAAATTAGCATCCCAAACACTTAAAAATCTTAGAATGAGAATACTAAAATCCTAAAAACATGTCCAGAATACTCCCAAACACCCAACTAATCTGGTTCTAAATAGAGTTATTCGGAAAGAATTGGTAACAATATATTGATAGTAATTTTTTTCAAAAATCAACATCAATGTCCTAAAAATAAGCCAATAAAGGGGGTGTTTTTACTCTCCTAAATGTCATCTATAAATTCGTTTGTTAAGATCAATTCAACTTCCATAAAACACGTCGGACAAAATTAAAGTGATCTGAGCATACATATTGCCAAAATTTCCGACGATGAAAATAGGCTCGGAATTTACAAATAAGTCAAAATTTTACGTAATCTGTATTCTCTTCAACTTTTTCAAGGTGGGTGTAACTTTTTAATTGTTTTTAAAGTTTTTTTCGTTGAGATGAATAAAAAGTTAATGTTTTACCCTAAACTTAAAAAATTCAGAAACAATGAAAAAATTCCATAGTTGATAATCTGCAAACCTAGCTAGACAAAGGGTCAGTGACTTTTGGCTTATTTTGGATTTTTTCATGAGTTTCAGGTCACAATTTTTTAATTTTCTAACTGAGAATCGAAAAATTTTAGAAATTGGCCCAATATTAAAAATGTTCAATAAAATCATAAATATGCGAAAGTTTGTTGGCTTACTTGGTAATTTTCACTTGTTTTACGAAATTTTAAAATATTAGAAGTAGCAACTTACAACATACCGAAACACATCTGAACCCTATTCTAAGTTCAAGAACAAAATATAAACTCTACCCATAAGTTATATCTACATAATGCGTCAATAATGTTTCTAAATAATTTCAATATATATAAAACCAAATTTGTCAAGCTCAAAAACCAAAACATATATTTATATATACAGTTTATGCAAATACCTTCAATCTAATTTTAATATTTGCAATTCCTGATTCTAACTTATCAAGAAAATTATTTGATGGTCGATCGTTGCATTACCATCATCTTTACTTCTACCCCACTTGTGTAAATACCACACTGCTGAGAATATAAAAAAGACACAAGAAATTAAAAATAGAGAGATAGAAAAAAGAACTATGAAATTATTCAAGAATCTCATCTCATCTCATGAATCATTTGAATTTTCTAAATTTGAAGCATTTGAGGTAAATTTAAATTTAGAAGACAAAAAATTTCAATGACAATAATATTAAAAATTTTACCTTAGGTTATCCAACGGTAGAAATTGAACACCTCTCGAACGAACGTCCTTACTCTTCATTAGTGCCAGTTTTAATTATCTAACGCATTGAAAACGACCAAAAATGGGAGAGATTGGAAGAGAGTGAGATTGAGGGTAGTAAAGTAGAGATTGAGGGTAGTAAAGTAGGGATTGATGTTTGGGATTTTAAGAAAATCTCGACACTACATGTGGTTGATAATAGGGATTGAGGACGGATAGAGTAGAGATTGATGGCTGATAGGTACTGATTATAGTAGTAATAATCCCTTTGGATTATCATTTGATCAAAAGATAAATATTGATTTACATTTAATTTGTTTAGAAGGTTAATTATATATTCATTTGAATTTGATTTTTATACAGATTAAAAATTTCTTAATTTAATTTTGAACTAATTACATCCTACGACTGCGAGTACTGATAAACACTGATACCAATTAAACAGCTGACAGAAATGCAAAATAAATTAATAAGGGTACAATACATCAATCTCCATTCAGCCGATTAGCTATATGTGTAGTAGGCCTAAAATCACAACAGTGGGTTTTCGGTCCACGATTATCCTTGGCCAATCTAAGCTCGGCCCAAGAAATACGTTACTGGTTCTCGGTTTATAGACTAAACGACCCACGCTCAGCCTTTGTCTTTGGTCCCAATCTTCGGGCCCCTCACTTATACGCTCGGCTAAACACTGCATCTCTTATCTCCCGGCCGAGATGCCTAATGCTCTACGCTTGGCCTCCGCATGTGGGAAAGTGAGGGAACGTGTAGGCGTGTCTGCCCGATCCGCACGGATGTGGGACACGTGGCAGCACCTCCATGGTTCTCGGACCACGACGCTAAATTCCCAACCATTGGCCACGACATGCAGTTGGACTTCTACACTATAAATGTTCTAAGGTTACTCCTACTACAGGTACATGCACGCTCGCATTAAAACTATATTTTCAAGTTGCTTTTGCTTTTCCTAAAAGGCTAACTTGATCGTTGGAGTGCCCGTTGGAGATCCAACCCCGGTCGACACTAATTTAGTGTTGAGTATTTTGCATGACAATCGAGAGGGTCCACCCGAAAAGTCTAATTCAGATTCGAAACTCTATACTATGCTTCAGAAATTTTTAATCTCTTTGCACACAGTTGAAGTTTGGTGTGTGAAAAAGTTTGGATTGGAGGAATGATATGACTTAGGCCCTATTTGGCCTCTAGTATTTATTTATTTCAAATTTTTGTCTTTATTCATTTTTTTTTTTACATTTGTTGTTTAAATCTCAATGTTTTGTAGTTTATTGGTCCGTCTTGATAAAAGGAATCTAATGAGTATAAAATTATGTCCAAAAGTTAAAAAAAATCACTAAAGACGACGAATAAGTACAAAAAACTCTGTTTTTTTATTTATTTTTGTCTTTTCTGAACTTTTTTCAAATTTAGCCGATGATTGATAATTTTTCTGAAAGCTCTTGTCGAGATGAACCAATAAATTAAAAAAAATTGATGAAAAACAAAAAATTACAAAAAAATTTCAAATAAAAACAAAAAAAATTTCAATAAATAAACCAATAAAAATCCCAGACCAAATAGACCCTTAATTTCCAGTTGCAGATAGAACTTCTAGTATTATTCCCAGCCCAGGGAATGACACCAATTTGCAGATCTCATTCTGCAGTACAGCTGTATTAGTAGTATAGAATACAGTATTGACTCATGTCATTTTCATTTCAACTTGGTCAACTCTTCTATATATTTCCTATCAACGTTATCAAATTTGAATTACCTACCCACTGTCACTCTATACTTATCAACTTCATCCATTTTAGAGAAACGACAACGAAGATAGTCTTTAGATTCTTCGCACATGTTAATTTTTCATACTTAAAACAAACCAAAAATTATGGATGTTTTGACGAAAATAAAGTAATCATTTTTCTTCTTCTGGTTCCCCAACCCAAAAAAAAAATACAAATTGACCCATTTCCTTATGTTTCTAGGGTTTAGATGAAAATTTTAGTCTTATCATAAAAGAGGTTTTGAGTGGATTAGTGGCACAATAATCAGCTAAAGTGTTTTAATGGAGAATTAATGATGTTCGATGAACCATGTGTCTTTTTCCCCTTCTCTCTTTTGGGTTATAATGATAGTAAAATCACTCTGGTGTAATCCAAAAATGATATGTACACATAATTTTTGCACGTTATTTTTGCACATCACTTAAAATTACTCGTTTTGTGTTGAGAAAAAATCATACAGTATTTATTTTTTATCCATATCGCTCAAAATATACTTGGGTCTTCCTCAACACAAAACGACGTAGTTTTGAGTAATGTGTAAAAATAATGTGCAAAAGTGATGTGTATGTAGCATTCTTGGGTTTCATCACCCATGTGAATTTCATTCTTTTGTGCTCCTTTTTCTTTTTCTTCTTTTTCCTTTATAGATCCAATGGCTCTAAGTACCTTATGTAATTAAACTCAACAGAATATGTATTTGCCATTGAAGAGTAATTTTCATTTTTATTCACTAAATTATTCTATTTTTATATCTACTTAATTTCTACCATAACCAATTAATTTAGTTTAAAAAATTCCTAAACAATATAATTTTACAATCAGATAGCTTAATTTGTGACGTTTCGTTATGTCCGTAACGAAAATAATTTTTTATCGCTATTTTTTGTGTGTGTATTTCGTCCTTAAATTAAACTATCATTTTTTTTTGTCTAAATAGTTCCTAAATTATATAATTCTACATCCAACTTGTCTATAGTCATAATAAAAAAATTTACACAAAAAAGTTTATTAAAAAATAAATTAAAATAATCTAATTTTTTATTGTTTCTATCTTTGTTATTATTATTTTTATAGATTTACAGAACCTAATATTGTATAAATGCTAGATTTGCTCATTTTTAGATGCACGAAGCACTTTTCATCTCGTAAATTTATGGATGTTGTCGAATATCTTTTGCAATTATCCTTGGATTAAATAATGCGTCAAGATCCATGTTTTGTTTTAATCTTGTGATGGAACTTGAGTCTTTTTCCCAGTTAGACAAATTATAAAGATCGATGTGAAAATAACGTAAGCACACAAAACTAGATATCGAAAGGGTAGTTTGTTCAAGAACTATCAAGAAAGCAATTAGATCTTAATAATAACAAAATATTTCTTGCAATTTTGTTTGCCACACTTAAAAACAATAGTAGCTCACTCTATTTTTGATAAAACGAAACTAAAAGATTGAGATCCTACTGATAATTGAAGATTTTAAGAATATGTTGCATCACTGGATCAATCACATTAGGAGTCATGAAATGTAAGACCCACCACGAAAAAGGGATTGTGCTAGTTGTTACGTACGCAACTTTTCTTCATTTTGTGGTTGGATTCCTCCTCTACAAATCAGCATTCATTAGAAAGCTAACAATCTGATTGGGGGAGGTTGTTGCACAACAAACGTGGTTGATTGTTGTTTTGGCGTAAAAACGAAGACCCATCGATAGTAATCTACCTGACATAATATTTTGTACGCCAAAATGACGATGTTTTGGAGTACAATAACGCTCTACTGTGCACAACAGAACCCACAAATTCATAAAAAGCCAACTTAGTCGGAACAAAAGGTAAAATAGTAGCATATTTTCATCATGCCGATAGAACAGAGGAAACTCAATTGTATTCTGTTTTCCAGATGATGGGAATATATTCCAAACTCTCGTGGGAAAATGAGAGAATGTGAAACCAGGACCACACCCATTTGGGTGTTTGTGATAATTTCTCCATCAGGGGTTCCTGAATCATGATTCTGTTTAGATGTGCAATCTCGGCGCTTCAGCCGACTACATTTTAGGCCATGTTCGGTTGTCAAAAACAGGATAAGGTGAACAAAATAATATTATCCACCTAATAAATCTGGACGATTTTTTATCTCTCGAAGAATGAAAGCAATGGAGGATAATGTAATCGTGCGTAGGGTTTGAGAAATTTAAAAGAAAATTCTAAAACCCGAATTGAAACTGGCCGGTTAAACTTGGACAGAGGTCTCGAGCAACCCTATTCACAGTTTCTTTTCGTTATTATTTTATAAATGAATCCATCTTCATTTCTTTTAGAGAACCCGGGTGAAGTAAATAAAATGCGGATAGCTTGTGTGAAAGTAAAAATATTTTGGACACAGATCCGGAGGTAAATAATATATATGCAGTCGTCCAATGTAAGTTGGTCTAACGTATATCGTGCATGCCCAATTCGAGTGCGCAGAACAATTTGAGACAAATCTGTATCCAAACACCTACACCTGAAGCAAGGGTGGAGTGTAATTTTTTTTGATCGGGAGGGTGGAGTGTAATTGAGAAGGGAAGGTCCCACCCCCAATCTCCAAAATAGCTATAAAATTTTAAAATTTTTATACTTTAATCATCTTCAGAAGAGTATTTGTCCATTGGTCTTGAAAAAACATCACACGGTGTCTCAAAACTCTCTATCATTTCACATTTACGTCACCTCATTCGTGGCTCCGCCGCCCATGTTGCATCCTTAACTCCACTGGACATGATAGGACTAGGGCTAAAGTGAAACATGACAGGGCACTAATTAGTTTTACTTTCTGCGAAATGAAATGGTAGTACTACTTGAATTTCATCAAGGATTTGGTGGGATGGTCATACATGGTGTCTCTGAGGCTGTCAATTGTATTGAAGTGCTGCACCATTTGTAATCTTAAGATGAAACTTTTGAACATGGTTGGGTATCAAATCACTATTTTCAGATGGCATGAAGGGGAGGAAGACAAATGTGGCTGAGCAAACAAAAAGTAGAGATAAATATAGGTAGGACTAGTGGCAAATCTATTGATTCAATGCACAAGGAGCACTTATTGACCACTTACTACCAATGATGTTGAAAATATTTTCTTCACCATTAAATTCATTTTTATTGTCGGTCCGTGTTTCGCAATAGGAAAAATCTATGGTTCTATAAAAGTTTTTAAGAAAACTTTTCGTAATTCAAAATAAACGCACTAAATTTACCTGAGTGTGTAGGCTTCCAAATTCAAATAAATCATAAGCTTTGATTTTGAAATCAGGAATACTTTCGGAAAAAAGTTTCTGGTACCGTAGCATTGCTCTACGTAATATTAATAGATGATTTACTTTTATCAGTTTAAGGGCGTGTTAATTAACAATATATAAGTTCTTTAATAAATACCCCTAACAATAAAATTTGGACTACAAGCCTTAAATTGCAAGAACAAAATATACTCATAAGTTAATCATAAAAATAAAGCAACCAAAATCCTATTCACTGTTATGAATTATTTTGATGATAAAAGTCTTCATGCATTAATACCTAAATAATAAAATTAGGTTGTAGTAGTGTTCCTATTTCCTCCATAATTTATCTATATAAACAGCGAGTTAGGTTTAGCTTACTACGGTTAAAAAAACACAGAGAAATATGGAGAAATCCAAAAGAAAATATTGAGGAAACATTCAATAAAATCTTAAAGGTCGTGAATATCTATTTTATTTTTGATGATTTTTTAAACAACTATTATTATTATATATTTTACGTTTAGTGTTTATTATATCCTACACATCTATTTAACAGTGTACTAGTTTTATAACACGTTATCAATACGAATCTCTAGCCTACTGAAAAAAGTAAACAATTAACATACCATGTGAATATTTTTATTATATGCGTTGTTTTATGACACCACTTCACCTCGAACCCGTGATCTCCTTACACAAATAACCGAGTGTGGTCACTAGGCTAACTTTAGGGGTCGAGTATAAAATAATATGTTTAAATATTTATGACATTCTCGTAATAATTTTAATATTTTCTGTTATAAATGAATATTAATGGAAGGGTAAATAGAATTTCATGTTACAAGCGAATATTTTTAGGTTATATAACTCATGTTCTTAGGTTATTGATATAAAAAATTAAATTTTATAATTTTAATTCGGTAGTCATATCACTAATTATAATAGATCAATGAGTATATAAGAATTATTACTCATTTGGTACATGTGTATATAATATCAATTCAGTTTATAAAAATTTTCATTATAGTTTAAAAGTTTATGATAATTAGAACTTGATCTATATGTTTACCATTATACATATTACAAATCAATAATCTTTCTTGTAAGAATTAGAGAATCAACTTTGTAAGAAGATTAAGGTATTTAGAAGTGATCGAGGTGGTGAGTATGATACAACATTTGGTGAATGATGTGCTCAGTATACACAAAATCACGACATCTTATTCGCCTTAGCAAAACAGCGTTATTGAGTGCAATGATCGTACCTTAAAGGAGATGATGAATGCCATGTTAACCAGTTCTGGATTGTCGTAGAACATATGGAGGGAAGCAATTCTCTTAGCGAATTATCTCCTGAACTAGGGGTGATACAAAAAACCAACGCACTGAAAAAACCGCCTGAGATTTTCGGTCCTTGGTCGGTCCGTAAGTCCGTTCGGTCAATTTTGGGAAAAAAAAATCAATTTTTGATTTGATCCCGATTTTCACTAAATATCTTTGGACCGAACCGATTTAGAATATTGAATTGATCTAAATTGAATTGAACCGGAACATGTAAAAAATTGATCCGATTATGAAGTGATTCCCGAAGAACCAAGCCAAAATTTTCAAAAAAAACAAACGGACTGAACCAACCCGAGATGATTAGCCCAACCCAAAATCTTTGAAATCTTCGAAAAAACCGACCAGACCAAAGCACTCCGAACCAATTTCGGTTTACTTACAATTTGGATGAAAAATCGAGCATCACTTTTTTTATCCCGAACCGATCGGTTTGGTCCGTCATGGCTGAAAAAACTGATCATACCGAACTGATTTCACCGCTATCCTGAACAAGGTACCACAAAAGAAGTTTAACAAAATCCTATACGAACTTTGGAACGATCGCAAACCTTTATATAAGTATTTACGAATGTGAGAGTGTCTTGCGAAAGTGGTTGCACCTACATTTAAGAAGACAAAGATAGGTCTAAAAACCATTGGCTTGTTTCGGTATCGTATTCGTATTGGTTTACATACTGTTTCACAGTTTATAGTTGTGCAATTCTTTTCCATCCTTGCTATGAAATTTCGATTAGTGATATATAATTTTGGTTTCGATTATCAATATTACAGATGAATATTTTTGGGGATTTTTGAATATTTTCGAATTAATTTTTCCCTATAGTTGGTTCTCTACATGAGTTTGAGTCGTAGACGAATCGACACATTGTTCGGGTGCTTGTTAATTCTTTGCAAAAACTTGAGCTGCAAACAAATCAGCACGCTGTTCAGATGCTTGTTGATTCTCGTGGCCCCGAGATTCTATTTTCTTCTTCATATGAGACTCTATTTATAGTCTCAAAAATAGAGGGTTGATTTTGACAATTTATTCAATGAGTTATCAACAATTGATTTCATCGAGCTAATTCTCTAAAAATACGATACTTGTCCCTTATTTCATGAAAATAGCTTTAGATTTAAAAAAAAAGAAGATAATTTTGTTTTCTTATTTCGATTTCAATTAATCAAAAATGTTTTATTTATCTTCATTAATAAAATGGGTATATATAAAACCATACAAAACTTAAATGTGCACATGCACAACCAGCATCGAACATGGGCTTAGGGGGTCAGGATCATGTTATTAAATTAGTAATGAAAAGAGTTTTTGTTTTGTGATTGAGGAACCAATCATTGGCCATTAGACTAATTTTAAAATTCGACAAGATCCTGTCCAAAATTGGCAATTTTCGATTTTGATTCAACTACTTTGCTGACTTTTAGCATTTGGTAGGCTCATTAGCTCATCTTTTAATAGTGTTTATGTGCTTGTCGTTAGGATAACAATTATACTATTTTCCATATATACTCGAGCAGCTCAATAAAAATAATAAAATAATTTATCCACCTGTCATGCTGTTTCGCACATTGCACGATTGTTTTTTCTCTAAACCTCTCATACATTCTCAAGTTACTGACAAAAACAAGATATTCCTTAAAATTCTGATAAATTAATGTATTGATTTCTAATACTTTATAAATTATTTAGCAGATTCTCCCGTTATGTTAAATGGTTAGTTTTAAGTCATAAAAAAACCAAAAAGCTCATATTTAGTCCTTTTACTTCCTTTTTTTTGTATATATTAAGTTTATTTATGTATGCATGCATTGAAATATATTGTATAATTACATATTTGTTCTATATAATAAAAATAATTTTAAGAACTAAAAGTTAAAATGTTGAAATCAAATTGAACTTAATTTATATTTTGATAAAGTTTGTGCAAAAATTCATCTCATATATTGATAATTATTTTTCTTACAAAAGTTCATGTTTGTGTTTGCTATATATATTTTCTGACTTTGAGCATTTGATAGGCGCATTAGCTCATTTTTTAATAGTTTATGTGCTTGTGGTTAGGCTGACAATTATAATCTTTTCCACAGATACTCGAGCAACTCAATAAAAATAATAAAATAATTTATCCTCATGTCGTGCAGTTTCGCACATTGAACGATTGTTTTCTCTTTGAGAAAGTCTGTGTACACAAGGTTAGGCTGACAATTATAATCTTTTCCACAAATACTCGAGCAGCTCAATAAAAATGATAAAATAATTTATCCTCCTGTCGTGCAGTTTCGCACATTGAACGATTGTTTTCTCTTTGAGAAAGTCTGTGTACACAAGGTTAGGCTGACAATTATAATCTTTTCCACAAATACTCGAGCAGCTCAATAAAAATGATAAAATAATTTATCCTCCTGTCGTGCAGTTTCGCACATTGAACGATTGTTTTCTCTTTGAGAAAGTCTGTGTACACAGATCCGTCGGATGCAAGTGGGACCCTTGAATTATTAAGGGCTCTACGTGCATCCGACGGATCCGGACACATTTGTGTCCGGAGATATGTCCGGATCTGTGTACACATCACTGCTCTTTGTCTTTAACCTTCGATCTCATACATTCTTAGGTTACTGATAATTACAGAAACCTTCCCTGAGGTATAGAAACTTTAGGGTGGAGATTAGTCATGGTGACCAGTCACTGATCTCATCACAATGTTTCAATTCATTCATTTAAAAAAAACAATTTAAGTATTTTAGACTGTTCATATAAAAGAGAGTAAGAAAGTTATGGGAGTTGAACCGTCATACAAAGAGGGTGCAACTGGTCTAGTTTGTCAATTTTTTCAGTTTAGTTAGATCAAATTAAATGTAAAAAATTCAATTTCTATAAATAAACATTCAGACTAAGAGATCAAGCCCAATATATATATATTAAAAAAAAAGGTTACGAAAAAACCGAAAAATATAGATTGCAAAAAACACATTACAAAGAAATGAGTTTTGTTATATTCTTCATGTGAATCTCTTTATTTTTCTGTCCCTTTATATTTATCTAATAGAAGACACATACATCTTAAACTATCATATCAAGAAAAAATTTCCAGGAATCTATTCAGAAAAATTAATGTAACTTACATATAACATAATAATACTTCCTGTTTTTATTAGAACTTGAAATGTAGACTTTTGTCGTTTTGTGTAATTATTTTTGTTATTGAAATAAATACTTTTAAGTCAATGCATTAATTTTTGATACTTACTAAATGAATTGTATTTCTTAATTACTCATAATTATTGTATTAATAACTACAGTGTTTATTACCAACATTACCCTTGCTCAAATATATTTTTTCTTACTAATATAATAAAGTTTAATTCATTCAAAGTATATTTTCTGTTAAGATTCTTAAGAATCCCAGTGCAAAATTTAAATTGTACAATATTGTTGTTGTTGTTTTAGATATTTATTCATGCTTTTAGAATGCTTCAATTATAATCATTAGACTAGAGATATTGTTTGAAATGCTATGTGTCTAAAATCAATACTCTCTTTTTCCACTATTTGTTTTTTTATCAAATAAATAAAAGTTATCACTTTGAAGGAAAAAAAAAGATAAATAAACGATAGCCTTTGTTTATTATTCCAAGAAAATTCTTAAGGAATGTTGTCAAATTTTTATAGTAAATTGAAAGATTAAGAATATTATTTTTAAATTTAAAAACAAGGGTAGCATTAGAAAGAAAAAGATTTTATATTATCATCTATTAAATATCATAGATTTTACACCAAATATTAAGTAGCTATTAATTATGATGCAATTAATTCAAAATTTATTAAATTCAAACTCTATCATTAATTGCTCCTTAATAAATTCCCCACTTGTTAACAGAACCGAACAGGAAAAAATGAAATTAATACGTTCGGTACTTGTCCCTATCTAAATACACTCAAATTGGTGTAAACAAAAGTACGAAGCTGTCTCACATTTGTAACTTCCAAAATTAGTATCTTCTAATAGTTTTTTCCACTCTTTGGCCCCTGTGAGGGTATTACTATAAAATACTAAAATATAGTTACCCACAATCAATTATCTTCCCCACTTATCAAGGCCCAAAGTCTCCATTATTTAACAGTTAATTTTTTCACTTATTTGAAAGGGTAATTGGATGCATCAGGGTAAGTGCATCCGTTCTCTCATTAGAGAGGGCTTTAGATTTTGCAACCTAGTCAATAATGCCACCTACCACATCATCACCATGTATTTTCTCTCTCTCTCTCTCTCTCTCTCTTGCGTGGGTCCATATTTTCATAGACGAGTAATGCTACTAACACATCAAGTTATACATTAAATGGTACATTATGCATATGTGATACGTTATTTTAAGTATAAAGTGTAAAAGCAGGTCTTATGAATTTTCTGATATGTATTCACATTAGTAGATAACACGTAGACATGATATGAAATTGTTATATTCATCATGGGTTTGTTTAATTGAGATGCAATTTGGCACACATAAACACACATTGAAAAATCTTTAATACAGAAATCAACAAGTATACAGCGAGGAGTGTTTTAAAATATGCCAGAAAAGAGAAGAGAGATAAGATTTAAACACAACTCACACCAAAAAACCATTAGTCTATATGACACTTTTTTATGGTACAATGCAACAGCTTTATGGTTTAGAAGGTGATTGTGGAGATTTCCACATATGGGTAATTTTGCATTGTAGGGATCGTGATCTGTTTCATTTGCTTTTTTAAATATATGGGTGTTAGAGCCCAACTCGAAATTGGAACATAATTACGAAAATTTGATATATTTATTTTAAAACCAAGGTGAAATAAATCAATGAATGTGTACTGTGCATTATTCTGTGTACTATGGAATTGGTATCATACACTTCAAAAAATGTTTTCATTTAAAGACATTGTTTTCTTCTATTTATTGCAATGGTAAGATATTGCTGTGTCGTTGCTCTTTGTTAAGTAGAAAGACAAGAGTTCGGAAGAGTTGACGGAGTTTGTTTTTGTTCCTAGCACTACCGAAGGTAAGTTTTTACTTTCTTCAATTTTTTTTTGAAGCTTTTGGTTGACTAAGTTTGTATTTCCTCCTTACACTTGTCCTCAATTGTATGGCTTTTCTATGATTTCATTCCTTAGTTGATGAATTCACAAGTTGTTCTGTGTATTTCGTTTCGCTACCTTTTTATATAAAAAGAACTCCTACATATTCCCGCTTCTCGAACCTTCAAGTTCTTTGGTATCCTGACTTCAACTCGGAGTCACTAAGTTTTTACTTTCACCTAAACCTATGCACGCACACATTGCATGGGCACCAGCCACTAGTAAGCTAATATGGGAACTTATAACAAACGAATCCCAAGAAATATTTGTGCCACCAAATCGGCATTAAAAATAGGAATTTAATTTCCACACACCCTTTTTGTTCATTTGCACTCTTTTTTTTGTCCCGATTATACAGAAATATATGTCCATTCTGCATAAATTTTTATGCCAAAAAAAAAAAAATCCTTAGATTGATCAGGCCCCATGACATCTGGTCCGTCCAAAAAAGAATCAAGCAATCGCGCAGAGACCAAGCAATCTAGCGTTGCTGATCAGTTAGCAAAATATAGCATTGCTCCCTCGTGCAAATTGTTGGCAAGTGGGATAAATGTTGTCGACCACTAATTGAGATTTTGACAATTCCATTTCCTGTGGAAGCTGCAATTAGTGCACTTTACGATGTCACTAATCACACTAATTAATTAATCATTAATGGATGAATTCATGTAAGCAGTAATTAGTAAAAATAATGTATGGCGTCAGTAGCAGTCACCATTGAATTTCATTCCTATCATGGGTTCCTGACCATAAAAAAGTGCACAAAAAACATGTGCCACATTTGTTAAATCACAAGAAAAATGTTTTAATTGATATATTTCTCAAGCTACGGATTTATATAATGAAAAAATGGCGATCGAGGTTCTAAATTATAAACTTATCAAGATGGAGAATGATATCAGTCACAGTGTAACAGTTTCAGAAATACTATCGAACCACACATTAGAAAAATTAGTCGTAGTGTTGGTGAATTTTTAGAAATTATTTTTGACAAAAAAATAAAAACTCTTAAGAGTGCCTATATTACACTTGAGAGTCGAATATAGTGGTCGTGAACCAAATCATGAATTCGAAATAAACCGTTATGTAATGGAACTTGATCGACAGACATGTAGTTTTTCAATCTCTCCGATATATTAGGATGTATAAAAACAGAAAGAGACAATTGTGAGGAGATTGGATATTATTTAATTACGTAAATATTTGTGTCCTTGGATTGGTTTCTTTTACTTAAACACAAAAACATGTAACGATATCGAAAAACTCAAAAACTTGATATCATCAATTGATATTTAAACCTTGAAGGTGATACAGAACACAATATTATTGACATCTTACCAAATTATGTGGAACCGAAAATGGACAAAGAAATTTACTATCAAATAAAAAGCACTTACAAACAAACAAGAAAAAGCTTCAACCTCCATTACTTGGTAGGTTAAAATCCTAAAGATTGTATTTTTAATTAGCATTCATAGAGGATTTAAAAAAAGAAATACAATATTACCTCCTAAATCCTATAGTGTGCATTTTTTTAGCTATTGTGCAGTTTTTTTTTTTTAAGTACATCAGGTTTCGTTTAACAAGTTTTGTATTTTTTGTGTTCCAAAAAAAAACATTATTTTTAATGCTAATTTCTTATAATTGATTTATCATTTTTACTTCGTAAAATTGGACAATCAGTAAACATTAGTTTTACTCCGCAAAAATATTATTTCTAACCCAATTTATTTTCTAAATTGAGAAATTAAATTTATTCGTTCTAAACTATTTCAACAAGACTTGTGAAAGATGGTATTTTTAATTAGTCATAGAGGAAAAGAAGAGAAAGCTCAATTTAATTATAATTTTTTTTTATTGTAACCAACCAATACCTTTTAATATTCTATTATTTTTTTTTTTTTGTAAAACTAAACAATGGGTAATAAATTGGAGGATAATTTTGTCTTGTTATGATTTCTATAAGGGAAAAATGGATAATTAAATCTGTAGTCTCACTATATCAAATCCATATCCTAGCATATTCATTCTAGTCAAATACATGATATCCTTTTATTTATATCTAGTCCTATGTCCACTTGATATGATATCCATTATCCGCACATAATTCGACAAGATTTCATATTTTATCCTTTATATACGGACAAACAAACAGATCATAAATTTAAAGCTCTATAGTTTAGCTCCAGGAAACAGAGAGAATACAAGGGGTCAACATCAATAAAAAGAAAATGCTAATTCATAATTTACATCATGGTTTGTGTGCATAAATTAACTTGAATACTCTCACTTATTTCAATCGATAGCTCCACACACCAAGATACTCAACTCTTATTTGGTGGTTCTCTGCTGAAGCATAACAAACAAAATATTCAGAAAAAAAAAAAGAACAGTTGGAAAATTTTCTCTGTAATAGTTCTACACAATATGTTTTCTATGCTTTTCTGGAAAAGAAAAAGGAAAAAAAGAAACAAAAGAATAAAGTATTTAAAGCATAAACATTTAAAATTGCAGGATTTTATGAAGATCCAATTTGAGGAGTGTAGAAATTGTAGTGCTACGACCCACCATATCATGCTTAATGAGTCAAGTGTAGATATAATATTAGTGGTTCAACCCTGAGGATAGTTGACCTTTGATAAATAGGAAAACAACATAAAGGGGAATTTCAGTGCTTCTACACATGATTGCCTCTGCCTAACCGATGACAACCAGGTTGAACCCACATCTGTGGTCCTCAATAATTACGTAAAAATGATAGATGAAAGGTACTAAACTTTTTCAAAAAGGGCTTAACCCAGTAACAAAACTTCAAAAATTGACATGCCAAATATTCAAACATAGTAGCAGTACTTTAGGAATTGAAAGAGCTAAAACCTAATGATTCGAATTTAGAATTTTTCGAATAAATAGGTGAGAAGTCAGTTCGACAACGTGGTATTGCTGGACATGAGCACGTAGCTAAGCAAAATTAGCCAACTTGAGAAAGACTGTTTAGGAGTTATCTTTGGTATCTAACATTACGGGATAAGTTCCAACCATGGATAGTTCGAGATTAGAGCTCGATAGAGACAAAGGTGAGAAATCTTAGGCCAATTCGACTAAAATGGAAAATTAAGAGTTGAATTACACTCTGACATTGTAGATATAAAGTCCAATTCTGCAGAGTCAAGATAAAACTTATCTAGTGAGAGGCCAATGATCATAAAGTGTAGACAACTGCTAGTGGGTTATGGAACGATGGATCTTCTATGAGCGATAACATCTATATAAAGAAGTGCACCCTTGCAGGTAAAGGTTCGTTGTGATTTACTATTACACATAGTGATATTGAGAGTTTGCAAACTTAGGTATTGACCTAATTATCAGAATGTCTTGCCGCCTACTAAAGGCAAAAGATTCTTTGTCTTGCATGTTAGATTTCTGGTGAGAGAGTAAATTCATGCTTTTCGCAAGCTAGAGGGAGGAATTCTTAGGCACCTAGAAATTTACACGCGTACAATTGGCACAGTCTGTAAAAAAGAATAAAACCCTTAAGACTAGCAACACAAAACGTACAGATTTCAAGAAGCGGGCCAATGACCAGTTCAAAATCCTACCACATGCGCCCAATAAGAATATACTAAATCCCCATGAAGCCCAATGGGGTAAGGAGAGCTCTCGCTTTTACATAAATTATTGATTTAGAACCACAGATAGATCCCAGCGGTACACTTTGAAGAGAGGTTTTGAAGAAGGGATCACATCATAGAAGACATGGATTATGACCTTAATGCATAAGACAGAGATATTCCTAACCTAAAGAAGGCACACAACAAAGAGCACTTGGCCATTAATCACCAAAGGAAAAAAAGGGGAGGCTAGCCGTACTAATCGTCATTGTCGAACAAACAATAGTTGTCCCAGCCGTTCACACGGCCAAGAACAACTAATAGAGGGAGGACTCGCATTGGGAAGGGCCGCACCCAAGAAAAAGAAGGCTCCAAATAAAAAAATGGGCATATAAATCATCCTCTTCATTATGATGTAAAGAATGGGTGAACCACCTTTTTGAAGGATTCAACATGGCCCAAAATTCAAAAAAAAAAAAAAAAGCATTGCAGCAAATTGCCACCTCTCCACTTACTAAGGCAATAGAGACAAAGGCCTCCCCTAGAAAGTGTGCCCATCCCAAATTCTATATCTACATTAATGGAAAACTGAGCCGATGAGACATATTAAGGTGTTTTCTGCAATCAATGATCTTGCATGTACGAGGGCGAGGACCTTTACGAGCTAAGCGATTCTTGACTTGGATGTGTTCAATGAGATTTTTGCAACCTTCTGCATTCCAACTACAAAAGTTGAATTTTGTGATGCGAACTTTTCCATTCCAACCAGAAAAGTCATATTGTGTGCTTCGCTCTACGAGCTAAGCAGTTCATGACTCAGATGATTTCATTGAGAATACTTTCGCAACTTTCGACATCTCATTTACAAAAGTTGAATTTTGTGACGTGACTTTCTGCATTCCAACCATAAAATTCATCTTGTGTGCTTAGGTCTATAAGCTAAAGTGATTCGCGACTAATACGCGCTCACCGAGATTTTTGCAACTTTCTACATTCCAATCAGAAAAGTTGATATTTTATGACTTAAGTTGCTGCGTTCCAATTAAAAAGTTGTGTTTTATTCTTCGGTCTACGAGTTAAGTGTTTTATGACTCAGATGTGTTCACCGAGACTTTTGCAACTTTTTTCATTCCAACCGAAAAACTTAAAATTTGTGTTGTGACTTTTTGCATTCCAATCAAAAAGTCGTGTTGTGTACTTAGGTCTATGAGCTAAGCAGGGGACGAGGACCTCTACTACCGGATGTTTTGTGATGTGTCTGCGTAAAGCTGCCACCAATTTGTATCACAAGATTCTTCCACATTCCATTATCAATTGAGGCCAATTTCCAAACAAGTTTATGACGATGTTCTTGAAAAATCGAGTCTAGCCTAAAACATTTGACTCTCTTATACCCATGAAGAAGAGGTTCGATGCGACCATAAAGGACTAGGCAAGCAAGTACTATAGGTTGTCTACAGCGAGATTGAAGAATGCAATAAAAAATATACATGTACACATCCCATTTAGGATCCCCGATGAATCTCTAAAAGCAACAATTGGATGACCCTGATGATGAAAAAGGACACCAATATTTAACCTTGGAGAAGTCTTGGATGATATTGGACAATGATAAATGTGGGGGCTAGAAACATCCAAGTCGGCAAAACCAGGGATCTATCGAGAAATTCGACTCAGAGGAACCCCTCAGGTTATAGGCTCGACATGGATTAGATTAGAAAACCAGAGGAGCCCGATGATTCTGGTCAGCTTGCTAAAACATCGGCTCCATCGGCCGACTAGTTCCTTGATACATCAAGTTAGCCCACAAACAAATATGGTGGGCATAAGAGATGACTCGATTTTGCACAGAAGAACACTGAACGGAATTCTATAAATAAGACTAAAGACAATGGCAAAAAGAAGGGATGACTGAAAATAGATATACCATGTTGCCAAGCAGAAACTCTTTTAGCCCCCTCCCAAGAGATTCAGTGTAAGCGATTCGATTTCATAGAAACCTTATTTTATTATATTTGAAGGGCCTCTAGAATTCGATCATTCCCTTAATCTGATACTCATTTACCTATCAGAGGGCATTTTGACATTATGTCAGAGGGTCCTTGATGGGTGTCACCTTGCGTACCTAGGTCTTAGGTATAAACCAAGACTGACCAGAATTAGCCTTTTCACCAACTCAAAAGGGAAGTCCCATAAAACAAGACCCCACAGTTGGCAACCATAATGGGAGCTTCAAAAGCAAAAGTTGCCATGACAGAAATCATATCACATGTTTCGGCCAAATTGAGTCATGTTGGAATCCAATGAGAAGCTGAGAAGGAGGGCAAACGGGCCACTAACGGGAAACAAACGGCATTGGATAAGGTGGGTTAGTGTACCAGTGTTGTCAGAAAAGTCAAATAGAGGTGATATGAGTATAAACCAAAGAAACCATGGCTGCAGTAGCAGAACACTAGAACGCAATATTTGCTAGATGAAGGTCGAATTCAATGTCAAACGACCGACTGGTAGACCGATTTGGCAACCGGCAGATGCTGCACACTATGATTTTGGTTTTGGCTTGTTGTGTTCTATGTATATAACCTATGGTGCAAACCTTCCCTGAGTTATAATATAAGCCCATAATAAAGTATGTACATTCCTGGACCTTGTTCCAACTTCGGATTAAGTAAATTTGAAACGTTAAAGTTAATATGTGTACATTGGAGCGTGGTTTTAATATTCAATATTACATATATGATAGGATACACTCGCGACGTTGAGGTTGGGGGTAATTGTTGAATGTCATATCGCGCGATAAAAGGTGAGCCCGGATATGCTTATCTTACATGAATATTTTGACGATTTTCAGCATGTCAGAATTACGTCTTGATATGAAAAGCCTATTTGCACTCTAGCATGTTCAAACACATCGCATGATAGAATGTTTTATCTATCATAGAGGCATGTTGTAATTTATGAATTTTGATACAAAGATGGCCATGAATCATATCTCATAACACGATGAAATCCTTACCACTAGGGGTAAGAAAAATGGTGATTTAGAATAAGGGGGGTCTCACGGTCAGGCATCACCGAGTGACATCATGCCAATTATTGTGACTATTTTGAGGGTCGGTACCTATATAAGTTTTGACACACACCGTTGGTTAAATTCTAAATTTCAAAGCATGAGATATTATTGAACTGTTAAACTGAATAACCCACGGTTTATGGAAAATATGATTCACCTTGTTATGTCCTCAGCCATGGCCTATGTACCAGTTCATATACATTGACAATATGTTGTTTTGAATACAATAAATGAGATTAGAACATGGCAACCCTGTAAGATTCGCTTATCTCAAGGTTGTGAATATCATACCGTACTGATCAGTACGTACCGTTTTGACATAAAAATGGTACCAAGTACTTAAATATTGTACCGTTCTCAATACCAGCCCGTACTGGGTCAGTACCAGATATTTTTTTTTATAATTACGAAAAAAGAAATTATTTTTTTGGCTCTCTCTCTATGGTTTATATATATCATCCAACTCAAACACCATGTATGATTTTTTCCACTCATTTATATCCTCATAAATATCTCAAGGATTTCATATCTAGCTTATATTCCACATATTAATCTTTATATCTGAGTAAACAAACAAGTTTATTAAATTCAATTTCATAACTCTGTCCTCCACAACATTTTACAATTTAAGAGCCAAAATAAGAATGAAACAATACTTACGGGGTAAAGTGTAATTCCACGTTCGTTAACTCCTCTCTCTTTATATTTTTTGGTTGCAACTAACTTCATTCCCGCCAAAGCTCTCTTTCAAACGCACTCCCCCGTCAAGAAATCGACTCCATTGAAAAACACATCAAGAAAATGGAGATTTACCAATCAGCTGCAATGGCTGTAATTAGGACATTAATGCCTACATTCAGAAACACCAACGACAAGATAGCTTTCGCGGTCCACTCTTCCTTCGCCTCCTCCGGCTACCGTCTCCTTGCCACCGGCCCCTCTGCATTCTCCGACGATGCCCTCTCTTCCACCTTAACTGGTAATTCCTAACCTTATGCATATATATCTATATATCAATGTTCGTATCTCCTTATCCTCTCTCTCTCTTTCTCTCTCTCTATATATATATGTACACACACACACATTCAACATTTGACAAAACCCATCGTGTTCTTGTTTTTAATATACAAAATTACGAAATAATAATGCATTTTTATAATGTCTGATCTATGTGTGTATTTACGTGTGTATATATGTATTGTATCACTCTTTAAAGTACTTGTTTGATAAAAACTGATTTTTTGGTTGGTAGATGAGGTGGGGATAGATCAGTGGAACCAATTAGATACGCTTTCCTTTACTCAAACCCCAACGACAATTCCAAGAAAGTGTGGGTAAAGTGTCTCGCCATCACCGCCACCACTGCCACCACCGATTACCTGTTCGTTGATGCTCTGAGCCAGGGTCCCGAATCCCAGCCATTCAATCTCGCACTCAAGTCAGGATTCTTCCTAGAAAATTCGTCATTGCAATTCAATTTTATTTGTAATTATCCCAATCTCCTCTCATTGGTTAGTTCGAATTTGCAGAATTACAGACTACGATAATGTCAATGGAGGCATGAATTACGCTACGAAGTACAAGAATTTTGGGAAGCTGGTGCGTTGTCTGAAGACAGAGATTCTTTTTAAACTGAATCCTATTACTTCGGAGATAGAAGAGATTCTGCCTGCTAGGTGAAGATTTGAATTGTATTGGTATTAAATTACAATTGGTTTCACTGGCACAAGCATTTTTCTCCTTTTAAGCTGTGGGAAAGAGTTATGGAGCATCGTTTGAGGATGGTGACTATGGTGTCGGAGAAACAATTTGGGTTCATGCCTGGGAGATCGACCATGGAAGCTATTTACCTACTAAGAAGAGTGGTAGAGAAACACAGGTCAATGAAGAAGGATCTTCATATGGTCTTCATAGACCTAGAAAAGGCGTATGATAGGGTGCCCAGAGACATTATATGGTGGGTTCTGGAGAGAAAGGGAGTAACCAAAGGGTATATCGATGTTGTTCGAGACATGTATGAAGGTGCTGTCACTGCCATTAGATCACCAGCAGGGGAGACGAGTGAATTTCTCATCACAGTAGGATTGCACCAAGGGTCAGCCTTGAGCCCTTACCTTTTCGCTTTAGTTATGGATGAATTGACTAGTCAGATTCAAGAGGATATTCCAATATGGTGTATGTTGTTTGCAGATGATATTGTCCTTGTAGATGATACTGCTAGCGGTGTTAATACTAAATTAGAAATTTGGCGGGATGCACTAGAGTCTAAGGGCTTTCGGATAAGTAGGAGTAAAACTGAGTATATGGTTTGCAAGTTTAGTGATACCCGAAGTGCGTACGAAGAAAAAGTGATGATTCAAGATCAGGAGATACCAAAGAGTGACCGTTTTAAGTATTTAGGCTCTATTATTAGTCAAGATGGAGAGATTACGGATGATGTGACCCATAGGATCCAAGTGGGGTGGCTCAAGTGGAGAAGTGCTACTGGTGTACTGTGCGACAAGAGGGTACCCACAAAGTTGAAGGGAAAATTCTATAGAACTGCTATAAGACCAGCGATGTTTTACGGGACAGAATGCTGGCCTATGAAGAAACAACAGGTGACCAAGATGAGTGTAGCGGAAATGAGAATGTTGAGGTGGATGTGTGGTAAGACTAGACGAGATAGGATTAGAAACGAAACAGTCCGCGAGATGGTAGGCGTAGCACATATAGACGAGAAGTTGAGGGAAAATAGGCTTAGGTGGTTTGGACATGTCTATCGTAGACCTACAGAGGCAATAGTTAAGAGAGCGGATAGGATAGTTTTGCATAGCAATGCTCCGGGGAGGGGAAGACCCAAATTGACATTAGATGCGGTAGTGCGCAAGGATTTAAGTCTACTAGGGCTAAGTGAGGAAACAACACTTGACAGAACTCTTTGGAGGAAAAGGATTCATGTAGCCGACCCCAATTGATTTGGGACACAAGGCTCTGTTTGGTTTGGTTTGGTTTGGTTTCACGTATTATTTTTCTACAAACCCTCGATCCAAACACAGCCTAAGTGAATTATTGGAGGTTAATCTTATCATTGCCGCAGAAAGAATTTGCTTTACTTCCATGATATTGATGTCTTGTTTCCTGAGCATTTCCTCTCAACTGAATTCTCTTGTTATTTTCTCACCATTTGCAGACATGGAGCAGGGCCTTGGGGAGTTAATCAACAACATCAGTGCCCTGATTGGCCTTATTGCCCTGACTGTTCTCCTGATCCTGGGTACCTTCTAAACTCAAGACCATATTTTGCCTCGATACATTTCCTTATTATATGGCAACACTACCTATATATAGGTCATTTCATGCATCAACACTATATATAGGTCATTTCATGATCTTTTTGTCTTTTGAATGAACTGGCATGATATTGATGCCTTGTTTCCTGAGCATTTTCTCTCAACTGAATTCCCTGGTTATTTTCGCACCATTTGCAGAGCCGGAGCAGGGCCTTGGGGAGGTAATCATCAACATCAGTGCCCTAATTGGCCTTATTGCCCTGCCTGTTCTCCTGCTCCTAGGTACCTTCTAAACTCAAGACCAATTTTCGCTTCGATACACTATATACAGGTCATTTCATTCATCAACTCACCTTTTTCCCACATAGTATCTCTTCCTATAGGAGTGACTAGTTTTAATATAGTGACTTTCTGGACTGCTATACCACAATGTCGTGATCGAGATTCAAACAATTCAAACTTAAATAATACTGTGAATAACCAAACCAAACCAAACCAAACTGAGTCTTGTGTCCCAAATCAATTGAGGTCGGCTACATGAATCCTTTTCCTCCAAAGAGTTCTGTCAAGTGCTGTTTCCTCACTTAGCTCTAGTAGACTTAAATCCTTGCGCACTACCGCATCTAATGTCAATTTGGGTCTTCCCCTCCCCGGAGCATTGCTATGCAAAGCTATCCTATCTGCTCTCTTAACTATTGCCTCCGTAGGTCTACGATAGACATGTCCAAACCACCTAAGCCTATGTTCCCTCAACTTCTCGTCTATAGGTGCTACGCCTACCATCTCGCGCACTGTTTCGTTTCTAATCCTATCTCGTCTAGTCTTACCACACATCCACCTCAACATTCTCATTTCCGCTACACTCATCTTGGTCACCTGTTGTTTCTTCATAGGCCAGCATTCTGTCCCGTAAAGCATCGCTGGTCTTATAGCAGTTCTATAGAATTTTCCCTTCAACTTTGTGGGTACCCTCTTGTCGCACAGTACACCAGTAGCACTTCTCCACTTGAGCCACCTCACTTGGATCCTATGGGTCACATCATCCGTAATCTCTCCATCTTGATACTCATAAAAATTAAAAATGTGTAGGATATGTTTTGATCCCTCTCCTCTATGTGGTATTTTATGTAAGGTGGAAAAATAGAACTCGTTAAAACATTTTGGGCAACTTTTGAGCTAAAAATTAAGTGGGTCCGTAAAATCTTTCAGAATTGGACAAAAGTGGCATTAGATAATTCTTGGTAAGGAATTTAAACCACAAAGGCAAAATGAACAAAATCCATTCTTTAACAATACCCACTTCTGGTTTCCATCGACTTATGACTTTACATGGTTGATTCGTGTTTTATAGCCTTCTTAAGAAGGTTTTTGTTTTAACTCTTAATTCTATTGGGTTAAGTTTATGGGTGCCGTTTGTTTCAGATCATCTCTAGGACTACCTAGTATCTTGGTAATTTTGTCAAACCTTGATTGAAGGCATGTAGTTTTTTTAGATAATAATTCCCAGTTTTCGTATTATTCCATGCAGAGTTGCGTTTTTCCCATTTCCTCGTTTATATCATCCGCCTGTTGCTGAAATGTACCCTATCAGGTATTGAGTTATTGCTTTGCCTTGATTGTATCAGTCTACTAATGGCAGTTGTTGTTTTCAACTCTTTTTCGGAGATGTTTCTCACTTTCTGTTTCTTTTTTTGTTCATTTGTAGTTGATAACAGGGTTGTTCCACCGCGTATGAACATTTATGCACCAGGGGCATTTCATCAATTTCAGGATAACAGGTACATGAATGTTCGCTAAATTTTCCTTCTGTTTTCCCGTAGATCGTAATGAAATTACTAGAATTGTATGTACGGGAGGAGCTGTTTCATTTATATTCTATTTGGTTGCTGTTTCGGGATGGGTGTTGTAGGACACGTTTCATAAAGCTGGTCCCTTAATCACAAGAAAGCTGTGGTTCATCTTCAATCTATGTTTTTCTAGCAATAATGGTTTTCAAACTCGAAATTGTCGACCAAATGAATTTTTTGAAAAGTTTTGCTGGAAAACTGATTCCGAAAACCAAATCACATAGTTGTTAGATTCTCGTTTGATGAAATGATCGGTCGATGAGTTGGGCAGCATCACTAAAACCAGAATGTCTAGGACGTCTTCATAGCTTGTTACAAAGTAAATAACACGAATTGGTTTGCGCATCTATGGGTTAATTGGCAGGGCCGGCCCTAAGTTTTCTGGGGCCCTAGGCGAAATTTAAAAAAGGGGCCCTTTATATTTTCTAAACGTGAAAAGAAATTACAATAATTTTGAAAACAACATCATAAAAATTACTTTGCATTATAGATAAAAAAAAATACAAGTTCAAAATTTTAAATATTACATTTCATTAGAAGAAGTCAGTCATATCACTTGACCGTTACTCTTCTTACATTTCTAGAAGCAAAAGTATCAATTAGATTTGTATAATCTAACTCTTCCACTAAGTCATTTTCTATGGATAACATAGATAACCCTTTTAACTTTTCTTGTGATATGGTTGATCGAAGATAAAATTTATTTAAAATACCTTAAATTCTATTATAATTCATCAAAAATCTAATTCTTCAAGTATTCAAGAGACCTTAAAAGTTGTAATTTATTTAACAAATAATAAAATAACTTATACTATTGTACAATATAGAAGGATAAAAAAACCTCATTTAGCAACTAATATGTAATATGTATCTATATACATAATTTTTTTAACTGATTTGTATATCTATATATGTAATAGATTAACTCATATACACAATCAAAAGTCCTAATTTCTTCAATCAAGGCTCTTAATTTATTCTAACTTTTTTCTTCTCTCGTTGAGACAAATTAAGAAGGTAAAAAATAAACGATCCAAAAATTAATTAAAAATATTGAAAAACCATGAAAATATTATCAAAATCTAACTTTTTAAAACATTAGACTTTGCCAAACTAAGAAATTTATTTCCTTAATCTTTTTTTATTCTCATTTCTTTAACCATTAACCACACAATTATAGAGTTGGACTTGTAATTTTCGGCCCCTAAAACTAATTGTTTGGACCACCAAATAAATTAGGTATAATTGGACAATTTATTGGGCTATGGACTTAAAAAATAGATTTTTTTATTCCTATTCAAGCCCATACTTAATTTTTAGTGGGACCCTATATTTGGGCTGATTTTGGGGGGCCTTAGGCAATGGCCTCTTGGGCCTTGCCCTAGGGCCGGGCCTGTTAATTGGTTAAATCACTCAGGCCTCGTCTGGCTTCAACTTATAATCTCATCTAGGCAGCAAAAATCTGTTCACCCCATTTTTGGACATCCCGCGAACTTGTTCTCTGTGTTACAAGCATAGGGAAGTTCTTCTCTTGCTTTCTTCTGCCGCAAATGGCTGTCGGTGATAATTTTTTTTTCTTGAAATGATATGTAGAAACCAATGGAGGGCGTGAAGGTGATCGATAACATGTCCACAACAGGAGCATAATTGAAATGGTCGAGATCTGATTTTTAAACAGACATTGTGAAACTCATATTCCTTCTGCTCATATTCCTTGTACTCTTTTGTTCATAAGGTTAGGAGTTTCTGCTAAGGTGTGAAATTCTGTCCTCAATGAGACTTGCACCAGCTATACATAAAGTCTGGCTTTGGTACTGCTCATCTTCAACCATGTATGTGTTGTTAATGGGTTTTGCTATTATCATTGAATGCTACTACTCGTATATTTGTTTTACTATTGCTTGTTGCTATATTTTACCAGGAAATAGTAGGGCTGCAAAACGAGCTGTTCATGAATAACTCCAGCTCGCTCTCAATTAAACCTCGTTCGGAGCTCAACGAGCCTATCTTTTAGTCTCCTTTAACAATTGAACTGAGTTTGAGATTGTCCTGAATTGGCTCGCTTAGGTCCTTGAACACGATGTTATTAATCAAATGTTGTTAGTTACTATTCATAAATAAGATTTAACTTAAGCTCGATTTTTCTCTTTAAGATAGAGCTTGGCTGGTTTATATTAACTCGATTCGAGTTTGAGCCCCGTATGGTTCTCATCTACTCGAAAAGCTTGAGCTCCAGTATTGCAGAGAATTTCTCTAACTTTACCCCTAGTGGTTTGCTTATGCGAAATTTCCTGTAAAAAGTGACTCAAATCCACATGGTTTTGAGTTGAATTTTGGGGTTTTCTTTTCCAGGTGATGTTTGGTCATTTTTTACGTGAAGAATGAGAGCAGGGAGAGAAATCTGTGAGGTAAAGTGATATGGCAAGATTTGACTCAAATTCAATTATTATTTGTTGAATGAAGAGAGAGAATGTGGGAAGAGACATGTTCGCAACAGGAGATAAAAGAGGGAGAGGGATTACCCATCCCATCAATTTATTTTTATTTTTTCTATCGATCTAGATTAAAGTGAATCCCATTATTTTTCCCCGAACATATTTTAGCCACTCTAACAGAACACTCATTTTCTTTTTAAACTAAATCACTCTTAACAAATACAAAAAATTACTGAACAACACAAATGTAAGGTGAATTGGCCTATTAAATATTAGCTAATTTAATTTTTGAGTTAGAATTCCTTATTTTTAAAGTATTAATAGGTTAGATGTTTCTCTCTGTTATTTCGTCAATCGTACGAAATTGCCCTTATTAGTTTAGTCATCAATTGTTTTATTTTTCTCTCTCTCCTTACTCAATGTTTTGTTAATTTTTTTTTGTTCGGCCTTTGCCTCTCTTTGATCTCTGTCTTTGTCTCTGTTATTTCGTCAGATAATATTAGTTTACATTATCTCATATTGCTATATATTGCTTTTTAGTTGTAATTTGCTCGCAGTACTTGATAATGTTATTAGCAAAGGCCATACATAATATTATCTGATAAAATTATCAGATAATGTTATCAAATAAATTAAAGTATGTCTAACTCATAGTTTAGATAATGTCATATGTTGCAATTTGCTTTCAGTATATATAGTTTGCACTATTTATAATGTTATTTGTTGCAACATTATCTGATAACATTATCAGATCATATTATCTGCAACGGCTATACATAATATTATCTAATAATGTTATGTGTCGCAGTCTTTTTAAAGTATGTCTAGCTCGAGTTTAAATAATGTTACTGTTACAATCTGCTTGTAGTATAGAAAGGCATATAAAGTTATTTGTTAGAACTTTATCAGTGCAATCTGTGTTGGTGTGCTTTTTGTAATAACATAACATAGAAAAACTTATCTATTAGAACTTCATTTGTAGATTTATATGTTTGAACTTTATCGATTCATGATAAAGTTATTTGGTGGCCCACTCTGAACACATGATAAAATTATTGGTTAGCGTATTTGGTGCAATGGCATTTTTAGAACCAGTGTATCTAAAAGACTTTTGACTATAATTTACTATTAGACAGATTAGTTACAGTACAAGTTATTTACTTTGGACTGTTGGCTCAGAAAACCTAACAAATAATGTCGAGTCTTACCTGTTGAAAAAATAAATTTTAAACTCTTTTTTTTTTTAAACCTAAATCTTAAATGGGACCCTAATAGCAATTGAGGTGGATCTCATTAGATTTGTGTGCTCCTAATTATGGGATTCAAGCGACAAAAATGTGAACAAAATTCATTAAAAATTGAATAAAAAGTTGATTCAAAAAGTGTGCTCCATGTGTAATATGCAGAAATGTGGAAGTCACCGAGTACCACATCAAATAATCAGGTTACATATGATTGTTACATAAATTCCAAACTTTCCTGAAGTGTTGGGGCCTTGGGGGTTCCAAAGCTTATGTGGGCTTTAGCTTAAATCACTACACACAAACGCACGCAAGCAGTCACCGTAGCTTACCCGAAGCATGACTGGGGCCAAGGTCTGTAGGTCGTGTCCTAGACTTAGAGCCCTAAGGTCTCATCCTATTACTTCAAAGACATTGGGCCATACAATTCGAGTTTAGAACAGTCGTTAAAGGTTTATATGGTCATGCATTGGTGATAGGTTTCCCTGATACGGTGTCTTTGTGATTCTGGCAAAGAAAGACCATTAAAATATTACCAAGTTATCGGTGTTTTGACGGTCAGAGTGGCCTGTGAACCCGCGACACTGGGTGCCTAAATTTTGGATATGCCCTCAGTGAAAGACCATAAATATAATTGGAGTCTGGAATAATTGGAGTCTGGAACGGTGGTTAAATTTCCTCATAGGTTGCATTGGTCATCGGTCGTGACAGAGTCACATGTCTTGCATGTGTTGCATTGAGTATATTAGCATTTGTTGCAAATTTGTTAAACTTTGTTTTTATGCGCAATTGCTCAATCTGATATGATATCGATGCGGAATTTATTTTAGCCTTCATTATCTTGGTTGCTACATGTTTTCCTATACAAGCTTCCGCTTATGTGTTGTAAATAAACTTTTTACAAGGGCTGATGCTGAGCCAAGAGATTAGAACCTTTGAAAGAGTTATGAAGTTTAGTCAATAGGATTTTATTTTAGTTTATAATCGTTTTAGTCGGATTGTTAGTAGTTTGGCACTATAGGTGTAACATTTAATTATTTGTTAGAGTTGGTGAGATTACATTTTAATGATCTTTGAGGTTCCTATGATAATTATGTTTATTTCATTGTTCTATTCATACCCTTGAAGAGTGAGGTGTGACACTTTATCCACGAAGTAACGTATTTATTATTAATCTTGCGGGAAACGATAAAGCAAAAATCACGAGAAATTATAAAAAGAATTATGAGAGACAGTAAAAGAAAAAAAACGCAAACTGATAAAATAGAAAATATCAACTATGTAGGCTAAGCCTAAATAAGTACTCGATACCCCCGGCCTAAATGCACGAATGCCAATTTTTCCAAGAAGGTTGTTGACATTGAAAAGTAGCAAAAGGTGAGAGAAATCAGCAGGAATACAACGAGTGTCATGATTATACTTTGTTTGGATTGAAAATTGGTGATTATACTGCGAGGATCATTCAGATGTTTCTATTGACTAACGAAAGCCTAATCTACATATTATCGAGCAAAGTTTCCTCTTATTTTCTATCAAAAACCCTAATTTTACGCTTACCTCTAATCTTTTCATTTTATGGTAAACCCAAAACTAGAAAGTTTGGAGCTGCCAAATTAGAAAAATTTTAGAAGAATAGATTTTTCTGAAATGGAATTGTAATTCAAATGCAAGAAGAGGCACTATTTATAGAATGGGGACGCGACTATCACTGTTCCATTTTGAGTGCAACTAAAAATACAATGTGTTTAGGGCAATTCGATTTTTGGCACGTAAATCGAGGTAAAATGCTACAATATCCCAAACATGCTCTTAAATTGCATAAAAGGCCCTGGTTGTCAGATTGAATCCCGAATATAGCCAACGAATTTTTATCACCGTGAAGATCATGTATGAGATTGTTAGGGATCCAATATATCGTCACGTGAAACATACCCCGAGCCCCTATCCTTAACAACAGAAAAGGTCGACGTTGCTTGATTGCATCATAATCACTGTCAACGCACACGTATCATCGTGCGGATCAATGGCATGAGGTTGACATTATGTGATGACATTGGCTCGTGAAAAATGCCCCTAGGCCCTAGTGACCGGACCGGCAAAGTGCTTGTCGTTAGGAGTGTGCCGGCCTCGTGGTCAGTGGTTTAATTTTATAAAACTGGACTTTCCTCAAAATATTTAAAAACGAGTATAGGGATAGTCCGGAGTATCGATCCACAGGGAAAAGAACGTTATAGTCAGAGAATACGCAAATTGATATTTTCGACGTTTCGGACGTCAACCTCAAGGTTTTGTTTGGTGCTGTTAAGCAATTATATCACTAAAATGAGGATTAAAACTAGATTAAAGAGTGGGGTTAAGTCCTAAGGTTTGGTTTATTCGAAACTTTCGTTGGTCTATCTCTTCTCTTTTATAACTCAATCTAACTCCCGGTCCCGGGTGTTCGATTGGAAAATTCTTCGATGAAAACAAGGATTTTAATTCTAAAAATGGTTTTGACGGATCTTTCAAGTTTAAAGGAAATAGGATTAAAAGATGAAGGACATCGATTCAAGTATTAAATATACCAACTCTAAGGATGGCTATATCTAATCAAGAACTTAACACTTCATTTTTATTTCAAAAGAAAAAGCTTAGAAAGATCCATCAATGGCATTAAAATTTGGAGAAGATAGAGACCAACATGGTTTTTGAACAAACCTCACATTTAGACTTAACCCACACTAAATTAACTACTCATGCTTTGACATAAACATAATGGAATTGAAAGAAAACATAATAAAACAAGTTAATCTAAAGACAATAAGGAAGAACTAAGTAAAACTGAAAGGAAATCAGATATTAAAGCGATAAAAACAGTACTTAAGGCAGAAATACTTAAGTGCTTCCAAGAGAATCCAAAGATTCAAAGGGGAAGAACACTTAAGAGAGGAGAACTTGACAAGAATTGAAGAAATAAAGAAGAACAAAGCAAGAAATATGAAGAACAATGTAAAAATGAGCTCTGAACAGTAAGAACTATGGAATACGTTATATTTTTCTCTACTGTAGAATGAAAACTGATCTGGTAAAATTAGGGAGACTACCCCTTTAACAAGTCAAGAAATCTACCAAAATAAAATATCCTAACAGAATTCTAATGTTAAAGTACCAAACTACCCTTAAAATGGCAATAAAAGAAGCTTCTAATTTCCTAAAATGGCCCTGAGTTCGCGTCAAAATCGTCCTCACTGGTTCTGATAAAACTGGGTCTCTATCGATAGGAGGATATCTCTATCGATAGAGAAGTCTACTGGTATGAATTCGCTGAAACTTCTATCGATAGGAAGATATCCCTATCGATAGAGATGTCCTCTGGTCTTCTGTGGTTGAACCTCCTATCGATAGGAATGGTCCTCTATCGATAGAGGAGTCTTCTGATCATTTTTGATTTAAGCCTTCTATCGATAGGAAGGGATCCTCTATCGATAGGGAATGCGTCTGATCTTCTTTGATTGATCCTCCTATCGATAGGAGTGATCCCTATCGATAGAGGATCTCTTTTTCCTGGTTCTTTACTAGGGGCTCTATCGATAGGGATAAACCTCTATCGATAGAGGGACTTTTGATTCCCAACCATCAGTTCTTCCTTCCTTGGTTCTTTGATCCGGACCCACTTTTGCTCCTCCCGAGCCTTCAATTGGTACTCCATCAGTATTGCCAATGGTTCCGAGGCCTTCATTCATGGTAGAATCTTTTGGCATTCATTCAGCACTCGAAAACCTGAAAGGGTAGAAAAACAACTACGCGTGCAATATCATTTAAATAGAAACATTTGCCTACGCATAATTGCCAAATTGAGCGTATTGAGCCACGTTATTATACAATATAGTGCGCTCATCACACCCCCCAACTTGAAGATTGCTAGTCCCTAGCAACGCATCATACTTAACAACAGAAAAGAAAGATTATTTCCCATGCAAGTCTAATTATCAATCATGCTTGATTTCGTTATTTTCATGTGTACTCGGCGCATATAGTAAGAATGAGCAATGTAAAACACACACAACCATTCATGAACTATAAGGAACAAGTGAGATTTAGCAATCTATTTAAGCAATGTTAACCAAAGCGAGCCTTGATTCCAAATCTCTCAGTTTGCCCTCAAAACAAATTGCGAACTCTCATGAATTTAAACTTTGCATCCCTAACTTGCGCGAATATACACACCGAAGATGTGGTTATGCATTCAAGGAATAAGCGCAATCACAATGAAAGTACTTTGGTATGCGTTGATGGATCATAACAATGTGATATAGGAATGCCAAGTGCTTAGAAACACGTAACTACTCAAACATGCATCAAGATAGAATCCAAATTGTAATTAGAATCGATTGGGACTTTAAAAGCTTATAACATTCATGGGTTTTCATATCAAGGTTTGAAGTACAAAAAGCGACACCGGCTTATATGTGGTTTAGGTAATCTACCCCTAGCCGGTGTCGTGAGACTCCCAATGTGCACCATACCATGAAGATTACACAACATGAAAAAGAAAGAAAAACACGAACTAGACTCAATGACTTTGCTTTGTCTGACTCTATCCTCCTTCTACTCTAAAAACTCTCTTCTACAATGTCATCTCCCCCTGAATCTTCCCCACTGTCCTGGCTGTCCTCTTCCTCTGTCTCACTCTCCTCTTCCTCAGAAATGTATGGCCGCCCTGTCTGTGCAGCCACATAATCCATGGTGAACTGCTGTCGTCTCAGAATCTTCTTCTGGGTCTTCATGATCTCGGACTGACGACAGAAGATTTTCTTCATCATCTTCCACATCTTCTTCTTGAAGGAACCTTCTTCAGGCACTGCCACAGAGGGGCCTGAAGTCCTTGAACTAACCCGAGAAGCTGAAGGAACGTGGGTTCTAGCTGTCGGTGGAGGTCTCACAGCGGTTGGGTCTTTGGAGTGGGCCTTGCTTTTGCTTGCAGTGACCCCAGAAATGGGTCCCAGACCCTCAGCCCATGCATCACTAGATTTCTCCTCCACTCCCATGTTGAGGCACATTTGGGTGATCATTGCCGGGTAGGGGAAATTCGCCCTACGCATGGTGTTGGTCCTGAATTCCACCAACTGTCTAAAAATGTATCTCCCAATATCGATCACGTCGTCATGCCGGAAGGAGTAGACTAACTGGACCTCCTTAGCCCCCAGAATGTTCTCCACCCCTCGGGGGTAGAGATTGTAATGCAAGATTTTGTTGAGGAGTCTATACTCCTCCTTAAGTCTCCCAACGGGGAATTGACCATGGAATTCGTTGGGATCGATGAACATCATATCCGCATAAAAGCGGGGGTCATACACCTCTTCCTCGCGTGGGAAGGTGCAAATGGTTTCATCAAAGGAGGGGCATCCTAAGTAAAATGTAATGGACATTGGCGTGATGAGGATTCGCTTACCCCGTACGGTTGACGTGATTTGGGTGATTTCCCCCTCGGGCCTCTCGGGAAGTCGCATATTTGTGAAGAATGACTTCACAATGGGTAGAATATACCCTTTGACCGGTTCGAACCATTTCTTCAATCCTCTCCTATCAATGATGAGGACCGCCTCCTCTTCGCCAATGTGTTTCCGGTGAACCATCCTCTCACACGTGGCCTTGCGGGTGGCCATTGAACTTTCCCATTCCCGTTTAGCCGCGTTCTTAGGGTCTCCCCTTGATTTCTTCTTATTCCCCGAACCCTCAACCGCCTTACGCTTGCCCCTTTGAATGTCTTCCCTCCTTCGGGCTTCATCACTCGATCCCCCATGATGTTCTTCGCCCTCACTCACATTGGGGACCTTTGTACGAGCCATTGTGCTTGATTTTTGAGGTTTGGTGATGTAATTTCGGACTTTGAGGGTTAGGGCACGAAATTCGGATTTTTGAAGGTGGGTGAGGGGTTTTGGGTAGAAATAGGGTAGGATTTCGGTTGATTCGGGAAGGGTTGCGATGTTTCGGTGGATTGAGGAGAAAAATCGTGACTTTTGGGGGAGGAGGTGCGAAATTTTGGATGAGGGAAATGAAAAGGTTCGGGCGTATTTAAGGGATTTTTGCCGATTCTGGGTTCTCTATCGATAGAGAAGTGGTCTCTATCGATAGAGAAGGCTACTGATGAAACTTTTTACTTGCTCCTATCGATAGGAGACTTTTCTCTATCGATAGAGATACCTTCTGTCCGAATTTTTGGCTTGGCCTCTATCGATAGGAATACTCCTCTATCGATAGAGGATACTAAAAAAGTTGCTCTATCGATAGGAACAAACCTCTATCGATAGAGGTTGAATCTGTTTGTTTTCTGCTCTGATCCTCTATCGATAGGAATAACCCTCTATCGATAGAGATTCCTTCTGACTGATTTCTGCTCGGCCCCAAATTCTTCATCTTTTGACCCCTCTTCTTTTCATCACCCATTCAAACACTCTCAACACACCTCCTAACATCCGGTTTCCTAATTGTTCCGTGAAAAATTGGATGACTCGGACTTGGTTCAAAAATTTGGATTAAGAGACACGTTTGTGGTTCAATCATGCAAAGATAGCCTAATTTCCTTTTCTCCGTACATTATGGATTCCAAATTGATGCATGCAAGATGTTAAGCATGAATTGAGCATGGCATGGATTTCATATGAAGATTGAGTGCGGGATGCTTTTCAAATTAAATCTCCACTCTATATGATCAAATCACCCAATTACACACTTAGCTCAAAGTGTTCCAAATAGTTCATGTTTATGTGTGTGAATTGATGCTCAATGACAAATACATCGCATGCATGCCTCTTGTACATATCCAAATTATCAAGCATAGGTTTCAACTCTACTTTCATGGGAAATGGAACAGAATTTGAAAAAAATGGGACTAAAAAAGACTCAATTAACACTAACATTGGACTAACCCCTCCCCCCAACTTGAAAATTGCATTGTCCTCAATGCAAGAAGACAACGCACCATTTAAGCATAAAAGAGGGACGATCATACCTGCGAGGTGGAATGTCAACCACCATATACCTCGACCAAGTTTGAGGATTTCTCGCCACGTGCACTGTTTGTCATTGGAAGGGCTTCCAAGGTGTACTCTTTCAGCTCCAACTTGTGGACCATAGCTAGTCACATAGGATCATCGCCGGAGCTTTGTTGGACTAACAACCGTAGCACATAGTTACACCCATGACTTTGGGCTCTTGAATGCCGCATTCACCCCATACTTAGACCCAAACTACCAAGGCTGATGTGGTAGCGTGTACACCTTGCGAAGACTGAACCACCAACTACCTACTAAGAGCAAACATGACTACATGGGACATAAAATTTCATTAGCAGGTTAGTCCAAAATGAACAATAAATGAAAGTAAGCAATAAATCCACCAACTTCTTCACGCGAAGGACACGAGTACTACTTTTCTTCCTTGTCAAAGACTGTGTTTCCCTATTGTTGGAAGGACAGTATGCATGGGGTTCAACAATATCTAGAGAAGCAGCGCCATCATCTAATAGGCTACCACTCCCTTTGGAGGGGGTCCCCCCAAATTCTTTACCCCTTCACTCCGCTTTGAAGAAATCTCCACGGAGCTTGACACTAAAGCCGAAAGGGTTCAGACAGATTTCTCATTGTCCACGCGCCTGCCGTCAGACCCAACCTCAAGGTACTACATACGTAGCTTGACAAGGTGGCTATACCAGACCATCTGATGCCGTTCGAGCACGGCAAACACTGGAGGTATCACAAACTCCAAGGATTTATAGTCTCCTAGACTTCAAATAAAGCTCACGGACCCAAAGAATTGGGGTCCACATTGCCTGCATTGGACCCCCCATAGACAGGGTCACACAACTCCTCAATCAATTCCTAAGGATCAAAATTTTCAAGGGAAAAGTCCCAAATGGATAAGGGACATGTGACTGTGCTTGGTCTACTAGAGAGACCACAATGAGATTGTAGCCTGAATGACCATATTTCCTTTCCAAAATTGGATCAGTAAAGGGTGGAGAAAAATGGTCTAATCGAAGGTGCCAACTCATAACCTGCTGATGTTGGTCTGAGAGTCCCAAAAGTTTACTCTCCTGTTGATTCGTTTGAATGGGTAGAATCACAACAAGAGAATACTCAGTATTATCAGGGGGATCGGTTTCCACTTGCTTAGAAAAAATCTGAATTTCTAAAGGTACAGATTGGTCAATGGACAAATACGTTTGCGGTTTGTCCGGAGGTGACTCGTCAACAATGGGTACCCAACTTTCTATTCCCATAGCTTCGTCATTTACGAGTGAGGACAAGCACTCGAGCTCAGGTGAATCTAAAAATGTGGTCTCTTCAGCAGTGAGACCAATTTCAAGAGGATCGGGGAATACATGAGAGTTCTCTTGTTCTTGGTCTAAGGTATCAATGTGGTTCACACCACGGAACTCATCATCATCCCCGTTTTGCCTCTCAACATTGAAGATATTGTTCAAATTAGTCAATTGGGAGTGGATGTCACCAAAGGCTTGCCTATTTTGCTCAATAGTTTTTGAATGCCCTTGTAGGAACATCTGCAATGTGTCCTCTAAACTCTGCTCATTAGATGGTTGAGATGCATTGGAATCTACAACAGGTTTTTGGAAAGCATATTGTGGTGAATTGTTAGGTGGGTACCATAATGGTTCCTGCCATTGAGAATAATAGCCCTGGATTTCAAAATTGGATGGGCATAAGTATTCTCTCATAGTTCGTGCAAATGGGACATCATTGACCTCCGATTGGGTAGCCATTGTGGTGTTAGGGGGATTGTTTGTGTGAATGAGTCTATGCGTAGCGTGTCAAGTGTAAACACTCATACACCAAAGACAACTCCTAACAATTAAGTGTGAGTTCAAAAAGAAAATAAAATATGCGAATTGCACGTTCCTTTGGCTTGCGTTACACCTTAGGTTTACCAATATGGGTAGGTTAAAGGTTTCCGCCAAAGAAACTTGCACTTTGCAAAATCCGCGATTTCTCTAAATCAACTATTCAAATCCCCGGCAACGGCGCCAAAAACATGACCGGACCGGCAAAGTGCTTGTCGTTAGGAGTGTGCCGGCCTCGTGGTCAGTGGTTTAATTTTATAAAACTGGACTTTCCTCAAAATATTTAAAAACGAGTATAGGGATAGTCCGGAGTATCGATCCACAGGGAAAAGAACGTTATAGTCAGAGAATACGCAAATTGATATTTTCGACGTTTCGGACGTCAACCTCAAGGTTTTGTTTGGTGCTGTTAAGCAATTATATCACTAAAATGAGGATTAAAACTAGATTAAAGAGTGGGGTTAAGTCCTAAGGTTTGGTTTATTCGAAACTTTCGTTGGTCTATCTCTTCTCTTTTATAACTCAATCTAACTCCCGGTCCCGGGTGTTCGATTGGAAAATTCTTCGATGAAAACAAGGATTTTAATTCTAAAAATGGTTTTGACGGATCTTTCAAGTTTAAAGGAAATAGGATTAAAAGATGAAGGACATCGATTCAAGTATTAAATATACCAACTCTAAGGATGGCTATATCTAATCAAGAACTTAACACTTCATTTTTATTTCAAAAGAAAAAGCTTAGAAAGATCCATCAATGGCATTAAAATTTGGAGAAGATAGAGACCAACATGGTTTTTGAACAAACCTCACATTTAGACTTAACCCACACTAAATTAACTACTCATGCTTTGACATAAACATAATGGAATTGAAAGAAAACATAATAAAACAAGTTAATCTAAAGACAATAAGGAAGAACTAAGTAAAACTGAAAGGAAATCAGATATTAAAGCGATAAAAACAGTACTTAAGGCAGAAATACTTAAGTGCTTCCAAGAGAATCCAAAGATTCAAAGGGGAAGAACACTTAAGAGAGGAGAACTTGACAAGAATTGAAGAAATAAAGAAGAACAAAGCAAGAAATATGAAGAACAATGTAAAAATGAGCTCTGAACAGTAAGAACTATGGAATACGTTATATTTTTCTCTACTGTAGAATGAAAACTGATCTGGTAAAATTAGGGAGACTACCCCTTTAACAAGTCAAGAAATCTACCAAAATAAAATATCCTAACAGAATTCTAATGTTAAAGTACCAAACTACCCTTAAAATGGCAATAAAAGAAGCTTCTAATTTCCTAAAATGGCCCTGAGTTCGCGTCAAAATCGTCCTCACTGGTTCTGATAAAACTGGGTCTCTATCGATAGGAGGATATCTCTATCGATAGAGAAGTCTACTGGTATGAATTCGTTGAAACTTCTATCGATAGGAAGATATCCCTATCGATAGAGATGTCCTCTGGTCTTCTGTGGTTGAACCTCCTATCGATAGGAATGGTCCTCTATCGATAGAGGAGTCTTCTGATCATTTTTGATTTAAGCCTTCTATCGATAGGAAGGGATCCTCTATCGATAGGGAATGCGTCTGATCTTCTTTGATTGATCCTCCTATCGATAGGAGTGATCCCTATCGATAGAGGATCTCTTTTTCCTGGTTCTTTACTAGGGGCTCTATCGATAGGGATAAACCTCTATCAATAGAGGGACTTTTGATTCCCAACCATCAGTTCTTCCTTCCTTGGTTCTTTGATCCGGACCCACTTTTGCTCCTCCCGAGCCTTCAATTGGTACTCCATCAGTATTGCCAATGGTTCCGAGGCCTTCATTCATGGTAGAATCTTTTGGCATTCATTCAGCACTCGAAAACCTGAAAGGGTAGAAAAACAACTACGCGTGCAATATCATTTAAATAGAAACATTTGCCTACGCATAATTGCCAAATTGAGCGTATTGAGCCACGTTATTATACAATATAGTGCGCTCATCACCTAGCCTATGTACGGGTAATATGGTCTTTTGGCATGTGGACTTGCCGAACTTCTTCAAATCTATTCTGAGAACCTTCAATTGACCCTCGAGGCATGTTAATGACCTCATGTTTGGATGTTTCAAGATAGCTGGCGCAATGAAGTCATCTCGGACCAATTAGAAGTCTTTTTGGTCTCCATTCACCCTAGAAGGGCAAAATTATCTTTTTGCACTCAAACTTTTCCTGAGTCTTTTGGAACAACCCGATTGAATTTTGAGAAGTAGTAATATTCTTGCACATACTATGGAAGCATCCTGAGTTGATTGCATTGATATTTGAAACTTGTTTCTCATGATTTGCCTATCTAGGTGGAAAATGGTCTTGTATGCTCGAACTATGCCGAACTTTCCAAGGTTATCCAAGTGAATCTCAAAACATGCTCACGAGACTGTACGATGCTTGAAAATTCCCTTGGTGAAGTATGTCGGTCTCTAGATCCCCTCTTTTGTTTGCTCATTTAGGGGCAAAATGGTTTTTTCTAGTCTCCTTTTAATGCCGTGCTTCGAACCATTTCAAATGGTCAGACAAAATATGATATCAACGGGAAGGTTTAAGGTCAAAAGCTATCCTATGCATGAATTATTTGTTGTACTCTCTCTCTCTCTCTCTCTCTCTCTGAGTCTATATTTCTTATATAATTTATTCATGTGGAGTATTGTAGAAAAATGAATTTCAAACTCAATTTGTTGGTGACTTTGACCCAAAAATTAAGTGGGACCTTAATAGCAATGAGGTGTGTCGAAGTGGGTCTGAATACTCCTAAGTTATGAGTTCAAGCCTAGAAAAGAATGAAAACATTTATTAAGAATTGAATGAGAAATTAAATCTCAAAGTGTGGTCGAGCTACTTAGTTCCTTAAAGATGAGGGGTTTTTTCTACTGGAATTCAATAGAAAGGGGGTTGAGCGAACTTTTTAAAGCAAAATACATGGTGAGATGGAATTTATTGAAGATAGCTTAACCAGTACTTTTGCTTAGACGGTGAAAGACCTTAGCTGAAAGCTAAGATAACCCTAAATAGCAAAAGAACAAATTACCAGTGATGTGAGAAAGTGAAAAGTCCAACCTCACATTGGAAAATCAAGTCGTATATGATGGCTATACAAATTCCAAGTTTGCCTAAAGGGCCACGCAAGGTGCAAGAACTACGATTCTTCCTCAAATTAGTCAAACTTAATTAATTTTTTTATAAGTATATATAATGCTATAGGCGGTCATCGAGGGCTTCTCAGGTGATCGGAAGGGCTTTGGACCCCTTGGAGATACCGAAGTTTTTTGAAGGAGTGGTGACCTAGATAATATGGGTTTTGACCCAAACTATCACATTGTTGCTGTCGTCCATCGAGACTGGAGTGGACGGTTTGGACCAAGACTGAGATTGGGCCGTGTGCCGTAGGCTCGTGGGTCATGAGCCTTGGTTTGGGCTTGATTCTACTTGGGTTTGCGATTGGGTTGGTGCTTGGGGCCCGAAAGTCTTATTCTTTTACTTCAATGACATTTTAGAGTCTTATTCCTTTACTGCAAGGACATTTGGCTTTTTTGGCTTTGAATCCAATCCTTGTGTGGTCTTGGCGAAGTCCTGTTCGTAGTTATGTAGGAATCAAAGAGTTTGTGACTATTTGATTTTCTTCACATGTCAGCAATAACCTTCAAGACTGCATTAGTTTTGCAGACTAATAGATCCAATTGAATCCACAATTTAATTCAAAATACATAGAGAAATTGATTCTGATTCAGTTGAAAGGTCTCCTATGTTCTGTACATATTTGGCTTTTGCATTATGTTTTCAAAACAAGAATTTCCTGTCTTCTTCAATCTCGAGAAAAACAATAGTGTTTTTGTTACCGTTATTATGTTCCATTGACAGAAAGCACACCCCGGTCAGTTTGCCAGACAGTTCGGACTGTGCTAACTCTAATGTTCTTCGTTTATATCTTAGTAGACGAACGACAGACGAATCCTCCAGCACTTGGGTGAGATGGGAAATATGTCTTAAGGACACGATGTGTTTACATAGGTCGCAATTTGCATTATCTAATTCTATTATCGGATCTGTTACCTATATTTTTGTTTCTACAATCTTTCTGACATATCGTTTATTTTTCAATTGTTTCTACTGTAATTTTGCAAATATAGTATAGTATATTTATTTTTTAGGACCGTTTAAATATTGTTTTGCTACATTAATTTTATCATTTTTGTCATATAAAAACACAATTTATTACTGATATCTTTGTTCATTTTTTAACAATTTTTGTAAGAAGCCTAAGATTTAAATCCATTTTTTAATAAATTTTGAATATTTAATAACTCATTTGTTGTTATTATTCTATTATTTAATTAATTAGATTTTATTGTTATTGTTTTATATTTTAGAACCAGAAAAAAATGATTTTTTCTCTAGCTCGCTCGAGTTAGAGGCCGTTCGAGTGGTCTCCTCAGATTTTGAAACTGCAGAATCACAATTATGGAGATTTTGATAAAGGGGGATCGTTTTGTTTTTGGATTTATGGCTGTAAGTGCGCGATTTATACCTAATATTGTTATATAACTCTTAGGATAGTCTGATTATATACTTTATTCACGAAATCAGAGGTTTGGAGAGAATTTGGGAGAAAATTTCTAAGTTTTGCTTGAGAATTCTTGGAGGAAGCTCTGTCCATTTTATACCAGCAAATTTGTGCTTGTTTGAGCTTTGTTCTACGGATCTGAGGTAGGTTTAGTTACCTACCAACCTTAGGTTTTAGATTTTGTCATTAATTTCAAGGTTTGAGCATGATTAGATCGATTACGCATGTTAGGGTTAGCCCTTAGCAGACATATCCATTGTTCCTAACTCTTTTTTCCGATAACTTGGTAGCTTGTCCAAAAAGCTGATTAATTCAAGGTACCAATTTTATCATTCGGAGTAGGTGACTCAATTCAAGTAGCGACAAACTCTGTTTGGACTGACCCAATACAAGAATAGATAGCAAACGAGTGGAACTCAAATCAGATGAGACCTACTTAAAAGATGACATTGATTTCATTTTATGCAGATGGGCCTTTTCCCTCTTTCATTTTCATTATTTCAAAGCAGGATTTGACATAAGGTAAGTCTGATCTCTCAAGTTTCAATCAGGGCGTTTAGGATATTCAACAAAAACTTTCACACGACTTTCATTGATACTTTCGGGAATATAATTTTGGATGAGAGAAAAACATCTTACAATGTCTTTTCTTATTGGAAAATAGCAGAACAAAACAATCGAAAACCACACCATTTACTAAAAGTACTTCCTCTCAAAAAAAAAAAAAAAGAAAAAAAGAAAAAAAGAAAAAAGAAAGCCACACCCATAGTAATATATATCTCAATTTCTCAACTTGGAATATGAGAACTATACGCATTCGTTTAGCAATCAGGATTTGCCAAGAGGTAAGCTTCAACAGCCTTGAAGATGCTGGAAGCCTTTTCTTTGCCAGCCTTGATTTCCTCCTCTGTGATTTTGTTGTCGCCTTTGGAGTGATAAATGCTCCTATTCTTGCAGATGGATCCTCCATTGGGAGAGGCTACAATCTTAATGTGGTAAGAGATTGATTCAAAACCATCCAAAGCATCACCTTCGATTATGCTGTAACTGTATGTGAAGTTCTCCTTGTCGACGGCATCAATCTTGTGTTTCACACACTTGTGTTTGCTGGCTTCGCCGAGAGTGATGAGCTTGATAGTTCCAGCTCCTCCATCTCCTTCGAGGGTTTCCACACTCTTGATGGCCTGTGGAAGGACCTTGGGGATGAGGGTGTCACCGTCAAGGACAAAGGCCTTGAACATCTTGGCCGGAGGGATTGAGGAAGTGACCCCCATATCATAAGTGATGGCACCCATAATGTTTTAGAAGTGTGGAAATTGAACAAATGAAGAAGAAGAAGAAGAAGGAGGAGGAGGAGGATTGGTTGTTATGTGAGTGAATGGTGTGAAGAAAATGTGAGAAGTAGAGGAGCTATTTGTAGAGCACTCAAGTCTAAAGGTCCTCTTTTGTGGACTATTCTAAAAAACACCAAGTTGATTACTATATATGTGCAAATCATTGAAAAATAAATAATTTGAAGTCAATTAAGTGGAATGTGAAAGTAGCTTCTGTACCATCATTTGCCTTCACTTTTATCTGTTACTAAACGTATCCATTCCCGTACGTCCCGTTAGCATTTTTATTTGAGATATATACGAAATTGCTTCATTAGGTCTTTTTGGTTCAGAATTTGATTTGCCTGTCCAAATTTTGTACATAATCTTTTTATCTTGAGTGAAAATGCACTTGATCTGTCTCTCCTCACAGAGATTATTCTAGTAATGCAGAGCTTTAAGGCTAGTGAAAACCCAGGTTGATAGCCTAATATATGTGAGCCAGTTTTAATTATTGGTGGGTCATTCTTTTTTCTTAATAATTTGGTTTGGGATATCAACGTTGACCACAACCTTTTGTATTTGAAATCTGAACTTCTAGCAGTTTATCACACGTAGCAACCCTTAAATTAGACATTACAAAATCATCCAACAAAACCATAGTCTATACCATAAAATTTATCCTCAAATTAAAGTAAAACATGAGAAACAGACTCATTAATCCCCAACCTAAGAGGCTTAAAAAACTAGGTTAATGCTCGACACTATTTGCCTATCTGCCTGTTTGTCTAACTACTACATATGCTCAGAGGTTATAGTACACGTGACACCCTCTCTCCCTCTTTTTTTGTTATAAATTTAAAAATCTGACGTAATCACATGCTATCCACCTTTGATTGTATTTCCTACTCCCATTTTTTTCTCTTAGTTGACTGTATCCACTTATTCTTTGTTGATTGGACTCATTTATACACTTTTATGATTGTCAAACTCTTTGTCCAACATAAATTTTAACCTAATTATCACCATTGTACAATCCTAATCTCCTATTCTTCCTCCCCCATGTATCGCATCACGTGCATCACCATGCGGTGTTGCTAATATAAATAGGAACGACCCTAAGTAATCCCAATCTTCTATGAAAAAATTCTCTTGATGCCATGATATTTTGACTATCTAATTGAAGAGTAGTTGCTAAATGTGTAAGCTCTAAGAATAAAGTGAATGGCCAAGCCCCAATCTAGAAGATTTGACTTCAACATATTTGTACAATCTTTTGGGGTCAAAATTCACGTCCCAAAAGACTTTATTATATATGATATGGGAATGCGATGGCTATTTGGATTAATTTTTTCTTCATTCAGCTGCTTGGTATTTGCTTTAATATGATCCACTGCTTAAACCAGCTATATTACTTTTTTGATAAATCAGAGAATTCAAGCTAATTTAAGTCTTTTGGGACATCAGTGTTGACTATAACGTATTGTTCATATGGTATATATGAGACAGATCATAAAGACGACATAATAGTAGTGTGGGGTTATATTTTGTGGGACTCCCCCAAGGCTAGAAAGAAGGAACCAAATGCAGTCTTATCCAGTCTGATTCGCAAAGACCTAGCTGCACAAGAGATCACCCGTCAGCGACACTCCAACATATAGTCAAAATTCCCTCCAATAGTTAAGAAGTTGGGGGAATGCTCAGAGGATAGAAGTTCTATGAGCGCAAATATAAGTAATGAATATTGATACGTAAAGAGATTGCTTACAACCGATTTAGAATGAAGATGGTTAAAAGAGTTCTTACTAATCAAGCTGACATAAGTTCTCCAAGTGATCGATTTATTTTTCAATGGTCTTCACGCTTATGTATACGGATCGATTGAGTGTTTTTAATTTTGTATAAACTTGAGTGCATTCCTCGTACTCACCATCTCCGATTGTGGACTGATTCGACATGTTGATCAGCATGATGGGGCCGATGTTAGCAAGCCGATCCGATCGTAACGCGAGTAGGGCCGAGCCTGCGCAGTGTCTCTAATGTTAATGTAGCGTCAAATGCACATGCTTTCATTTAGCTATATCGGTAATTTCTGTACCATAGCCGCACTATGTTTGAGAATCGTAGGCTAGGTGAATTATGGGTTTGCCGACTCGGATAATTATGGCTTGCATAATTGCCCCTTAGCTTGCTGTTGCTGGCCATATTTCTACTTGGTTGCGCGACAGTGAGCCAACCATGTTGATCGAGGTTGGGGGTCAGCTCCTCTTCTCTGTCTAATGAACGTGCCGCCAACGCTACGCTTATTAAATGTGATGTGCCGTTTGATTATTCTTTAATTTGGGTAGTTGTCTCAAAAACCATCCTTTCATTTCTCCTGCCTAATCCACTTGTAAATAAATGAGAAATACCATTTAGTAGGCCTGCTTACTTAGTCCGAGCACTCTGAATTTCTGTCATTCTTGCTTTCGTGGCTGCTCTGCGATTTTCGTAAGTGTTGATCCCTTTCTTTTGTCTCTTCGATGCCTACGGCTCTAAGAAGGATGTTTACTGAGGAGCTTAGAGATAGATTTAGAGAGATATAAGCCATCCCTGACAACGTAGTTGTTTGTCTCTTGGAGGGGAACGAGACCCAATGGCAATTCCTCACTTTTTTCGTCTTAGCTATAGTGGAGGAAGGCGTTAGCTTTCTCTTCCAGTAGATGATTTGTGAGGCTTTGTGTTTTTGGGAATTCCCTTTTCAGGCCATAGGAAACTTTTATACATTAATTTCGGGGTTTTCGCCCTCAATGAGATTCTCGATGTCAACATGGACATGGTGGCCATTTGGCACTGTTATTTTTTAAGGAAGGCTCCATGCAAGACCGATGGAGTTGAGGGAGAGTGAAGGCCTCAGAGATACTTTCTCTAGGCTCGCAATTCTTCCCCAATCCTAGTTGAAGGTCTCCCATCCTCATCCAAGGGCCTAGACCCCAAAATAGTTGAAGTATCGGGGGCATGGGAGAACCCTGTCACCGTTGAGGAAGTTGAGCGCATTCCACGCGTTGAGGTGACTCTCGAAAAGTCTCCCCCATTTTTTCCTTTGTGCCCTTTTATTTTGGGATAATCTTTGCTCTGACCTGCTCCTCTGCTTGACAGTAAAACCCCTAGAGACCCTACAATAGAAAAGAGAAACCTAAAACCTCAACCATCAAAACCAGCCCTTAGCAGACAAACCCAATATTATTCCTGAATACAACTTTGCTGGCAGCTCAAACTCTTTTTTTCCGATTTAAGCTGATTAATTCAGGGTACCAATTTTATCATTCATAGAAGGTGACTCAATTAAAATCTGTTTGGACTGACCAAATATAAGAATTTATAGCAAACAAGTGGAAACCGAATCAACCACTCATACGGTTATGCAGACAAGACCTATTTAAAAGATGACATTGATTTCATTTTATGCAGATGGGTCTTTTCCCTCTTTCATTTTCATTGTTTCAAAGCAGGATTTGACATTAGGTAAGTTTCAATCAGGGCAGCCCTTTAGGATATTTAACCAAAACCTTAACACGACTTTCATTGATACTTTCCAAAATATAATTCAGGATGAAAGACAAACATTACACACTGTCTTTTCTTATTAAGAAATGGCACCAAAAAAAAAAAGAAAGGAAAATGACACCTTTTAATAAAGGCACTTCTTCTTGAAAAAAAAAAAAGATAAAGAAAAATGGAAACCCACAGTAATATATATCTCAAGTTCTCAACTTGGAGTATGAGAACTAAGCATTTCCTTTAGCAATCAGGATTTGCCAAGAGGTATGCCTCAACAGCCTTGAAGATGCTCGAAGCCTTTTCTTTGCCGGCCTTGATTTCCTCCTCTGTGATTTTATTGTCACCTTTGGGGTGATAGGTGCTCCTGTTCTTGCAAATGGATCCTCCATTAGCAGAGGCCACAATTTTAATGTGGTAAGAGATTGATTCGAAACCATCCAAAGCATCACCTTCAATTATGCTGTAACTGTATGTGAAGTTCTCTTTGTCGAGTGCATCAATCTTGTGTTTGGCACACTTGTGTTTGCTAGCTTCGCCAAGAGTGATGAGCTTGATAGTTCCAGCTCCTCCATCTCCTTCAAGGGTTTCCACACTCTTGATGGCCTGTGGAAGGACCTTGGGGATGAGGGTGTCACCGTCAAGGACGAAGGCCTTAAACATCTTGGCCGGAGAGATTGAGGAAGTGACCTCCATATCGTAAGTGATGGCACCCATGATGTTTTAGAAGTGTGGAAATTGAACAACTGGAGAAGGAGAAGAAGAACGAGGAGGAGGAGGAGGAGGAGGATTGGTTGGTATGTGAGTGAATGGTGTGAAGAAAATATGAGAAGTAGAGGAGCTATTTATAGAGTACTCAAGTCTATGTCTTCTTTTGTGGCTGTGGACTATTCTAAAAAATACCAAGTTGATTAATATATAATTTGAAGCCAACTAACAGAAATGTCAAAGTAGCCGCTGTACCATCCAAATAATTCTCATTCTTTTGCAAATGATAATTTGAAGTCATTTCGCTTTTTGATTTTCTAAGCTGGTAGACTGGAGGCATTTTTTTTTTTATAATGTTAACAGTAGTAATCAAAATAATATTGGAGTGGAAATTGTTCATCTTCTGGAAATAATCAATTCTCTTTCGTCGAGATTTGTATAACAAAATTGAATTGTACGTGCTTAGGTCTAAGAGATAAGCGTTTCGTGACTCGTATGCATTTGTCGAGATTTGTAACAAAATTGACTTGTGAAGGGTGATTCTATGCATTTCAACTAGAAAAGTCGAGTGATATGCTTAGATGTACGAGCTAAGCAGCTCGTGACTATGCATATCTGTTGAAATTTGTGTAATAAAGTTAAATTGTGTGCTTAGGTCTACAATCTAAGCGGTTTGTGACTCAGCCACGTTCGTCGAGATTTGTGACGCAGTTGTGACTTTATGCATTCTAACCAAAAAAGTCAAATTGTGGAACCTGAACGAGCATTAAGAACCTTTTCTAGGTGCTAAGCATCATTACTGGGGATTTTAATGGGCAATGAATGCATGTGACTTTCAAAGTCTACGGTGAACTTGCGGGCACACTGTTATGGAATCGCACATGCTGTTGCAAGGAATGGTGCACACCATGAGTCCAAACGTTTCTGCGGGGCATATAATGCTCATGACTTCGAGATCTGAACCGTTATGGGGCTTGTCGTTTCAGGAATGACGCACATGTGTTAGGGAATGACACACACCATTTGTTAGAAGACTTGACGGAGCAATAGATGCTCATGACGTTTTGGGATGTGAACCGTTCTAGCGCACTGATGTTGTCATTAACGCACCAAAAATAAATTTATAAAAAGTCAAGGCTTCAATCTAACCGGAAGGATAGTGGAAAGACCAGGATAATCCACGGGGATGGAAAAGCTAAGCTACTATATTTTAATAATTTATTTCTAATTTAATAGAGAGGTTGGAAGATTTGTTTAGTAAACTAAAACAAAAATTGGAAACTAGAGAAAAAATTAAGAAGCTAAACAAAATTAGAGTGTTGGAAACTTTGGTGGAAAAAAGGGCCAGGGTTTCGATTTCACTATTTTCTTCTTAATGCAATCAGTATTTGATTCACCGTAATATTCAACTGTGTAGACATAACATACGAATTCATACACCGTAAATATTATCTCAACATAGCGTGAATTGTCTCACCGGCACGATCCATATCAAGTATGGACCATCTCTTCGGCACAATCCGTCTAACATTGTATAACCTATCTTCATATCCAGTACAGCGCCTGTGGGCCCAAAAGTACACCAAATAGTGGTGGAAATTTATCCGAATTAATACTCTGAGTCAATTGGGTGGCCCAGCTGTCAAATAAATTATCACCTATTTTAATTAAAAGATTAACACAAAATACATGTTAAAAATAGTGTATTCACATTATTTATTTATTTTGATGATGCCAATATTACAAATGAAAATTATATATAAACAAATTGATGTATGGAAAGTTGGTACTCACACGTAAGGATCTAGATCATAGTCTAAGCGTACCATGACCATGGAACTATCATCGAACGAAATCCGTATTGAAATTGCTATTATATTATGATGATCATGTTTGATGTTGATTTGTTTGAGCAAAGCACAGGTTTTCAAAAGCTACAGGGTGCGGTTGACCGGCCACTGTCTGTGGTCAACCGGGCTATGCGGTCGACCGGAGCTAACAGGCGGTTGACCAGACCAGACGGTCGACCGGGACCATCGTGCGGTCGACCGGTCGCTGTCTTGTGCGGAAATATGCAGATTCAAGTTTGGCAAAGATTTATTCGATGAGATCTTTCCCTAAATAGCTCAAACGGTCGATTGAGAGGATTTTGAAAGATTGGAAGATCATGCAATCATTTTGGAAATCACTAGGCTCCTCCAAGATTCGGGATTTCGCGTATTAGGGTTTATATACCCTTTGGCTGCATTTACAGAGCACCTCTTCGTATTTACAGAGCTCTACTGCACTACCAAGTTACTCTCTACCATTGAATCAACAACTCTCACGTGGCTACACATTGTATTGATTTTTGGAGTGAGTTTCTTTGAGAGAAGGAGTGAGATAAGCTAGCATAGTTCATTCTTCTTGTTCTTCTCCTCTCTGTACGAATTGTGTGAAACCTTGTATGAAGTCTCCTTCATTAATATCGTATCGCTAATGTATGTGTGAGGTTTGCGAAGAACAAACCTTGGGTAATCGAATCTGGGTATAAAGATTCGGCGGTTCGGTTAGCTCCTCGGGAAAGCTAACGGGAAGGAGGATTGTAAGGGTTTGTGTGACACCCAAAGTCACTCGTGTTCTAGTAGATCAAAGTGACTCCTAGGGAGTGGACTAGGCTGGGCAGTGGACACGCTCAGACCGAACCACTATACATCGGTTGCATCTTCTCCTCCTTATCTTTATTTACGCTTTCATTGCTATATTGTGTGCTTGTCATTATATCTGCTTAAATCCATTCTTTAATAAGCTCTAATGATTTTTAGTAGTAATTTTTATTGAAACCCAATTCACCCCCTCCCCCCCCCCCCCCCCCTCTTGGGTTGCCACCTGGGTAACAATACATTTTCAAGAATTTAATAATTTAATGATTTTATTTGTTTTTAGTAAATTTTTGAAATTTATTTTTACTTTTATATATTTATAGTTTATGTCACACCCCAAAATAGAGGACATGACCGGCCGTGAATCGCAAGGCCTCAACTTGCAGAACACGCAGCCTCAAAATAATAAAAGTAATTAAATTATTAAATATTATCGATTACCAAAAGACCAAGTTTCTATTCCCAAAATTCCAACCAAAAATTCCAAACCAACCGTGAGGCAAAACCACCATACGAACCAGCCAATAAAATGTACCTTCAAAGAATAAATAAATCAACGAAATCTATTTACTAAAATCTTAAAAGAAATGCGGAAGCTAAATAATAAAATTCTAAATGCAATGTCCTATGGAGGTCAATAAAATAAATCCCACAATTCCGCCAGAGTCCTTGCCTAACCTCCTGTCTCGCCTGAAAATGAGGTGGAATAAATCCGTCAGCTGAAAGCTCAGTGAGTAATATAGCATGCTAAGGGTAGAGAGTCAGATATGGCATACATAGAAAGGAGCGATAATTGAGAGTTCCAAGAATGGTTTCAAACAAATAAAGTCAAGGGTTCAAATATTGTATCAAGATGTCGACACTAATCAACGAATAACAATAGTACGATAATCACAAATAAAGTGGGAACCACAATCACCAAGTACCAAATGTCAAGTGTTTTTCTCAGGGCTTACAACCCGTTGGATCCAACATCGTACTTAGAGTCACCACAGCCTAACCCGGGTCTTTTCTCTAAGTCGATCCAGAATAGAGTCACCGCAGCCTTACCCGGGTCTTTTCTCTAATCTGTTGAGCACTAGAGTCACCACAGCCTTACCCGGGTCTTTTCCCTAGTGGCTAGGGTCACCACAGCCTTGCCCGGGTCTTTCCCCTAGACTTTTAAAAATAAGCACATAATCCCAATTAACAAAGAACAACGGCAACTGGAGTCACCTGCACCAGGAATATTCCCCGTGCCGCTGTACAATCTCAACATAATTAAAGGCCAATGAAAAGATAGCATGATAGATAACAAATAAACCTCGTATGCCGAAAGGTACATCAATTCCAATTTAAAATGAAATCAATAAATTAATTAACTGAATACCAAATCATAAGGAATAACATGGTATTTTTAGAAGAAAAGATAGGCTCAAAAGGGAATCCAAAGAACTGGATCACATGCTAAATTACTCACCGGAATTCGAAGATAACGCACTCGAACAAACAAAAAATAAAATTAACCTGAACATAGAATAAATCACAATGGTTACTAATTACTCAATTATAACAAAATAAAGTTAGATTTATACACTACTAATTAAACCTAAATCTAAGCTTAAACTCAAAGTCACTAAGATCTCAAGCACTAACTAAAACCATTCATCAAACCAGCCCAGCCATTCCACGAAATTCTTCAACAATACAATGCCTTGAACCTACAGAACCTAATATTTTATATATTACCCATCAATACAACCAACCCAATTCCCCTGTTCTCTTTTCTCCAATCATGAGATGATTTTAATGGTGGGTTAACTATACACCATAAGGATGAATACTGTTTCTATGCTCCTTAATTGGAGATAAAAGTAAAGCACGGAAGAGGAGGCAAGGGAAAGGACCCAAAAAAATGAAGAATTACTTACCCGAGCACAACCCTACTTTGTTGCCGCTGCCTCTCTCTTCTCCCAAAACATTCTTAGAATAAAAGCCCTAATGGCAGAATTCCTAGTATTATATAATAAATTCTAATACCCTAAAGCCCATTATCTAGAAGGTATCAATTTTATTGGGCCTTAAAAACGAAAACCCTAATAGTCCTATATTAAACTATTACCCCAAAAAAAAACATATAATGAACCCAATATTATAATTTTACCAAAGTAAAACTTGTACTCCCAAAATTATAATCATGTCTCTAGCACTTCTAATATACACAAAATAATTATCAAATGTCCGGACCAAATAATTTTAAATTTTAAATTTTAAATTAAATATTAAGCAAAAGTTGGGGTGTAACAGTTTAACTCCATTTAAACAATTCACTAAAGAAGGGAAAATAATTAAAAAAAGGATGCGAAGTCAAAGTTGGCTATTATTTTTTGTTTGAAGTAAATTATTCACAATTTTTTCTTTTATTTTTTTAAATGTATTTTTAAATGAATCTTCCTGCAAAGGACTGACCTGAATTTGATTGATTCTTCAACCAAATCTTATTTTATAACCAGACCATTATAGATTACTTCATTCTCCGCTCTCAAAATTGATGAAATGATAGAAGGCGAAATTGAGTGCCGAAATTTCGTTCCACATCGAAAATCTACATGTGGTCTTAGATATATAAAAAATTATGTAAACTACTACTAATAACTTAGACTTAAATATTTTGGACCATATGATTAGACTCCAACAAGTTATTGTATCAGTGGTATACATGAGATGTTACAGATAGTATTAGAGCAATTCATGTAGACAATCGAATAGGGTCGGGACTTTATTTTGCACCAAGATCACTCATGAATATGTTGGAGCATTTCTTGAAATTCCATCTCTCCCACCATTCAAATGTTTCAGCTATTGACCTAGGTGAAGCCCAGTCCAAATCGTCCGGTCCACTTACTTGTACTATTTCTCTATCTCCCACCCCTTTATAATTGTTGGTTGTCGGAATTTTAAACCCCTTCTACCTCTCCTACCTTCTATTATTTAACTTATTACAAATCTCTTTAGTTCCTTAAAAAATATAACGATCACTGTGGAAACAAAAATCTCCAAATCTCATTGTTTCTGTGCGTAAAATCACGTGTGAAGGGCCCTAAATGTTCTCATCATTTACGCACGCCAAATCACCTAGGAAAATTAGGCTGTGTTCGGTTATGGTTTTGAGAGATTTTCTCTCAAACAATTTCTGGAACCAGTTTCTGAAACAGTTTCAGAAACAGTTTCTGAAACATTCTCCCAGACAACTTTTTCTCTCTATAAAAGAAAAAGTTTCAGAAACAGTTTCTGAAACAGTTTCTGAGACACTTATAACCAAACAACGTCTCAGAGACATGTTTCTAAAACTACTTCAGAAACACCCTAAAACGAACACACCCTTAAAAGCCTTTGGTATGTGAACTGGGTTTATTCGATACTTATGTGCACAAAGTACTAGAGTTAAAATTGGTGCTTATTCGATATTTGATGGTTTATGAATTTGAATTGCAACAAATATGTTACGCAGAGAAAAAAAAGATAGTTCCTCCCCTAGCAATGTACCAATAACAAAAACGGTGTGTTCGCCCATACGAGATTGAAAAATTTACTTCCAACAATTCATAAACCCCCTTAACAAAATATGACCCATCTTCTGATCTATTCCACACCAAAGAGTAGCTTCCTCGTCATTCAACAGCAGAGATGAGTTATGCAAGAACATTTTCAAGTTATATAGTTCCTCTTCTCCCCATGAAAATAACTGTCTTCTAAAGTTTGAAATTCAAATTCAAATTGCCAAGAGTAGAATTACTTGAAACATACTATTTGAGCTGAATCGCTTTCGGTATCACGTGAGAGACCTGTTCGTGTTTCCGATTAAAAGGTCATGCTGGCAAAAGTAGGGTTACTTCTTCTTAAGCTAATCATTTATGGAGGTGATTTTTTTCTTTGCCCCAGACACGGCGTTAACTATAGGTTTTGTTTAAGGCATTGTTGTCGTAAAACCATACACTTTTCCATGGGTTCAACAAGGACGAGATTCCACTCGCCAACTTTGAAACTTAAGTGCAACTTACAAGACCTCATACACCTCAACACTTTTGAGTTGCTGCTTAAGTATTTCCTTCGAAATGGAAAAGCACCACCTGAACACACCATTGTTTAGAAACCAAGAGTCTATAGACAGTCCATTTTAATCACAGATTACCAACCTCCATAAGTTGTCCTTTTCCAAAGCAAATCTCCACCACCATTTTAGTAAGAGTAATTAATGCTAGGAACACAGATGTTCGAACACATTCGGACAAAGATATGTCCGGAACCGTTAAATGCACGCGGAACCCTTAATAATTTGTGAATCCCATGTGCATCCAACGTTCCAGACAAATTTGTGTTCGGAATATTTGTATTCCTAGACTTTTTGTTCCAGTAATAGGACAACATTCATTGTTCTAATTTTTCCGATTCATAGACCTCCTTGATCCTTGCTTCTGGTAACTGATTCCTAATTAACCATATGAAGTTTATTAGTAATGATCAAATATAGTCAAAACAATCATCCCATCATAACGATCTAACCCTCTGCCTAGTAATACCAGATTTCTTGGTCTCTTGATTCAGAGAATTGAAAATATAGAAGCCACTTATGGTGGTCTAGTGATTAGAAGCTAATTTGATGTAGTGATAGTCTGAATTCAGTCTAACTAGGGATTGCTTACTAGTTTTGTGTCGGATTGGAAATACTGTAGTCCATAGGAGCAACAAAATGACGTAATTCGTTACTCTTTAAAGCTATTTAGAGTACATTAAAAAGATTACTTTATAGCACTCTATATATCTGTTTGTTTAGACGTATAGATAGTGAGACAAGAATTCACAATTATGGACGTATCACTAAGAGTGACTTTTTTCCCATATTTTGGTATCTGGCCCCAACACCGATTAAATCCGGACATCAATTTCATCGTTCACAACAGCTAACTCAAAGGAAATCGAGACAAAATTCCGGTTGGACTTATTTAGTACAAGAGTTGATAGCTAGCAAACGAGTGGAAGTCGAATCAAGCCCTCATACAGTTATGCCGATGAGACCTACTTCAAAGATGACATTGATTTCCGTTCATATTATGCAGATGGTTCTATTCCCTCTTTTATTTTCACTGTTTCAAAGCCGGATTTGACATAAGGTAAGTATGATCTCTGAAGTTCCAATCAGGGCCAACCCTTTAAGATATTCACCCAAAACCTTGAGATGACTTTGATTGATGAAGGACAAATATTACAGTGTCTTTTCTTATTGGGAAATAGCAGAAACAAAACAATCAAAAATCACACCTTTTACTAAAGACACTTCCTCTCAAACACAAAAAGAAAAACAGAAAGGCACACCCGTAAGTATAATATATATCTCAAGTTCTCAACTTGGACTATGAGAACTAAGCATTGATTTAACAATTAGGATTTGCCAAGAGGTAAGCCTCAACAGCTTTGAAGATGGTTGAAGCCTTTTCTTTGCCGGCCTTGATTTCCTCTTCTGTGATCTTGTTGTCACCTTTGGGGTGATAAATGCTCCTGTTCTTGCAGATGGATCCTCCTTCGGGAGAGGCCGCGATCTTGATGTGGTAAGAGATTGATTCAAAACCATCCAAAGCATCACCTTCAACTATGCTGTAACTGTACGTGAAGTTCTCTTTGTCCACGGCATCAACCTTATGCTTCACACACTTGTGTTTGCTGCCTGCATATCGTAGATTGAAAATGCATGTTATTTTAAATTCAATCTGTATAAATGCCTAAATATATAGATGATAATGTCATAAGAAAGAAAATAATGAACTAACCTTCGCCAAAAGTGGTGAGCTTGATGGTTCCAGCACCTCCATCTCCTTCAAGGATTTCCACACTCTTGATGGCCTGTGGGAGGATCTTGGGGATGATGGTGTCGCCATCGAGGACAAAGGCCTTGAACATCTTGGCCGGAGGGATTGAGGAAGTGACCTCCATATCATAAGTGATGACTCCCATGATTTTTTTTAGAAGTGGGGAAATTGAACAAGTGAAGAAGGAGGAGGAGGAGGAGGAGGAGGAGGATTGGGTTTGTATGTGAGGAGGGAATGGTGTGAGGATAATGTGAGAAGTAGAGGAGGTATTTATAGAGTACTCAAGTCTAAAGGTCCTTTTGTGTGGGCTTTGGACTAGTCTAAAAAATACCAAGTTGATTAATATATGCAAATCATTGAAAATAACTAATTTGAAGTCAATTTTCTGGAATGCCAAAGTAGTCGCTGTACCATCGTTTTCCTTTCACTTTTTATCTATCAGTAAATGCATTCACTCTATGCATTATTCAGTGACCTTTTTCTCTTTGGTCGATTCCTATCCCGTTAGTATTTTCAATCCAGAAAACAGAACTACTTCGTTAGGTCTTTTTGATTCGGAAATTGACTTGGTCAATGTGTATGCTCTATGATTAACGTGAATGGCCAAACCCCAAATCTAGAAGGTTTGACTTCAACATCTTTGTACAATCTTTTGGGGTCAACATTCATGTCCCCAAAGACTTAAATTTATTATGATGTGGGGATGTGATGGGTATTTGGAATCATTTTCTGCTTGGTATTTGTTTGACTATTCCAGTGTTCATACCAAGTTGATGTTGTTACTGGAATCTGATGATGGTTTGAATAAGTTGTTGAGGTGCTGCTGATAGGTTGCTGCTGCTGCTGCTGATTCTAAGTTTCTGTTGTGGTGCTGATCTGTTGCTGATGAAGGTATTGTATATCAAACTGTTCCAGACCTGTACATAGAAATTTGTATTCAGAGACTTTCTCTTTAGAAAAATTAATGTCACACCCTAAATTCAGGGACATGACTGGCCGTGAACCATAAGCCTTGTGCTATGTGCCACACAACCTAACCGTCAACTTCACCTGAAAAATAATTTGGAATAAACACGTCAACTGAAATCTCATAGTAAGTGGTAAAAGAAAAAAAACAATCCAGATGAGGCAGAAAATCTTACAAGGTAGGAAATTAAAGAAAAAAACTAACTATACCTAACCGAAGAAACAAAAACAGGCCCAAAACAAAAGGCAGAAACAACAGAAACAGCAGAAAATCCCCTGCCTGTGTATGTCCAAAACACCAAAGCCTTGGAGTCAAAACCAAACCACATCAGAACCAGCAGCACCTCCTGATCTTCTAACCACCTTGGCAAATTGCCCAAACTGCAAGACCAAAACTCAGCAGCAGCACCAATTCTTCTGATATAACCCCTTGATGATCAAATCTTCCCAAATCAGACTAGGAACCAGAACATGATGAAATCCTTTAAACCAAAGTGATGGCAACTGAGACCCCAAGACTGCAGCTTGAAAACAACCAGCATAAAAGGAGAAACCACAGATATTTTAGCTCAACTTTATCCCAGTTATGCCGAGGGAGCAACCTCATTTTTCATCTTGAATTGGTCAAAATATGCGAAATTTTTGACTTTTTAGGAAGGATTAGATTCAGTAACTGGGGGTCTATGGTTGACCGATATTGCACACCATCATTTAGGTATTGCAATTCTTTCCTGATAGAGGGTCACATGTATAGGACCAACTAGGGCATTGCCGCATTGATCATGGCCTAAAAGATATTTTTGAAGCTCATAAAGGTCTATTTACAGTCCAGGGCCATAAAGGCCTCTATAAGATTCTAACAACGTCATGGCATGCTCAATTATCTCTTAACCGTTGTTGTAATAGACCTGTAAACTTCCCCCCATCTGCCTGAAAACTAAACGACCAAACAAGAAAAGGCACTGCAGACTCAACCAAAAGAAAACAAGCAGGAGACCACACCCAAGACAAATTAGACCAAAGACCTCTCATACCCCAACTATCAAGACCCGACATACAACTAAAACCAGACCAAAATGAAAACTGAACCCCACAACCAGAGTACACCAAGGGACTATAAAAGGGGAAAAAAACACCAGCCCACCAATAGAAGCCCCAAAATATATTTCACTCCTAGAACTCTACACAAAACCACCTCACCCCAAACCTAAATCAAAGAGACTCCATGACAGTAAAACCCCTAGACACCCTACAAAAGAATAGAGAAAACTAACACCCCAACCATCAAAACCAGCCCTTAGCAGACATATCCATTATTCCTGAACACACCTCAGCTGGCAGCCCAAACGTTTTTTTCCGATAACTTGGTATCTTGTCCAGGTGACTCAATTAAAGTTGCAACAAACTCCGTTTGGACTGACCCAATACAAGAATAGATAGCAAATGAGTGGAACTCGAATTAGATGAGACCTACTTGAAAGATGGCATTGATCTTATTTTATGCATATGGGTCTTTTCCCTCTTTTATTTTCATTGTTCCAAGGCAGGATTTGACGTAAGGTAAGTCTGATCTCTCAAGTTTCAATCAGGGCGTTTAGGATATTCAACAAAAACTTTAACACAACTTTCATTGATACTTTCGAGAATATAATTCTGGATTAAAGACAAACATCTTACAGTGTCTTTTCTTATTGGAAAATAGCAGAAACAAAACAATTGAAAACCACACCTTTTACTGAAGGTACTTCCTCTCGGAAAACAAAAAGGAAAAAAAAAAGAAAGCCACACCCACAGTAATATATATCTCAAGTTCTCAACTTGGACTTTGAGAACTAAGCATTCGTTTAGCAATCAGGATTTGCCAAGAGGTAAGCCTCAACAGCCTTGAAGATGCTGGAAGCCTTTTCTTTGCCAGCCTTGATTTCCTCCTCTGTGATTTTGTTGTCACCTTTGGGGTGATAAATGCTCCTGTTCTTGCAGATGGATCCTCCATCGGGAGAAGCTACGATCTTGATGTGGTAAGAGATTGATTCAAAACCATCCAAAGCATCACCTTCGATTATACTGTAACTGTATGTGAAGTTCTCTTTGTCGACGGCATCAATCTTGTGTTTCACACACTTGTGTTTGCTCGCTTCACCAAGAGTGATGAGCTTGATAGTCCCAGCTCCTCCATCTCCTTCAAGGGTTTCCACACTCTTGATGGCCTGTGGGAGGATCTTGGGGATGAGGGTGTCACCGTCAAGGACAAAGGCCTTGAACATCTTGGCCGGAGGGATTGAGGAAGAGACCTCCATATCGTAAGTGATGGCACCCATAATGTCTTAGAAGTGTGGAAATTGAACAACTGAAGATGGAGGAGGAAGAAGAAGAAGAAGAAGAAGGATTGGTTGGTATGTGAGTGAATGGTGTGAAGAAAATGTAAGAACTAGAGGAGGTATTTATGGAGTACTCAAAGTCTATAGTCTTCTTTGGTGGGCTGTGGACTATTCTAAAAAATACCAAGTTGATTAACATATGCAAATCATTGGAAAATAAATAATTTGAAGTCAATTAACAAGAATATCGTCAAAGTAGCGCCTGCACCATCATTTCCCTTTCACCTTTTATCTGTCAAAACGTACTCAATCTGTTTCTTCAGTGATCTTTTTCTCATATTGTTGATTTCCGCCCCTTTAGCATTTTCGTTCTGAAATATGATATTAGTCCATTAGGTCTTTTCGGTCCAGGATTTAACTTGTCCAAATCTTGTAAATAATCTTTCTATCTCAAGTGAAAATGCATTTGATCTGTCCATCATGGTACATTATTATAATAAAAAGCATCATTCTCTGGTTATTATGATTGTTTTTTTGTTTTTTTGTTTTTAACCAGAAAATGTGAGCCAATTCTAATTATTGGTGGGTCATTCTTTTTTCTTAATAATTTGGGTTTGGGACATCAATGTTGACCATACCCTTTTTGTATTTGGAATCTGAACTTCTAGCAATATATCAAACCTATAACAATGGATATCCACTTAAATCATGAATCACACATAGCAGGCCTTAAATTAGACATTATAAACTCATCTAACACAAAAATAGTCTATCCCCTAAAATTTATCCTCAAATCAAAATAAAATCTAAGAAACAAACTCATTAATCCCCAACCTACGGGGGCTTAAAAAAACTAGGTTGAAGGTCGACACCGTCTGTTTGGCTACATACTAAGAGGTTATAGTTCACGTGACACTCTCTCTCTTTCTCTCTTTTTTTTTTTGTAATAAATGTAAAAATATGACATAATCACAAGTTATCCACCTTTAATCGTATTTTCAACTCGCATTATTTTTCTTCGGTGACCGTGTCCAATTATTCTTTGTTGATAATTGCACTCGTTTAATTGTATACTTTTATTACTGTCACTCTTTTTCAACATAAATTTTAACCCTAATCTCCTATCTCCCTCCCCTATGTATTGCATCACGTGCATCACCATGCGGTGTCGCTAATATAAATAGGAACGACCCTAAGTAATCCCAATATCTTGTATGAAAAAACTTGAGCCATGATATTTTGACTATCTAATTGAAGAGTAGTTGCTAAATGTGTAAGCTCTTAAGAATAAAGTGAATGGCCATGCCCCAATCTAGAAGATTTGACTTCAACATATTTGTACAATCTTTGGGGGTCAAAATTCATGTCCCAAAAGGCATTATTATGATGTGGGAATGTGATGGCTATTTGGATTAATCATTTTCTTCATTCAGCTGCTCGGGATTTGCTTTAATATGATCCACTGCTCACACCATCTATGATATTTTTTTGATAATCAGAGAATTCAAGCTAATTTAAGTCTTTTGGGACATCAATGTTGACTATAACCTATTGTTCATATGGTATATATGAGCCAGATCATAAAGACGACATAGTAGCAGTGCTGTTATAGTTTGTGGGACTCCCCCACGAGTGCTGAGCTAGAAAAGAAGGAACCAAATGCAGTCTTATTTAGTCTGATCCGCAAAGACCTAGCTGCGCAAGAGATCACCCGTTAGAGACTCTCCAACATATAGTCAATATGCCCTCCGATAGTTATAAAGTACCGGATTGAGAGAATGCTTAGAGGATAGAAGGTCTGTGAGCGCAAATATATATAAGTAATGAAGACTGGTTACAACAGATTTAGAATGGCTAAAAGAGTTCTTACTAATCAACCTGACATAAGTTCTCCAAGTGATCGATCCCTTTTTTAATGGTCTTCACGCTTATTTATATGGATAGATTAAGTGTTTTTTTGTATAAACTCGAGTGCATCCCTTGTACTCACCATCTCCGATTGTGGATTGATTTAACGCGTCATAAAATTTATTAGCATGATGCACGGGGCAAATGTTAGTAAGCCGAACTAAGTGGTAATGATCCGATCGCAACAGGGGTCGGGCCGAGTTTGCCGTGTCTCTAATGTAGTGTCAAAATCCACATTTTTTTTAAGCTATATCAGCAATTGACCGTAACCGCACTGAGTTTGAGAACCGCAGGCTAGGTGAATTCTTGGTTTTACCGACTTGGATAAGTATGGCTCTCATAATTGCTCCTTAACTTGCTGCTCCTTGACCATGTTTCGACTTGGTTGCGCGACAGTGAGCTAACCATGCCGAGGCTGGGGGTAAACTCCTCTTCTCTGTCTAATGAACGTGCCGCCAACTCTGTGCGCATTAAATGTGATGTGCCATTTGATTTTTCTTTTGGGCAATTATCTCGAAAACCATCCTTTCATTTCTCCCGCCTAATCCCCTCCTATGAGAAATACCATTTAATTAGGCCTACTTACTTAATTTGAGCACTCCGAATTTCTGTCGTTCTTGCTTTCGTGGCCGCTTTGTGATTTTCATAAGTGCTAATCCCTTTCTTTTGTCTCTTCGATGGCTATGGCTCTGAGAAGGATGTTTATTGAGGAGCTTAGAGATAGATTTAGAGAGGTATACGCCATCCTTGACAACGTAGTTGTTCGTCTCTTGGAGGGGAATGAGACCCGATGGCAATTCCTTATTTTTTCCTTTTATAGCTACAGTGGAGGGAAGCGTTAAGTTTGCCTTCTGGTCACTGATTTGTGAGGCTGTGTTTTTGGGGATTAGTCCATTTTCAGGCCACGGGAAACTTTTATACAGTAGTTCTGCCGTTGAGAAAGTTGAGCGCGTTGCATGCATTGAGGGGTCTCCTGGAAAGTCTCGCCCCCTTTTTTCCTTTCATTTTGGGATGATCTTTCTCTCAACTGCTCCTTTGCTTGACACCCTAGACACCTTACAAATAGAAAAGAGAAAACTAATCCCAACCATCAAAACAAGCCCCTAGCAGACATGCATTATTCCTGACACCTCTGCTGGCAGCCCAAACTCTTTTTTCTGATAACTTGGTATCTTGTCCAGTAAGCTGATTAATTCAGTGTACCAATTTTATCATTCATGACTCAATTAAAGTCGGGACAAACTCTGTTTAGACTGACCCAATACAAGAATTTATTGTAATCGAGTGGAAATCGAATCAACCACTCAGACAGTTATGCAGATGAGACCTACATACAAGATGACATTGATTTCATTTATGCCGATGGGTCTTTTCCCTCTTTCATTTTCGGTGTTTCAAAGAAGGATTTGACCTAAGGTAAGTATGATCTCGCAAGTTTCAATCAGGGCAGCCCTTTAGGATATTCAACAAAAATATAATTCAGGATGAAAGACAAACATTACACACTGTCTTTTCTTATTAAGAAATAGCGGAAACAACACAATAAAAAATGACACCTTTTAATAAAGGCACTTCCTCTCAGAAAAATGAAAAGAAAAAAAAGAAAGGCAAACCCACACTAATACATATCTCAAGTTCTCAACTTGGAGAATGAGAACTAAGCATTTCGTTTAGCAATCAGGATTTGCCAAGAGGTATGCCTCAACAGCCTTGAAGATGCTCGAAGCCTTTTCTTTGCCTACCTTGATTTCCTTCTCTGTGATCTTATTGTCACCTTTGGGATGATAGATGCTCCTGTTCTTGCAGATGGATCCTCCATCGGGAGAGGCTACAATCTTAATGTGGTAAGAGATTGATTCAAAACCATCCAAAGCATCACCTTCAATTATGCTATAACTGTATGTGAAGTTCTCCTTGTCGACGGCATCAATCTTGTGTTTCACACACTTGTGTTTGCTGGCTTCGCCGAGAGTGATGAGCTTGATAGTTCCAGCTCCTCCATCTCCTTCGAGGGTTTTCACACTCTTGATGGCCTGTGGGAGGACCTTAGGGATGAGGGTGTCACTGTCAAGGACGAAGGCCTTGAACATCTTGGCCGGAGGGATTGAGGAAGTGACCTCCATATCATAAATGATGGCACCCATGATGTTTTAGAAGTGTGGAAATTGAACAAATGAAGAAGCAGGAGGAGGAGGAGGAGGAAGAGGAGGATTGGTTGTTATGTGAGTGAATGGTGTGAAGAAAATGTGAGAAGTAGATGAGCTATTCATAGAGTACTCAAGTCTATAAGTCTTCTTTTGTGGGCTGTGGACTATTCTAAAAAATACCAAGTTGATGAATAAATAATTTGAAGTCAACTACAGAAATGTCAAAGTCGTACTATCAAAATAATATTGAAGTGGAAATTCTTGTTTTTCTAGAAATGATAATTTGAAGTCAATTCGCCTTTTGATTTTCTAAGCTGGTAGACTGGAGGCTTTTTTTTTATTTTTTATTTTTTATGTTAACAGCAGTAATCAAAATAATATTGGAGTGAAAATTCTTGATCTTCTAGAAAAAATAAATTCTCTTCTATCGAGATTTGTATAACAAAATTGGATTGCGTGATTAGGTCTACGAGCTAAGTGTTTCGTGACTCGGGTGCATTCGTTGAGATTTGTAACACTATTGAATTGTGGAGGGTGATTCTATGCATTTCAACTAGAAAAGTGGAGTGATATGCTTAGATCTACGAGTTAAAGTTCATGACTCAGGCGTGTTCGTTGAGATCTGTGAGGCAGTTGTGACTTTATGCATTCTGACTAGAAAAGTTAGATTGTGGAATGAACGAGCATTAGGAACCTTGTCCATGTGCTAAGGCATCATTATTGGGGATTTAACGGGCAATGAATGCATGGACTTTCGAAGTCTAGCGTGAACTGGCGCACACTATTATGGAACCGCACATGCTCGTGCAAGGAATGGCGCACACCATCAGTCCAAATGTTTTGACTCTTTGGGATCTGAACCATTATGGTGCTCATCATTTTAGGAATGACGCACACATGTGAGGGAATGACACACGCCATTTGTCTGAATACTTGACGGAGCAATAAATGCTCTCGACGTTTTGGGATGTGAACTGTTCTAGCGCACGACATTGTGAAATGGCTCATGCCATTCTGATAAGGCCATGGATCGCGAGGAGAAAGAAGCCACTTACCAAGATTGTGTCCAGGAGCAATAAATGCTCGCGGCGTTTCGGGATGTGGAGCGTTCTAGCGCACAACATTGTAGAATGGTGGACGCCATTGTGATAAGGCCATGGAGTGAGAAGGAGGCACTTACCAAGGTTGTGTAGGTTTGATCGAAGGAATGAAGTTGCTTTGGATACGCAAGACGCTTGCAGAACTGGAAAGGGAAGAGGGTGGGGCGGCCTTCAGGCTCCTTCACCCCTATTTATAGAAGAATAATGATGGAAAGGGGCAGTGTGGGAAATGAAGTGATGTTTAGCCGAGCCAACGAGCACATGCGACGTGGCCTGCACTCCGTGAAGGAGAAATCCCTTATTAATAAGGCAGAATCATTTTGCTTTTTCATACTTCATCTTTTCAAAGTTAGATTTGACATAAGGTAAGTTTTTATCTCTCAAGTTTCAATCAGGGCCAGCCCTTTAGAAGAAAAGCCTCACAAGGTTCAGAATCCCAAATTAAATGGGTGCTATCAACTATGCCCCTGCAACTGGTGGCTTTTTGACAGTTGAATCCGGTTTGAATTACTACAGTTGCATATCTCTGTATGGCTGGCGCAAGTTGGATGGAATTAAGATGGAGAACAAACTAGATATTGAACAAAAACTTTGACATGACTTTCATTGATACTTTCGAGAATATAATTCTAGAAGAAAGAGTACAAACATTTCTCACTGGCCCTTCTTACTGGGAAATAACAAAAACAATATGTTGCATAATCACCAGAGGAACATTCAGCCAAACACATGAACACTTTTGAAAGCAGCACAATTCTTCTGATATAGCCCCTTGATGATCAAATCTTCCCAAATAGGACTAGGAACCAGAACATTGTTGGTTAAGTTCGTGCGCAATAAAATAGGAATGATTTCTGTTTTTCTTTGTTGTTTCCTAGTTGCACGTGTAGTGCAAAATCCATGCAGTAGTTGGTTGCATAATAGTAGGAGTTTGTTAGGATAGGAACGTGGGTTAGTTGAACGTGGGTTTGTTGTTTCCTAATTGCATGTGTTCTGTTAGTTAGCTACAGGAGATGTAGGAGTTAGTTTAGGGATCCACTCCCTTGCATGGGAACGTGGGTGTTTTCTTTGTGCATGTTTTTTTTCGTCTATAAATATGAGGAGATAGCATCCAAAAGCTGTGTGAGTTACACAGAAAAAACAAAGAGTGTTTTTTTCTTACCAGTATATTTTTCTTTTTTCTCCAACAATTGGTATCAGAGCGGTTATTATATGCCCAAATATCCCCGGTTCAACACCATGTCCATTGTCACCGGAGGAGAAGGTTCTCGAGTCGGCGGCGGCGAGCGGGATACACTTTGATATGTGTATCCGCAGCTTACCACGTCGAATTACACTTGCTGGAAGATTCGAGTCAAGGCAATGATGGAGGACCAGGAGGTCTGGGAGGCGATCGAGCCGACGGCCGGGGAGGTCGTCAATGTCAAGAAGGATAAGAAGGCGAAATCCCATCTTATCCAATGCCTACCAGAGGACCTTCTCATGCAGGTGGCAACGAAGAACACGGCAAAGGAGATATGGGACTGCCTCACGACGAGGTTCGTCGGCGCCGATCGCGTTAGAGATGCGCGATTACAGACGTTGAAGAGTGACTTCGACTGCATGCGCATGAAGGAGGACGAGTCTGTGGATCAGTACGCCGGGAGACTGTCGGCCATGACGGTCAGGTACAGTAGCCTGGGTGGTTCTCTGGGTGATGATGCACTCGTAAAAAAACTGTTCGACACGGTTCCTGAGCGCTTCATCACCGTCATCGCCGGCATCGAGCAGTTCTATGATCTCTCCACCCTAGCATTTGAGGAGGCAGTGGGCCGACTCAAGGCGTTTGAGGAGCGAACGCGTCGTCCCACAAGGGGCACGACCGGAGATGGACAACTTCTCTACACTCAGGCGGAGTGGGAGGCACGGCAGAAGAAGATGGGTGGCGAAAGCTCCGGCAAGGGAAAGATACCGGAGGCAAGAAGAGGCCGTGGCCGTGGCACAGGCCAAGGGCGCGGCGGGCGCTCCGGTGGACGTGGGAACTCAACGGGGAAGGAAGTGACAGATGGTGGCTCACGGGATTACAGCAATATTCAGTGTTTCAACTGCCATAATTTCGGTCACTTCGCCAACAAGTGCAAGGAGCCGAGAAAGGTGGAAGAGGCACATCATGCCCGCATGGATATGATGGAGCAGGCACTTTTGCTCGCGGTGTCGGAGGAGCTAACGCCGCTCGAGCAAGTGGAAGAGAAGCAGCCGGAGACCTTGTTACTGGTGGAGGACAATGTTTTTCCCGAGTTGTACCTCACGGGAAAAGACATAACCACCGGGAACATATGGTATCTTGACAACGGGGCCAGCAACCACATGTCTGGTGACCAGGAGAAATTTTAGGAGCTGGACGAAGCAATTACCGGCAAGGTGAAGTTTGGTGACGGGTCCGCTGTACAGATTATGGCAAAGGGCTCAATTTTGTTTGAATGTAAGAATGGAGATCAGTGGGCTCTTAAAAACGTCTACTATATTCCAAGGCTGTGTAGCAACCTTATTAGCCTTGGACAAATGACTGAGGTCGGCTACCGTGTGGTTATGGACGAAGACAAGTTGGAGGTGCTTGAGAAACGATCGGGGCAGTTACTCATGAAAGTAACTCGGTCTTCAAACAGGCTATACCATATGGAGTTGACAAGGGCGAGTCCGGTTTGCTTGCTCACAAAAATGGAGGATCCGGCATGGCTTTGGCATGGTCGTCTAGGTCATCTCAACTTCAAAGCTTTGAAATTTCTCGTTGACAAGAACATGGTGGCAGGAGTGCCATTAATCACGCATCCGAACCAATTATGCCACGGATGCTTGGTGGGAAAACAAAGGCGGGGAGCATTCCCGCAAAAGACGCCGCACCGGGCAAAGGAGTGTCTAGAGCTGGTTCATGTCGACCTTTGTGGGCCAATTACCCCATCGACAAGTGGAGGTAATAAGTACTTTATGTTATTCGTTGATGATTATTCGAGATGGATACATGTGTGTTTTTTGAAGAATAAGGACGAAGCATGTGCAGAATTTGTGAAGTTCAAGGCCTTAGTTGAAAATTGTCGTGGACAACGTATCAAAACGCTGCGGTCCGATCGCGGCGGGGAGTTCCTAAATAAAGCATTTACTGGAGTGTGCGAGGAAGCGGGTATACGGCGACAACTCACAACGCCCTACACGCCACAGCAAAACGACGTTGTCGAGCGCAAAAACAGCACCGTGGTTGGGATGGCACGATCCATGTTGAAAAGCATGCAGGTTCCGGGCGAGCTCTGGGGAGAAGCAGTTAGGCATGCGGTTTATCTTTTGAACCGTTTGCCAACAAAGGCAATGGGGGAGAGAACTCCATTTGAAGCTTGGACAGGGAAGAAGCCACACTTGGGACACCTGCGAGTATTCGGTTGTTTGGCTCATGCGAAGGTGACAACTCCACACCTGAAGAAGCTCGACGACCGGAGTCAGCAGTTGGTGTATCTCGGCGTGGAGGATGGGTGCAAGGCACATCGTCTGCTCGATCCTCGCCGGGGTAAAGTAATTGTAAGTCGTGATGTGAAATTTGAAGAAAATGTACCATGGCAGTGGGATGATGGCGCAGATGTGCGGGGATCAGCGGAGTTCCATGAAGAAGGAGGAGTTGGAGCTGTGTGGAGTACCGGAGCGGAGGCAGAGGCCGCAGGAAGCGGACCGGAAGCAGTAGCAACCGAATCCATGAGTCCGGCACAACAACAGCAGATACCGACTCCAGGTTCACCCGAAGCCATGAGTCCGGCTCAACTACCACTGACTCCGGCTTCGGTTGAGCATGGCTTGGGGGGTGCTCCGGTAGCGCACTGGTCACCAAACGATCACCTCGACGCAACCATTGATCCGGCTCAACCACAGAGATATCGAAGCCTTAGTGATATCTATAATTCAACAGAGCCAATGGAACCGAAGGATCTCGAGGAGCTACTTCTCACTTCGGCAGAAGAACCATCAAGTTTCGCGGAAGCGGAGCAAGAAGAGTGGTGGCGCAAGGCGATGTTGGAGGAGATGGACTCCATCATCAAGAACAATACATGGGAGATGGTGGATCCACCGGCTGGACATCGCCCAATTGGTCTCAAGTGGGTTTTCAAGGTGAAGCGAGATGAACAGGGTACGATTGTCAAGCACAAGTCACGGTTGGTTGCAAAAGGATATGTTCAAAAACAAGGCATTGATTTTGAAGAGGTTTTTGCGCCCGTGGCCCGTCTTGAGTCCGTATGGCTCTTGTTTGCGATGGCAGCGCATGAGGGGTGGGTTTTGCATCACATGGACGTGAAGTCCGCCTTCCTCAATGGCGAACTAAACGAAGAAGTCTATGTGGCGCAACCTCCCGGCTTCATTATCGCTGGACAGGAACACAAGGTACTTCGGTTACGGAAGGCGTTGTATGGGTTGCGGCAGGCTCCAAGAGCATGGAACACCAAGTTGGATGCGAGTTTGGTGTCCCTGGGTTTCGGAAGGAGTACAGTGGAATATGGCTTGTATACACGTGGGTCCGGCGAAAGAATGTTGTTGGTGGGAGTCTATGTCGACGATCTCATTATCACAGGAGCGGACAAGGATGGGATTGAAAAGTTCAAGCTTGAGATGAAGAGTTTGTTTCGCATGAGTGATCTGGGACTCCTATCTTATTACCTCGGCATTGAGGTAGTTCAAGGTGCAGACGGCATTGGTTTAAGGCAATCTGCTTATGCGAAAAAATTACTAGAAAAAAGTGGTATGGCAGGGTGCAATCCATGTCATGTACCCATGGAGAATCGTCTCAAGTTGTCCAAGACCAGTGCTACGCCACTCGTAGATGCCACCGAGTACCGGAGTATAGTTGGGTGCCTTCGGTACTTAACACACACTCGCCCCGACTTGGCTTTTTCTGTCGGCTATGTGAGCCGATTCATGCAGGAACCTCACGAGGAACATTTTGTTGCGGTGAAGCGTATTCTCCGTTACATCGCGGGGACGTGTTTTCTTGGATGTTTTTATGGGAGAAAGAAGGAAGAAAGCCGAGCTATTTTAACCGGGTTTAGTGACAGTGATATGGCTGGAGATTTGGGAGACCGGAAAAGCACTACGGGGGTGTTGTTCTTCTATGGTAGTGCTCCTGTCACTTGGCAAAGTCAGAAACAGAGAGTGGTAGCTCTTTCTTCTTGTGAGGCAGAGTATATTGCAGCTACATCAGCGGCATGTCAGGGGGTGTGGTTGTCTCGTTTACTCGGCAATTTGGTCGGCAAGAAGCCCGAGGAAGTGACGCTTAAAATTGACAACAAGTCCGCGATTGCTTTGTGCAAGAACCCGGTGTTTCATGATAGGAGCAAGCATATCGAGACGAGGTATCATTTTATCCGTGAATGTATTGAGGATGGCAAGGTAGCAGTGGAGTTCGTGGCGACGGAAAATCAGCTAGCGGATATCCTGACCAAGGCGCTTGGTCGTGCCAAGTTTCTGGAGCTTCGAGATAGGATCGGTATTGTTGAGATCAAACAAACGCACGAGCTTAGGGGGTGATTGTTGGTTGAGTTCGTGCGCAATAAAATAGGAATGATTTCTATTTTTCTTTGTTGTTTCCTAGTTGCACGTGTAGTGCAAAATCCATGCAGTAGTTGGTTGCATAATAGTAGGAGTTTGTTAGGATAGGAACGTGGGTTTGTTGTTTCCTAATTGCATGTGTTCTGTTAGTTAGCTACAGGAGATGTAGGAGTTAGTTTAGGGATCCACTCCCTTGCATGGGAACGTGGGTGTTTTCTTTGTGCATGTTTTTTTTCGTCTATAAATATGAGGAGATAGCATCCAAAAGCTGTGTGAGTTACACAGAAAAAACAAAGAGTGTTTTTTTCTTACCAGTATATTTTTCTTTTTTCTCCAACAAACATGATGAAACCCTTTAAACCAAAGTGATGGCAACTGAGACCGCTAGACTGCAGCTTGAAAACAACCAGCAAACAAGGAGAGACCACAGGCCTGTAAACTAGCCCCCATCTGGCTGAAAACTAAGAGAAAACAAGCAGGAGAGCACACCCCAGACAAATCAGACCAAAGACCTCTCATACCCCAACTATCAAGACCTGACATACAACTCAAACCAGACCAAAATGAAAACTGAACCCTAAGACGAGATTAGACACCAAGGGACTATAAAAGAAAAAAAACACCAGCCCACCAATAGAACTCTACCCAAAACCACCTCAACCCAACCAACCCTAGATAAAAAAAAAAAACTCTAGAGACCCTACAAAGGAAAAAAGAGAACTAAAACCCCAACCATCAAAACCAGCCCTTAGCAGACATATACATTGTTCCTAACTCTTTTTTCCAATAACTTGGTAGCTTGTCCAGAAAGCTGATTAATTCAGGGTACCAATTTTATCATTCGTAGTAGGTGACTCAATTCAAGTAGCGACAAACTCCGTTTGGACTGACCCAATACAAGAATAGATAGCAAACGAGTGGAACTCAAATCAGATGAGACCTACTTAAAAGATGACATTGATTTCATTTTATGCAGATGGGCCTTTTCCCTCTTTCATTTTCATTGTTTCAAAGCAGGATTTGACATAAGGTAAGTCTGATCTCTCAAGTTTCGATCAGGGCGTTTAGGATATTCAACAAAAACTTTCACACGACTTTCATTGATACTTTCGGGAATATAATTTTGGATGAGAGAAAAACATCTTACAATGTCTTTTCTTATTGGAAAATAGCAGAACAAAACAATCGAAAACCACACCATTTACTAAAAGTACTTCCTCTCGAAAAAAAAAGAAAAAAAGAAAAAAGAAAGCCACACCCATAGTAATATATATCTCAATTTCTCAACTTGGAATATGAGAACTATACGCATTCGTTTAGCAATCAGGATTTGCCAAGAGGTAAGCTTCAACAGCCTTGAAGATGCTGGAAGCCTTTTCTTTGCCAGCCTTGATTTCCTCCTCTGTGATTTTGTTGTCGCCTTTGGAGTGATAAATGCTCCTGTTCTTGCAGATGGATCCTCCATCGGGAGAGGCTACGATCTTAATGTGGTAAGAGATTGATTCAAAACCATCCAAAGCATCACCTTCGATTATGTTGTACCTGTATGTGAAGTTCTCCTTGTCGACGGCATCAATCTTGTGTTTCACACACTTGTGTTTGCTGGCTTCGCCGAGAGTGATGAGCTTGATAGTTCCAGCTCCTCCATCTCCTTTGAGGGTTTCCACACTCTTGATGGCCTGTGGGAGGACCTTGGGGATGAGGGTGTCACCTCAAGGACAAAGGCCTTGGACATCTTGGCCGGAGGGATTGAGGAAGTGACCTCCATATCATAAGTGATGGCACCCATAATGTTTTAGAAGTGTGGAAATTGAACAAATGAAGAAGAAGAAGAAGAAGAAGGAGGAGGAGGATTGGTTGTTATGTGAGTGAATGGTGTGAAGAAAATGTGAGAAGTAGAGGAGCTATTTATAGAGTACTCAAGTCTAAAGGTCCTCTTTTGTGGGCTGTGGACTATTCTAAAAAACACCAAGTTGATTACTACATGCAAATCATTGAAAAATAAATAATTTGAAGTCAATTAAGTGGAATGTGAAAGTAGCTTCTGTACCATCATTTCCCTTCACTTTTATCTGTTACTAAACGTATCCATTCCCGTACGTCCCGTTAGCATTTTTATTTGAGATATATACGAAATTGCTTCATTAGGTCTTTTTGGTTCAGAATTTGATTTGCCTGTCCAAATTTTGTACATAATCTTTTTATCTTGAGTGAAAATGCACTAGATCTGTCTCTCCTCACAGAGATTATTCTAGTAATGCAGAGCTTTAAGGCTAGTGAAAACCCAGGTTGATAGCCTAATATATGTGAGCCAGTTTTAATTATTGGTGGGTCATTCTTTTTTCTTAATAATTTGGTTTGGGATATCAACGTTGACCACAACCTTTTGTATTTGAAATCTGAACTTCTAGCAGTTTATCACACGTAGCAACCCTTAAATTAGACATTACAAAATCATCCAACAAAACCATAGTCTATACCATAAAATTTATCCTCAAATTAAAGTAAAACATGAGAAACAGACTCATTAATCCCCAACCTAAGAGGCTTAAAAAACTAGGTTAATGCTCGACACTATTTGCCTATCTGCCTGTTTGTCTAACTACTACATATGCTCAGAGGTTATAGTACACGTGACACCCTCTCTCCCTCTTTTTTTGTTATAAATTTAAAAATCTGACGTAATCACATGCTATCCACCTTTGATTGTATTTCCTACTCCCATTTTTTTCTCTTAGTTGACTGTATCCACTTATTCTTTGTTGATTGGACTCATTTATACACTTTTATGATTGTCAAACTCTTTGTCCAACATAAATTTTAACCTAATTATCAACAATTGTACAATCCTAATCTCCTATTCTTCCTCCCCCATGTATCGCATCACGTGCATCACCATGCGGTGTTGCTAATATAAATAGGAACGACCCTAAGTAATCCCAATCTTGTATGAAAAAATTCTCTTGAGCCATGATATTTTTGACTATCTAATTGAAGAGTAGTTGCTAAATGTGTAAGCTCTAAGAATAAAGTGAATAGCCAAGCCCCAATCTAGAAGATTTGACTTCAACATATTTGTACAATCTTTTGGGGTCAAAATTCACGTCCCAAAAGACTTTATTATATATGATGTGGGAATGCGATGGCTATTTGGATTAATATTTTCTTCATTCAGCTGCTTGGTATTTGCTTTAATATGATCCACTGCTCACACCAGCTATATTACTTTTTCAGAGAATTCAAGCTAATTTAAGTCTTTTGGGACATCAGTGTTGACTATAACGTATTGTTCATATGGTATATATAAGCCAGATCATAAAGACAACATAATAGTAGTGTGGGGTTATATTTTGTGGGACTCCCCCACGAGTGCTGAGCTAGAAAAGAAGGAACCAAATGCAGTCTTATCCAGTCTGATCCGCAAAGACCTAGCTGCACAAGAGATCACCCGTCAGCGACACTCCAACATATAGTCAAAAGGCCCTCCGATAGTTAAGAAGTTGAGGGAATGCTCAGAGGATAGAAGTTCTGTGAGCGCAAGTATAAGTAATGAATATTGATACGTAAATAGATTGCTTACAACCGATTTAGAATGGAGATGGCTAAAAGAATTCTTACTAATCAACCTGACATAAGTTCTCCAAGTGATCGATTTATTTTTCAATGGTCTTCACACTTATGTATATGGATCGATTGAGTGTTTTTAATTCTGTATAAACTCGAGTGCATTCCTCGTACTCAGCATCTCTGATTGTGGACTGATTCGATGTGTTGATGAGCATGATGGGGCCGATGTTAGTAAGCCGATCCGATCGTAATGCGAGTAGGGCCGAGCCTGCACAGCGTCTCTAATGTTAATGTAGCGTCAAATGCACATGCTTTCATTTAGCTATATTGGTAATTTATGTACCATAGCTGCACTGTGTTTGAGAACTATAGGCTAGGTGAATTCTGGGTTTGCCGACTCGGATAATTATGGCTTGCATAATTGCCCCTTAGCTTCCTACTGCTCGGCCATGTTTCTACTTGGTTGCGCAACAGTGAGCTAACCATGTTGATCGAGGTTGGGGGTCACCTCCTCTCCTCTGTCTAATGAATGTGCCGCCAACTCCACGGGCATTAAATGTGATGTGCCGTTTGATTTTTCTTTAATTTGGGTAGTTGTCTCAAAAGCCATCCTTTCATTTCTCCTGCCTAATCTACTTGTAAATAAATGAGAAATACCATTTAATTAGGTGTGATGTGCCGTTTGATTTTTCTTTAATTTGGGTAGTTGTCTCAAAAGCCATCCTTTCATTTCTCCTACCTAATCCACTTGTAAATAAATAAGAAATACCATTTAATTAGACCTGCTTACTTAGTCCGAGCACTCTGAATTTCTGTCATTCTTGCTTTTGTGGCCACTCTGCGATTTTCTTAAGTGTTGATCCCTCGAATGGGGTAAGGTCTGCCCGCTCTAAAGAGGATGTTTACTGAGGAGCTTAGAGATAGATTTAGAGAGATATACGCCATCCTTGACAATGTAGTTGTTCGTCTCTTGGAGGGTAACGAGACCCAATGGCAATTCCTCATTTTTTTCGTCTTAGCTATAGTGGAGGAAGGCGTTAGGTTTCTCTTCCAGTAACTGATTCGCGAGATTCTTCATGTCAACATGGACATGGTGGCCATTTGGCACTGTTATTTTTTAAGGAAGACTCCACGCAAGATCGATGGAATTGAGGGAGAGTGAAGCCCTCAGAGATACTTTTTCTAGGCTCACAATTCTTCCCTAATCCTAGTTGAGGTCTCCCATCCTTGTCCAAGGGCCTAGACCCATAAATAGTTGAAGTAGGGGGCATGGGAGAACCCTGTCACTGTTGAGGAAGTCGAGCGCGTTCCACGCGTTTAGGGAACTCCCGATTAGTCTCCCCCATTTTTTCCTTTGTGCCCTTTATTTTGGGATAATCTTTGCTCTGACCTACTCCTCTGCTTGACAGTAAAACCCCTATAGACCACCATCAAAACCAGCCCTTAGCAGACAAACCCAATATTATTCCTGAATACAACTCTGCTGGCAGCCCAAACTCTCTCTTTCCGATTTAAGCTGATTAATTCAGGGTACCAATTTTATCATTCATAGAAGGTGACTCAATTAAAATCTGTTTGGACTGACCAAATATAAGAATTTCTAGCAAACGAGTGGAAACCGAATCAACCACTCATACGGTTATGCAGACAAGACCTACTTAAAAGATGACATTGATATCATTTTATGCAGATGGGTCTTTTCCCTCCTTCATTTTCATTGTTTCAAAGCAGGATTTTGACATTAGGTAAGTTTCAATCAGGGCAGCCCTTTAGGATATTCAACCAAAACCTTAACACGACTTTCATTGATACTTTCCAAAATATAATTTAGGATGAAAGACAAACATTACACATTGTCTTCTCTTAATAAGAAATAGCACAAAAAAAAAATCGAAAATGACACCTTTTAATAAAGGCACTTCTTCTTGAAAAAAAAAGGAAAAAAAAAAAGAAATAGAAACCCACAGTAATATATATCTCAAGTTCTCAACTTGGAGTATGAGAACTAAGCATTTCGTTTAGCAATCAGGATTTGCCAAGAGGTATGCCTCAACAACCTTGAAGATGCTCGAAGCCTTTTCTTTGCCGGCCTTGATTTCCTCCTCTGTGGTTTTATTGTCACCTTTGGGGTTATAGGTGCTCCTGTTCTTGCAAATGGATCCTCCATTAGCAGAGGCCACAATTTTGATGTGGTAAGAGATTGATTCAAAACCATCCAAAGCATCACCTTCAATTATGCTGTAACTGTATGTGAAGTTCTCTTTGTCGAGTGCATCAATCTTGTGTTTGGCACACTTGTGTTTGCTAGCTTCGCCAAGAGTGATGAGCTTGATAGTTCCAGCTCCTCCATCTCCTTCAAGGGTTTCCACACTCTTGATGGCCTGTGGAAGGACCTTGGGGATGAGGGTGTCACCGTCGAGGACAAAGGCCTTAAACATCTTGGCCGGAGGGATTGAGGAAGTGACCTCCATTTCGTAAGTGATGGCACCCATGTTGTTTTAGAAGTGTGGAAATTGAACAAATTAAGAAGAAGAAGAAGGAGGAGGAGGAGGAGGATTGGTGTTATGTGAGTGAATGGTGTGAAGAAAATGTGAGAAGTAGAGGAGCTATTTATAGAGTGCTCAAGTCTATAAGTCTTCTTTGTGGCTGTGGACTATTCTAAAAAATACCAAGTTGATTAATAAATAATTTGAAGCCAACTAACAGAAATTTCAAAGTAGCGCTGTACCATCCAAATAATTCTCATTCTTTTGCAAATGATAATTTGAAGTCATTTCGCTTTTTGATTTTCTAAGCTGGTAGACTGGAGGCATTTTTTTTTTTTTTATGTTAGCAGCAGTAATCAAAATAATATTGAAGTGGAAATTGTTCATCTTCTGGAAATAATCAATTCTCTTTCGTCGAGATTTGTATAACAAAATTGAATTGTGTGCTTAGGTCTAAGAGATAAGCGTTTCGTGACTCGTATGCATTTGTCGAGATTTGTAACAAAATTGACTTGTGAAGGGTGATTCTATGCATTTCAACTAGAAAAGTCGAGTGATATGCTTAGATGTAGAGCTAAGCAGCTCGTGACTGTGCATATTTGTTGAAATTTGTGTAATAAAGTTAAATTGTGTGCTTTGGTCTACAATCTAAGCGGTTTGTGACTCAGCCACGTTCGTCGAGATTTGTGACGCAGTTGTGACTTTATGCATTCCAACCAGAAAAGTCAAATTGTGGAACCTGAACGAGCATTAAGAACCTTGTCTAGGTGCTAAGCATCATTACTGGGGATTTTAATAGGCAATGAATGCATGTGACTTTCAAAGTCTACGGTGAACTTGCGGGCACATTGTTATGGAATTGCACATGCTGGTGCAAGGAATGGTGCACACCATGAGTCCAAACGTTTCTGCGGGGCATATAATGCTCATGACTTCGAGATCTGAACCGTTATGAGGCTTGTCATTTCAGGAATGACGTTTCGGGATGTGAACCGTTCTAGCGCACTGATGTTATCATTAACGCACCAAAAATAAATTTATAAAGTCAAGGTTTCAAACTAACCCGAAGGATAGTGGAAAGACCAGATAATCCACGGGGATGGAAAAGCTAAGCTACTATATTTTTTAATAATTTGTTTCTAATTTAATGGAGAGGTTGAAAGATTTGTTTAGTAAACTAAAACTGAAATTGGAAACTAGAGAAAAAAATTAGGAAGCTAAACAAAATTAGGGTATTGGAAACTTTGGTGGAAAAAAGGGCCAGGGTTTCGATTTCACTATTTTCTTCTTAATGGAATCAGTATTCGATTCACTGTAATATTCAACTGTGTAGACATAACATACGAATTCATACACCGTAAAGATTATCTCAACATAGCGTGGATTGTCTCACTGGCACGATCCCTATCAAGTACGGACCATCTCATCGGCACAATCCGTCTAACATTGTATAACCCATCTCAGAGATTATCCTGATTCATTGAAAAAACTATTATGATTGTGCTTGATATCATGAGTACAAACACGAGGGATAGATAAGAAGAGATTTTTAATAATAAACAACGAATCATCAACAATCATAAACCATACATTGAATAAAATCATAAACTGAATACGATTAAATTATTCTGAACGGAGTAATTACATCATTACTAGCCGAGGAGAGGATTAGCCGGCCATGGACACAGAAATCATCAAAGAAGAAGTCGAATCCATGGCAAACGGGAAGAGATCGGATGAAGAACGTAGCGTGGCTAAGCCTCCTCTAGCTTCCAAAATAATGATAAAACGAATGATCCTCCATAATAAACCCTAGGCTCCATATTTATAAAGTTTTGGAGCCCTAACTCGGCTGAAACACGGATTTTCCAAGTTTGGAGCGTCCGGGCGGAAATAACACGCATCCAGACGAAAAAAATAGTAGGCTAAATAGGTTGGGGTCCTGACGGAACAGAACACTCCATTTCGCTTGTTTTTTACCTCGATTTCGATCCCGAGCGTCGTTATTCTACTTGAATCCTGAAAATCCAAAATTGTGATAATTAGACATAATAAGAACGCCTCGGAAACGTATCAAAGGTGTGTTAATGGATTAAATAGGTACTTTTAAGTACTTATCACGTATGACATTGTGAAATGGCTCGTGCCATTCTGGTGAGGCCATGGATCGCGAGGGGAAAGAAGCCACTTACGAAGATCGTGTCCAGCAGCAATAAATGCTAGCCACGTTTCGGGATGTGAAGCGTTCTAGCACACAACATTGTAGAATGGCGCATGCCAGGCCATGGAGTGAGAAGAAGGCACTTACCAAGCTCGTGCTGGTTTGATCGAAGGAATGAAGTTGCTTTGGATACGCAAGACGCTTGCAGAACTAGAAAGAGAAGAGGGTGGGGCGGCCTTTGGGTTCCTTCGCCCCTATTTATGGAAGAAGAATGATGGAAAGGGGCAGCGTAGGAAATGAAGCAATGTTTAGCCAAGCCAATGAGCACACGAGATGTGGCCTGCTCTCAGTGAAGGAGAAATCCCTCATTAATAAGGCAGAATCTTTCCGCTTTTTTATAGTTCATCTTTTCAAAGCAAGATTTGACATAAGGTAAGTATTTATCTCTCAAGTTTCAATCAGGGCCAGCCCTTTAGAAGAAAGCCTCACATGGTTCAGAATCCCAAAGGGGGAACTATCAACTATGCTCCTGCAACTGGTGGCCTTTTGACAGTTGAATCCAGTTTGAGTTACTACAGTTGCATATCTCTGTGCGGCTGGTGCAAGTTGGATGGAATTAAGATGGAGAACAAACTAGATATGGAACAAAATATTGATACTTTCGAGAATATAATTCCAGATGAAAGAGTACTAACATTTCTCATTGGCTCTTCCTACTGGGAAATAACAGAAACAATATGAGCACTTTTGAAAGCAGCACCAATTCTTCTGATATAGCCCCTTGATGATCAAATCTTCCCAAATAGGACTAGGAACCAGAACATGATGAAATCCATTATACCAAAGTGATGGCAACTGAGACCTCCAAGGCTGAAGCATGAAAGGAACCAGCATACAAGGGGAGACCACGTACCTGTAAACTAACCCCATCTGCCTGCAAACCAAAAGAAAACAAGCAGGAGACCACACCTCAGACAAATCAGACCAAAGACCTCTCATACCCCAACTACCAAGACCTGACATACAACTCAAACCAGACCAAAATGAAAACTGAACCCCACAACCAGAGTAGACACCAAGGGACTATAAAAGGAAAACAAAAACCCCAGCCCACCATCGAACTCTATCCAAAACCACCTCAACCCTAAATAAAAGAGACTCCATGACAGTAAAACCCCTAGACACCCTACAAAGGAAAAGAGAAAACTAAAACCCCAACCATCAAAACCAGCCCTTAGCAGACATATCCATTATTCCAAAATACACCTCAGCTTGTAGTCCAAACTCTTTTTTCTGATAACTTGGTATCACGTCCAGTCAGCTGATGAATTCAGGGTACCAATTTGATCATTCATAGCAGGTGACTCAAATAAAGTTGGGACAAACTCCATTTGGACTGACCCAATACAAGAATAGATAGCAAATGAGTGGAACTCGAATCAGATGAGACCTACATAAAAGACGGCATTGATTTCATTTTGTGCAGATGGGTCTTTTTCCTCTTTTATTTTCATTGTTTCAAAGCAGGATTTGACATAAGGTAAGTATGATCTCTCAAGTTTCAACCAGGGCGTTTAGGATATTCAACAAAAACTTTATGACGACTTTCATTTAATACTTTTGAGAATATAATTATGGATGAGAGACAAACATCTTACAGTGTCTTTTCTTATTGGGAAATAGCAGAAACAAAACAATTGAAAACCACACATTTTAGTAAAGGTACTTCCTCTCGAAAAACAAAAAGAAAAAAAGAAAGGCACACCCGCAGTAATATATATCTCAAGTTCTCAACTTAGAGTATGAGAACTAAGCATTTCATTTAGTGATCAGGACTTGCCAAGAGGTAGGCTTCAACAGCCTTGAAGATGGTTGAAGCCTTTTCTTTGCCAGCCTTGATTTCCTCCTCCGTGATCTTGTTGTCACCTTTTGGGTGATAAATGCTCCTGTTCTTGCAGATGGATCCTCCATTAGGAGAGGCTACAATCTTGATGTGGTAAGAGATCGATTCAAAACCTTCCAAAGCATCACCTTCGATGATGCTGTAACTATAGGTGAAGTTCTCTTCGTCGACGGCATCAATCTTGTGTTTCACACACTTGTGTTTGCTAGCCTCGCCAAGAGTGATGAGCTTGATAGTTCCAGCTCCTCCATCTCCTTCAAGGGTTTCCACACTCTTGATGGCTTGTGGGAGGACCTTGGGGATGAGGGTGTCGCCGTCGAGGACAAATGCCTTGAACATCTTGGTTGGAGGGATTGAGGAAGTGACCTCCATATCGAAAGAGATGGCACCCATGATGTTTTAGAAGGGTGGAGTTTGAACAAGTGATGAAGAAGAAGAGGAAGAAGAAGAAGGAGGATTTGTTGGTATGTGAGAGAATGATGTGAAGAAAATGTGAGCAGCAGGGGAGGTATTTATAGAGTAAACTCAAGTATAAAGGGTCCTCTTGTGTGGGCTGTGGACTATTCTAAAAAATACCAACTTGATTAATTTATGCAAACAATTGAAAAATAACTTATTTGAATTCAATTAACAGGAATGCCAAAGTAGCCGCTATACCATTGTTTCCCTTTCAGCTTTTATGTGTCAGTAAATGTAGTCAATCTTTGCATTCTTCAATGACCTCCTCCCCCTCTGGTCGATTTCTGCCCTATTAGTATTTTCGATTCGAGATATGGGATGACTCCTGTTAGGTTTTTTTTGGGTCCAGGATTTGACTTGCCGGTCCAAATCTTGAGTGAAAATGGACTCGATTTGTCCATCTTCATACATTACTACAGTAAGGCAGGGCTTTCACGATAGTATGAGGTTTTTTTTTCTTCAACCAGAAGTTTTATGTTTATTTCAATCTCCCATTGCAAAACCCAGGTTCATGGCCTAATACATGTGAGCCAATTTTAATAATTGGTGGGTCATTCTTCTTTCTTAATTCTTATTTTTAATTTATTTGGGTTTGGGACATCAATGTTGACCATAATAACCTTTTGTATTTGGAATCTGATCAACTTGTAGCAATTTATAAAACTTATAGCAATGGCTATCCACTTGAGTCATGAATCACATATACATGGCAAGCCTTAACTAACACCTTATAAATCATCTATCTATCTATGCTATACACTACGAGATTGCAGTCCACGTGACACTTTCTTTTATTTTTTTTACAAATAATCTGACATAATCACATGTCATCTACTTTTGATTATTTTTTCAATTATCTTTTTTCCCATTTTTGTTGAATGTACTCATTTATTCTTTGTTGATTTCACCCACTTATATTTATTTATTATTGTCAACCTAGAAGGGTTGACTTCAACATGTTTGTACAATCTTTTGGGGTCAACATTCTTGTCCCAAAAGACTTTATTATGATGTGGATGTGATGGGTATTTGAATATCATTTTCTTCATTCAGCTGCTTGGTATTTGTTTGGCTATTCTAGTGCTCACACCAACTGTAATTCCTTTTTGATAAAGTACTGTTCGGGCTAACTTATGCTATTCGGCCAGCTAACGTATACACATTTTGACTAATTTTTAAGAGATTAATTATTTTTTGCTCTTTGATTAGTCGAGTAGCACATAAGTTGACTTGGACAATCTGAGTTGTAAACAAAAATTAACGGGTATTATTACTTTTTAATATGTAGGCAATTCTTGTAAAAGTGTGAAGCAAAGAGTTGATGTCATTGACAAAGAAAACTTTACCTACAGTTATAGCATAATCGAGGGCGATGCTTTGATGGGTCGTTTCGAATCAATCTCTTACCACATCAAGATCATGGCCTGTGATGATGGAGGATCTATTTGTAAGAATAGGAGCATTTCTCATACCAAAGGAGATGCCAAGGTCACAGAAGAAGAAATCAAGGCTGGCAAAGAGAAGGCATCTGGCATGTTCAAGGCTGTCGAGGCTTACCTCATCGCAAATCCTGATGCCCAGAACTTAGTTCTACGAGTGTTGAGAATTTCATATACATATTCTTGAGAGTGTGTCTCTCTGTATGATTAGTTGAAGTTGTGATTTTTAGTTTTTTGTTTGTTTGTCCATTGGAAGTTTTCATTCAATAAAGAAGACTCGTAGTCTTTCATCAGTGCATTGTCAAATTAAAAGTAAGAACATACACAAAGAGAAATTTGAGTTAGTAGATCAATTTTTATTTTTTTGGGGGTAAGCAAACAGATTAATTGATGAAAATATGTACACGCGAGGGGGTTGGCCAGGAACCAACCAGAGAAAATAAATAAAAGAAAAGGAAGTACAATCCATGATAATCTATCATGAAGTGGAGCACTAAGCTTTTTGCCAAATCCTTGGAGCCAATAATCAGAACCAGCAGCAGCATAGCATAGCCATTGCAAGAAAGGAATATTAAGATAGATAAACTCCAACAGCAGGAGCAAAAAGGGGATCATTTGAAAAGGAAATTTTTGGATATCCGTAGAACTAGAATCAAAACCAGCAGCAGACCATAACCATTCCAAGAAATTCCATAAGATAAAACATTATGTGTATGTGATCGGAGAAAACCAGCAGCAGCAGGAAAGAGCAACACTCAACTCCATTCCAATGAAACTTCGAGGGAGAGAAATAAAAATGAAGATGACTTGCACATTGAACAAATTATCCAAAGGAATATTCAGCAGAAGAAGACCACATGACCTTCACATCTGGCAACAGCATACAGCAGCAGGCAGCAACATCAGCAATTGAATCGATAAAGAATGAGATTAAAATTGATCATTGGGCTTGCATTGCATAGATCATAGAACCAAGCGAAGAACCAGCAAACGCAAAAACAGCAGCAGAGCAAAACACCTCCAAGAGCATACCATTATATAGAATGTGCGACATGAGATCAGGATAGCAGCAGAAAGAAAGCAACAATTACCAGCTCCAGAAAAGGAAATAGCAGAATCAAACTCACAAAGGAAGCTCCAACACCTCCACCAAAAGGCAAGACCAGACTCAAAACTAAAAGGGAAACCACAACACAACATCAGGAACAAGACCAGACTGAAAAAGCAGAAGAATGAAATCACTCTTAGCTAGACAAGATAGCAAAGACCTCAATAGAAGACAACAGAGCAAGACCTCAACACAAAAAAAAACAAAATGAAGCTACCCAAAGAAAACTGACACATCAAAAAACCCAGGAGAAGAAACCAGACACTGGAAAACCAAGAAACCAGAAAGAGGAAAACACCCCCAAAGCCCCAAAACTCTAAAGACAAGACCGGACAAAACCAAAGAACCACCCGTTAAAGGCTACCCTTAAGATACGGCTGAGCTCATAGCATCAAGAGCCAAACAAACAATTGACATCAGGAAAACAAAAAAACAGCAACAACGGCCAACACCACTTCACAATAAGAACCCGAACATATTAGAGTGATCAGCCACCAACTTTGGACACCATCTTTAATTTTCTTACTCCATGAAGTCATCTAACAATGTCGTTGATGGAGTAACCCTGCAGTTTAAATGTAACTTTCAACAATAATAATTATTTTTTATCAGCAAAAAGGAATTTATTGAAGTGATAACGAAAGATACAATGACAACCCACTTGGATAGCAAGATACCAAACATATGAGATGTATAGTAAACATGAGACTTAACCCCAATCAAACCCCTATGTTTAAATTTGTAGTCGCTAAAACCTCAAAAGCTTAAAAAACCTGAAAAATCCACTTCTATCAAGAAGTTATCCAGAGTGAAACGAAATTTTGAGGAAGAAATTAGAACTTGCATTCCTGGCAAAGACATGGCATTGTTAGCAGCAGCAATAAGACTTGAACTTGGAACAACACCTCTTGTACAACCAGCACCCATATGAGCCAGACGTCTGCAGCAACAACAGCACTTCCCAGCATACATTAGCAGCAAACCATTGTCAGCAACATACTAGGTGCTATATCAAAAAAGATCTGTAATCAAAAGACAGACAATGATCCGAAATATAATTCGTAATAGAATACATCACTTTGTCAGAATATATAGCGGGTTGCCCAGCAGTATGGGTTCCTTTCTGAATAGCAATAGGTCTATCATCAGCAATATCAATAACCGGCAAATCAACATCAGTAGCAACCAAAATAGAGAATACATGAGGATGTTGAATACCTGGTGAGGGTGAACTGGAGGCAGTAGGCGGATCAGGAGATACAGAAGGACCGGGACAGTCATGAGGGTGGCATTGTTGTCGAGCATAAACCTGTAAAGGAAGGGGGGCAGTGGATGGTAAGGTAGACTCGGGAGGAACATTCATCGGAAGAGGAATACAATTTGGAGAAGGAGATAAGTCTTTTGGAGGAATAGGATGAACGTGAAAACACTTCCCTGAGAAGGAGCACCGCTTGAAAGGAAAGGAACATGCTAAAAAAAGGTAACATCCGTAGACGTAAAACGACAATGCGATGAGGGATGGTAACAAAGGTAACCCTTATGAGTATGAGAGTAACCAGGAACACACATTTTAAGGAGCAAGGGTCAAGTTTAGAGGAAGACCCAGTGACTTGAACGAAACAGACATGTCCAAAACCAAGCGGTGGCAACGAAAACGCAGCGTGACAAAATAATTGATAGAAATATAGAGTACAAAAACCGAGAGGTCTAGATGTTGAATGATTGATTATGCATACCTCCATAAGAACAACATCAAACCAAAAACGCGAGGGAGTATTCATGCCAATACACATGGTACGTGAAAGATCAAGTATGTGACAGATTTTTCCTTTCGGACTTTCCATTTTGCCATTGAGTTTGAGTGTTAGAGGTATGACGTTTGAGTGCTTACCTATTTTTTTCTCCTTGACGGCTACAGATCTTGGAAATGTCTTCTACGAGTCTACGACAGATTAAAAGAAAGTGACATTTTTCCCATAACTTGGTATCTGGTCCTGTAAACCGATTAAATCAGGACACCAATTTGATCATTCACAGCAGCTAACTCAAACGAAGTTGAAACAAAATTCCGTTTGGACTGATTTAGTACAAGAATTGATAGCAAATGAGTGGAAATCGAATGAACCACTCATACGGTTATGGAGATGAGACCTACTTAAAAGATGACATTGATTTCATTTTATGCAGATGGGTCTTTTCCCACTTTCATTTTCATTGTTTCGGCGCAGGATTTGACATAAGGTAAGTATGATCTCTCATGTAATTCCAATCAGGGCAGCCTTTAGGATATTCAACCAAAACCTTAACATGACTTTCATTGATACTTTCCAACATATAATTCTAGATAAAAGACAACTATTACACACTATTTGTCTTTTCTTATTGGGAAATAGCAGGGGAAAAAAAATCGAAAACCACACCTAAAGGCACTTCCTCTCAAAAAACCAAAAAGGCAAAAAAGGAAAGGCAAACCCATAGTAATATATATCTCAAGTTCCCAACTGGCACTATGAGAACTAAGCATTTTATTTAGCAATCAGGATTTGCCAAGAGGTAGGCCTCAACAGCCTTGAAGATGCTAGCACCTTTTCTTTGCCAGCCTTGATTTCCTCCCCTGTGATCTTGTTGTCACCTTTGGATTGAGAAATGCTCCTGTTCTTGCAGATGGATCCTCCATTGGGAGAGGCTATGATCTTGATGTGGTAAGAGATCGATTCAAAACCGTCTAAAGCATCACCTTCGAGTATATTGTAACTGTACGTGAACTTCTCTTTAATACCCAACCTAAGAGGCTTAAAAGACTAGGTTGATGGTCGACACTGTGATATTCCTAAGGAATTTAAATTTGATGATGATGGCTTTGTCTTCAATTCATTGCCAAAATCTCTATCTACCTATCAAAGAATTCTTTTCACCAATGAAATTTTTAGAACCTACCATGACCACCATCCGTGGTCCATTTTTGTTCTCTTCCCCGACAAGGTTTGTAATGTCCCGTCCCACATCGAAAGTCTACATAGGTGATCCTGGATATATAAGGAACCATGTAAACTACTACTAACAACTTGGACTTAAGTATTTTGGACCACGTTGGGCTCCAACAAATTGTTGGGTCAGTGGTTTACATAGGGCGTTACAAGGTGAATGGATGTTGTTGTGATTCTTTGATTAGGCTCGGTTGCCTTTGTCAATGCTACTAAGGACCGAAGGTGGCTCATCTATAGTTGAAGTGTAGCTGCTCAATGTATAAGCTCTATGATTAAAGTGAATGGCCAAACCTCAATCTAGAAGGTTCGATTTCAACACTTTTTGTACAATATTTTGGGTCAACATTAATGTCCCAAAAGACTTTATTATATATGATGTGGATGTGATGGGTATTTGGTATCATTTTATTAATTCAGCTGCTTGGTATTTGTTTGATTATTAATCCAGTGCTCACACCAACTGTAATTCTACCTGAGGACAATGCTGATTTATTTTTCTGCTACAGCTTTGTATTTAGTTGTGTATTGGGGTTATGTCCCAATCCTAGTCTTGGGTGTTTCAACGCCAAGGTACTTTCAAGAAGAAAGAAGACCTCATGTGACACCTTGCTCCACATCGAAAGTCTATATGGGCGATGTTGATTATATAAGGAGCCATGTATACTACTACTAATAACTTGGGCTTAAATTTTTGAACCATATAGTTAGGCTCCAACAAGTTACTAGTCCAGGGTATACACTGGGATTACACCTGGCAACTTATTTTAGATAGGATCAAGAAAAAGCTAGCATTATGGAAATTGAGGTGCTTATCCATAGTGGGAGGCTTACCTTTATTGCATCGACACTGTCAAGTCTGCAATGTTCTACGTGTCAATCTTCAAAGTTCCAATATCAGTTACAAAGGCCATGGAACAAATTCAGAGACAATTCCTGTGGGGTCAAGACAGAGAGAAGAAGAAGATGCTTTTGATTAGCTAAGCCAAGATTACCAAGAGTAAGAAATTGGGTGGACTGGGGATCAAAAGATTGATCTTGCAAAATCTGGCTCTATTGACTAAATGGTGGTGGAGATTGAGCTCAGAAAAGAATCCACTATGGGCTAAGGTGGTAATCCAGAGATTTGGGATGGAAAGTACAGCATGGTTCCCTCAAATCCATAATACAGATGCTGCATCAACTATATGGAGGGATATCTGCAACATATTTTTTTTTTATCGGAAAAGAAAAAGAAATTTTATTGATATAGAAGAAGATACAAAGAGAAGGGAAGGCGACTAAAAACTGCATCACAACGGTAACACACGGATCACAACTAGGTTATGGTCACAACTACGTTTTCCAATAGCTAATTTAAGAAGGTTATGCACTAATTATGTCTAATTTTTATCGAACGAACCTAGTTTTTGTGCAGGAACCCTAACCCAGAATCTAGAAAAGAAGAAGGCTTGCTCGAGCGACCTCTCTTGTTTTGTCGGATTCTGACCCGACCCATTTTCCAGTACCCATACTTTAGGAGCTCGCTCGAGCAAGCTACATGCTGCTCAAGCGACCTGTTGCAAATTGTTTCCTGATCATGTTTTACACTATTAAATTCTATTTTGTAGACTGTTTGAACTCTGTTTTTACACATGGCACATGTATCCACGCATAGTTATTGTGTATGATGATATTCCATGAGTTGTATGCACGAATTGTAAAGAGGATTGGTAAAACTTTGAAGAATGACTTATGTTGTGATTGTGAGATTTGTGGGTACAGATGTCGTTGTTTCGGGTTCAACGGGTGTGCTGCCCGAGGTTTATGGATGATGTTGTAACAATTACGACCTCGGTAGAGTTTAGTGATTTTAGCATGATATATGTGTGATTGGGGTTATTTTGGAAAAACTTAGAATTACGTAGGGACACTAGTTCGAACGACACCTGAATAAAGCAACGAAGGATATTAAGTGTGCATTATAAGGTAGAGAACACCATACAAACTTGTCTGGGAAGTTTAATGAAAAATGATAAACCTGGTGTGGTTAGCCTGGTGTGGCATGATATTTTGATTCGAGATTTGGATTGATATGTTGATTTAAGGGCACTTACTAGTAGGAATTGGAGAAGGTAGAGGGTGACTTCGAGGACGTCTGCGAAGGAAGCTCCGGATCCCGAGGGAATGACGGCTAGAATTCTCCACATCTTTGAGTTTATTAGGAGAAGTAACTAAAGTACGTAGAGTCTGGAGCTAGTGACATCATGTTCGTGGGATCTAGGTAGGGTGACGTATGTATTAACTTGGTACAACATTAGAAAGTTCTTTTTTTGTCGGGTTACGATTAGAATTATGATCATCGGGTATGCAAGGACTGGTCAATGCTAACTGAGGGCCCTATACTAATGTCGGAGGGAGGATATGGTATACTTCACGGTTACCTAGAAACATTAAAAGACTTAACAAAATTTACCAAGGTATTAGTGTTTATCGCTTTTACTGTTAAGCTTTATTCCATGTTTAATGTCTCAACTGTTTAGTGTACATATCTGTTATTTGATGTATCACCCGTGGGTTTGGTTTATCGAATAACTTTATCTACTGAGTTTCATTACTCATAAGTACAACTTCTCTGCCCTAGTATTTCATACCAGATGGAGATGAGCAGACAGATAAGCAACTCACACAGAAAGTGCCAGGTGTCGATGGAGAAGAGTTGTTTGCCTAGATGTCGTACCCTTAATTTTAGCTTTGATATTTCTTTATTTTGAAGTTAAGTAATAAATGTAAACCCCGATGTGTAATTTTGTCGTTTTGAATTATGCACTCCTGAACTTGGTTTTGAGTTTAATTAATAATAATTTGGGATATTTTTCTTTAAATTAATTAATATTTTGAGAAATCGGAGCGTTACAATTTTAGCACGAAAAATGTGAGAATACGGACTCGGGATAAGAGAGTGTAATCAGGAAAGCACAAAACTGAGAAATAAAAATGGAGCAATGACAAAGAACATATATTATATGTTAGCTTTAACTTGAATTGTGCACTAATGAAGATCCGGAAAAAATTTGATATGCAGAGAATACAAAAGAATCGCTAATGCTCGTAACATTAAATTAAACAACTACGTATATAATAAAAGAAGGGTAAAACACACTGACCTCCCCTGAGGTTATTAACAAATGCAAGAACCTCCTTCGAGGTTTCGAAAAATGCAATAACCCGCCCTATTTTAGAAAATAATTGATTGTGTATCCCATAACGTTAACTTCTGTCAAAAAGCTTTTTAGTCAATTCCCCTTGAGTGAATGATTTCTAATGGTGTGGCAGGGGTAACTTTCTAAATACCTAAATCCACCTTGAAATGTATATAAAAATGCAGAAAATTCTCTCTAAGATGCACAAATCTTATCTCTCCTAACCTCACTTTAAAGTATGTAAACCATTCTACTCAATTTTATTTTTTTTATCTATGAATGCATGGGTTGGTTAATTATTTATTTATTTATGTAAATTATTATTTTTTATTTATTGTCATGCCATCTTCTAATACCATATGCATTCTAAGAGCTAAGAACACATGTGTCAATGTGAGTATTACATTTTGTTTCACAATTTTTGTATAATGTTTTGTGTTTTTTTATTCGTCTTGACAAGAGGATTGAAGAATCATAAAAATATGAAGTGAAATTAAAAAAATTATGACAAGATCAGGCTAAATACACTTAAGATAGTAAAAACTAATCTTTTATAACACACGTAAAAAGCTCTAGTTCTCATGTCAACATTCGTGATGTAAAAAACATAAAGTATGATGAGTTAATAATGCATATATACTTTTCGTAGATACAATGCAGTAAAAAAATAAAAATTAATCAAACAGATAAGTCAAAATTATTTATTTCAATTACAAAAATATAATATACAAATAAAATTCAAACGGTACGTTTGTCGGTACGAGATTGATAATTTTATTAAGCACACAACTCTCATGCATAAATCCAAACACACACACATATATATAAATGAACAATCAAAATTTTCACTCAAATTGACTTACAGACGAAGGAGTTAAACAAAAATATATTCCTTTTTGGTATGTAGAGGCGCAAAAAATTTACTACCCTAGTGTAGAGTACATAATAACTTTGTCAATAGATCATGCGATAGTAGTTCCACGACAAAATTTACCTGCAACAAACTCCAATTAACATTAAATGTTACTATTTTTCATTGTAAGCAAACTGTAAACCATTGAACATGTTTGAATTCCACCAAATCTTACAAAGGAAGAGGACAAAGAGTATGATTAAGAATTTGTCAAGAGTGGAAAGAAATATAAAATAGTGTATCACCCTAGGGATGGCAACAGGGCGGATTGAGGGCGAATAGTGTTGTCCTCGCCTCTAATTCCCGAATTCATATCCGAACTATATCCCCGTCCTGATTTTCGAACAGGGATTAGTTTTGCCATCCACCCCCGCCCCGAACAGAGAATGGATATCTCCGAACGGGGATTGGATATCCTAAAATTAAAAAAAAAAACTAATATTTGTAATTTTAAAAAAATTAAATTAGGAACTATGAGTATATGACTTTTTAAAAAAATTGAAACTATAAAAAAAAAAAAAAAACAAATCCAACAATATTAAATGCAAGAGTTCTAAACAATAGTTAACATAGTCATAAATAATAACCATCATAGCTAGCCAACACAAAAAAATGTAAGAGATTATAAACTAAAACAGGAGCTATGAGTAATTAAGAGGAATAAATGACAAACTATATCCCAGATAGAGACTATTCATGTGAAAAATCATCCTTACAAAATTACAACAGCAACAAAAAAAACTATACCGTATTGCATCAAAAAAAAATCAAAAACTATCTACATTGCAAAAAAAATCGACAAGAAAATACTACACAATATAGTTTTATCTCAATGTATTACAATGTAAAATATACTTTTATCAACACAAAACTAAAAAAACCTAAAACCAACAAATCTTAAGTCCCTAATATATTTTTAAATAAGGGTTAATGGAGCGGGATGGGACGGGACAGGGTGAGGATACACGGATCCGCATCCTATCCGATCCGATCCGATCCCCAAATCCCCGATCCGTTTAGGACAGGGATAGGAGCGGGACAGACCGAATCGGACTAGATTGTCATCCCTATATCACCCCTTGGGTCCAACAAGATTACACATTTCCAAAATCACATTTACCACATCTCTCGGTTACGGAAAATGGGCTGATAATTAATCTGATTTTTACAACGGGTCTTGATAAAGCTGCATCGACTATGTCGGTATAGATATTCATTGGTACACGAATGAAGGATCCAATAAAACCAAGCGGATAACGTCCAGCTACTCATTTAAAGATCTGATGATAATATCATGACAATATGCAATAGAATTCCAGGACCAATTATTTGCAATCAACTCTGATAATAATTAATCAAATAATTGCCTATTAATCACAAGCACTCTTGAGTAAACTATGAAACACTTGTGGAGATCTAATATGGAATATCTACTCTACCTAACATAGAAAGTAAACACAGTACTCCGAATGCTAAGAAGATCTCAGATGCCTATGCCTTTAAAGTACAGTTTATTCTCCCTCACCCCAACCCAAATCCTATGTTATCAACCAATAAAAAAAGCATGATTCTTAGACTGTGGCCCGCCCTGTGGGAGATATATACCAAAATCAGCTCATGATTGATAGCTGGTAGAGCTTTCGCAATCTCATTTTTTGGGGGGATATTATTGACATTTCGCAAGACAAAGCCTTAAATGTGGATGCATTAGGCAAACATGAAAAGCACTATCCACTTGGGTGATATTTCACTACAACAAAAGTTAAAGGTTAAACGAAACTGCTGCTTCTCGATTTTGGAATTATTCCATGTGCCCATCCATGCCCACGCCTTGACTAGAGAATGGAGGACAATTGATGAGCCCAATTTGACTCTGGACCAATCAATGGCTAATAAACTCTCCAGACTGACCTGAGTCTTCCAAGCCGAGTTGTGATCGACCGACCTGGCATATGCAATGCTGGTTGATGGGCTTCTACTTCTGGTCGGCTAGTGCCCACTCGAAGTAGTACCTTTACCTAGACTACACGAAGAACGCTGAGTAGAGGATGGTACCCTGATTACTTGCTCGGGCATTTTCGGGAATGACACCCCTTACTGCTCAGCATCACGAGGATGACGCCCAAAAATATCAGCATAATAGCCTTCTCAAGATGGAATGAGGGCGCCGTCGGCAGCCATTTGTCTGCTTGGAATTGATCCTCCTCTAAAGTATTAATAAAAACTTATTTACAGTCGTTTTCATATATATCTACGTACGGTCCATATACTCTCGTTTGTCCACATTCTACGTTCACTAACTTGATCGTCGAAGGATTTTTAACCAGACAATCTCCAGAGTACAAACTCAAGAACGGATCCAACATCATCAATATTAATTTGGTATTTAGATTAATTATTATTTTGGTGAGGGCTTTTGCTTAGGAGATAGGTTATAAGTGGAAGGACTTTGTTGATGGGAATGAAGACATTATATATATCATGAGGTTGGAATTATGAAGACGGCGGACAACCCATGTGGCCTAGAATTGAACACACACACAGAGACGTATCCCATGCGGCGACCAAAAGTAGTAAAGGATAATGGTGCCCAATCTAAATTGTCACTATTTTGTTTTATGATATGACCCTTAATTTGGACCCATATGATACCCACCGCCTCAACTGTCACCCTCTTTTCTTGTCCCTTTTTTTTTTTTATCCATTCAAATTTTCCTTGTGATTTTTTTCTAACATTCAAATGGAATTTGATTAGTGCAATGTATCTGTTTCCGTAAACGCATCTAAAAGTGAACCAACTTTATCTGGGCACGGATCGATCCTCCCTACTAAAATTTCACATCTTTCTCGTTTGAGATAAGCAAGAAAGCTCATTTCAGTTGACTAACTTTTTAAATACCATGGGCTTGTTTGTGTTTAAATATTGTGGCCAACAACTTGGAATTTATATTATTTTAAGGTATCAAGTTCAAAACTTTGTATTATATGAATCTGTTCATACAGTCTTTTTTATCCTGGATTTCATTACCTAGCCAACGGGTGAAATTAATTTTCTTAATAAGATCTGGGCACTTTTCAGTTATCAAAAATAATTATATAATATAGTTTTTTTGGAGGGGGGAAGTCCCAAAATTTAAATTTAAATAGGGGTGGAAACAGCTGAAGCAAGCGGGGTTCGGCACTCTCAAAATTCTATATGGTTTCCGTCCTTTTGATGAATATTTTACAAGCTATGATATTTAGTAAACTCATCCTTAAAAAATAAAAATGAACTTGATCTTAAAATTGAGTAATTTTATATTGTTTTTGAAATTCTCTTAAAAATTTGTATGACGCATAATCAAATCTACATATATGAGTTTTCTCGTGTTGGAGTAAAAAGTGCAAAAATAACAAAATAACAAATTTTTGTGGTAACTTAGTGAATCATAATTGTAGATAATCAACTCTAAATAAATTACAACGACAAACAGATGTTACAGATAACTGTATTTGTTGTTGCAGTAGAAATCTGATAACAATTAAATAAATTTTTAACAGATAAAGTTATCTGTTACTAAAACAGAAATAAAAAATAGTAATGAAAACTAAACAAATAACATTATTTGTCAATCAAGCAGAAACAAAACAAAATAAATGTACTTATAAAAATGTCAAAATAAAAATATTATAGAATCTGAGCCTAAAATGCAGAAAGATCAATTTGTGATCGAGTTTAGTGTTCGCATTGTATCTTTAAGACATAATTCACCCTCATCCAGTGCTTATGATTACTGAAAGTCTGTCGCTCATGATACACTAATCAAGCCATACAGAAGGAGCACGACAATCTGTATGTACAGCGAACTAACTTGTGTTTGTACTTTCTAACAAAACTAAGAACCAAAATTCCACACGAGAACATGAGAAATTTGGGAAATGTTTAGACACTAAAATACTAGAAAAATTGGAGAACATGAAATGACGAGGGACTACAAATTTTATAAAAAAGAATGGGTGCGAATAGGGACCCGTTGGGACTAAACCGAACAACCACGGGACACAACTATTGGACAACAAAAGTTAGAGAAGAGAAAGAAATGAAGAATAAAAGCCCTAAAATGATTGATATACAAGGAAAAATAATTTAGTTCATAAACTAAAGGAACTACTCAAACAATAAAGATAAAGGAGATCCAAGAGTTATTATTCACATTTTGATCACGACTATCCACATTTCAATATAACAAAACAAGTGGACTAATTAATAGAATTCCCCAAAAAAATTGTATTTAATTAGACATCCTAAGTTCTCTTCTTATGAGACAAAATCATTCCTCAACCAAGGGGTTATGCGAAAATATCCATCAATTGATTGTCGATGTCTACAAATGCAAGCTTAATATATACCTCCCTTTTGAACATAATCTTGAATAAAAGGATGTCTAATCTATTTAGTTTGAGAATCTTGTAAGGGATTCTTGGTTAAACATAACGCTGTCACATTTTAATCTTCCAATTGTTATTTGATCCATAAAATTTAAGCACAACAACTACTAGCCACCACATATTCGGCTTCGGTAGTATATAGTACGATGGAATTTTGTTTCTTGCTAAATCAAGGTACTATAGATTGTCCTAAAAGAATTGACACGTGTCACTAGTGCTCTTTCGATTAGCTTTAAAACCACCAAAGTCGGCATCGCAATATCCTCCTAAGTCTACTGCTCATGGATAGAAAAATCTTAGATCATGTGTACCAATAAGATATCTAAATATACATTTACGGCAATTATAAGATGTGATTCCTTCTAACGTAATTGAAATCTAGCACACCTACAAACACTAAATATAATATCCAGCCTACTAATCATGATATAGAGTAAAGATCCAATCATACCTTTATTCATTTTTCATTTATGGTCTTACCATACTCGTATTTGTAAAGCATTTTTGATGTACTCACTAGTGTGCTCATGGCTTTTGATCATTCCATGCCAAACTTTTTGTTAAGCTTCTTATCTGTATTTGGCTTGGTTTATAAGTATTTCTTCTTTTGTTTGCTTGATGTGGAGTCCAAAGAAGAAATTTAATTCTTCCATCATAGTACTCATTTTAAATTCACATTGCATATATTTAGTAGACTCTTTACATAAAATCTCACTAATAGCACCAAATATAATGTCATCCATACAGATTTGGACAATAACCATGTCAATTTTCTCTTCTTTTTTTTTTAACTTAATGAAAAGTGTGGTCTACAAAAACTATTTTCTAACAAGAATATGCTAAGTCTATCATACCAAACAAGAGGTGCTTATTTAGTGCTAGGTCCTTGTGAAACTAACCTAGCCTTACGTCTAATATATAATTACTACGGTTTGACTTAAATTGTTTCTAAATACCCATTTAGTGCCAATAATAGTGTGTTCATGTGGTTTAGCTAGGCACTAAAGTTCAAACATCGTTTATTTCTAATTGATTTAGCTCCTTTTGTATAACCAAAATTCACATTTCATCATTATTAGCTTCTAACAATGTTTTAGGCTCAATTTGAGAAACAAATGGTAAGTTGCTATATATATATTTTGAGAGATGAGCAAGTGGATATACTTTTTGACGGATTTCTAAGAATCAAATCCTTTGAATGATTTTGAACAATTTTTCATTCTTTTTGGCAAGTCTTGATTGTTTGTTCAAAGCAATTTTCTAGAAGCTGCAATTTTACCTTGAGAATACAAACAAAAATACAAAGTTGGCAGTCTCTATAACTTCCATGTTCTGTGTCTAAAGCGGATAAAAGCCACCTAGTTTGGTCCGACGTGATAAAAGATAAGGTCTTTGACCCTCTCTCTCTCTCTCTCTCTCTCTCTCAACAATTCAACATACGCACTCTATCTTGAAAAAAGAGGGGTAGAGTTGTTATTATCCACTTTGACATTCGTGGCAGCAAGATATTGGGAGAGAGATACTGTGGTCCCACTTAAAACCGTAAGTCTTCCAGGTGGCACGATTCTGGTAGTATCCAACTAAGACTTTGCCGATACAGATAATACAAAACGACGAATTTGATGAGAGAGAAAGAGAGAATGGTGGTCGGCACAAATTATCAAATGAGTTATTAGTACAAGTGAGGTTAGGGGCTGTTTCTAACTGAATTATTTTTTTTTATCGAAAATTTTGATAATTGGTTCAGTTGTAGAGTTCTCGAAGTTTATTTTTCTAAAGTAAAATATTATATATTTAAATTAATATCAAATCTTACGAAGTGAATGCCACAAATCGTGGAAATAGATTGTGGGTTAAGTAGACTATCCTATCTGATCTTGGGGTAACTGATCTTCTAGAAGAAGGCACAATAATTTTATTAGTCTAAGGCAAAACAAATACAATTTATTTATTCTAGAAACAATTGGAATAAAAAAAAAAAGAATGGATCTAATAAAGGTGTTATAGAACTATCTTTTGACGTGATGAAAAAGGGAAAAAAAAAAGTGATAAAAAGGATATATCTTTTGACTAAGATATTTGAAATAAAATTTCCTTCGAAATTGTATTTGGCCTTTCTATTTACCGCCAGACAAACATGTCCTTAGGGGTTGGGTTATAAATTAGTGAGCGACGGTTATGTTTTTCCCCCTTCGCTCTCCCCCCATCTCTCTCTCAAACAAACACACCACCGATCTTTCACGGCTCTCTCCCTCTCCGTTTCCGTTTCCGTTTCCTCTTTTTCTTTGTTTTCCTCTGCAGTTTCTGTTTGTTTCCCTTCAAATCTCTCTCTAACTGGTTTTTTCCTTTTGCCTTCCTTGACGGTGGTGTTTGTTCTATATGAACCACTCTGTCTCCAATTGCTATCATTCGTGGTTATAAAAACTGAGATTTTAGAGAGAAAGAGAGAGAAAAAATGAACGGGAAGGGTCAAATGGGTTCATCTTCATCATCTTCCTCCTTCACGTCTGATCTTTTCGGTTCAAAGGAGTCCTCTGGTTCATCGTCTTCGGGAATTTTCGGGTCTATTTTCGCGCCTTCGTCCAAGGTATTTACCTCCTTCTATTATCACTTGAATTGAAAGTATTTTACGAGTTCTCTCAGCATTTCGAGAGTTATTCGATTCAATTTTAGTTTTTATGTTAATGAGGTTAATCAATTTTGGTATTGCTTCAATGTCGGAGCGCTTGGTGAATTCTGTTTATCGGTATCACTTCTAATGATTTTTTCTTTTGTAGCATGTCGTAATAGGTTTGGTTTGAATTCGTTTTCAATCAAATTATAACTAAACAGACCAGTAGATCCAATAGTTAAACAAAACCAATACTAGTAGCAGGGTCATGGGGTAAGAAGAGAGATGAATTTATTGAAGTCAACTGAACAAATAGCCCTTAATAGAGCATAAAAGAAAAAACAAGTTCATGCGGTCGACCCTAAATGAACGGGAAACACGGCTTAGTTTTGTTTGATTCGCCTAAAACACATCAAAATGAGCAATGAAGGTGACAAGCACTATGTATCAATTAGCATACTATTCGTGTTTCTCTTACCGTATTTGTCTAAAGGGCTAAAGGCCCAATATGATAGTTGTTACGAGTTTTAGTCCACCATTTGGGATATATTTTTAGAGGAATCAAAATAAAATTATGTTAATTGAAATCTTCGTGTTCAATTGAAGTAAGTACTTTGTTATACGAAAATTTATCCGTGAGCAATGGAAATAGTAGTTTGTGATGGGGTTGCACTGAGGATTTTTTCCGGTGGCGGCAAAATCTTTCTGAAATTTTGGCATCTGAATTGTTGTATTCAAACATGTATGTGTTGGATTAACATAAGCTGTTTTGATAGGCAGACCCACGGTTTACTTCAAGTTGGGGAAAAAAACTTATTAGATCCTTGTCTAGCGTAAGGTCGAGAGGTTTAGACTGTTTGAAGTTGATGACATACGTGATAGTGTTGGTCACAAGAGAGTAATAGGGAGAGACAGATGAGAAAAGAATGGAACTAAATAGGAAGTAGAAAAGAGCTTAAAAAGTGAAAGCGGCTGGAGTGGGATCGTATTTTTCTATGTGAGCCTTCTCTTAGGGATTTATTATTGGACTTTTGCTTGGTGTTAATGAACGTGTAAGTTCTGTTTTAACCCAGTAGGTTTGAACCCTAACTCGTTTGGTTCTGACTTGATTGAGTCAAATCTTGGACTTTTTGTTCTACTTTTCAATTGCTTGGTGAAGGAAACATCTTAAATCTCTTTTCATTTGTGTTGTATTAGGTATTAGGTAGGGAGTCTCTGCGCTCTGAGGCGGTCGAGAAGAAGCAAGACTTTGCAAATCAGGTTTGGAAACCCAAACCTGGAGCTCAAGGTCTGTGAACAGATTAAGCTGTACAATCATGTTTTGTACATGAGTACATCTGGTTGAGGTTTTTTAATTTTAGCTCAAGGTTCATTTATCCTGTTTGAGGTTTATAATTCTTGCTACCAGTGAAATGTTACTTCAATTATGAACTCTTTTCTCTGCATGCTAACTCTGCGTTTTTCTTTCAAATCAACTGCCATGTCGATGGTCGACAGTGATACTACAGAGATCTACTCAGTTTTGCCTGTCTCATTGAATATCTATACATGTGTTTTTTGTTTTGTTGCTAAAGTTGGAGAGAGAGCACTGCTTGTGTTTGAAGTTAGTTTGCATAGTCCGGGCGCCGGGCGCATCAGAGGAGCAGGGTTCCCCTGTGGCCAATGATTTCTTGATCAGGAGATTAAAATAACTAATGACCACACCCTGATTTGTGAAGATGGCTCACTCTGTTTTGAAAAGTCTTAAAAGTTACTAATAAAAAGCAGTTCCTTTTGTACATCAGAGATTATACAATTCCTGTTTAGCCATTTTTTAAATGATTCCAACTTCTACGCTGACATTGAAACAGTTGACAGAAGTTTGCACTTCATTAGAGCTTGTCCCCACATCTGTATATAGGCCAATTTTTTTTTTTATATATAGTTTTTGAATTTTCATGTTCTTAAGGAATCTGTCATGAATTGTTGCTAGATCTTCTACTGTTTCAAACACTATGCATTGTGACTTTTGCGTATCTGTTTCTCTTGCAACTGTTTGAGAACTTCGTTTGATTTTGTCCCTTATGCTTTTTCACCATTACGGATTCTTTCCGGAATTGTTGCTAAATCTTCTATCCTTTTTAGACAAGATCCCTAGGAGCAGTGAAGGAGAATATCAGAGTGTATCTAAGGACACAAGTCCTTTCTATCAAGAACAAAGAGTACAACCGTGTCACCTCAGCTCATCATTATACTATGGGGGTCAGGATGTCTATTTGAATCCTCAGAAAACTCAAGCCTCTGGGTACTCAACGGTGAGTGTAATTAACGAGTTCTACATGCATGATTCAATTGAGCAAGCATGATAATCTTGAAAATATGTATAGTGCAAAAATTATGATATTGCAAAACTCATGTCAAGACAATCCGTCCGGCTTGCAAATTAACCAATATATGTCATTTACACTCGGGCGCCTTTGTGATGGAACTTATCCGGTTATGTAACTATCTAGCTGGGAAGACATTTAGAGGCAGAAAAGGAAAATCTTCAACGGAGGAGAGAAGATAAATACTACAACTTCGAGAGAAGATAAATACTACAACTTGGTCTAAAATGGTCTCTTTTAGAAGAACTTTTAGTTTGTGATCGGTAGATGGGGCTTGGATGGGAATATCAGTTTACTATAGTAAATCACATTGCATATCATTGACGAGTCTTCAGAATCAATAATCTGATGTGCTTTTTGACGTCATCAGTTCACCAATGAAGGGGGAGAAGATGATTCAGGGCTTGCCTCAAGAGGAAATTGGTGGCAAGGTAGGATACTTTTGTTTCAAATGTGCATTGGGAAACTGCTATTAATAGGATCGATTGGCGGTATACTAATATCTCTGTTGTCAAATACTTGCTTTTCAGGGTCTCTGTATTACTAAGAGCCTGCCACCTATGGCGTGTGAATTTCTCTATACATAATCACTTAGGTAAATCTTGTTATATAAGTAGGATTGCAAATTGATATTGCTTTGTGTGGTAACTTCCCCCTTAGATTAGGCATGCCAGAGTGGAAGTCTACTCAATTCCACTCAAATTTTACATTATTATTTCTGGTTCCCTAAAACTTTAATTTGCCTTTCCAATCTGTTTGGCATCATATCTTGATCTGTACAGACTCCAATCCTTGGAATTTCGTTTAGTGTATGGATTGAGGCACCATATCTGCAGAGCTTGTTTTTCACTGTTTGTACTCCTTCCAAACTCCCAAAAGTTAGTGACACAAAATGAAATTAGGGCTTATCACTTAACGGGTTTCCAAAATATACTTAATTCAGATTTATCCTCGTTTGCAACGCTTTAATAATTGGCGTACGTAAGAAGAGAAGTAAAAAGTGAGAGAAAGAATAGAAAAAAGATTTGGAACGCTTGTTACGCTCAAACACTAAGTGGTTTCATATGTTTATGTCATGCCTCCAATGAATTTTCAGCTGCTCTTTGTTTCAAAACTTACTGAGGGTTTTAACTGTTTTTCTCCCTTGCTATTTTTTTGCAGGAAATAAGACATCTAGGATAGCAGCAGTTCATCCCCACATTCTACATGTGGAAGATATATGGACAGTGCAGATAGCCATTTGTTGTTTCCTGCTGCGAAACATCAAAAGCATCATCTGTAGTCTAGTAGTTACATGTACTCTTTTTCCCCCTCTTACTACTTTAAAGTATGTTGAACCTTATCTGTTGTGCTGTGAAGGATGTTTGGTTTAGTAATTTATTTTATACCATCAACTTGTTAGTTAGGGATTTGAAGTTTAGTGACTTATTTTAGAGCTCATAACCAAAATGTTGCAGAGATGTGCTTCTTTTGCAGTCAGAGTTGTTATATTCCCTCACCTCAAAACTGAAATCATCCAGGTGTATAATTGATGATTCTAGTACATTGTTTTTTTCCAATTATTATTAACAATTTGGAATGTCTTGAGTCATTTTACGACATTTTCCTAATGTGATTAATCGCATTGTTTCACCTTACGGACTGACCCACAAGAACTTTTAACAATTGAGAGGCTTTGAATAAGATATTTATAGGGGAGAAAATTTTATGTTTTTAAGTTTTGATCAGCAGATCAAAGCCTTGAGGTTGATTCCAATATATCATAATGTCCCCTAATTATGAATAGATTTTGCATGCTAAACATTAAAAAAACGCAAGCAAATGTGGAAAGTAATGCGATGAACGAATAATATTTATCTCCAGCTATTCAATCCAAATATTAGGGAACACTCTTTATGATAAGGTGATGATTTTCACACTCCCATTGTAAGGCAGTCATAATGTTTTCCTTCGTTAGGTGAAGTTATGACTTAGCTTGAATTCGTTATTAGCAAAGTAGAATAATACCCATTAAGCTAATCAAACTTATGTCATGGGAAATAGTTTTTCTGTAAATGAAATGATGTATGAATTATATTTTTTCTGTTATATATATAAATTTTTTTGTAATTTATTAGTATTTATTATGTGCCAACAAACACCTCAATCCTCCCTGTCTCTCACACATCTGGTTCCAATTGATGTGGCATTTCCCATTTGCTAAATCAGCTTAATTTGCAATGGAAATGTGACCCAACAACCATAATTGTCTTGTCATCTGTCCTGACCTTTTTTTTTTTGGTAAAATTACCAATTGTTGAATCTCATTTTTAATGGACCAAGGAGTGTGAACCAAAGCACCACGCACCATATCTCTCTACATATAAAGTATTTAATCACAAGACTTTCAGCTTCTTATTCTATACCGAACGTTAATTTTTTATTTTTTTGGTGTTGAATCTAGTCTATACGTTTGTATCCAAGACACACCAACCGGTAAGAAAAGGATGTAACGCAGGATTATGTACTGTACACCACTTTTTGTCTCTCATGTTTCAGATGACTGAAGGCAGGTGAGGAACTAAATGGAGAGTACGGGCTTCCCTAAAAATTTAAAAAAAATTTAACACTTAGGTATAGATTTTGAAAATTATGAAAAAAATTAGATTTTGGCCCTCTCCTTTTCAAAAAAAAAAATCTCGATCCCTTCAAACCTCAAATCCTAGTTTCACCCCGAAGCTCATCCATGAATACCCCAATGAAGGAGAGAAAAAAGTAGAGCAAAGTTATCTACTAGTCCTCCCAGACCACTCACCTTAGCAAATAGCATTTTGCCATGTGTTTAATTATTTTCTTCTTTCTTCAATGATAGTGAAACATTGTAGCGTGTAATTAGTGAAGTGAACACATAAATTGAGTAGTCCAAAAGTAACGGTAGATTAAGCACAAAAAAAAAAACTTATCCTCTAAACTAAATCAAAAGAAACCAAAATGGAGTACTAATTGTGTTGATTTTAAAGTTTGTAGAAGGGTTTAGCTTGATGAATTTAATATACTAGGTGCCGGGACGAAATCAAGATTTAAAGTTTGAGGTGTTCGAGAATTTTTTGGAAAAAAAAAAAAAGAAATGCCGAATATAATTTGGGGTCCAAAGTTTAAATTTTTTATATAATTTTTAAAATTTATAAATAGATCGTAATTTTCTTAAAAACATTTAGGGCAGGCTTCCCTGCCGACACACGGTACCGCCCGTGACTAGGTAGCATGCACTATTGTTAGTTTCTGAAGGAACTAATAAACAATATAAATACATGAGGTGTAATCAGAGTTGCATTAAAAATTCAAAGTAGGCGAATTACCTAAATATGATCAACCATTTTATTATCTTTTCTCGTTTGGATAATTTCTTTTTGAGCAAATAACAAGCAAAACTTTTAGATAACAACAGGGACAGAGTCAAAGGAAAAGCTAGTAGAGACAGTCGTCCCTAAAAAAACAAAATCATTATTGTTATATAGATAAACAAAAAAATTGCTTTGAACTATATAGGCCCGTCCCTGTAAATATTTTGATTCAATTAGCAGTGACCTTAAACTTTAATTTCTATACAATATCAATGGATTCTGCTAGCACCTCTCGAGATTGACTTGACTGGTTGAAGGTCGAATCATTCTTGAAAAGCCACAATAATCATAGAACTACTAGAAGTGTAGCTTCCCAGCAATGTTGTTCAAAATCATGAAAAGGGACATTTAAACCATTGTTGCTTGAGGCTAAATAATATAGAAGGAAAGACCAACGGGATTCTCCATTAGTTAAGGATTGATGACCAAACTTGTCTTGAAAATGGACAGTGAATAAGGAGGTGGTGATTCAAAGGATGAAGAATATAGAGCACACATTAAAACCTCCTATTGTGAGTGTGAGATGATTTTTTTTTTTTGGCTATTTCATCCCTAGTGGGAATTCCTTGTTGGACTATTCTCAAGAAGAAGATTTCTACCTTTAGAGGGCAAGTTCCTTTCCAAATGGAGTTAAGATTTGAAATTGATGGGATTGAGCCCTCCCACGTACAGTATGCTAATCTTGGAGTGTAAATTCTTGAGCAATCCCAGGCCTAAAGAAGAAAGTCAAATTTGCTTAGATTGAGGTTGAAATTGCCAATAATTTAAATTAAGGATGAGAACTGTTGATGTTCCTATTGTAAAAGGCTCATTCTGAAGATGAGTGATGGAGATAGAGAAGGTTAGTTGTGTATGATATTTGCCACAACACAGTCTTTTTGAATTGAAAGGGAATGAAGCCTCGAGTATTGAATTTCATAGTAGATTTTTGTTTAAGTTGATTCGCCTATTCTTTCAAGACTTTCATATTCTCTATTAAGTAATCATGGGCACAAAAATAATTGACTCCTCCTTTAGAAAGAGAGGTTCTCAAAATGTTGAAGATTGTCCCTAGACATCGCCTTCTTAAAAGTCCTAGAGTTGAAGTGCAAGAATTTGATAAATCTACTTTGGTAAGGCATCTGGGGCTACAAGAACTAATATTGAAGCTTCCGACATCTCTACATGATGAGGTTATTCGAGTTTATCTTGAAGTTGGGCCATATTAACCTAAACTTCCAAAATACCAATTTCTTAAAGACAATCATGGTCGTCATCGCTTTTTAAGAATTTTATAGTGTAAGAAAAACTACATTTTAAATTTCAATTACAAAATTATAAGCTTGACGTTTCTAATCATCTGGAGTTTCAAAATCTGTCAACAATTTCTAGGTCGAGTAAAGCATTAGTGAAAACAAGGAAGTCCACCATATATCCTTTGGTCTACAAGTTAATTCAACTTATATTAACTTTACCAGTTCCAAAAGCTACAACGGAACGTATATTTTCAGTATAAAATGTATGAATATTAAACTCTGCAATAGGATGGAAAATGACATTTTAACAAGTTTCTTGATCACTTACATAAAAATGGATATTGCAAGAGGGTTTGATACTGAGTATATTTATAATCGATGCTTTTGGTGACATGAAAGAACATCAAGTGTAATTCAAGATGTCTTATTTTACTAGATAGGCTGAGGTGAATTATTACTCCTTTTGCAATCTATTAATACTTCTATGAAAAACTTATTATTTATGAATGGAGTATTGCTATTTTGTATTTTTTTTGAGTTCTAATGCATTTTGGTTAAAATTTGGTATGCATTATTTTTGTGTCTCAAATACACATTCGCCCCTACTTAATGAAATTTCTGGCTCCGTCCTTAGATAACAAAATAAAAAAACTTTTTAGCTACCCTAGCATTGAATGGGAGTGTGAATGTCATTCCAGAAACTAGAAGATATCCAACTATTTTCAAATGATCTATTTGGCTCTGTTCAGTTATTGAAAAAGTCGTACGAGAAAATTGTTCTCAGGAAAAGTAAAGTGAAGTAAAAGAAAATGAAATCTATTTTCCTGTGTATGTTCATTTGCCAAAGGAATTCTATAGGAAAATAGAAATTTATTTGTTCATTTGTTAAGAAAAAAAAATAATAGAAACTTTTTTTTTCTGAATTTAATTGTTAGTTGTGAAGAAAATTAATTTTGAGATCATATATTTTCGAAGTTTTTATTTTCAATCACTATGAAACTCCTTCATAAAAATTGAAATGATAAAAGTTTAAACCAAGAAAAAAAAAAGAAATGTATTTTCATTCCACCAAGTTAAACAAATAATAAGATAAACATATATTTATATTTTATTAACAAAACTAACAAGAAAAACAATATATATTTGATATATTAAATAAATATATCATATATAAAAATAATGGAATAAATATATTAAGATATGTGTATAACATTAGATATACTTATATATGTATATAATGTATTAAATATATTAGACTAACATATCTAAAAAGACTAACATATGCCCAGTTTTTGTTAACTTTCACTTTCTACTCGTTGTATATTAATATATTATTTTCATATGTATAGCATATGTATTACTATATTTCTAGTATATATTTTATTATGTAAAAAAAAAAGTAAGGTATCAGTGTACCCTAAAACACATATATAGCTATTGTACCATCTAGTGTACCATTGTACTTAACTAAATTAAATATTTTTTTATCCAAAAAATATTTATCAATGTTTTCTAGAGTATTAGTTGATCTCGACAAAAAGAATTTAAAAATATAAAATTTTGTCCAAAAGTTAAAAAAAATTCATTAAATATAAAAAATAAGCTAAACATATCATATTTTAATTATTTTTTGTCTTTTATGAATTTATTTATTTCTAAACATAATTTTATGTTTTTTTAAAATCTCTTGGTAAGGCGAACTAATAACCCAAAAATAATTGATGCAAAACAAGAATATTCAAATTAGGATGAAAAATAATAAGAATTAAGTTAATAATTACTACAGTCTAAATAGAAATCATAAGATTTTCCCGCGACGCATAATTCTATGAATTTGGCAGAACATGATTTGAAGGAAAGTAAATTCCAGTGGAAAATTTGAAATCTGGAACTCACTACTTTCTTGGTAACTGAACACTAAAAAAGTTGCAGGAAAATTAATTTTTTCATCTTTTCTCATCCTTTCTTGGCAACTGAACGGGGCCTTTGTGAATGTCATTTGCTAGGAAAGTGATGGAAAGTATCGGAGTTTCATATTTTTTTATGATTTGTGCCTTCACTTGGTAGAAAAATTATAGGATTTCATTTCTAACTTTTCTACTGTAAATTAGTTTTTCTTTTACAGTAATTTTCTATAATTTCATGTATCAAATGAGCAAGTGAAATATATATATATATATATATATATATATAGATGTATACATATATTTTTTTTTACTTCGCTTTACTAAAAATTTTATCAACTAATTTATTAACAAACTGGAGCATAGGAGTTATTAATTGCCAAATAGATTATCTGTGTTTATCTTTGGATGGAAATTAAAGACTAGAGACCAGGGGGTTCTTAATTACCATATAAACGTGGAAAAGTAGAATAGAGATCAGAAATAGATACACATTTCTATGAAGAAAAGAAAAAATTAAAACCGCCATTGGTTGGTTTTTGGATTTCGCAACACAATTGGGCCAGGAGTCAGGACAACCTAATTGCCACAGACAAAACTATATACGTATAAGCAGCGCCAAAAACATTGAACGCCGTTGCCGGGGATCGAACCCGGGTCACCCGCGTGACAGGCGGGAATACTTACCACTATACTACAACGACTTGCATATCATAACCTACTAACACAACATACTTAATATCTTTTATTTTCTACTCTTCGACAAAACTTCCTACCAGTCTAGACTGACCGATTTTTCTTGTATATCATGATCTAGTTTTCTTCAATTCTCTTGGTTATTTTCAACTAAATTCGTTGCACCTTTATCTCAAAATCCATCTTTCATTTATGATTTCAATTGAACAACTTTCTAGTATGTTTTTATGATTTTTCTATCATTTAATGTGTTAAATTGCTAAACACAAATATTGATGAGAAATTGGGTAACCCGAATAAATGAAAAAAATTAATAACTCCAAATAACGTCCTCCTTATGAGTCAAGTGTTTCACAAAGTGTGTTTGAAATCAGAGAATGTTATAATACATGTTTTTACTTGAGAGTGTATAATATGCACATTTTTGAATCGTTTTAAATTCATATCATGTTATGTAAAGATCTAAAATATTTGTATAAACATTCCTAAATATTTATAACACCTGCATATAAATTCAAAACATAAAGAAAAAAAAACACATAACTTCAGATATTAATAATCCTTCTGCACATTAATTAAACCATTTTTTAGCATTTTTCTTGTATGAAATATAATGATTTTAGCAATTACTTTGACATAAGAAATTGAAGCCGCCACTAATTACTTATGAAAATGTAACCATAAGTACAGTAGTAGTACGCTGTTTCAGGAGTTAAAAATAAAAAAGTCTAGAATTTCAGAAAATGAATCAACAAATTTTTCCGAAATTCAAAATTAATGATCATGATCTCCCTCGCTCTCTTTTGTAATTATCGATCTAAACACAGTTCACCGAATTAATCCCCCTCTTGGGACGAAAAAGTAAAAGCCCATTATTCAAACCCAGGCCCACAAAATAAGACCCACACGAATCAAACCCGAAGGTTAACCCGAACCCTTCTTAAAAACCCCGCTACCGAAAACCAGGAACCCAATCGCATGACCCAGAACGGCCGCCAGAAACACGCCGCCATTGAACGACATGACGGCGAGCATCACCATGTACGCAAACCCAGCGCGAACAGCGTGAAGACCCGTCTGAAAAAACCCAGATGCAACCCGGTTGGCTCCAGGCTTGATCAGGCTGAAGTGAGAGAGCCACTCGACGAGCACGGCTAACACGAATACAAAGATGAGGGCCAACGCATACATAACCGTGCTCGACCCGGGCCAACCCGAGAACAGGACCACTGCGTGTTTGCCCCAGTAAAATGACATGTGCGTGAGTATACTTCGGTGGTGCACGTGGCCGGAAGTGGCGTTGTACCAGGCCTCCGTCGGTGTAGCTCCGCCGATGTTGTGATCCATATTGATGTGTTGGAGTGGTAGTTGATTTTCATTTTAAGATGGTTGATTAAATGAGTGAGGGAGAAGGGAAAAAAAGAGGGGGAGAGAGATTATTCTCTCTGTCTCCTTTGGTGGTTGCTGTTCCACGTGCGAGACTAGCGAGTGTGTTGGACGTCTTCATTCTTACAGTTTGGGTAATTATAATAGTGTTTCCGTTTAGAGTATTGCTAATAATTTTTTATAAAATTGACCCTCAGATTAGTGAAACATTTGCAATTTTTCCGACTGTGCAATGGATGTTCACGTTCTCGTAGGGTGCGTTTAATTTGTCAACAACAACAAAGTTCATCATCGTTCAAACACACACCTTGAGTCGCAAGAATAGTATGCGTTTTGAAATGATTATTCTTTTTAAGATGGATTTTTTAAGATGCTCTCTCTCTTTGTAGGGGTTTAAGAGATTAACACTTTTTTAGATAAATATTAAACCAACATCTAAATTTAATCTAAATTTTTTATTCTTGATTAAATTTTAATAATCCAAACCGTTCAATGTGTTTAAAATATATTTTTAAGAGTACTCGTGAGAAATCAACTCAAAATATTATTAGAAAGAGTTTGATCCAAGAAGTGATTAAAAATGCTGATACAAATCGCTTTATGAATCACTGTTTGGATCAAACTCTTTTCGGTAATATTTTGAGCTGATTTCTTGCGGGTATCCTTAAAAGCATGTTTTAAACACATTGAACGGTTTAAATTATTAAAATTTAATTAAGAATAAAAAATTTAGATGTTTATCTAATATTAGTCTAAAAAGTATTTGTCTATATAACGTAACGTTTCCTATATGTATGTGTGTTCTCTCTCCCTCTCTCTCTCTCTCTCTCACCATTAATAAAGAAGGGGAAAAAGTTTAACAATATTCCCACCAACACCAACACCCCAACACACAAGCCATCTATATCTCTCTCTCCAATTACCTTTGTCTGGCATTTCTTAAACTCAAATGTACCGATCTCTGAAATCGACAAAGGGGTTCGACTAGTAAATTTTGACTAGATTAGTTTTTGTTAAATTACAAGCAAATAATTTGGTTTTCACTACTATTGAGGAGATCGAATATTCATCGTCACCTTTATCCAAAGTTTTAAAGAAGTAAGGAAAGGCTTATATATGAAAGCTAACAGGTCAAATTGAGCGCGCGTGACTCCATTTGGACTGACTAGATTATTGGATACTTTTTCGTCATTGTGTGAAATTTTCTTGTAATTTTTTATTTTACGTTAATTTTTTTTGTGGATTATTAGTTCATCTCGACTAGAGTTTTCAGAAAAGTTATAAATAATGGACCAAATTTTTTAAAAAATCAGAAAAAAACAAAAATAATCCAAAAACAAAAAAATTTTGAGCTTATTCGTCGTCTTTAGTAATGTTTTTTTAACTTTTAGATATAATTTTATACTTTTCAGATTCCTTTCATCAAGACGAACCAATAATCTATAAAATATTGATAATAAAACAAACAAAAATTTGAATAGAGACAAAAAATAATAATCTGAAAAGTTTAGTTATGCCAAATGAGAAACTAAGGTGAACTTGCTTCAAACTGCTTTGGTCCTTCGCCTTTACGAACAATTTGTTTTCATAATTTCTTTATCTTTTGTATGGATTGGGTTTCATAGTTAAATTATGTTATATGTTGTGTTTTATTTGATTAGTTTCTAAAACTGGAAATTATATTGCATAATTTCTCCATCTTTGAACAGATTGTATTTAGAGAATTTGTAAGATTTAATAATGTAATAAATTTAATAATTTCTGTGCAATAACAGCATGATCTTTGTTTAGTCCAATTGGACATCTTATCAATCAATCTTCTCTGTTTTCTGTTTTTTGTTTTTTAGGGTAAGAATCTTTACTTTGAGGAGGAATGTGAATGGGCGATGTGAGCAAGCAATCTAGTAACAGAAACACAGTGAACACTTTCGGTCCGCACACAAATTACTTTTAGAAGGAATGTGATATTAGCCAAGCAATCTTATAACACAAACACATATATCATTCTACTCAATACTTTCGATGACTGATTGCCACGTACATATTGTTCCCAAACGTACCTCTGGGTTATTAGTGTACCGCGTGCCGCGACATTAAATCATCGTCTTTCGTTATACTTAATACTTATATCTATTAATTTAAGACTTAACTAGCATAAATCGTATGTTATCGATGAGTAATAAATATATATATATATATATATATATAATATATATATATATATATAATGATTGAACAATTTACTTGAGTAGGATCAATTATAATCACTATGACATTACGTAAAAGCTTGTAAGTTAAAAAACAGTAAAGTAAATGAGCTAAAAAAAATAGACTCTGTCAAAAGTCCAAAACAAGGGATTTTTAACGTAATTAGTCAATCTGAAACTAAACTATAGCCAGGAGTGTTGAAAATTTAAATTTTATAAATTTAATAATAATGATTTTCCAAGAGACGTATTTTTAATTAAATTATACTTTTAATTAATGGACATAACATTTCAAATTATATAATATTTAATACCAAAAGACGTGACTTTTTCATTTTAAGGGATTCAAATTTAAAGGGTGTGTGGAGTCTATTACCCAAATTAGACTTCTCGAAAGTACCTTGTGGACCTTTTAATTGTATTTGCAAAACACTTAACATTGCCGATCGGGATTGAGTCTCAGCTGGGCACTCTGACGATCAAGTTAGCCTTTAGTAAGAGCAAAGCAACTTGAAAGTAAAAGTTAGTGTCAGTAGATGCGTGTGTGTGGATGTACCTGTAGTAGGAGTGCCCTTCGAGTATTTATAAAGTAGGAACCCAACTGTCTGCCGGTGGCTTCGGTCAAGAATGTAGGTCGTGGTCCGAAAACCACAGAGGTATTGCACGTGCCCCAGACCCGTGCGGATCGGACGGGTATGTTTGCACTACCTTTCCCATGTTAATCCGAAATATGGGGAACACGTCTTCACGTGTCATCGCCGAGCATGGGACTTTCGGCACGATGGCCGAAGGTTGAGATGCTTCTTCGGCACACGATTACCTAGTCAAAGGGCGAAGCCCAGGGTCCTATAGATCACCACAATTCATATGCCGAAGGCAGACTATGTAGGAAACCTTGCTTTCTTAGCAATTCCTCCTTTATGCCCCATATTGGACCCTTTAGCAGCTTGTTTTCCTTTCTGCTTCTTCTTCTAGCCAGAACTCTGACCATGCTCCACCATATTCACTTTCGAGGCAAAGGAGCTTCTCTTTTTGTCAGCACTCCTATTATCTTCCTCGATCCAGAGCTTGATGATGACATCCTCAATTTTCATCTCGTTTTGCTTGTGCTTCAAATAATTATTGAAGTCATTCCAAACAGGGGCAACTTCTTAATAATGCATGTCACCTGGAAGATCTCATTTTGTACCATTTCCTCAGCAAAAATCTCGTGCAAGATCACCTAAAATTCCTGGACTTGAACAATCTTCGAGTCCAACATCATGAAGTCTAAAAATCAGTCGACGACAAATTTCTATGATCCTGCATCCTTGGTTTTATACTTCTTTCCAAGTCTCCTATAGTTCCTTGACTATCTTCTTAACACTATACACGTTGTTAAGTGTATCGTGCAAGTAATCCAGAACATGGTTCTGACACAAGAGGTCGGAATCACTCCAGGCTAGTGCAGTGGATATCCTCTACATGTCCTGTTCATTCTCATCGATGATAGGAGCATCTTCTATGAGATACCTCACGAGGCCCAATGTGCTTAGTTGGAACAACATTTTCTGCTGTCACACCTCTTCAAGTCCACACTGTAAAACTTTTTTAATTTATCAGAATAGCTGATCGGAATGGAATGATCCACTCTTGGCATAACAGCTGGAGCATTCACAACCATAGAGATACCCACAACAGCGGGTTTCCATTGCCACCATTGTTTGCAGTTGAGTTTTCAGGTTGATTCTTTATTCCTAAAAGTTGATCAAAAAATTCAGATTAGAAAAGAGATTAAAATATGACAATACTAATGAAACATAAACACAAACAGAATACTAAAACAACTGGTTTTTTTCTATTAACAACAGAAAGTTTAAACACTGCAAGAAACCAATTGGCTAAGCTCGCTGTTGGAAATAGAATAAGGACTATTATAATAAATACACTAATACCTAATTACATCTTCCCACTACACAATCAACACCTACTTTTCCAATAGTATACACCAAAATACATTTAGGAACCATTTTGGAAAAACAAATTTTGGAAATACAATGATTTACAAAAGGACAATCAATCCTATTAGATCCTTATGTAATAGCTACTGTAATATACTAATTTCCAGAATATATTTACGAATTAAGAAACTATTTTTGTACACCGAAACACAAATAGGAAATAATTCTGAAACAGAAGGCTGTGATCCTAATTACAATCTAATACAAAAGGTAAGATTCTCAAAAAATATTTTCCCAAAACTCTACTGTAAGGAAGTTAATATAATAACAACACCGAGATAAAGTATATTGTCCCAAAGTGAAACCCAAAAAACTGAGAACATGTAAACTCGAGGAGCTACTTAAAATCTGTGCCTTGTAAACAAATTTACAGATCTGTTTGAGGAATTGTTAGAATAGTTAAAAAGAGAACTGAATTTTTTTATTCCTTGAAAATAATTCCGTAACAGTTTTGATAGTAAAGCAATTTGTCATAAGATTGTAGGAAAAATAATTTTGAAAATCTATTTAATTTCTAAAAAAATGAAAACAATACTTCAAAAATAGCAAACTAAGGTCCGTGAATCTCACGGTGTCCTTAAGATAAATAGCGCCGCCTCACCAAAGTGTTTAAGGATTTTTTCAGCGTTCATCTCCCAAAATACAGCAGTTTAATTACGATTTCGATGGCACCTCCTGAAGACTAGTTGTCGAACTAATTTGTCTTGAACTCTCCCTTGGCCAAAGAACATGATAAACATTTGAATTGTAGAATGATTTCTCAGATTTTTGGTGTGTCAAAAAACTAAATAAGACTGCTCAATTTATAGGACCAATAGGGAGCCAAAATATTAATTTCCTAATAAACCAAAATTAAATTCTAAGATTTATTTTCAAAATAAATTATGTGGTTATAAATTCAGAAATAAATTTTAAATTTAAAAATCAGAATAAATTTTATGTAATAAATTAGAAATTGAATTCTGATTTTAAATTAAAAATTAATTTTGGAATCAAATTGATCTCTTGGGCTCAAGCCCATACATGGCCCAATTACAAATTGGATCTAAGTCCAAGCCGAACAAACCCTTACTCTTGGACTATAAAAAGATAAGTCATAAAGGCCCAAGTACCACACTACATCACACCACGCCAAGCCTAAGACCAAGCCCAGACCCATAACCCACATACCTTGGACCTCAGATCACAAACCACGGCCCCGGCCCCCAGCACGATTTGAGTAGGCAGGCAGTGACAGCGCGCGCGTGTTTTTTCATTGCGGGACTAGGTGATCTATCACATTCTCACATACTACACATGGTGCATATTTCGAGAATTAATTTCTCATTCAAATCTTAATAGATTTTATTTATTCTTTCTAATATTTAAACTTCTCACATAGGAGTACACAAACCCACTAAGATCCACCTTAAGTGATCTTAGAATACTTCTTAATTTTTAGAATAAATTCACCAAAAAAATATGAATTAAATCCATTTTTCCAACATAGTCCCAACCTCGAACGATAACATTAATCCAAACTGACCTATTGAAAGCTAAAGAAACTTTCTAGCAAAAAAAAGAAAGCTAAAGAAACTAAAGCCGAAATATATAGGAGGATTCCATTCGTTCAAAATTTGTCGCATATGACTTGTTTGATTATTCACTTATGTTTACAATTAAGTTGCTCAATTCTTATAGGTAACTAGACAACATAGATTATCATCTTTCACAACAATAAAATAAATTCTCATATCTTGTATCTTGCTTATTTTACATCATCCGAATAATAGATTAAAGTTTACACAATAAATATTTTGTTTAGATAATTAATTTTGGAGAATTTTACAATTTTATGTCTTATTCTTTAAAAAAAAGAGAGATCCTCTTTGTAGGCAGTTTCATCCAGTAGTACTTGGGACAGAACGCATATGCCCCAAATGCCACAAAACAAGGTACTGGCTACAACAGAGCAGGGTTTCTTGGCATTTCCTCCTCGATCACAGAACCCACATGTTTGGCGTTTTCCCAACTAACATTTATTCCAAGAGACCCTTTTAATACGTCAACCGAAAACAAAACAAAAACCTCTCAATTTCTACACGTATGGGCTTAGCTTTGTCTTCAGTTCCTTTAACCCATTGTACCATCCCATTTGTTTTTCCCCTGTATGGGCTCTTATCGAGTACACATCCGTGATTCATGGTCGGGTAAATTATTTGTACGTACAAAATATCAAATAGTTGATCAAACGTCGGAAGATACATGTCTTTTTCAGTTTTTACCTACCGAAAATTAAATTATATTTCTGCAATTGTCTTTGTAAAACGGTACTAACCTAACATGTAACAATCACAAGCATATAAATGAAATAGCGTAAAGACAAAACATGCGATATACATGGAAAATCTCTAAATGGGCAAAAACTATAGGAAGGAATCAAATCATTATAATAACATTGTGCGATTACAAACCAATCTATAGTCACAACTACGACTCTTCACAGTTGATCCAAAATTATTTTGCCAAATCCTCGTTCACCGCATTAAATGATTGACTGTTTGCGCCTTGAATCCATAAGCCTTCTGAAACTCAGAACCAATAATCAAAAACGAATTAAATCCTTTGACGACGTTAAAAGTATCACCATAAACTTCTTGATCACAAAGAAACATCAAAGGGCATGGTCGTCAAAATACCAGAAGAAGTTCTTGCAGATGTAAAACGTTGCCTCCTTAATCTCTATCGCAGTGCTTAATAATCCAATAACTCTAACAGAATATTTATAACATCGAGTTAGTTGCTGGGGCGACTTTCCTAAATTAAGCTCACCTACATTCAATTACATTTGACCCAATAATTTCTTCCAAATCCTAAGTAGACACTCTAAAAAAAGGAAATAAGTACAACTCGATAAACGAATTAACAAGTAGATGTAACATGGGTTTTGAACCAGAATTGCCAACCAAGAAAGAGCGAATCCTATAGAGCTTCCAGTTTTTGTCTGAAAAAATTGATTTTGTACTACTATCAGTGTCGGATCAAGTTCAGGAGCTATGTATGAGAGACGATTCAAAGCATCAAGTCTGGACTTAGAGCATTCTCATCAACCTCTCTTGAGCTGCTCCTTCTCTATTTTGAGGAGCAATTCTTCCATGTATATTCCACGTTAGCCTTTCTAGATGTTTTTCCTATTTTGTGAATGCTACAGTGACTCTCTATATTTGAGGAGTCATTTTAGTATCTCTATTTAGTGAATGCAAAATTAGAAGTGGTCACTATTCACCTAATTTAGAGAGTTTGATACAGGAGACATTAGAAAATATGGCTCTCTAAAATATAAAAGTGAAAATTTCTCCCTAATTTAGTCAAAAAAATAAAGAAACTGATATTGATGCTCTTAGGTGAGTCCACAATAGAAAATGGAAAAGAAAAGAGTAGAGATAAGCCTTCCCCTGGTCATGATTTTCTTACCTATGCTTGGAAATTGGCAATTCATGGTACAACCAAACCCCTTTTTCTGTTTCTGATAATGTAAAATTGATGGCATGTTGTGGTTCTAGTTGAAGCATCTAGTTTACTTTCCAATAAAATGTCAAAAAATCTGATGTCAGTTCTGATAGGAGATTCAAAAGCAGACGTTGATGCAGCTAAGAAGAAGCCAACGCATAAACAAACGAATAAAAGTTCTTACAACCTTAACCAGCGTTGGGCCCCCCTTTCCTATGACTGCCCCTCTTCAGATTCAAACTTCAAAATGGTTTAAGAAAATCTACCCGCCAGACATTTAAACTGTCAAAATCATTATTCACAGTTTTGTTTTTTTAATAGAAAAATTTAAGTTTAGTCATTACTATCTTTTGCCGCCAGTCAAATTTGAAGTTAATTTTAAATTTGTGAAATCTCTCACATTATTCAAGTCTACTAATCTATGTCGAAAAAATGAGATAAAGATATAAAATTAGTAGACTTGGAGATTATTTTTTAATTTAGTTCGTCCTCAGGCGTGTGAGATTATTTTTGAATTTAGTTCGTCCTCATGTGTGTGAGATTATTTTTCAATTTTTATTTTCATAAGTAAAATTATTTATTGTATTATGTTGATTTTTTAGAGTCATGTAAAAACATTCAGCTTAATTGGAGAGTGATAAGTAGTTGATCTTTTAATTTATTATTTTGCTTTCATATTTTTAAGTTTTTTAGTCAAAAATTATATTTTTAAATTAAACACTTATTGAATTTTGCAAAAAAAATTTAAGAAATCAATCTAAACAAAATATAGGTTTCCTGTACATCTTACTCAAAATGGGTGTAAAATTACTCTCCCTAAAAATGAGGCAGGACAAATTTCTTAACCTTAAAACCAAACAACGTCATTAATCGTTCATGAACATGTCATGGAAAGCGATATATTACTTAGGCAACTGAAATCGATCAAGTCCAAAGGTAGTAGCATTTTCAATCGACGAAGTTGTGTTTCTCTATTTTAAGATAATGTAACAACTATGAACTACCTCTTCCTAGATAATCGATCTTTTTCTAGAAATTTTACCATTTATCAATTACGAAATAAAATATTTTTCTATAATTCTTTTAAAACTTTTACACTAGTTTAATTAATTAATTGAACTTAACAGTCATGCATAAAAAATTGGGTTTCAATTGAAATGGCATAATTGTAACAACGAGACCAATAATTGGGACAAATAGAGCCTCAAATTGAGTACTGATAGGATGTTTAGCTATTATTAACTATTGCTATAGTATATCCATGAGTAGTGTTGATTTTTTATTTTTTATTTTGCTATTGTAGAGTTCTTTAATTCGAGTATCGTTTCAACTCTTTCGTTCTGCGTGTTCTCAAGTACTGCAAAAACCAATAACAAATAGTGCTCATCGGCCGTTGCTCAGTTAGTAAACACTCTGATGCCTAAGTTAAAAATTGAAACGATAAGGCAAATTAAAATATTGAGTCGGGTTAGAGGGAGTGTGCCCTACTTCTTCCTTAAGAACCCATTATATACCAAATTTGGTTTGAGCTCCAAGCTAGGGTGAGCATGTGCGGAACACCCTATAATGTACCAGTATCCAGTTTGGACGCAACATGTCGTGGCTGAAACATCTGGTTGCCAAGTAGACGCAGCTCTGAACTATGTGACACGAGCCAATCTGTAAACTCCTGACTCAAACGGACCAAAACAATGTGCGCCCATAACTGGGATGGTTGTGCGACGTCTCATGGGCCTCATTGAGCTTCGATTTAGCCTACAAAGCTGTTGAACTAATGGGCTTGGCTTGTTGCCTAGTCCCAAACTCGATGATAGTCAAACCCATTTATCTGTGTCGATTGGCCCACTACAATAACCTTCCAACTCATCGACAGTTTGGTTGACGTGATGTTGACCTTGACTGCTAGATTGATGCATGTGATGTCATACTGAAGTAAACAAGTCAGTTATATGATCGAGGTGGTGTGTGATGGTGCCCATTGTACAGTCGCGTGGGGCACATCTATGTGGTACGGTAACACGCGTTGATCACTCACTGAACTGTTGTCAGAAGAAAGGATAAGTTGCACCAGTCGAATTACAGAATAATGTGAGGCCTTTGTTCTCATTAAATGCAGCGCCACGTGACTCACACTGATAGTTGATCACCGAGTCATTTTGTTTCCCGCAAAAATGTTTTCAATCTGGCATCCATCAAACTTCCTATTGCCCAATTGTATAAATAGTGGATGCCCTCCAAGATTATTACTTTACATGAATCCTCTGAAGAACATCAAATACTCTAAAGAGCTTCTAACCTCTAATCTTCCAAAGAACCTTTGACAATCCAGGAACTTATAGTCTTCCAAGAACTCCTGATCTTCCAACAATTTTAGGTCTTTGATGAACTCTTGCTATTTCATGAGCTAAGAATTCTCTAGCCCTAGGATTCGTTGGACCTTTAATGGTGATGAATGGTTCAGTCTTACCCACTTAGTGAAATAATCTATGGTCGTGATCAAAAATTTAAATTCCATTGGAGTTGTAGGCAATTTATGAAAGACATCCAATCCCCAGTAAGCAAACGGTCACAGAATTGTAAAAGTCTGAAGGTTTTCGGCTGGCTAGTGAGTGAGAGGGGTGTGGCATTACCACTTGTCACACATCTTAACCAACACCTCACAATCATTCTTCATGGTCGGTTGCCAATACCCGTGTGAAATAGCACAGTTAACCAAGGACCAACATCAGAAGTGATATCCGTAACTAGTAGAGTGAAGCTCACAAAGAACATGTTCAGTCATGGTAGGGTGGATGCAAAGTAGGTATGGCCATGAAAAGAACCTTCAGTAAAGCTTCCTACACAGACCTAATTAAAATTGAGCAACCTTGTGATGAATTCGGTGGGCTTCCCTCTTGTCTACTAGAAGAATGTCGTCTCTGAGAAAAGCTATTAGAGGATCCATCTAGCTTGGACCTGGTTAGGTTGTATGTACTTCAAGGTTGTGCCCCTCTTGGTCAAGACTCGACCAGTCCAGAGTAGCAATTGAAACTAACCTTTGGCCTCTGCTATTTGACGTCGAGGCGAGACTAGTAAGGGCATCAGCATGAGCATTCTGGTCTTTGCTGACCTGTTGGAGACAAAATATTTTAAACTTTACAAAGATCTCCTTAGCCATCTTGACATATTGGGTCAACCTATGATCCTTGGCTTCGTATTTTCTAAATAATTGGTTGACAATGAGTTGTTAGTCGCTGCATACAATTAGTTCTTGGACTCCCATCCTTTTGACATTACAGAGTTTGCCAAGCAAAGCCTTATACTCTGCCTCATTGTTGGAGGCCTAGAAGTTTCTTAATGCAAGCTTGATAGTGAGAGTCCATGGTAGTGTTTTCCAAAGAGGGCAGCGGGTTGCGAGATCCACTGATAATGCGATGAGGATCAACCACGTCCTCGTCTCGACTAGTCAAAGCTTAACCATTATTGTTGTCGTGTATAGCCATAAGTAGCCGAAGGCATGTTCAAATTTTTGGGTTTTAGAAGGAAGATGATTGAAACAAGACGAAAGAGCTCCCACTGTGGTCGCCAATTATGGAGTCCTTCAATCTGGGTATTGTTCCAACTCCCTTGGTCCGTGTGCTCCTAAGTACTACAAAAACCAACCATAGTTAGTACTCAACAACCTTTGGTCAACTGGACAACACTCCAAGGTCTAAGTTAGAATGTAAAAGAAAAAGGCACAGAATAGTACTAAGTTGATTGTGTACCGTACTTCTTCTTGAAGGACACCCTGTGTACTGAGTCTAGCTTGAGCTCCAAGCTAGGAATAAGCATGTATGGATTATGCTTCCTGATGAAGTAGGCATAATCGAATGCTATTACAATGTCACCCTATGACATACCGGTGTTTAGCTCGGACGCCACATGTTGTGGTTGAAACAACTGGCTGACAGGTGGGCACACCACATGGCACCAGTCAATCTGTTTGATTGACTTGGCCCAGTCCAAACGACGTGTGCCCATAACTATGCTGGTTGCGCGATGTCTCGTGGCCGGGTTGGGTTGAGTTTAGGCCCATTATGTTATTGAATTGATGGGTTTGGCCTATTACCTAGCCCCAAACTCGATGATAGTCAGGTCCATTTATTCATGCGATTCGGCCAACTATAGTTATATAGAGTGTTCTAAGCTAGCTCAGCGAGAATAGTGTAACGAATTAATTTATATCAATGTTCGCCCTAATTTATTTTCTTGTGATCATTAAAAAAAGTATGACATTAACAATATTCTTGAACAAATAAATCACCAATAGAAAAATTTCTTGGTGTCAAATTTTGCATCAAACTTAGAAATAGCTTAATATTCTTCACCTTCAAAAAGCACATCGTTTGAACAACACTTGTGTAATCTCTGAGATTATTTTCTTTATAACTCAAATTATTTAATTCAACTTATCAAGATCAATTTTATTGTCCATCAACAAAACCCGATCAAAACCAGGATGCAATTCCTTATAAATAATAAAAGTTGATATGGCACTTAAGAAATTTTAAATTCTCCTAAAAGAGATAAATTTCAAAATTTAACTACCAAATCAAACTTTTGTCTGTTTGACCGAAGTAATAGCAACCTAGATCACTTTTCTTGTAAAAGACCTTAGCAACGACGCTGCAATGATTAAACCACTTGGCAAATGTCAAAAAGTGGTCTTCATCCTCTTCCAAAGTTTCCCAATGCATGGGCCGGATTTAATATTTTTTTCTTGGCCCTCTGTGTAATAATTTGTTGGCCCTATTTTAAGTTTTGGCTAGATATATTTCGTTTTCAGTCCCTCTTAATGAAACCCATAAATGAAATTTAAATTCAACTATTTCATACAAAATAAAATAAAGAGCATTTATTGCTTTGAAGCAAGTATGAAGCGCCTTGATTTATCAAAATTTAAATTTCACATGTTCTCTTAACTTCTTTTTATATTTAAATTAATTTATGTGTATTCTTTTGAATTTCACTAATTTTGAAACCTTAAAATTAATGATCTGTCAAAAGTTCACCCTCCGTCTTGTGGAAACACTTCGGAGATTCCACTTCGATGATCGAAATTATTTATTTTGTTCTGATTTATTTATTTAGTTATTACAAGAAAATCAACTAAATTAGATATCAGTAAAAGTTTCATCGAAAAAATCTAATTTTTTACTTTGAAACTTTTAATTTTGTATGCTAAATTTTTCATTACAATTAAAAAACTAATCATAATAAAATAGACGATTTTGATCATCGAACTAAAATCTGGAGGTGATCCAAATGGCGGAAGATAACAAAATTGAACTCAACTTTCAATGAGTTCAAAATTGTTTACTGGCAATCAAAATCAAACATGCAAAAATAAGCTTGTTTCTCCCTTTATCACTTCCACTGGATCAATCCCTCATGATTCATATATTTTATTTAATATTGTGCATCCAAAATGCTTAAAAAAGGAGCTGCCTTAACCGTGTTAAGGAACATAAACAATTAGTATTATTATTATCAATAAAACCAACTCTCACGTGCTTCAACGCGTTGTCTTTCCTTCATGTACACATTACACCTTCCTTCTATTTGGATTCAATTCAGATACGATGAATCAGAAATTGATCTTGATTATTGAATTTCATTTTTATAAATCCCACTTCAAATCTGAATTAGAATCTAACTCCAAATTCACTCTTATCCTCAATTCCTATCCGCAAATAAACCGCTTCAAACCAAATTCCTACTGTCTTTTAAAACAAGTATTTGGGATTTTTCGATTGGGGAAGCTTTACCTTGCATAAATGGCGTTTCTGAACTTGGAGGAATCCAAATGTATTCTCGCCGCTGTAACTTGTATCTATTTCTCGTTGAAATTTTAATATTTGGAAAACCGATCCGACTAACAATATTTGGATCGGGCATCTAGCCACGGAGGTTTTGATTATCTATATTATAAATGAGAACGGTGTGAAACCCTTAAAATATACTTTTACAACAATAATTGAGATCGTTTTCATCTAACGGTTAAGATTCACTATAAAAAATAGTACACAATAATTTTAACTAAAATTTATTAGCCCACAACTTTCAAAAAAATAATAAAAAGATTAGTAACGTTATATACACGTTCTTTGATTTATAACTGCTCACACCATGTCTACATGGCACATGAACCTACCCACTTAACCCTTAAAAGAAAATCAAAAATCAAAAAATATTTTTATAAATATTTACTTTTCAATATACAATACATACTTATTTTCTCCAAAAAAAATATTATGTGATCCGGACCAATCTATATTACAATACACAACGGTGTGTAGCTATCCGTATATTTTCACAACAATTGATGTTGTTTTGATTTAATGACTCATTTTCACTATAAAAAAAAAGTTACACAATACATAATGACAATAGCTTGAACAATAATTAGTAGTGTCATAGGGACGAGCAATACGCTAGTGCAAATTATAGGATAAGATATCTCAAACTCGAAACTATACATATAACATTATAAGAGGCTTTTAGTAAAAAGATCTCTCACAAGAACATGTGACGTGAATACATTGACTTTTTATTAAACTTGTAGACAATTATCTATTATACAATACAGGATGGTGTGGACCCCGCATATTTTGATCCAATGGTCTAAATCGATTCAACCAACGAACCCTCACAAAAACATATTTTTAAATCAATCCCGAGCATATGTAACCTATTTCATTAAGTATATTTAATAAATCTTTTTGAATTTTATATTCTTATTATCAGAATAGGATGAGTTAAAACCTATTATACAATACAGGACGGTGTGAACCCCGCATATTTTGATCCAATGGTCTAAATCGATTCAACCAACGAACCCTCACAAAAACACATATTTTTAAAATCAATCCCGAGCATATGTAACCTATTTCATTAAGTATATTTAATAAATCTTTTTGAATTTTATATTCTTATTATCAGAATAGGATGAGTTGAAAATCTTTAAACTCTCCGTTTTACCTTTGTCTATATAAGAATCAACATAAAAATTTATAATCATGTCAATTCCATTAAATTCGTGCTAAATCAAATAACACCAAGTGAAAATCATTATATACAAAGCAATTGTTTGACGTTTTTAGTTAAGAATATATTAAAAGTAAAATGCACTGACCTCCCCTGATGTTTTTAACAATTACAAGGACCTCCGTTGAGGTTTTTAAAAAAAATACAATCATCTCCCTTACTTTTAAAACTATTACACAATTTTTACTCTCCTATTAGTTTTTGTTAAAAATTAGTCAGTTTTTGATGAAGTCAGCTTATAACTTTTCTACAATGCCTAAAATACCTTTGATTATGGTTATAAAAATGGAATAAACTCTCTCTAAAACATACAACTTTTATTTCTCTCTTCATCTCACTAAAAGTATGCAATTTCATTTATTTTAGTTACTTTATTTTTACAAATTGCATTAGTTGATTATTTTATTTATTTATCAATGTAATTTTTTTTCCGGTTATGGACATGTCATCTAGTACCGGAAGTATTTTTAGGGTTCAAAACAAAATGTTTCATTACGGGGCAAATACCATTCTTCGAGTCACCAATAATGAGAAAACAAAGGAAAACTTTACTATGCATTCTCATATAAAGAATGTGCAATGTGGGAATGGTGTAAAGGAGGGGAAAAAACAATGTACAAAAAAACTATGCAAAAATAACAAATACAAAAAGATTTGAATAAATACAAAAAAATTAATCTAGTTAAGGTAGGCCAAATAACAATATACATGTACCTCCCGTTGATAAAATACTTGTATAAACTAAAAAAATAACCAAACATATAAGTTTACCTCCCGTTGATAAAATACTTGTATAAACTAAAAAAATAACCAAAGATATAAGTTCAAAAATAATTATTTTAATTAAAAAATATTATATATATAAACTATTATACAAAATCAATCAAAGTCAATATTTTAAGTTTTAATAAAAAGATAAATTGTATTACAAGTAAGTAACATGGATTTTTTTAACAGACTCGTAAATTTTTTTCTTTTTGATATGATAATTTATGATCTATAGATATTTTTTATTAAATAAAATACATATAAAAATTAAAAAAATGAGATTCATTAAGTAAATATACTATTTTTATAAGACTAAATAATAATGTATATTTATTTGCACAAACTTGATAAAAGTATAACTTAATTCTAATTTGATTTAAGCATTTAACATATTAGTTTTAAAAATTATTTTACACTATATACGTTCATATATATAATTATAAAAATATATATTTCAATGCACATATAAATAGATTAAATATATTAAAAAAGAAGTAAAAAAATTTTGTCGGAAGTTTCAATATTAGTTCTCAAAGCCCTAGATCCCTTAACAAAGTATATTTATCAAATTATTGCACTTCAACTCTAGGACTTTTAAGAGGGCGATGTTCAAGTTCAACTCTTGGAGTTCTACCAATATAACTTGAAGGTTATGAGTTTACACAATTTTCAACATTTTGAGAATCTCTCTTTTTTAAAAAGGAATCAATTAATTTTTGTGCCCTTGATTACTTGACAATAGAAGATGATAGTTTTGAAAGAATAAACGAGTATCATACATAACTCACCTTCTCCACCTCCATTACTCACATTCAGAATGAGCTTTTTTCAATAGGAACATCAACTACTCTCATCCTTGATTTCAGTTATTGGCAACTTCAACATCAATCCAAGCAAAGCTGACTCTCTTCTCTGGGTTTAGGACCGCTCAAAAACCTACTCTCCAAGATCGGCATACTGTAAATGGGAGGACTCAATCCCATCAAAACAAAATCTTAACTCTATTTTCCCCCAAAAGGTATAAATCTTTCTCTGGAGAGCGGCCCAACAACGAATCCCAACTAGGAATGAACTAGCCAAAAGAAACATCATCCCACACTCACAATAAGAGGTTTTGATGCGTGCTCTACATTCCTCGTTCTTTGAATCTACAAACCACCTCTTTATTCACTGTCAATTTTCAGGACGAATTTGGTCATCAATCCTTAACTGGTAGAGAATTTCCACAGGTCATTCATTCTACATTACTTAGCCTCGTACAATAGTGGTTTAAATGCTCATTTTCATGGTCTTGAGCAACATTACTGAGAAACTACACTTTTGACAATTCTTTGGGCATTGTGGCTCTCCATCAATGATTCAACCTTGAACCAGTCAAGCTACTCTCGAGAGGTGGTAACAAAATCTAATAATGTATAGAAATTAAAGTTTAAGATCACTACTATTTGAATTTTTTATTTTTCAAAATATTAAGCAATGGTGAGTCACTGCTATATAATTTTTTTAATCAAAATATTTAACAAAGGCGAACCTATGTATTTCACAATAATTTCTTTTTATTTAATAATAATAGTGATTTCTTTTGTTTTTTTGATAGAGATGACCACCACTACCGTTCCTCCTAACTCTATCCTTATTCGTAAATTGTTTGTTTTGTCTTAACCATACTAAATTAAATAATTTCAAAAATCATATGAAAGGTAATCATCTTAACGGTCCATGAAACGATTCGAGCATCAACATTTTTTAACCTATTTGGTTTTCATTCGATTAAGCTGTCCAAAATTTTAGAATAGATTACATTTATGATTCCTGCTTTTTGAAGTAAAAGTTAACCAAAAAACACTTTTCAAAGTTACTTAGCTTCACGCATGCACACACATATTCTGATTGTGTTTAGCGTAAATTTATTTTATTTTTTAGAAAAGCAACAGATTATATTGATGTTTATGTAATTATAAATTTAAGCTAACAGTTTTAAAATTAGTTATTTATCTAATGACGAGATGAATTAAAATAATATAAAAATATGAATTTACATTAAAATTTAAGCCAACAGTTATAAAATTATTTATTTATCTAATGACGAGATGAATTAAAATAATATAAAAATATGAATTGATGTTGAACTTTTTTAAAAAAATAAGCAATTGAGATTTTTTTTCTCCTTCAGTGATTATTTTTGCATTTTTTTACTCTGTCAATTTTTTTTTCAAGACTATAAATGATTTAAAAAATTTAATACGTATTTAAAAAAATTGGAAAAAAATGAAAACCTAGGCCAAACTAAAATATGAGTGATGAGTCTATCTTTTTAATTCTCTATTTTTTCCTCCGGTTTTCAAAAGGGATCGGTTTAGTACGGCGATATTTCTTTATTTTTCCATTCTCTCTCTATCTCACCGAACTGTCGCCCCGTGTTCGAGTCGCGTTTCAGCCGTCAGAGGAGGACAATTCAAAGAACAAGACAGAGAGAGAGAGAGAGAGAGAGAGAGAGAGAAGAGAAAAGAAAGAGACTTTTATAGACGGAGAAAGAATCAGAGTTATAGAACGCGAAAGTTTGGAGATTGGTAGAAAGTTAAGAGTGTAGGGCGTTAATCAACAGCCCCCTGCGAGGTGATTTCAGGAGCAATTTCCAGATTCTTCGGTTGTGTAATTTCTCGATCTCGGTGATTAGGTCTCATTCCGATATTGGGTTGATCGCACTTCGGATCGTTCTGGTTTTCTTTTTGATTTATCGAGGACTTTTGAGTTACTAATTACGAACTTGTGAATTGGGAAGGGCTTTGGGTTGTTGAGATTAGTGCGTGACAATTGAAGGCGAAATTTGTATTATAGAGATTTGAGATGAGTGGTGTGGGAATTAACCGTTGGTGTTTGATGTAATATGGCATTGGTTGTTATACGGAAAGAAGATGTCGCTTTATATTCGTCGCGAGGCTTCAAAGGTTCGTATTTTCTGGTGATTTTTTTTTCTTGAAGTAAGATTGTGCGAAGAAGCAGTTGTTCTTGTTTCGTCGCTGCTTTTCTGGGTATCAATTGATCTGTTTTCTTGTTTATATTTTGGTGAGAAGCTATGGAAGAGATTTTGCGCAGAAATCATAACAGAAATCAACCTCCTAGCCGAGCATTGGAAGTATCTTCTCGCCGGACTCATCTTTCAGGTTTTTTTTGTCTTCACTATGTTAACCTCTAATGCCTACTCCAATTTTTCTACTTTTGTGGTTTGAATAAAGGATAAGTTAGCCTGGGGTTGAGATTTTACCTTTTCTTTCATCAATTGGCAATTCCGTTTTCTTTTTCTTTTTTCTTTCATATATAGTGGATTATAATCAGTGATGCATCCAAGGAGGGGTGTTGGAGACGACTGCGCTCCTAAAAGTTTTAAAAACTATCCTTGAATCATGGATCCATACAATTTGTTTGTATTTCCATATATTCGTGTTCTTTGGTCCGTTTTGGCATACTTTTTTTTTTCCCTTTCCCCTTCTCAAGTTCATGTCTTTTGCTTTTCTCATCGGTTAGATTTGTGAGTTCGTCAACTGGGTGGGTAATTAAATAATCAAAGTCTTCTTATTTGACCGAGTCTTCAGTTGAAAAGTTTGGTGAATGGCGCACTTGATGTGGTGAGGTCCATCTTGTTTTTTCGCTAAGAGTCCATCTTGTTAGTGCAGATATAACCAACCCCTTGAACAGAAGGCATTCAAACAGAAAAATTTTCTCCTCCATGAACTTGGTTTCCTATCTCCTGAAGCGGGAATAGGAGGAAAAATACCACCTGGCAATTTTTGATTCATTTTCCATTATCACTGTACGTGGCAGTAACAAATATAGCGTAATAGATTAGGATTTTGGTTGTCCTTATGGTCTTTGCAATTTCTGTATTTTGAGGTTTTTGATTCATTGGCTCCATTAACAATCCATGTGGACTATTTTTATTTCCCGAGGAGTATCTGGACTGAAGAACATTATTCTCTTTTATTTGCTTTGTTTCCAAACATTTAATGTTCCTCCCTGTGACTAGCTTTGACTTTGTCGTTTACATGTTTGACGTCAATGGAGTTTGCGGTTCTTGGTAGACATAAACTAATATATTCTCTACTATGTTTGTGATTTCTTGGTTATGTTATATGCCATATTGTGAACTGAATTTCTCTTGTTTCTTCAGTACTTCCATGGACTTGCTGCTCGAGGAGTTCATTATTTCCATCGGCCTGGACCTATTCTTCAGGATGTTGGGTTCTTTCTTCTTCCGGTTTGAATCTTTTTCCCTTCTGTTATTATTTGTTATAGCTTCAATGAACATAGCGGTTAACGCTTCTTATATTTGGACTTTTGTGACTGAAGGAGCTTGGGCAAGAAAAAGCTTACATCAGTGAGACCGTGTTCTCCTTTCTTTTTCTATCATTCGTCTTGGTAAGTTCCTAACCATTACCACCCTCTTCCTCTGTCCCCCGAAAAGAAAATATTCTCTTCTCCTTCCCCATCTCGTTGAGGAGAAGTTTATTCATATGGAAGTCAAACCACATCATATTAAGGCTATTGCTGATGTAAGCGTTCGTAAAAGCCTTACACTTCTTTGCATATTTTTGTATTAATCTTGCTTAATAAGGTCTACTATCTTCCGTTTCCACCTCATATCTTCCTTTTTTGATGCAGTGGAGTTTTCATCCTTTCATTCTGAAGAGCAAAAAAATCTATACAGTTTTATTGTGGTGCAGGGTTCTGGCATTTCTAGCTGTAAGTGGTTCTCTTTCTTTCTTTCTTTTTCTTTTCTATTTCCAAAATATTCCTTAATGTTTCTGGAATCATTTGGGGACTGAAATGGTTTGGGTTAGGACTTGTTTGAGATAACAAGAAATCGGGAAGAAATTTGGAAGTTGGGCCTTTTTTACTAAATTGCAGATGTTTTTTCATGTATTGTCGGCGCAAATGTGGTATTTGAGTTCCTTTTTTTATCATTGCTTTTTGGGTCCTTCAAGTTGAAATGTAGTGGATGTATCTTTGAGAAATTCTTGAATTGCTTAGAGATGTCCTCCATTGGTCTTCAGCACATTATTGAGGGGGCTATTGATTCTCGGTAATGCACCCTTGGTTCAAACTATATTTGGACTACTTCAATCAATATTCAAGTTGATGGTATGTTCACCGAGTTTAGATCCTCTTGTATTTTTACAAAACCTATTCGAAATCCACTGACACATATGAAAATGCATGTTAAAAGCAAACTTTCGTTGTTATTTCAAAATTTGAAATCTTCTCTAAAATGATGAAAAATGTTGTACTATATCTATATGTTTTATTTGTCTCTCTACTTGTAAATGCCTTGTAACTTGAAATATTTTTAACACTACAATTAGAAAGTATGATCCGATTGTCCAATGCATTGGCAGACAAACCCGCTGCACATCTTTTTATAGGTGATAGTAAAAATGCATTATGTAGATATACTATGTGTGTGTGTGTGTGTGTGTGTGTGTGCTGGGAAGGTAAGTGGGAGTTTTGTCAATTGCCCACTGCACGTACCAATATATGTTCTACTGTTGAGTTGTGAAGGTGATTCCAACTGTCCTTTTGATAGTTGCTCTCTGAAAATCTTTCACTGCAGGCTTGTCAAATACTTCGTATAGTAACATTTTATTCTACGCAGCTTCCTGGCCCAAACTATCATTGCCGCGAGGTAAAGTCTACAATGTTTACATTATTATTATTATTTTTTTTTTGTAGCGCATGACATGATAGTGGTTTTTGTATTTAATTTTTACTCCATTTCATGAGGTACTTCGATTGGAGAATGTTCATCTTATTCCATCAGTTGGCTATGCATTACAATCTGGTACTTGTTCTGTCTGTACAGGGTTCAAGATCTGCTACACTGCCTCCTCCAGATAGTATGCTTGAAGTGCTGATAATCTGTGAGTGACCGTCTCTTTTACCTTTGCCTTCTCCTTTGGTCCATTTTTTGGTGCTCATTGGATATTTTTTGGTGCAGTTCCTCGAGGCATATTATATGGTTGCGGTGATTTAATATTTTCATCACATATGATCTTCTCACTAGTTTTTGTGCGCACCTATCAGAAATATGGCATGCACAGGTATGGTTTCAGTCTATCGTGTAGCATATGCAATTTTAGCTTAAAAACTGTATAAATCTGATGGTTTTAACGCATGGTATACATGTTTGCCCCTATTTGATGTGCTGGCAAGTCGCAAGAGCAATTTGTAGTGAGGGATGTGTAATGCATGCTGGATATTGCGTTATAGCCAAATCTCTGGTCATAAAGAAGTGGAGAGTTTAATGGAAATTGACACTTTAGCCTCTTCTGCTTTGTTACTAGGATGGCGTTGGTTGTTTCACAGCAATATCTCTTTTGCATTCTTGGTATCAGTGGATTATTTTTATTTAGGATCTTACATGAATTTGAGGGAAATGTGGACTAGGAGACTGGTGGGTATTGGGCTTTGTGACGGCCATAATCAAGCTTGGTCAGCTTTGAGTTCATATGTTATATTCTTATTACTGCTCCTTTGATGCCTGGGTTCATATCATGTATCCTTGTGATTATTGCAAAACTAAACATGTTTTAAAACTTGATTCTTGCACAACTTGGGTGTTCGGGAATATATCTTTCATAAATTTGAAAGTTTGGATACCTTTTTTTTTTTCTTATTTTTAACTTCAGCTTTAGCTCTTTTTTTTGGTTTAATTTGGTTGAATTAGTCAATCTAACGAAAATAATGAAAAATTAGAAGACTCAGGCTCTCAATGCTTGATTATTTGGCAATGTTATAGAAGGTTGAGTTTCACTCTAAAATTTTGCAAGTCAATTCTGTAGAATTGGAATTTGATTGAAAAACAAAAAAAAAATTTGTTGCTGCTTTCTACACAGTCTGTCCTATTAATTGTCCCCTAGTTGTGGGCATGCTTATGTACAATGACATTACATGGGTTGAGATTTAATGGAATTTACATGTGCAGGTTCATTAAGCAGTGTGCTTGGTTAATTGTTGTGATCCAGAGTTTTTTGATAATAGCAGCCCGCAAACACTATACAGTCGACATCGTTGTGGCATGGTGGGCGATGATAATTTCGTTTCTGCTCATAGCTTTGCAACATGTTTATTTTGTTTATTTATCTGATGCAGTTAAAAACTATGATACTGTTGCAGGTATACTGTTAATTTGGTGGTGTCCTTCATCGATTACAAGTTGCCAGGTTAACATTCTTTCAACATTTTTATAAGCAATCATTTTCTGTTACTACGCCTTTTCGTTTTAGTTTTATAGTTCAAACTTTAATACTGATTTTGAGTTGCATTAATGCAGAATTGCCTGACCGCTCTGGAAATGCGGCATTTTTACTACCATTGAGCAAGGATGGCAGGACTAAAGAAGAGCATTCGAAGCTCTTGAATGGAAACTCTGGGGATCCTATTGATCGGGTAGAAAGAACTGTTTAACTTTTGACCTTATTGAAGTGATGACTTGATTGTTTTTTCTTCTATTAAGATTGACACAAACATTGTTTGATTATTCTTTTTTCCAGAGGCTGAGAACTCCGGTGAATGGTAAGAACATGGAAAATGGAAACACGGTCCATGGTGATACAATGATGAACGGGGTGTAGGCAACTACAGAAGTCTCTGTCTTGGGTTGCGACTTTGGTAGTTATAGCCTTGGGTTTACAGATTTGTGTACTCGTTTTCGTGTCAACCTGATTTATGTATCCTATGGAAGTTGAATTTTGGTTATGCTTTATGGTTTTGATTCTATTCATCGTCAGTTGCGTAAGCATGGACCCTGAAATTTCTTGTGTTTCAATGTCTTTTAGATCATATTTTTCCACCAGAAACCTCTCGTGTTTCAATAGCGATGGTTGATCCCTCTGTTAAATTGATCGTACAATCTCTACTATAGGAAAATAGAATATTACATTCAAGTCCAGAAAAAATGAAATAGGAAAAGCAAACAAAATAAAATGCCAAAAAAACTTCTACAGTTTAGAATCTTTAAGAAATCTGAATCACTAAGAAAAAGTGGGGGGTCCAATTCAAATCAAAGGGCTTGTGTTATACTTTTTTTTGGTTTGGTGGGGGCGCAAAAGTCGCTGTATCTCACTGTATCTCTGCAATGTCATAAATGATGCCTAACATTTATTGTTCAATCTGCTGTTGAGAATCCAGTGAGTAGGAAACAGCATGTGATTGTTTCCCTTTACTTGTGCAGAAACCAACGGCGTTGATAGTCAAGACAGAATCAATGCTGCTTTGTCCTTCCATTAATATATATATATTAGTGTAGAGATTACGTACTTAACCCTATATTCAGAGGCGGAATTACATGAAAACCGTGGGAGCCCGGACTCTCTTAAAAAAATTAGAATGTAAGTATAAATTTTGAAAATTATTAAAAGAAATTACATTTCGTCCCCCCAAATTTATATTCGGCTCCTTCTTTTTCTCCAAAAAAATAAATCTCAGCCTCTCCCAAACAACAAATCCTAGTTTCGCCCCTGCCTACATTAATGTTTGACAATCAAAGAACTTAGGATATTGTCATGTGGTGGTGGCCGGTCGAAACTAAATAATTTTTCCTTACGCGAAGAATTAAAAAAAATTTAAAATCACATTAACACTAATATTTTTTTATCTTTCTTTTTATTCGTTTTCCTACACACAAAAAAACTATCAGACTTCATTTTGTGTTTATGTTTTTTATCTTAATATGATTTGTTCATTTGATATCACTAAGAATTTTTCGTGGGTGGGAAAGGTGTTGATTGGGCTATGTTTGGTTAGATGTTTGGGATGTTTGGGAGATTTTCTCCCAAATAAGTTTCTGGAACATTTTCTCAAACATTTTCCCAGACAACTTTTTCTCTCTATAAAAAGTGTCTCTGAAATATTTTTCTCCCAGACAAGTTTCTGAGATACTTATAACCAAATAACGTCTCAGAGTTTTGTTTCTAAAAATTGTTTCAGAAACACTTAAAACGAACACACCCTAATGGAGGCCACACACGTTATCTCACATGGCTACTTGCTGTGGTTGGTCAAAGATCTGGCCACATATATATCTAGGATTGGAGATAAATGATTTGACCACCTAACAAGGGAGGAACTATATGGAGACCGCGGGGGCCCGGGGCCCTCCAAAATTTTTAAAAAAATTTAAGACCTATGTATAAAATTTAGAAATTATAGAAAAAAATATATTTCGACCTCCCTAAATTATAGTCGGTTCCTGTCCTTTCTCCCAAAAAGTTTTTTGGCCCCCCCAAATATTAAATCCTGGTTTTGCCCCTGCCGCCTAATGTGCAATTATTTATATTAAAGGGTTTCGATTGGATTGATGGACCTAGTGGGAGATCACTCAAGCAGCATAGCATGGTCTGGTGCATTGGTTGCCAAAAAAAACACCAGCACCCCACTGCCCACACCCTGTCAAACAATTTATTTCTTTGCTCACCCATGTTACCATTCTTTTATGGGCTGTATATTTTTTCAATAGGCTCGTGACAGCAAATTGACCCCATCCTTGCCTTGGTGTCCCACTTGTGTGTGTGTGTGTGTGTGTGTGTGAGAGAGAGAGAGAGAGAGAGAGAGAGAGAGAGAGAGAGAGAGATTCTCTTTGTGCAGTTCTCCTTCTTCATTATTTATTACTATTTTCCCTTTTTTCAGTTAAGAAAGATAAGATGGGGTATGCGTGGACTGTTGACAATCCATTTTAGGTGAATGTCTTTCCTTTGTTGTTATTAAAGTATCCAAGGGGGTGAATGTCTATTGGATTCTTATTTATAAAGCAATCTAGTAACTTTAGGGCCAATCCGGATAGAAAGAATAGAGATAATATCTTCATGAAATAGACTAGATACGATATTTTGAGAATATATATATCTCTCAATATGTATAGCATATGCTCCGGATATAGGTAATGATATAGATGTGATGGATTTATCATTTTGTCCGAAATGTCATTGGATCCTTGTGGATTTTATGAAGCAATTTGGTAAGTTCATGAGTTAATTGTTTTCTTCCAAATGTAGGGAATAGATATAATATTATGAGACTATATCTTTAGATATGACATGAGCCTATAGTATAGATGTTAGCTTTTGATTTGTAATGAATAAATACTTGAATTTTTAAATTTGCATTTAAAATAAATACAATCGCCTTGTCATTGTGCAAACTTTCATCGGGACATTTTGAACCAAACTACAAAGGTATTCAATTGTGTAATAATAAATGAAACCATCTATGTTCTCATATAATTCGTGAAACATGATTTGTTCAAGTAATCTCTAACCCAAATCATGCAATTCAGAAAAAAATTTACTATTATTTAATTAAATTTTTCTAAACTAAGTGACCTGTCATTTTTTTTTCTTTTTCATTAACATTTATTATTTATTCAATTTAGTTTCTTAAATAAAAGTAATAGATAATATTTGGTAGAAATTATATAAAATTACTTATATATTTTTTTTCAGCTTATTTGATCCTAAAATTATTTTAAATTATAATTTTATAATTTTTTTTCTTATTAAAAGCTACAAAAATTATGAGACATTTTTTTAAGATTGCCTCTACCGAATTATTAAGAGTAGTTGAGATATTTTTTTGGGTGAAAAGCTATTTTACAACTTACTTAACCAAATATTATGAAACGATATTCAACTTTATAAAAAAAAAAAAACTACACCACTTTATGTTAACTTCTTTGGTAAAGAATAAACAATTGTAATTTATTAGTAATATTAAACAGTTTATAAATTTTTACTAGATTTTTGTTAATTGTTTAAATTAATTATTTTATTAATTAAAAATCTAAAAAGTAAAAATAACTACAAAAACAAAATCCATTATAAGGGTAATTTTGTCATTGTCACCTTATACCAAAGGAGGGGATTCATAATACCATCTCCCTGGTATTGTATATCCTGCTGATATAATCGCTCACCAGACATGTAGGGACCGTATTTTTAATTTTACTAAATAAAATATTTTTTATTTTAAAAATTATTAATAAAGAATTTTCCATAATTCATATTTCAATTTTGAGTGCTTATAAATTTTTCATATTTCATATCCATGTAAATCATGGTGCTATCGGGTCATCATCTGGATAGATGTTCTCAGTGATTGAAAACTCTTTTTTCTTTTATCCGTCTTCGGTACCTAGCGGGAAAGACCATTAGGCAAAACAGTTGGACCATAAGCTATAAGGCTCAAGAAATAAGCCTACTTGTAAATCTCAATTTATGTTTTACGCAAAATAGTAAGTGCGAAAACAAAATGTAACTGAAATTGATAATTGAGATAATATTAGGAGTTCAGGAGTAATTTTTAAGTCGATCACATTTCTCAATAGCATGTCAAAGCTTGTAATCTCTACAACCACGACGCCAACAACGTTCCACAATATCCATCAATAATCAATCAAGCATGTCAGAGCCCATTACCTCTCGCAACCGAGGCGCCGACAGCGTAAACACATGATAATTGCCACATCAAATATCCATCAACTATGTCAGAACTTGTTGTCTCTCACAATTGGGGTGCTAATAGCGTAAACATACGATAATTGCCACGTCAATAATTCTCAAGCCCGAGTCGTCACAAGCGTAGGTCGTAAGTATCTCAAATCTGAATCGACACAAGCATTTTCTGTAAGTATCTCAAATTCGGCTCGACACAAGCATTGTCACAATCGTTGCCCATAATATGTGATCATTATCATGTTATAATCCATCAAATGTATCATAAAACATAAGTTGAGCTTGCATACGTTACTGAATTAGGGACATGCTAGAACCCATCATAATAATAATTGGGCACCAACATTGTAAATAATTCATGTACTACACGTTAGAAGATCAGGGTAATTACTACAACAATCCAATCCCTAGAATGTTCTCATGCATCACGATCGAGTGTGATTATGGGACCCTAAGTCCAAGTCAAAATATATTCATAATTTCTAAGTGTTTCATCATAATCGAATAATATGTTGTAATGAAAATAGGATGTGCAAGTATGCATACAAACATGGATGTGATGTATGATGTTTTTTGTTTTGATGAAAAAGTTGAAGCGAGTTCAATGGAAAGGTATAGTGACATCCTAATAACAAATTTTAAACAACGTTCACAATGAGGTCTAGTCATGAATGTAAAGTCCGTTATTAACTATCGCTTAGGATTTGTCAAGTTATAGGTTTGAGACTCATTTATGAAACTAGTGGTCAAGTAAATAGGATGACCTTTGACCAGTTAAGAGGGGGTATTGATCGGTTAAGGTGTGTACTTGGACTTGAAATAGTAGGAAGGCTTGACCGGTTAAGGTATTCTTGCTTTGTCCATGTTGGATAGTAGTTAAAGTTAATCGGTTGAGACAGGGTGTTAACTGGTAAAAAAAGAATTTCAAGGTTTTGAAAAGTGACTTAGGTTGACCTGTTAAGAGTGATTTTTGACCTGTTAACATGGTTCTTGTCACAAGGCATAAAACAAGTTGGTATGGAATCGTGACCGGTATCATGACTGGTATCGTGGCTAATTAGAATAAAATCATGACCGATCAGGGTTCAGGTTGCAAGACACAAAACAAGTCAGCATAGAGTTAGGGATGGCAACGGGTTGGATCGGGGGTGGATGTTACTGTCTCCATCCCCGATCCCCGAACCTATATCTAATCTCCATCCCCGCCCCGATCCCCGAACGGAGACTACTTTTGTCCTCCACCCCCGCCCCGAACGGGGAACGGGGATCTCCAAATGGAGATTGGATATCCGAAAATTAAAAAGTTACATTAGTAATTACTTAAAATTTGAAATAATTCTCATTTTCATCCAAAAAAAAATAAATAACAAAAGAGAGTAAATAAAAACATGCAAACTTTTAAGCAAAAGTCATTCATTTTTTACAATCTAAAATATTTCAAAAACAACATCAATAACTAATTAAAATAAACATAACATCGTTTCATAAGTTTCAATCCTAACGAAAATAACCAAATGTACTCAAGAATATTGTCATTGAGTCCATTAAAGACTGTTATATTCCTCCACCAATTGCAAAACATGGTTATTTTCTCTTTCTCCTTACAAACCTATTACGTAAAAAGGATAAAAAATCACGGGGCGGGGTTGGGCGGGGAGGGGCGGGGGTGGAGGCGGGGATCGGGGTGGAGACACCTAATCCCGAATCCTACCCGGTCCCCATTTTTTAAAAAAATTTATCCCCGAATCCTACCCGATCCCCAAAAATATCCCCGAATCCTCTATCCATTCGGGGCGGGGAACGGGTAGGAGCGGGTTGGATCGGACAAGATTGCCATCCCTACATAGAGTCGAGGCCGGTTAGCAATAATCATGATCATTCAGGGGATCAGGTTATAAGGCATAAAACAAGGCATGAAGGAATCCTGGCGTTTAGGGAGTAATTTTGATCGGCCAGGGTGTCATCTTCTCTAAAATTTCTAAAAAATTTCTTCCATAGGAGTTTTGTAAAGCTTATGGGTAAGTTCGTAAACAAGGTTATGGAAGGATTATTTACCTTTTGATTGGAGAATGAAGCTAGGATCGATGTTGAAGTGATTTGGGCTCCTCCTCCCAACCGGTTTCCCTTACTTCTTGTTCTTCTTCTTCCCTCTCTCTTTCTCTCTCTATGATGGCAACCCTAGAATACTTTCCTAACTCTGTGATTACTCCAAATTTGTGGTGCAAGATAAGTGGCGTGGTGTCACTTATGCATACGTAAAATGAATGTATAAAATTCGTGTATGCATATGTATGAGCGTATGATGTGGATACATATAAAGTTCATACATAGTATGTATATATAACACGTATGTATACGTGTATATAAGACATGCAAAATATGCATGGTTGTCGCATGTATACCGGATAACCGGTTAGTACAAGAATTAATACAAGATCAAAATATGCATGATGATCGAAATTAAAAAAAGACTCAAAAATTTGATACACTGGAAGTTAAAATTTTAAATATAAAAAATTATTTATTTATGATACGAAAATATTTTACTTGTTGAATTAATAATACGAGTACTTACACGGTCCATCACGGTCCCATGTTGTTAATATGGTTCAATCCAATTTCGTGGTCTTCATGAGTAAATTATTTATAGGGACATTCATTGAAAAAAATAAGCCACTTCAGCCTCTCTTCTTTTTCTGCAATCTTTACTTGCATTTACACCGTAGAATGAATTCAAATGCATCTTCCAACAATTTAACCACAGCATGATCGAAGTGTATATAAGAACTGTGTATTCAAAACAACCATGACATGCTCCAAGTGTTATATGAATTGTGTAGTCAAAAGACCCTCCAACTATAAATGCTTTCAATCATGGAAGTGAGCTCACATCGTGCCAACTCCGGTGAAACCTGTTCTATTTTAACCCTCTCAAGTTGTATACATTTTGTTCATTTGAAATGAGATTTTCTGCGAAGTACGGTGAAACAGTTGAAGATCAAATATTACAACGATCAACTGAAGCAGAATAACCCACAGAGATGATGCCAATTGAATGTTCATTTAATATCAAATTGCTCCGAATTCATCACCCACAAGTTCAGTAATGACTTTCGTACACATCATGACCATGGCCCGAAAAAAAAAAAAGGCAAAAAATTCATTAAAATCTCAAATTAATAAAGTGATGGGGCTTCAAAAGATCTAAAACAGAAAAACAAAAGACAGGAGGATTACATTGAAACGAGTAATTATTTTCAGTTTCACATTTTTTCTTTATAAGCCCACATAAATATTAGGCCCCTCATGCATGAGAGCATGTGAAAACATGTAGAACCTTATAGAGAAGAGGCCAAATAAATTCTTCACATTGGAGGTTGATTGGAACCCAGCAGCTGCCCAACTAGGCTAGTGACCTGAAAAACATGTATAAAATCAGAAACAAAAGGATTATGGTAAAATCCAACACAGTCCAACATAGCATTGTACATAGGAAAAATATAAGGCTGTTGATCATCCTCCCCTGGAAAACTGATTTTTAGGGGAACTCCCTTGCCAAGGGTTCCTACTTCCTATCAATTTTGGTATGCTAACACATCAGTTAAACATTCATTTGAACAGATGGAAACAAGTTTTTTGGTGCCCTCTCCTTGTAAGCCAGTTTTTCAGGGTGATTTCTATTAAAAAGGGTTCTATTAGCAAGGTTCGCATCATTTGATACTTGCAGCGTAGGTATAGGATCAGATGGGCCTGCAAATTTGCAGCCCGATGAAGGAGACACCTATAGGCTGGATGAAGATGCTTAGTATTATGTACTTTAGTGATGAATACTGATATATGATTGAATTCACCAGAAATGAATGAGCCACCATTCGTCGCGGTTACGAGTAGAAATAGTAATTTGGTAATGAATACTGATGGTGAGCAAATTTTCGCTTTCCTCTCTCTGCGTCTACCAACCCTCAAACCCTGAATTGAGGTTTGGCAAGACATACTCGAGGCTAGCAATTCAAAGGTGAACGAAGTTGCCAGAAGAGAAAGGACCATGATCCAGTCGCCGTACACATCAGTGGTGGAGCATGGTGGAAATGATATTTACACAACTGGCAAAGTCACAACATGAATATAACCCTATCAACCAAGGTCCATACTCTGTAATGGTCATCTAGAATGTAACAAAAGGAGGTTTAATTTAATGAGGGTCCAAGACGTGTTGGTCAAATGCTGCCAAACCATCTATATGAATGACTTTGGAATGCACGAAAAGGTAGGTTTTGGGAGACACATGTATGCCGTTAAAGTCTGAAAGCTTATGCAATGGATTGGACATTCACTTGAAACTATTCTGAGTTAACCATTAGAATCTCACGCGTATAAGAAGAAAAGGTAGGAACTATATTGCTGGATATCACCATCACTTGGAAAAGCATCAGACTAAACCGCAAAACATCGAACTGATGCAAATTGAGCATGTTTAGGAGGACGAAGGAAAGGGGCAATACTACAGTTAGTGCCATTTTAAGAGTTCTAACTTCTAACATTTCTCCAATCTTCCATTATTTTCAAGAAAGGGCGAGAAAAACTATAATGTCATTCAAAGACTTCACTACATCATGCCTACCTACATTGGTTTTTGGTCACGGGTAGTTCATGCCCAAAATCGAGTCAGCAGTTTTGACATATATTAATCCCAATAGAAACTAAACAAGATCAATCTATTTATCAGAGGTTCAAGCACACACGTGAATGCAATAAGCATCAAATTGCAAGCACATGTCCCATAGTTTACCTGCCAATATTTTGAGACACAGCGGTCAATGCAACTATTTTCACCCATATTCAACTCAGATTCCTTGTGCCTGAAATAGGAAACGTGAATTTCATGAATCAAACGTCTCCAAATAAAAGTACCAAAAAGGAATTGTTTAAACTTGTTTCATACAAACAGAAAGAAGAAATCAGCATGATTCCAAAAACCCCTCCACATCAAAGAATCAGCTTCCAAATGAAGTTGGGTTCTTTTTTTCCCACAGAACAGCAGGAATTGTATATAAAAGCTAAAAGCCTAAAACTGCTCCACTTTTTCTTTTGTTCAGCAAAACTGCTCCACATTTAATTGGAAAATATCTCAAAACAAGTCAAAACAACTGAAAATTAAAGAAGTCCAATATTGCAAATTCATCTTCAGGAAGACAGGGAAACCGTACCTGTTTTCAATACATTTGCTAAAACATGTTTGGGTAAGCCTGGACATCATAACCAAAGTCGAATGTCAGAAAATGCATAATAAGCAAATGTATATTATTCAAAAAGTAGGTAACACATCAAGCCCACAATATAGCGTACAGCACGACTGTCAACTAATTTTATTGTTATTGTAGTGTTTATTATTTACCTTACCAGTTGGAAAACGCTACTGATGTTGAAGAAAGGCCAAAAAACTGAAAACATGGCAATTGCCAAGTAACTAGAGCATGCATAAACTAACATTTATTAGCATGTGCGAGAAAAGATCATCCCTACGGGGAACAATCCCTTGGAAAGGCCGACGTAATGGATAATATTGTGAAGGAACTTCCATTTGCTGAGGTTACAAAATTAGCTGCATTGTCAAATACCTTTGGATTTGAGCCAAATATCCAAGTTACATTACTACTGCTGTAGGAACTTCTAGCTTATCCTCATAATGTACCTTCACATATAATCTATCCTACAAGCTTCCTTTTTAACTAGAGTTTCCATTTTTACTTTTCTACCTTCTTTCTTCTATTGCAAAAGGAATTGGCCTTATTCATTAAATGAAATCTCCTCATTCATTTTGTTACATATTATAACTTCTTGGCTAAAAGAAAATAAAGAAGCTTACTCATATTCATCTTCCAACTGCCATTGTAATTATTCTCACTTCTCATCCCTATTCATTTTATGCTCACTTCTTATCATGCATTCACCCATTCCAAAATCCTAGCCCACATAAACACCAACGCCACACGGAATAAATTCCGGCTTAGTAATACTGCAATTAATCCACTCTTTTCCAGGTCTTCCAGTAATAGCGAAATCCAGCCATTGTTTGCTATATGTTTACCAACGTTATTTGTATTGCACTTCTTTTCCTAGTTCAGTATTCCATCAAAGTATAAAATGCTTTGACTGGGTGGTTGTTTCCATATCCTATCATAGTATGCAGTGGTTTATCGCTTTTCTATCTAAATCTGTCTCAAGACTCTCAACCTATTAGGAATCAATGCTTTCCCCACTGTGTTTTAAAACTGATGATGACATAGTGTTACTAAAAACCCCCTAAAGGCCTAATCACTTAATCAAGCATATATTGCATCCCTAGAGTTAAAATGATTATGTTTTCGAAGGCTGATCAAATATAAATACGTACAACCTTTCGACTCTTTTTTGGTTTAAATAAAAAATATTGAGAAACATCTTGAATACAATTGCAAGCACTATACTAAAGACACTATCAGGGACTTACCTGGGCATGACATGGGGGTAGTAGGTTGTTACACAATATAGGTGTGGTGGGAGCTTGGATCAAGAATACTGACCTATCGTACTCCTCTAATCTTGGAATAAATACTGACTTGATCCAATAAGAGTAATAACAAAACTATACTTAGAAGAAAATGGTTGCGACTCATGTGATAGTTACAATATACAAATTACCAACTGTACGCACAACATTAGTATAGAAGGCTTAGGTGGTGTTTGATTTCTGGATTAGTTAAGCAATATACTAGGGAAGGGAAAAAATGATAGGCAACCAGATACACCATTTTAACTGATTGACTTCGTGTCTACTTATTTCCTTAACCAATTTATTTTCGCTCCATAATCTCACCGTAGTTCACGATCCAAACAAAGCAATGAACGCCGTGCATTTTTAAATACTAAGTATAGAAACTGGCAAGAAGAGCTAATTCCAACCAAATCAAACAGCAGATAGATATACCTACTTGTTAAACATATCCACCCGATACTCCATCTCCTTCTCTGCCATTCCAAATATCTGCACAAAATTTTAACAAGTCGGAATAAAACCAAGAAAATGGCAATCGCCCAACAATACTTAAAGCTAATTAGTTGCCTATTTCATGATTTGTATGCATCTGTGTAGATGAAATACCTGTTCCTTCTCTAAGGCAACGGAGGGATTGTTGGCCGCCATGAAAGCTTAAGGAACTCGAACGTTAGTGAGAAATTATCTGCGAACGCAAAGTTTATGTATCCGACCCTGTTGGGGATTCCGTTTCGTGCAAAGATAAAACCCTAGAAATGACGACTCCGCACTGTTCGGGACAGTGTAAAGCTAACCTAAAGAGGGTTTTGGGGTTATATACCATACGTGGTTCAGTTACAGTAGACAGTTGAGTGGTGTGAGCGGTTATCCTCAGTCTGGATGTCATTTTGGGACCAGGGTCTAGCCACTCTTCTTCCATTGTGAAAACAAGAGTGTTACATACACATCATTTTAACACATCACTTTTACACGTCGCTTAAAACTACGTCGTTTTATGTTAAGGAAGGTCCAAATATGTTTTCAGCGATATGGGTCAAAAACAAAAATGATTTTTTTCAACACAAAACTACATAGTTTTGAGTAATGTGTGAAAGCGATGTGCAAAAATAGTGTGTCTTTAGCATTTTTGTTATGAAAATATTAAATTGTACAAGCACATCAATATTATATGAAATGATACATTATATTTATGTATCATGTTATTTTAATTATAAAATATAAAGACAGATTCGATAAATTTTGATATGTATTCGAATTAGTGAATGTCACATAGGCATGATGTATAACGTAATGTGTTAATAGTACTGCTCTTTTGAAAATGATCTGACTATGTTAATCCAAACAGCCCATTTCCTATATTTAATTAAGAAGTTTATTTTTGTAAAAAATTAAGTTCATCATATATGGAAATGGCTACCAACAAGTTAGTTGTGTCACAGAAAAAAGGTTGCAAATCAGTGTAGAAACAATAATTTGTATAAATTTTTTTACTTACATAGCTTATGCTTTAGTTATTTCAGTCACTATCTTTTTCACATATAAGCACTCTTGAAACTCACTCCAAAGGCTAATGTTTCCACTATAGTTTACAAAAAATGCTTCATTTGTTTCAACTAATAACCTTTACGGTGTTACCATCAGTCACTATCTTTTCCACATATATGCACTCTTGAAACTCACTACTTTAAGTGCAAACGCTACTGTTTCCACCATATTTTACAAGAAATGCTTCCTTTATTTTAACTAATAACTTCTGTGGTGTTACCATCAACTTCCTGCACGCATTACTTCATTCTTAGCAAATGCGACCACTGATCGCATGTCTGTCTTTCCCTCATGTTTATACCTCTATCTCTCTCTCTCACACGTGCGCGCTTGCGTAGACACACATGCAGGGAATTTTTTTGAGTTTGACCTCGTTCTTGCTAAGTCTATACACCAAATGATTTGTGCATTTGCGAGTTTATTAAATTTTACTATACAATGAAATCAATTAGTTGTCATATAGAGGCATGGAGGGAGAGAGAGAGAGGGAGGGAGAGAGAGAGAGGGAGAGAGATTAATTGGAGGAATGGAAAAAGAAAATTCAATAGGTAGATCAAAGAAAGATATTCCAGCATTTTTGTTTTTTCATCAATTGTATAACCATTTGTAGCATAGTATTGAGTTTAGAGGTATAAGTGTGGCATTTGGAAGTATGGGGTCAAAGACATTTTTGGTGTAAGTACATTTTTTATACTTCAGTATTAACTATAACTTTGACATTATCATTTTATCACCGACGGATGGACTTTCCCCAAGCCCGTTTGGATGGGATGTTAGAAGAGGTGATAAATAAAAAGGGTTTTAGTGAAGACCCTTTTTTATTTAAGTCAAGGTTTCGTTGGTAAAATAGAAAGGTCTTAAATAAAACTCTGCACTATTTTAGACCTCCACAATCTCCTTACATAACATCCCCTATGGAGTGTTATTTAACATTGAATGGATAATTTACGCCCCTGCCCTCAAAGGTGGATGATGAAACAGATTTACGATCGTCCCCGGTCTGACCTGCAAAAAGAACTTGACACCGGTGTAGTATCTTGCCAATACCCCTCCGATGCCTAAGTTAGCTTTTAGGATGGAGGAATAATGTAGGAAGACAAGTAGGGTAAAATTGGGCAGAATGTTCGTACCTTGTATCATAGAGCTGCCTTCATTATATAGAAATCTCGTTGGAGACAAATCAGGAAAGGATGAGATCAATCCCTGATTTGGTGGAGTAAATCAAGGCTAGTGGCCCCCAATTAGGTAACTGAATCTCCCACGATTATCCTTGCCTCTAAACAAGGGGATCTGGTGGAGATAGAGCGTGAGATGTGGAGAGATTCATGGGATCTTCCCTTCCTTGCGGGACGATCTGTTTTAGGCAGATAGATCCCAGGAAGTACGGAGATTGATCCGGTAGAGTAGTTCGAACAATGGTTGGGCTGAGCTGAGGACACCAGAGGGTGACTGAGCTGAGGACAACAGAGGATGACTAAGCTGAGGAGACCAGACAGATAACAGAACTGAGAAGACCAAAGGATGAGCTGAGCTACTGGCCGACCGACCAGAATTCCAACCGGCTCAGTCTACACGTCATGACCTATCAGCTACTCCCCTATTTCTGAACGGTTGGCCTGCTTTAAGAGAAGAAATACTAATAGTCCGGTGCATTGAATTATGACGGTTCAGCTTTTACCCAGGTTCATACGCTGCATTTAATGCTGTGTCAGAAACGCTTGAGTGCCTGGGAGGCGGCATTTGATCTGGAAGCGCCACGTGTGTTTGATCAACGGTTCATATTTGAAGGCTTTTCACGGAAAGTCTATAAAAGGGCCCGTTAAGATTTATCAGGGTTTCTTTCTCTCGTCGTCTCAACAGCGTACTAAGTTCTTTGCGAACTCTTGTCAAAAACTGCCTTCTGCCATTCGCTTCAGACAACCGAAGTTCCCGTAATCTAGGTACGTTCGGGTCGTTCTTCCTTGACTCTGGCGGGCAACAACTCTGTTTCAGACCCTAGAGGTTTAGGGTACCCTTGGGCGTTTTTCTTCCTTAGGTTGTGTCGTTATCTACATAACCTGTCCGACTGTCCGTCGCTCGGAGAGTTTGCCCACTCCCCAGTCGTTTCTCAGTACTATAAGGGCATTTTCAATATTATTAGGTCGGCCATCCCTGACTTCCAGAAAATGACCTCTAGACGACAACAGCCTAAACCTTCTGTACCAACCCCTTCACGAAGGGACGTGAGTCAAACCGACCATCCCGAACCAGTGAACCCTGCAGATCGCCCCGTACCTCGGGGTGTAGCCTTGCGTCTCAGGTTTATAGAGGCCGACCACACAGCTTCAACTGTGACCGAGGCTGACCTCGCTATCTTGAGGGTGAAATACCAAATACCAGACTCAGTCCATTTGAGGGTCCCGGGTCCGACCGAGAGAGCGAATGCCCCTAGGTTCGACGAGCTGAGCCTCTACATAGCTGATTTTGAGGTCGGGCTGAGACTCCCCTTTCACCCCTGCATAAGGGAAACCCTCTGGTTCTTGGGGCTATCCCCAGGACAACTCCTGCCCAACGTCTGGCGAATCCTGGTCAGCTATGGTGTGCTCTGGGCAGCCGCATCAGAGGACAAGGCCATGCTGACCCCAGAGGCCTTCCTATACTGCCATCAAGTGAGCATGTCTGCTCAGGGATGGTGGTACTTCTCCAGGAGGGACAGCACAACTCCTGCAATTGAAGGCCTTCCCTCAGCCAACAAGAGGTGGAAGGACAAGTTCTTCTTCCTCTCAGGGGAAGGATGGGAGTTCCCTCCCTGGGAAGAGCGGATGAGCTCCTCCAAAATCCGCATATTCTGGGGAGAGGTCCACCCGTCTCGTGAGCACTCAGTTTCTGTACATGTTCAGTTTTTCTCCCTTTTTACCTTCATGTCTTAAATGGCTGACTTTTCTTTACTGTGTTCTGAGCAGGAAAACAAAGACCTGGGATCTCGGCTGAAGTCAGAGAACAGCTGAAGGCCGTGGCTAAGTACCCTGAGCGCGACTACAGAGTCCTCATCACACCGGAAACCTTAGCGACCTATCTTCTCGGTCCAGAACCCACACGTGAGGCCCTTGCCTTAGAGAGAGGTATCTCCTCCTCTCTATTCTTCTGTTAGATGAAACCATCTAACCTTTGCTTTTTGTTTGTCTTTACCAGAAGAAGAAGGGATGAAGCTGAACGCAGAGAAGCTAGCAGAAATGGCTGAGCGCTCCGAGCGAGCCAACACCAGGGTCCCTACCGGGCCCAAGAAGACCAAGAAGAAGAGGGCTCTGACCGATCCCTCCACATTTGTGGATTCTGGTGTGACCGCCCCAAATCAGCAAACCCCTGCTCCTCCTGCCAAAAGATCGAGGAGGGATGAGACCGAGGAGGTTTTCACCCGAGAACAGCAGACTGCTCCTGACGAGCAGGTCATGATGGCTGAGGAGGCTGCCATTACGGCCTCTGGAGTGGAGACTTCTTCAGCCCCACACCTGACTGAGCAAGCTCAGCAGGATAAGGAAAGGAAGAGCAGAGAGACTTCTTCCTCAGTCCCCGACGCATCTGAGGCTGAGCTTCCACCACCGGCTCTTGAACTGTCCGTTATGACCAGCAGCAGATATGCCATGGACATAATGAACGACCTCCCGACAGCGAAGGACCGGGAAATCCTGAGAAGCAAATCCACTGAGGAGAAGCGTGCCCGGCTCCTCATCTTCCTAGCCAAGGTAACTATCCTACTCTTCTCCTCCTCGTAACTTTTCAACAACTGCTTAGCTCTAATCCTTGATTTTACTGTGTTGTAGGCAGCTGTTCTTAGTACCGACCTGGTGCAGGGGTCGATGGACGATGAGGAGGCTGTCTCTGCTCTGGAAGAGAAGCAGAGGAAGAGTGAGGCTCTGGAGGCTGAATTGCGTCAATCAGTCTCCAAACTGAAGGCTGAGGTGTTCAAGCTGAGGGATGAGAACTCTCTCAAGGATGCTCAGATCTCAAGCCTGACGGAAACTTCAACAGCCCACGAGAGACGGGCCTCTCAACTGGAAGACAGGCTGAATCTGAAACTACGCCGGGTTGCTAACCTGCAAAAGGATCTGTCTGACGCGATGCTGGGTCTGACGGCTAAACAGAAGCAGGTCCAAGACCTGGTCCAGAGGTGCGATGAGCATGGTAGGCTGCTCTCGGAACAGGACAGGGAGATCAACTTGCTGAAAGAACAGGCTCGGTCAGTTCAGATGGATCAACTGAAGGACTCTCCGGAGTTCATAGATCTGATGACCGAGTACTATTTCGGAGGCTTCATGTCCCTGAAAAGGAAGATCAGCTCAGCTCATCCTGAGCTAGACTTGAGCTCCTTGAAGCCGAAGGCAGAGGACGTCGGCCTGGAGGAGGATGCTGAAGAAGAGGCCTCCGAGGATGAGGAGGAGGAGGAGGGCGGCCATGCTGGGGCTTTGCTCCTGGAGGGGACAACTGACCATGGTCTGCTCAGGATCACGCAAGGCGAGGAGGGCACTGCCATCATAGAGATTCCTGAGGACGATGAGCCTCCTCTTCTTTCAACCGTGGCCGATCCAGCTGTGGTCATGGCTGAGAAGATCTTAGCAGACGTGGGCGGTGCCCTCATTGAAGAAATCGCCGACGAGGTATTCAATGAGCCATCTCCTGCTGAAGATCAGGTGGTTAACCCTCCAGCCCAAGATCAACCTCCTCCTGCTGATCAGCTTTTGGCTCTGGGACCTGCTGAAGGAAACAACTAGCCTTTTCTTATTTTTCCCTTTGTATCTTCTATTTATTTTCAATGAATAGAAATGAGCAATTTCATCTGTCAGGCTTCAGCTGAATAACTCTATTCTTTTCTTTTATCTCTCTACTTCTGTGTGCGATGTCTGTAGATTTACAGTCCTTGAAATATAACTTAAGAAATATAAATCAAAGTTAAATGATTTCCTTCTGATAACTCTTTGATTGCCCCTGAGGCTTGTTTGCCGGGCAGGTAAAGCTGCTTGGGTACATGGTCTCGGAGGACATGGTTGAGCAGGTTAGGCAGGCAAGGCTGCTCGGATTCATGGTCCCGGAGGACATGGCTGAGCAGGCGAGGCTGCTCGGATGCATGGTCCCGGAGGACATGACTGAGAAGGCGAGGCTGCTCGGATGCATGGTCCCGGAGGACATGGCTGAGCAGGCGGGGCTGCTCGATCAATATGTTTAGTTATCTTCAGACATAATTCAGACAACTTCATAGAAATAACAATTTGTCCATCTTGACTGGACTTGTAATAAATTTGATAATTCCTGTTCACATAAGAAGACAGGACAAAGAAATAACAAAGAAATAAGACAATAGGGATAAACACTTGGCGAATATTATTGAAAATACTTCTTTAAGTGCTCAGCATTCCAGGGTTGGGGGAGCTTTTTCCCTGACAATGTAGCCAAACGATAGGCCCCAGCCTTCACATGCTCAGTTACTTGATAAGGACCTTCCCAATTTGGACCCAGATGCCCAATCCTCTTCCCAGTGGGATCCACTTTCTTCAGCACCAACTCCCCAGTCCTGAAACTTCTTTCCCTAACTTGGCTGTTGTAGAATCTGGCCATTTGCTGCTGATAAGTAGCCATTTTAATGGCGGCGCTTTCTCTCTTCTCTTCTAGGAAGTCCAATCCCTCTAAGAGCCCCGTCGGTTCTCGTCCTCTTGGAAACCCCGAATTCTGTGGCTGAGCAGCCCAATTTTCACAGGAATTACTGCCTCCACCCCATAAGCCAGAGAATAAGGGGTTTCTCCAGTCACTGTTCGAGCAGTCGTTCGATAGGCCCAAAGGACACTGGGCAACTCCTCTGGCCAGTCTCCCTTTGCAGCTTCCAATTTTTTCTTCAGATTCTTCTTGATTGTGCAGTTTGTGACCTCAACCTGCCCATTGGCCTTAGGATACGCTTTGGAAGCATAGTGCACATGTATTCCCCTCAGTTCACAAAACTCCTGAAACTGGTCATTATGGAACTGTTTGCCACGATCAGTGATGATCACCCTGGGCAACCCAAACCTGCTGATAATATTCTTCCAGACGAAGTTGATTACTTTCTTCATAGTGATGGTAGCAAGGGGCTCAGCTTCCACCCACTTGGTGAAGTAGTTTACAGCCACAATAGCAAATTTGTTCTGCCCCTTGCCTATAGGAAGGGGCCCAATCAGATCCAACCCCCACTGAGCAAATGGCCAAGGAGAGGGGATTGGAGTTAACAAAGTGGGAGGATGGCGAAGAATGTTGCCAAACTTCTGGCATTTCTCACACCTCTGGACCATCTGCATCGCATCACTCTGCATGGTCGGCCAATAATACCCTGTCCGGATTAGTTTCTGCGCCAGCGCTCTGCCCCCAGAGTGATTTCCACATGATCCTTCATGCACTTCCCTCAGAGCATACTCAGCCTCCTCCTGAGTTAGACATCTCAGCAGTGGGAATGAATAACTCCTGCGATATAAGACTCCTTCTAAGCACAGATATTTAGCTGCCCTCAGTCTCAGCCTCCTAGCTAAATCCTTGTCAGTGGGCAGTATACCCCTCTCTAGATAATCGAAAATAGGATCAGCCCAAGAATCTTTGTAACTGACAGCGACCACATCCTGGACGGCTACCTCCACGCTGGGGTGTTCTAACCTTTGGATAGGGATGAGTCGGCTGAGGGCTTCTTCTCGGGCTGTGGCCAGCCGTGCAAGCTGATCCGCTTCCTCATTCTCTTCTCGGGGAATTCTCAGCAGCTTCAAGGTGTCAAAAGCTTTCTGGAGATGCTGAACCCTATCCAGATACAGCTTCATCCTATCTTCCTTAGCTTCATAATCTCCCAACACTTGCCCTACCACCAATTGGGAATCACTACCAACAGTGAGCTCTTTTATCCCTAAGGATTTTGCCAATTTGAGACCAATCAACAGCGCTTCGTACTCAGCTTCGTTATTTGTAGCTTTGAAATTGAATCTAACAGCATAATAGAGTTTGAGTCTGTCTGGAGAAACAAGGATGACCCCTGCTCCACTGGCCTCTGTATTCACGGAACCGTCAACATAGAGAAACCAACCCATTGGTTCCTCATCCTTCAGGCTTGTTGGCTCAGTCGGTTGGGCACCTGGAGCATCTGAGGGAGAGAACTCTGCCACAAATTCAGCGAGGGCTTGTGCTTTGATGGCAGTTCTAGGACAAAATTTCAGGTCGAATTCTCCTAGTTCCACTGACCACTGAATCAGCCTCCCAGAAGTTTCTGGGTTGTGCAGGGTCTTCTTAAGTGGCTGATCGGTCATAACCCTGATGGGATGGGCCTGGAAATAAGGCCTTAGCCTCCTTGCTGCTGTTACCAAGGCAAAGGTCATCTTTTCCACCTTGGGATACCTGCTTTCAGCCCCTCTCAACGCTCGGCTTGTGTAGTAGACTGGATATTGCACGTTGGCCTCTACCCTTATAAGTACTGAGCTTACTGCATGCGGTGAAACTGCCAAGTAGATGTACAGGTCTTCTCCCCTCTGGGTACGGCTGAGGAGGGGAGGAGCCATCAGATAGGCCTTCAACTCCTGAAAGGCCATTTCACACTCTGGAGTCCAATGGAAAGCTTTTTTCAGGACTTGGAAGAATGGATGGCATTTGTCAGTGGCCCTGGAAACAAAACGATTGAGGGCTGCAATGCACCCGGTGAGCTTCTGCAACCCCTTGATTCCCTTGGGAGAGTCCATATCAAGAATGGCCCTAATCTTCTCCGGATTGGCCTCTATTCCCCGTTGTGATACCATAAACCCCAAGAATTTTCCCGAACTGACCCCAAACGCACACTTGCTGGGATTGAGTCTCATCTGATACTTCCGCAATGCCTCAAAGGTTTCTCTGAGGTCGTCCACATGATTTGATCTCCTCTGACTCTTGACCAGCATGTCATCGACGTAAACTTCCACATTGCGACCTATCTGTTCCTTGAACATCCGGTTAACCAGTCTCTGGTAGGTGGCCCCTGCATTCTTGAGTCCAAAGGGCATCACCTTGTAGCAGTAAAGGCCTCTGGCTGTGATAAAGGAGGTTTTCTCCTCATCCTTAGGGTGCATCTGGATCTGATTATAGCCCGAAAATGCGTCCATGAAGCTGAGCAGCTCATGGCCAGCTGTGGAATCCACGAGAAGGTCAATCCTGGGTAAAGGGAAGCTGTCTTTAGGGCAGGCTTTGTTAAGATCCTTGAAATCCACACACATTCTCCATGGCTTAGGGACGAGCACCACATTGGATATCCATACTGGGTATTTCGCTTCTCTGATGAACTGGGCTTCCTCCAATTTATCCACCTCTGCGGCAATAGCCGCATTGCGTTCTGGAGCAAACGTGCGTGTCTTCTGTTTCACTGGACGATGAGCATTGTCCACATTCAACCGATGAGTGATGATATTGGGGTCAATACCTGGCAGATCTCTGTGTGACCAGGCAAAAACATCTGCATAATCCCTTAGGAATTTCACCAGAGCAGCTCTCTCCTCTGATCCCAGACTTGAGCCCAAACGGAACGTCTTTTCAGTCTGTCCTTCCACAACAGGTATACCGATTAGTTCCTCAACTGGCTCCCCTTGCTGGAGCTTCTCCTCATCCCTTGTGTCAAGCCCACTGACTGAAAGGGCTTCTCTTGTCTTCATCGAAGTGATATAACGCTCCCTTTCTCTCTTCTGATCTCCTCTGACCTCCCCAACACCACCAGCTGTAGGGAATTTGAGTTTCAAATGATACGTGGAAACCACTGCCCTGAACTTATTGAGGGTCTGCCTACCCAATATTACATTGTAAGCTGAAGGGCAATCCATCACCAGGAAATCCACCAAGGCAGTGGCATTCCTTTGCTCATCTCCTATCATGATAGGCAAGGAGACCATGCCCAAGGGATGGGCAGTCTCTCCAGAAAAGCCAACCAAAGGAGATTGCACAGGCCTGATACTGTCTCTCCCCAGCTGCAACTTCTCAAAAGCAGGTAAGAAGATGATATCTGCTGAACTCCCAGTATCCACGAGGATTCTCCTCATTGTCCAATTGGCGAGGAGGGCTGTGATCACCAATGGGTCATCATGAGGATGGAGTACCCCTTCCTCGTCCTCTGCTGTGAAATGAATGGCTGAATCTGCCACCCGTGTGCGCTTTGCTGGTCTCTCTGCATTGAACACTTCCCTGGCATAGGTCCTCCGAGCAGCCCTGGTATCTCTACTAACTCCTGGCCCCCCAGAGATCGTGTTTATTTCCCCCACGGGGCGATGAGGAGGAGGAGGAGGAGGGAGAGTCCTCTCATGCCTGTGATCAGCTGGCTCAGCAGCCTGTCCTGCCCCTTGATTAAATTCCCCTTCTTTACGAACAAATCGTTGGAGACGTCCTCGTCTGATCAACCCCTCAATCTGTTGCTTCAGCTCAATGCAGTCATCCGTATCGTGCCCATGATCACGATGGAAACGACAGTACTTCTGGCGAGAACGTCGCTCAGCCGGCGTCTTCATCTTTCCTGGCCACTTGAGCTCAGGATAATCACTTATCTCTTGCAGTACCTGATTTACTATTGCGACCAGGGGAGTATAGTCGTGGAATCACCTCTCTGGCCTCCCCCTCTGGGGAGAATCTCTTCTGTCCATTCTCTTCCCTCTCGGGTAGTCCTCAGCCCTAGACTGCCCAACCTCTTTCCTTCGTTTGCTCAGCTGAGGAGTCCCTGTCTGGGCGGCAGGGGCCTCTCTCTCGCGATTGCGATGGGCAGCAAGAGTGTCTTCTGCATTCATCTGTCGCTGAGCCCTCATCATGAGCTCAGCCATGTTGATCGGTGGCTCTGCAGATAGGGAAAACAAAAATTGTCCTAGTCTGAGACCTGACATGTACGCCGCGATGGCTACCTGGTCATCAGCATTATCCACCTGCATGGATTCCTTGTTGAACCTGGTTGTGAATTCCCTAAGTGTTTCCCCTTTAGCTTGCTTAATATTGAGCAAGTAAGTGGCTGGCCTCCTGTACCGCTGACCAGCGATGAAATAACTTATGAAGTGACGGCTGAGTTCCTTAAAAGTGCTGATAGTGTTGGGAGCAAGTTTGTTGAACCACATACGAGCAGCTCCTCTGAGGGCGATGGGGAAGACCCTGCACATGATGGCGTCAGGCACTGCCTGCAGGTGCATAAGGGACTTATAAGTCTCCAGGTGGTCGAGAGGATCCTTAGTTCCGTCGAAAGCATCAATTTGTGGAATTCTGAATTTCGGAGGGAGAGGCACGACCATCACATCAGCATTGAAAGGAAGCTATGTGGTCTGGACCAACTCATCTACAGAGGCAGGAGCCTTTGCCTTCATCTGCTTCATCAGGCCATCCAGCTGTGCCTTCATCTGGCGCATCTGATCAGTCATGAGACCTTCATGAAGCGTGGAACCGGAAAAAGTTCCATAAGGAGGCGCTGCAGCATGGCTACTGGTCTCCCCTTGCCCCCCAGTGACGTCAAAGTCCACTCCAGCCATCCCCTGGGCCGGAGGATCAGCCATTGGGGCTAACGGAGGTGGTGGATCCCTAGCGGGTGGTTCCGGCTGCAGGCGTTGCAGTAGGGCCTGGTTCTGCTCTAGTATGCGCTGCATTCCCTGTGTCAACGTCACCACATCTTGGCGTAGGGCTTGATAATCAGCAGCGGTCGCAACTGGAGAAGCAGAGTGAGTGTTGTTATCGTTGGAAGCCATGGAACGGGTCAAGACCATAAATCCAATCCGATCAATAAATTTGTAATCGTTCCCACAGACGGCGCCAACTGATGAAACGGATTTACGATCGTCCCCGGTCTGACCTGCAAAAAGAACTTGACACCGGTGTGGTATCTTGCCAACACCCCTCCGATGCCTAAGTTAGCTTTTACGATGGAGGAATAATGTAGGAAGACAAGTAGGGTAAAATTGGACAGAATGTTCGTACCTTGTACCATAGAGCTGCCTTCATTATATAGAGATCTCGTTGGAGACAAATCAGGAAAGGATGAGATCAATTCCTGATTTGGTGGAGTAAATCAAGGCTAGTGGCCCCCAATTAGGTAACTGAATCTCCCACGATTATCCTTGCCTCTAAACAAGGGGATCTGGTGGAGATAGAGCGTGAGATGTGGAGAGATTCATGGGATCTTCCCTTCCTTGCGGGACGATCTATTTTAGGCAGATAGATCCCAAGAAGTACGGAGATTGATCCGGTAGAGTAGTTCGAACAATGGTTGGGCTGAGCTGAGGACACCAGAGGGTGACTGAGCTGAGGACAACAGAGGATGACTGAGCTGAGGAGACCAGACAGATAACAGAACTGAGAAGACCAAAGGATGAGCTGAGCTACTGGCCGACCGACCAGAATTCCAACCGGCTCAGTCTACACGTCATGACCTATCAGTGGATTTTGGGGTAGTGAGCTTTGTCATGTTGTCTTCATCAATGCTCTTCCGTTCTGGGTTCTTTATTTTACCTCTCCTTGCCCATTCATTTCATCAATGGTGGTCTATTACCTTGGGCTTGAGCATCCATTGAAGGACTTGAAGTTTAGGAATTGTGGTTTTTAAATTGTTCGTGAGTCATGTTTCAAAAAAAAGTCATCACTCTTGGGCTTCGGAATTAGAGAGAGGTGAGGCTTCTGAGTTTGTTTCTTATGTTTTTGGGTTGTTCATAGTATTGTTCTTCGTTTCAAAGTGAATATCGATTCTAACAGTTCTTCGTTTTCTTCGAATGTCTAGTCACTATCGTTCTGATTTTCGATTATGTGTGTGTTTGATTTTTTCGATTAGATTTGCGATTACACTTTCTTTTACGTGATTCTAATTTTCATGCTTCCCCTTTTGATTTTTGGGTTATGCTTACACTTCTTGTTCATAGTATTATTCATGCTCCCGAGTTCATTTTCCATTTTTCCAGTTATGTGTGCGATTACAATTCCTATTCGTAGTACTATTCTTCATTTCTCATGTTTATGTATGTGTTATATTTACTTTCTCATACATCCCTTTTCTTTTGTAACATTATGTTATGCAACTCTAGTTGCACTTGATGTTTGTGGTTCTAGGTTGTGGGTTTTTATCGATAATGACATTTGCATCTTCATCAGTTCTTCAATTGAGGGACTGTTGATAGAGTTCTCGATTTTTGGGTTTCCTCTACCATCTTTATCAATTGTTCATCTATGTCTAGATTATTCTTTAGTTCTACATTACTGGCTAAGTTGCTGGGGTTTGTGTGTTTCTGATTTATGTTGTGAACAAAAGAGGTTGTATATGATGTGTGTGTGTATTTGTGTGCGCGTGCACGCGCGTGTGAATTGGGCGTGCAATATGTAAATTCACTTGAAAAAGAAACGAAGAACCCAATAACAAACAACAACTTGAAACATATATTTAAACCCAAATTGAGTATTTGCATGCTGCAAATGGGCTATGTGAATTTTGGAAATGAGCCTTGAGCGCTATGATAAACTTCAGAACCTTCTTTAATAATGTTGCTTCTTGGTAAGTGACCAACTAATAATAGAGTGTCATTGAAGTGCCAATCTGAATTAATATTTTAACAAAACTCCTCCTCGAATGTGAAAAATCAGTATAATAAAAAGTTCGAAGTATTGATCCACAAAAAACAGTTAAGGATGGGAAAAGAGCCTACAATTGGAAGAAAAGTGATCAAATAAAAAGAGAGGCACGGTCTACAGAATTCATTCACCCTAGACTTTGATTAGCAATATCTTTTTGCTTTACAACTCAATCAAATTTCAAACCAAAGATTCTTGATTGAAAGATAATTCAGTTAAACCAATTTAATTCAAAAGATGTGTTACAAGCCAATTTAAATTCACGAACAATTGGTTAAAACTGAGAAGGACATGGACCAAAACATTAGATGTACCAAATTAATGGCGACACCTTTTTTTTTTTGAAAGGCAAAAAAAAATAATAATAAATAAAAATAAAAAAATAAAAAAATAAAACTTGTCCAAAAAATAAAAATTAATGGCGACACCTAATGAAGGGTATAACACTCCTTATTTAGTTTGAAAATAAAACTTGAATCAATTTGTAACGAAAACAAAAAATATTTCGAGAAGATATTGAAAAAACCTCGGTCATCAGATTAACTTCATCCTATGACCTCACCTAAAAAGATTTAGCCTAGCATACTGAGCGGTGAAATAGAAGTAATGAAAGACATGATGAACCAATTGGAAGAATTAGAAGAAGACAAATCTTGACTGAAAGCTGTCTTTTGTCTTCATTTACAGGCACCACAACCTTTTTCTGCCAAACACAGCGCCAGGAAAGTAGGATTCGTTTCACATAAACTCTCCAAAGTCAACACCATGTGCCTCGTCACCCTTGTGACGAGTAGTGGGCTCGGCCCAAAGTGCTAGGGAAGCAGGATTTGTTTCACACGAACTTTGCAAAGTCGGCACAATATATCTCGCCACCCATGGACGAGCCGCAGGCTCAACCTAAAGTGCCAAGAAAGCAAGATTTGTTTCACATGAACTCTACAAAGTCGGAATTGTGGCCCCACTTTGATGGGAAAATGATTTCCACGAAGCATTCGAAAAAGTAGTTTCCAATTTTCCATTGCCTTTCCCAGTTTCATATGATACCCCAATTGGCACAATTCATGCAATTCTATTTCTTGTGAATCAACCTCCTACTCAACACATAGTTTACTGGTGATATATATAGGCATTTATAAAGATAGGAAAAGGCAAGAAAAAATCTTGCAAATTTCAAAATTTCTACTCTAGCTTTTTTATTTAATGATCCATGTGTTTGCAAAATGTAATGGAGTTAAAATGCATCACTCAACTTAATATTCCATCAAGGGTGTGGAAAACCATTTCCTGCAATTTTCAGAGCAGAATTGTTTAAACCAAGTAAGATATGGTCAAAAGAATGGCCAGGAGGAGAGTCGAGTTTTGCATTCTTCCACCACTATACTCGATAGATTCTTTCGAGGACATGTACAAAAATCCAGAACAAGAAAATCACAAGGACAACAGGTAACTAGTGTGCAAGAGGTTTATGGAACAACTGTAGTTATGAAAAATCAGTTATATGATTCAGTAGAACACATTTTCACCTTGTTACAGCAAGGCCAACAAGAGTCTCTTCCCTTGTAATGCCTAGTTTAGTTTCTGATAATAACAAATACACGCAAATATCGATTCATGCCTACCGAGGACCAAATATGACCTAATGGGTAGGTACCTATATGAATGTTGAAGAACAACTTGCAGTCACTTTTACTGTGTTTCCACCCTCTTGATCACACAAGAAATGTCATGCACAGTTTTCATGATGGGATGTTGAAATGAAAAAGCCAAGATATGAGAAAAGCCACTACCATGCAAGCAAGAAGGAAATTCAAAATGCGGTGACCATTCAAATAGCTTCGTGTCTCTGTAGAGGGAGGAGGGACTGGAGCTGAAAAAACATTTGTTGCCATGATACTCTCATTCGTCTGGTGTGTTGACTCGATCTCGCTGACACCATAAACATTGCGTGCGATGGAATTACATATCTCACAAGTTCTGAAAGAAATTCATATGTTAAACCATGCACTAACAAAATTGTGTTTTGGAAAGAATGTTGAATGTGACATTTCCATTGAAAATTTATACAGAAAGGACATAGACACTCAATAAAAGTCAATTGCAATATTTTATCACCATACCTAAGCCCGTGATCAATTTCAAGACCTACAATAATATGAGTTACAACTACTGAGTGACGTATGCAAACAATTACTGAGTATTTGTTCGAAGCTTACTGAGAAGCCTATGTTGACACACGAACCAAGATCCAAAGTCAAACCTTCAACAGAGGACAAAAGGCCTAAACTCAAACAAGTTCAGAACGAATTACATAAATGAATTGTCGATCGATATGATAACTCAGGTTAACATGACCATACAAACGAGCCGAGAAAATGCATGAATGGAATTAGGCCGTAAGGAAATGGAAACTATGCTAAAACAGGAAGATGCAAAGCTTGTGATTTTAAGAAATTTGTTGCAAATCATTTGTTGTGGGTAATTACTCCATTTCCATTCACTGTCCATTGACAGGAGCGTACCTACTCAGGTGGGGAGGTAGCTTGTGCCTTTTTAATTAAAAAAAAAATCATATTTTCTAACTAACGACGGAATCAGGAGCCTAATCTACCCTGGACTAAAAATGAATTGAGCTTCAAATAATAAGGCGGGCTAAAGATTACTCAAACTAAAATTTTACATATAAAAAAACGTTTTTTTTTTTTGGAACACCAAGGCTGTGGTGGTTCTGCCCTTGTTTCTAATGCTTAAATGTCTTTTGCTTAGGAGGAATTATTCAGTGGTCTTGGAATACTACCATAGGTCAAAGCCCCTCTACTCCACATTTATGTGGAATCTATACGAATACTACGTGTGGCGAAAAAAGGCCTCCGTACCATATTGTGGTGCTCCAAATGCACCACTAAAATTTTACATATAAAAAAATATTTTTTTTTTGGGAACACCAAGGCTGTGGTGGTTCCGCCCTTGTTTCTAATGCTTAAATGTCTTTTGCTTAGGAGGAATTATTCAGTGGTCTTGGAATACTATCATAGGTCTCCAAAGCCCCTCTACTCCACATTTATGTGGAATCTATACGAATACTACATGTGGCGAAAAAAAGGCCTCCGCACCATATTGTGGTGCTCCAAATACACCACTACATGGTGCCCGAGGCCTTTGGTATAACAAATATCCCCCAAACTATCAGTAAGTACTTAAACCTTCAGCTAAGAAAAGAATCTATAAATAGCTGGCCAAAATGTGTCCAGTTTCATAAAGAAAGAAGAATCTCAAAAGTGACACCCAGAATTTAATGAACTTCAATTCGTAAACGGAAAGAATAGCAATAAATGGAGGTGTAGTTGGAAATACAACGACTGCTTTACTCTTTTGCTTTACTTTTCCTCATTTTCTTTAGTTAGCACAATCTTCTTTTAACTTTTTATTTCACTAATCAAAATTATTTTCGAATTAACACAACACCGTCCTATCTACTTTTGAGCTTTATAAAAATTACTAATCTCAGAAACAATGACACTTGCAACCTCAAATATAGCCAATATACCAATTGTATACAAATAAAATAAAATAAAATAATACCACAAGATGCATAATGCTAAGAATTGCCACAGGGGTCCATCGTTTCCTTCATAGCTAAGGAAAAAGGTAGGAGGAATTTTCATTTCTTTGATCTCTAACATGTTTTTGCTGGCAAAGTACGGATACGACAGGCTTAGATACACAAGGGGGAGGAACATAGGGTAAAGTGGGCTATATTGATCCCACTGGATTCTAAATTTCTCCATTTCTAACTTAAAGTCTTAATTTGATTTAATGAATTTGACCCCACAATTATGATTTTCTTTTTTGTCAGATAGGCAACTTGTCCTAACTTTGAAGGACCTCACTTAATAACACTATGATTTTTATTTCTACCAGGCAGTAAATAATATACAAACAATCTATGAAATATAAAATATTTTATTACTAATAATCTGACTTGGCAGCCTTAGAGCATATCCAAGAGTATAGCTAAATGGATCATTTAGCTATTTTGGATAGCAGCACAATAACAACAAAAAGTCCTTCCAAGAGGTTCAATTAAGACTAGTTATAATAATTTTGTAAATAGTACCTACCTTAATTTCTCTAGTCACTATTTACCCATCAAAAATATTTTTATATTTTTTAATCTCACCTCTTCAACTCTCTCACCCTCTCGGTTTTTGAGAACAAAATAATATTTAAAGAAAATAATAGTTATATCAAATAGAATTGTTAGAATAATAATTGACATGTGGCTAACTAAAATTAAAAAGTAAATAATTGGGTAGACATTTTAGCTAAGAGCTTTTGGACATGCTCTTTACTGTAACAAAAATACCAACTCCGACCTTACTTATACGAGCATTCACAATACATGGTCCGACAGATAGGTGCCCTTCATGATGGGCTTAGCAAAAAAGATAGTGATGTACACACACACACACACACACACACAAAAACACCAGTCCAGCCACAGGAGTAAGAGTCCAATTGGATGACGTTTTAGTTTTTGTTGTGTTAAACAATCAAGATGTGTTAAATAGATGGATAGATTAAATAAGGCTAAGCGACCCGCATTGATATAATGTTTAAGGAACGAATGTGTATTAAATAACTCAGTGATTGAATTATGTATTAAAATAACTGTGTTAAATAGCCTAGAGGTTAAATGGATGATTATTTTGAGTGTGTTAGGTAAGGAACATGTCTATTAAACTGTCAAAAGATATTTTTCCCATGTATTATTCCAAAAATCATATGTAAGTTATGTTAGTTAGTCTAAGGTGGAGTAAGATTAAGTATGTTGTGTTAAATAGTTCGTGGGCTAATTAGCAACTCAAAAAATTAGTCAATCAATGAGTTGAGTTTGGGAACAACCTTAGCTAAGACATTCGTTACTTAGCATGGCCCTTAACACGACATCCAATCGGCCCTAAAGTAATAATCAGCTGAAAATCATGAAACCACGTAATGGTACTTACTTGTTCCCCTTGATCTTGAACCAAGTCTCTGCACAATTCCTATGTGCAGCAGCCAAATCATTCTTGCAACAGCAACCCAAATCAATAGCTATCATTCCGGACTCATTAGGATACCTACTCTCCAAACTCAACTTACAAATCCTACAATCCCTCTCCACTCTTTCCAAACCCACCTTAATTTCCATAATTCCACCTCCGATTTCCACCGAATAATCCGACTCCGCAGCCGACGCCCTCCGAGTTTCTGAGCCGGAAACTCTGCTATTCGATCCGGAATCGTCGTAGGACCCATCTGCAGTGGAATAGCACTGGGAATAACAAGAGCCCTCTTCGGCATCGGAGAAGCATATACTCTCTTCGTCATCTCCGTCGCCAATGTCGGCGGCGGAGTGGCCCCCCAATTCTAAGTCGGTGTGTGCCATTTCCTAAAACAGAGCTTGGAAAAGGTTTAAGCGCCCAATCTTGAGCTCAACTCATGTCTAATGAGAAGAATAGGGATCAGACATGGAGAATTTGGCCGTGTGGATAGTGCATTAGGTCGCCTTTTCAACTCCCATTTCTTTCATATTGGCTTATAGCCAATACCGACAGAGAGAGAGAGAGAGAGAGAGAGAATTTTTTTGGAAGTTAGGAGTTGTTAACTGTGAAATGCAGAGGGTCGGATTAGAAGAAAGGAGGGCTCAAAGAAGAAAATAAAAGATTTTCCGCGACAGATTTCATGCTTTTGGTACAGAACTTGGAGAGAGAGATGACTGTATATAATGGTGAGGAATGTAGAGAGGTTTTCCGTTTGATAAAATAAAGAAATAAATAGACACGTTACCCACAATATGTATATACTAGTAATTGTTCGTGTTTTTTTAGCACGACGCAAAACATTTTAAAGACAATGAAATTTGATTTTTTTCACTATTATTGACAACCATTTACAAACCTGACTTACTCGGGAAGTCATCTTTTCGGATAAGCTTCCAACAAAATCCATCACCTTTTAGAGTTGAAAGCTTCTGCCCCCAGTGTCACATTTTCACCCAAATTACGTTAATTTTAAAAGGAATTTAATCGAGCAAATAGATTTTCATTTCATAAAATGATAAAACAAAAGTTTGGTTATAATAATTGACATGCAAAGAAATTACGTCGAAAATTAAAAAATACAAAGCTATATTAAGACTACATAAATCAGGATGCAATCTGGTCTTTTTCGAGCGAGATATCAATGGTGCTTTGGAAGGAGGCTAGGTACGTTACGTTGTCTTTGACACATAGCACGAAAGGACAAGGGTTGGGCAAATGCACCATGACGATAATGCTCCACAAATTAATCTTACCTGCAAATTCAATTTATACAATAGACCAAATTTTGCACGATCGTTATATGGACAGGTAAATAATATGCGGAAGCAGTAAAAAAGTAAGTGTGGACAATAAACCAAAGTATAACACATGTAATAATCTCTCGAAGTCAACATCTATATCCCATTTCAAAGTTCTGACACGAGTGCCAGACAAAACCATACGTGTCAAAATCAATTTCAATTTCTCAAGTTTCGAGTCGACACAAGCGTTGCACGTAAGTCAAAATATAAATGAGTGTTATGATGCTTTCGTCTGATATGGCCCCGATCCCTAAGCTAAACCGTGTTCTCGACACTAGCATTTCCAATAGTTGGCTCCCGTACGGCACGTTCCCAACTATTATGCTCCCAATTGTTAGGCTTTTTTGTACATCGTGCCCAACATCCAAATTCTACCTCCTTCTGCAGTTCTATGTTTTATTTTGAAAGACAACACGGCTCACGCACATAACCCAGCTTATGACATAATTTGACTTATTATATGACACGACTCACACCTCATGGTACCAGTCATAATTCGGCTCAAGCCATATCACGATTAAAGACATCCTAACACATCTTTTTAAGGAGTTATTTAATTTCTCAATTTACGTACTTGGTGACTTTTCAAAGATCCAAATTTCGTTTAAAATTTCGTGAGTGACAAGACCGATGTCAACTTATCATTCTAGACTCAAGGTTCTTGATTGACTATATCATTAAGCAACATCAGTAGTAGCATGGATTATATAAGTTGAGCAAGCGAGATGAATCATTTAAATCATGCAAGTAGGAATGAATCAACAAGCCATGCACGTTGTTACGAACTTTTATTAATATGTATGTAAAGGTCCTTGAATGATTAAAGCTTGTTAATAAGGTATCTAAGTTGAGATGTCCAAGGTTCATGTTTTTGGTTAAGGAGAAATTTTTGGACAGATTCAAAAAGTGGCCGATTAGGGTAAAAAGGAGTGACAGATTAAGAAAGTCAACGTCAACTGGCGACTGATCAAAAAGTCAACAATCAGGCTGGTGATTGATAGGATAGGTTGATATTTTGACATATTGGCAAGATCTGACCGGTCAAGAAAAATGGGTGACCAATCAGGATGGAGAACTCAGCATGTCAGAATCTAAGGGCATTGGTCATGGTGACCAGTAAGGTTGGTCAACAATTCTCAACCAGTGGCAAAATCTAACCAGCCAAGGGTCAAGGACGACTAGTCAAGATACAACATTTCACAATATCATAATATAAGGGTGACTGGACAGAGCAACCAATTAGGATAGTTAAGAAATATGAACCAGTAGTAAAATCTAACCGATCAAGGGTCAACGGCGATTAGTCAATTGGTTTCTTCTCCAAAAATCACAATTGGGTATCATCAATGGAGCTTCGTGAAGCTCGAATCAACGATGTAGAACACAAATTAAGGAATGAGAAGGGTTTATTTTCCTTGCTAGAGCTCAATTAAACTTCAGAATTGGGTTGATTGAACGTATTGAACTCCAAATGGGTTTTGGAACTTCAAAATGGACTTCCTTCTCTCTCTCTCTCTCTCTCTCTCTCTCTAAACTTCTCAACTTCAACAGACTTTAAGCTTTCACTTTCTCATTCTCTCTACTCAAAATGCTTCCAATGAAAATGTGAGAGATAAAGAGAGGGGAATGGGGGTTTATATCAGAGAAGGAGAAGAGTGTGGCTAACATTTGCATGTGAAGGTGGAGTGTAGAAAGTTGAATGACCCTAGCTGCCATTAGGGAGGAAGGGAAATTTTGGAGCACCCATGTGAGGAAGAATGTGGTTTTGAAATAAACCATGGAGACTTAGAGGTTTTGCTGAAGGAGAAGAGGAGTGAGGCTTGAGTGAGGATCAAGAGTATATCCTTCATTGGGGAGAAGAGAGATTTTGCAATCATAAGGGGGAAGGCTGGTGAGGAGAAAATGAATGCGTGAGTGCTTCTTCATACCATCGACCAAGTAGGTTATCCCAAATTCAAGACAAGATAGGTGAAGTGCTATTAGGCTAAAGTCCAAACCAAAAAAGTAAGGACGTGATTGGGCTGAAAAAAGAAAAAGTAGGCTTGGGTTGACTAAGGATTTTGGGCCAATGAGGTAAAGTCCATCATTATAAAACATACTTTTGTTATGCAAGCCCAACTGATTTCATGTGTGCAAAATTTCTATTATTCATTCCATCTAATAAAACTTAAAATTGATAAATTTTTATTTTTATTAAATTAAAATTTTTGATTTTTATAATCTATCTCCCTTAATAAATTTCGTACTAAAAATTATAAAGTAGAAGTTTTAAAAAGATAGGAGTGTTTGACGTGCATAACATCCTCTCGCTTCCAAGAGGATTCTTCCAAATTCTTGTAAAGCCAAAGAACTCGAACAAGGAAGATAGTCTTTTCTTGGAGAATCTTCTTGCCACGATCAATGATCCGTATTGGTTGTTCTTCATAAGTTACATCTACATTGATGGTCACTTCCTTATAGTCGAGGATGTGGGTTGGGTGAGCTAGGTATTTTCGAAGTATAGACACGTGAAAAGCATTGTGAACTTGATCCAGTTGAGGTGGTAGGGATAGGTGGTAGGCGACTTTTCCAACGCGTTGCATGATCTCAAATGGTCCTACAAATATTGGTGATAGCTTTCCTTTCTTACCAAATCAAATGATTCCTCATCTCGATGAAATCTTCAAGAACACATGATCCCCGACGTTGAAAGTCGGAGATCTGGTCGTTCGATTGACATAACTCTTCTGCCGGCTCTATGCTATTAAGCAATATTTGTCCGATGATTTTGACTTTCTCTGTCATATCTTCCATGATCTCGGGTCCTAATAGGCTTGTCTCTTGCACTTTTGTCCAATTTACCATTAATCAGCAGGGTTGTCTATAGAGTGTTTCATACAATGCCATCTCGATGTGCACATTCCTCACAAATTTGCTCCTCGAGCAAAACGTTGTGTTTTTCTTGGCTACCCGATTGTCCAAAAAACTTACAAGCTCTCTATGACCTTGCCACCACCCATAAAGTCTTCACTAACCATGATGTTATTTTTCATGAGAATATTTTTCCTTATGAGTATATTTTTCCTTATGAGTTCACTCCCTCCGTTGTCCCAAATTCAGCCCCTGTTTTCCCTCATTTTGTTCTCGATTCTACTCCTTCTGCTGCCCCCAATTTCGCACCTGTGTTCTCTCATTTTGTTCTTGACTCTACTCCTTTTGAACTCTCTTCTACCACCTAACACACCACATCACCAGAACCGGTCCATTCCCCAACTCCTGTCGAACAAGTCCAGCCTGTTCTGTCTCCTCCTTCTCGCCCTCTTCCTGCACCACCCTTATGTCATTCTCAACGTCCTCATGTCCCTCCTCTGGCTTTACACTATTTTTTTGCAACTAAGTGACGTCTCAGACACTATTGTTATCCTCGTCGTCTCGTTCCCCACAAGGTACGTGGTATCCACTTTGCCATTTTATCTTTTATCATCATTACTCCCAACAGCTTCGCTCTTTTGCTGCTACTATCAGTCAAGATATTGAGGCACCCTCTTATATCGAAGTCGCTCCTCATTCTCATTGGCAAGCCTCCATGCAACCCAAATTGGCTACTTTGGAAGCCAGTCACACTTGGCCTCTCACTTCTCTCCCTCCTCAAAAGAAGCACATTGGTTGTCTCTGGGTTTATAAAATCAAACGTCACCTGTATGGCACTATTGAGCATTACAAAGCTCGATTGGTTGCGAAAGGTTACACTTAGTTGGAATGTATCGATTACCATGATACTTTTCTCCCACTACTAAAATGATTACTATTTGTTGTCTATTAGCTTTGGTTGCTACCTAGAATTGGTCTCTTCACCAACTTGATGTCCATAATGCTTTCTTGTGTGGTGATCTCCATGAAGAAATTTATATGTTTCCGCCTCCTAGTCTTCAGCGACAGGGGGAGAACTTGGTGTGTCGCCTCAACAAGTCTTTATATGGTTTAAAGCAAGCTTCTCATCAATGGTTTGCTAAGTTTTCTACAACTATCCAAGCTGCTAGTTTTGTCCAATCCAAAGCAGATTACTCGTTGTTCACGCATCGAAAAGGAAAATCCTTTACAGCTTTGTTGATATATGTTGACGACATTCTTATTATGGGTAATGACCTCACAACCATATCTACGATTAAGCAATTTCTACATAGTCATTTCCGGATTAAGGATTTGGGAGATTTGAAGTATTTTTTGGGCATTGAAGTCTCTCGATCAAAGAAAGGCATTTCCATCTCACAACGGAAATACATTTAGGAAATTCTGAAGGATGATGGATTTTTATGTGCTAAACCTATGAACTTTCCCGTGGAGCGAAACATCAAACTCTTGGATGCAGGTGAATTACTTAAAGATCCATCTCAGTATAGGCGGCTTGTTGGACGCCTAATTTATTCGAATATTACCCAGCCAGATATCACTTATGGTCCATGTATTAAGCAAATTCATGGATGCACCACGTAAACCACACTTGGAAGCTTTCTTGCGTGTGTTACGTTATTTGAAAAGTAGTCCAGGACAAGGTTTATTTTTCTCTTCCCAGAATGTTTTACCCTTGCGATCCTTTTTTTATTCGAATTGGGCTGGTTGTTCAATATCTTGTAGGTCCACCAAGGTTTATTGTGTTTTTTAAGGATCTTCTCTTGTTTCCTGGAGGACAAAGAGGCGCAAAATCGTATCTCTCTCCTCAGTCGAAGCCGAATATAGAGCCATGACAGGAACATGCTGTGAATTATCTTGGTTAGCTCATTGTTGAGAGATTTGCGAATGTTACATCTGAAACTGGTATTGTTATACTGCGATAACAAGGCAGCCTTGCACATAGCAGTCAATCCTGTTTTCCATGAAAGAACCAGGCACATAGAAATGGATTGTCATTTTATTCGAGAAAAAATACAAAACGGCTCGATTGTGACCAAATATGTTGCTCCAACAAATGATCAGCTTGCAGATGTATTCACCAAGCCATTGGGAAAGGAAGCTTTCTTAGTCATGACACGCAAGTTGGGAGTTCTTGACATTCACTCTCCAACTTGAGGGAGAGTGGTGATAAGATCTTTGATATACCGATATATATGGGATAGATTGTATTGTATTTGTTGTAAGATCTTTAGATTACGATTTTATTTAGATTGCCTAGAATAGACTACCACAACTATAGGAAGTCTCTTGTATAAAGTTGCATTCTCTGATTCAATAATACTCACTTCACAAAATATTTCTTCATTATTTTACAGTATCCAACCAGGGTTGAGTTGAGATCGGGCTACAATCGGATCGACCCCGATGATGGCACCCTTCAACAGATTGGGTCGACCTCCGACCAAGCCCACGATTCATAGCCCAGATGGGGGAACTTCATGGGTCTGTGCCGGTCCAAGTCTCAATCAACAGTACGACGTCTGACCGAGCCTAGACTAGGCCCATGACACACAGTGCTTTCTCTATATGGAGAAGCATTTCATGGGTTCGGACCGAGTATGTTGTCTCACTACTGAACCGAGCTCGTTTGTATTAAAATAAAATCTCCACCTAGCATCCAGGTGGGTCAGCCCGTAAAACATAAGATCTTATTCACTATGTCATAGGGGAAGGTCATAACAAAATTCGGTTATGGGTCGTTGTCTGCTCCGCACGTGTCAATTCAAGCTTGGTGCTCAAGTCTAGATGTGTATATAAGGTATAGTACTTGGAAGAAAAGAGGTACGAACAACCTTTCATTTAGATTCAGTACTTTCCTTTTCTCTTCTTCTTCAAGTACTGATGTAGGTATCGGAGTGCTTCCCAGCCAACCTCCGGCCAATGGGGCACTAACTTTGGTTGTAGTTGCAGAGTTAGGTACACGAAAATATTCGGAGGATCTTGGACTCATGAGTGGAATCGCTTCCCGGACGAAAGGACTCCACACATGCAATAATAAGTGCATGAAATAAGTTGCTTTGACGAAGTCAATTAATTTTACTTTTCCTCAAACTAAATTCAAGACAGGGCCTGCATAAGGAAATGGAAGTCATACACCGTCACAACTAGTTTATTGATCACTAGTTATCTGTTATTCAAAATTAAAGCATTTCAATATCATAATAGTAGCAGCATCGTTCATCTGCAGCAGCAAACAAATTCCTCACTGGTAGTATTAGCTGGAAGCAGGACCAGAGGCTACTGCCGAGGATGGTGCAATTTCAGGACTAGGGGCAGCTCCAGAGCTCAACACTGTTTGAAGCATCGCGCGGTGTGGGTTGGTCCTCTGTAGGTCACAAAGATCTTCCAAAAACGCTCCTGCGCATGTTCATTTCCACATATCATAGGGGACTCTGATCTTATGCTTACAATACATTAATCAACATATTTTCCAAAAAAATGATAATTGTTTCAAAATTTTGTGGATAATTTTTTAGATGATAGGACACAAGTCTAGCTCATCTTTCTGTCGTTCCTTTTGTATAATACATATGCTAGTATATCACTGCTGATGGAAATTGTATAATCGATCGGATTATCTATGCTCGTTGGCTTAAACTAGTGACTCACAATTGGAAAACTATAAAGGTTTGAATCTCGATTGGTGGATCATGGACTAAAGTCTAAAAGTTAGTTTTTTTTTCTTGTTTGTCCACATGTTCGGGTGTAGACAATTTTCAGCAGTATTTTTAGACCGGGGGTGTGGGCAGGGCCAGCTAAGGGGTAAGTCCCGCAAGCCCGCGGGCTCTGGCAACCACACCGCACCGGGTAACAATTTTTCTTTTTGTAAATATAGAAAAAATAATAGAAATCTACCATAAAAAATTATTATTAGTACTAAGTGGGCAACTATGCTAAGGTCGAACTAAGACAACTCAAATGTCAGGGCCGACACAGGGAGCGGGGATGGAGCTCCCACAGTACATAGTGCCACAATTTGGAGTGTGACCTTATAAGGAGCACACCAAACTGTAGCGAAACCGATATTTTTGGACTTGGGTGTGTAATTCTGACCATAAGACCCGATCTATTTATATTCCAGTTAGCATGTAATTAGGGTTACAAATTTTTCAGAGAAAAAAGATTAAAGGCGAGAGAAAACGCAGATCTCAGAAAGATTGCGAGAAGATCACTTGTACTCTTGATTCGATTTTATAGTGAACTAGTGCGTGTGACTCCCGTAATTTTTTCTCGCATTGAGGTTTTCTACATATATCTTTTGCCTTGTATTTTTCTTTCCATTTTTCATTACGCACGACTTTTTTCTTATTTTATTGTGTGATCATTATTCCCAACAATTGTTCGAAAAGTCTTAGCACCATGTTACCTTCACCGGCTGCCAAGTTGGAGTAGAGGTCAACAATATTAGGGCAATCTTGGTAACAATCTGGGGAGCAAAGCTTGGCAGTGAATTGTGAGTCAAGCAATGCATCAGAAGAGATCCCAACAGAGTATCTATCAACACCACATGCACTCACACACTCATCTGTCTCTATGTATTCAGACATTCTTTCCACCACCTCCTCTGATGTTCCGCATTGAAATTCCACCTCTCCCTCCTTTGTCTCGTAGTTTTCCAGCAAACATCTCTTCCCAGATGAAGCTATGGCAAATGAACAAACACCTTCCGGCAACTCCTCACATATAAGCTCACCTAATTAACAATCAACAAACAAAGATAACTTCTTAATTTTAAAACTATTCAATTTTTTGTGTGGAATTTTATTATATTTTGGGGTGCCGAATTTCAAGAGAAATTTCTGGGCATTGTGTGCGGGTGTATGTAACATGGAAGAAAAGAGAGTAAGAAATGGAGAATTGTGTACCTAGAGTTCCCTTGAGGAAGAGAGAGCAGCAAAAGAGGAAGATGAAGGAGAATTTGGTTGAAGAAGCCATGGGCTTGTTGATATTTTGGCTTAATTGAATGAATGTTAGGAGTTCTATTAGATATATAGAAAGAATCGCGGGAAAGGACGTGAGCAATGATCCAGATTGACATTTAGCTGCCTATATATATATAGGGTGATACTGATACATATACCGGCTTCATTAATCTGCTGTTAAAATAACCTCCCCTATATATTGGTATTGCTCTATATTTATGGACATGTTTCTTGGCTTTCTGTACTGGTTCGTCTCTAGGTCTCATCCAACTCGTCACCTTTACAATTTATTTTCATTTATGTCATGATCGAACACACACACATGTATATATATATGCATGTGTGTGTATGTATATATATACATACACACATACATATAGTCCCCTTCTAATAAGAGATTCTTTATTTTTGTTACGGTGCGAACCTCTTATTTGTTGATCACGTTTTGATGATACAAACCATTGAATATGTTTAAAACATATTTTTAAGGGTGCCAACAAGAAATCTCTCAAAACAATATCGAGAAAGATTTGATCTAAACTGTTTTTGATAAATACTGACAGGAACAGTTTTATGAAAAAATAAATAGATCAAGTCTTTGTGGATAATATTTTGAGCTCATTTCTTGAGTTAAACCTTAAAAATATGTTTTAAAGACATTAAACAGCTCAGATCATCAAAATTTAATAAAAAATAGGAGGTCCATATCATAACAAAATAAAAAATTTCTTATTAGAAGCTTATTATAATACATGTATATATATAGAGAGAGAGAGAGGGAAAAAAATTCTAATAAGGGATTCTTTTTTTCCCTAAAATGTGGACCTCTTATTTCTTGATCAAAATATTTGATAATTCAAACCGTTCAATATGTTTAAAATATATTTTTAAGGGTACTTGCGAAAAATCAATTCAAAATATATCCAAAAAGGTTTGATCTAAATAGTTTTCCATAAATATTGACATGAACACTTTTATGAAAAACTGCACGGATCAATTCATTCTCGATATTGTTCTAAGCCAATTTCTCACAAGTAACCTTAAAAATATATTTTAAGCACATTTAAAAATTCGGATCATCAAAATTTTGATCATGAAATAGAAGGCCGTATTTTAGCAAAATAAGAGATCTCTCATAGAAAGGGAACTAATATATACACATGCGCGAGAGAAAGTTATGGTAAGCAAGGAACTAATATATACACATGCGCGAGAGAAAGTTATGGTAAGCATACTTCTAGTTTATGTTCCTTATATTTTTTTAATTTATGTTACATATTATTTTGGTATACTTACAAAATGTGTGTACCTTGAAAAAATAAAATTACACATAATTATGGTGTTGATGGTTAGTTATAAGTTTTATGACTCATGCATAATACATTACGTACCTAGTAATGAATCTTTATGGTGTTCGTTACATACATATGATTTTTATATTGTTACGAATAGGTGATCAAAATAAGAAATACGCATAATATAAGCTAATATTTTACATATTAAGAGCAATAATTATACGTAATAAAGACATCAGGAAAATTGTACGAGAAATGTGTTCTAAGAAGAAATGAAGTAAAGTGAAATAAAAGAAAACAAAATTTATTTATTTTTTTTCTAAATTTTCAATAGTTAGTTGTGAACAAAATTAATTTTAAGAGCATAAATTTTCAAAAATTATCCTTTAAGCAATTAGGAAACTCTACATAAAAATCAAAATATCGTCATGTAAGTTTAAAATTATTTTCATTCCACTAAATTAAACAAATAACAAGATAAATATATACTTTCATTCCACTAATAAAACTAACAAAGAAATAATATGTATTTGATATATTAATTATGTATATCATATGTAGATATAATGGAAGAGATTTACTAGATATACTCTAAGATACATATATAATTATTGTACCGCTTGATGTACTGATGTACTTAGTTAAATTAATTATTTTTTTATTCAAATTTTTGTGTATTTGTTATTTTTTATCAATATTTTGTGGAATATTAGCTCAAATCTAAAAAATATAAAATTTTACTCAAAAGTTAAAAAGAAAAGGTTCACTAAAAGTGAAAAAAAAAAGGCTAAAATATACCATGTTTTGATTTTTTTCGTCTTTTTGATTTGTTTTTATCTTTGGACATAATTTTTATAATTTTTAAAATCTCTTGTTGAGACAAATTAATAATCCATAAAAAATTAAAATAAAATAAAAAAATTCAAATAAGGACGAAAAAATAATAAGACACTAATTCAATAATTACCACGTCTAAATAGAAATCTTAAATTTTTTTTGCAATACATAATCCTGTGAATTTGGAAAAACATGATTTGAAGAAAAATAAATCCCAGTGAAAAATTTTCAAGTATGGGACTCACTACTTTCTTGGTAACTAAACACCGAAAAATTACAAAAAAATTAGTTTTTTTAATTCTTTTCTATGTTTTTCTGGCAACTGACGGGGCCATATGGTACACACCTTTTAAAGGATTTATACCATAGGCTTATCCAAGTGTAGAACCATTACATAGCAGCATATATACATGTGTGTCTGTGTAGATTCTTATCTAAGATACACACGCTTCGTTGTGTGCAATATATCGTAAAGATTGATGGAGACGAAGGTAAGAGAGGGCCATAATTGTTGAGTACTTTTAGGGCTCGTTTGATAACACCATTGAAAATGATAGGATTCATAGGTGAGAATTAAGATTGGATTCATAATATCATAAGATATAAAGACTCATTTTTAGTCCAATTTTCTGTTTGTTTTGGATAATATTAGATGTTGGGATTGAATTATTAGCCTGTGACATGTTTGTTTCAAATCATAAAATGGGATTGAAAAACAAGAATTCCTTTTTGCCCTTGGATTTATCAAATTATCACAGGGTGTATTAGGTCGAAATCAAATATTATTAAATTCAAGTAATCGTGTAAGAATATACATAAATAAAAAAAATAAATAGAAATCTTTTCTGCGATTATGAGAGATATGTAATCGTTGTCTTAAAGTTGTCATTGCCTACTCACCAACTCTGAGAGATTGATTAATGAATTTGTTTATCATCCAAGTGGTGAAGTTATCCATAAATTAAAGGCATAGATATTTAATGGGAGAAGTTGTGTAGAAAGAGTCAAAGTACTAGAAGAATTGCAAATCTACACCCTAAATATCCATGGGTACGTACACCGTCATAATGATGTCTATTTTTAAAAGTCATACAACCATTAGTGTAAATAACTTTTCATAAAAGTCTGGCCTCTTTGGAGAAGCCATTCAATTTATATTTTCAAACTTTAATGCCTTGTTTGATTTACGGATTGAAATTAGTGGGAGCAATAGTCCTGGAAGTATTTGTTCTGATACTGTTTTAATAGTAATCAGATCTAATTCTATGTTTGATTTGAACTGGATTATTTTTAGAATATTCCACTCGGATGTCTAGAATTTTGAATATATATGTTTTGTTAGAATTGTGTGGATATACATATATGGCGGTAGTGTGGCGGTGGCGATGGTGGTGGTGGCAGCGCAGGCAGTGGTGGCGGCCGGTGGTGGTCGAAGGACGGAGGCGGTAAAGCAATTGGACTAGACATGATTAAATAGTCTCATCCCTCCTCTTAGGATAGAAAAAGTACCCCACATGTAGATACTATAATAACGTCCTCAGGATTATTTGTCATGGTTTAGTTTTGCAAAATCAAACATCGGATCACGCGGGATTAGACACAAATAGTCTAATCGTGCTCGCCTAATCCGCAGATGAAACAAGGCCTAAAGGTTCCGACTATAACTGATAAGAGAGGAATGCGATTAGGTTTGTTGTGTTAAAGAATAAGAAAGATTTAATGACCAAATTCTGGAGGATTGGCTTGAATTCATTACATAGTCACTTTCTACATTGGAGATTACAAGGAGAAACTCTCTCTCTCTCTCTCTCTCTCTCTCTCTCTCTATATATATATATATATATATTCTCCTTCTAATGAGGAATCCCTCATTTTAGCAAAATGAGGACCTTTCATTTTCTGATTATATTTTGATGATCCGAATCGTTCAATATTTTTAAAACATGTTTTTAATGGTACTCGCGAAAATTGGCTCAAAAAAATACCGAGAAGAGTTTGATCCAAGCAGTTGTTCATAAATGCTGACAGGAACAGTTTTATCAAAAATTACTTGGATCAAGCTCTTTCGGGTATTTGTTTGACCCAATTTCTTATGGGTATCCTTAAAAACATGTTTTAAAGATATTGAACGGTTCGGATTATCAAAAACATGTGTGTGTGTGTGTATATATATATATATATATATATATATATATATATATATATATATATATATCCTCTTTCTTCCCTACATAGACCCTAATAATCTGCCTTGGTAATTTGTATCAGGGATTTAAATATTGATGAGGGGCTATAGCATAAGGTTAGGTTTTGAGTGATTATAATTTATAAAATCTCCTTCATAATACAATTTCGTTGCCCCTGGAAGTGGACAATTGTTGAACAATAAAAAATCATTATTTTGCTGTAATTAAGTGTGCGGCCACTATAAAGAAACTTCAATCACAGCACGTACAAATAATGTTCAGGATTTGAATAAATAAAATAAGTAGATTTTGAAATACGTTTAACTTATTTGTGGATAGTTTCTATTTAATTAAGTATTTATTGACAACTCATTTTACCTCACTCGTTACAACCACCTTTTCAAAACAAAATAAATAGAGGTCACGATGCTTTATACGCCAACCATTATTCCCGAAAAACATAATTAATGTAAGTATTTGCATTTTTTTACTAATATAAAAAAGGTGTAATAGTTTCTTAGGTCATCTTCAATATCTCACCATCATGCTTCGGACGGCTGTAAATTTTTCACATAGTAAATCCTTATTTTGCATTACATGTACTTGAGGAAAAAAAGTAAAAAATATGGTTAAAAAAATCCCATGGTCTTAATATCAAAACGTCTCTTTGCACTACAACAAATTCATGATATGCCTACGTAACTCAGTATATCGGCAAATGTATATTTGCGTACGCAAAGGATTTTACCGATGGAAGACCTTACGTCGGCGCTTTGTCGCCAGATGCATGTTGCTAATGAGATTTGTCAATGCAAACTCTCTTCGTCGGCAAAAGACAGTACTTTTGCCGATGAAAAATATTGTGTCGGCATCTTATCGCCATAGACATGTCGCTAATGAGATTTACCAATGCAATTTCCTTCCTCGATAAAAGACATACGTTTTGCCGATGGAAGACCTTGTGTCGGCACCTTGTCGTCAAATGCATGTCGCTAATGAGATTTGTCAATGTAACTTTTTTCATCGGCAAAAGACGGTAGTTTTAGCGACATTTTTTCTTATCGGCAAAAGTGTATTTTATTTGATAAAATATAATATTTTGCCGACATGATATTACGTTGGCAATACTAAAACTATTGGCAACATGATGTTATATCGCCAAAGGTAATTTGCAAAGATTTGATATAACTTTTGGCAACTACTTTTGTGTGTCGGCAAAGCATAACAAAATATATTTTTTAATTAAAATTTAATTTCTTCTAATTCCGTAATATCATCCATTTATCCATTCATAACCATCATTAATTTGGAAGTATATCCACATTCATTTAATAGATCATCAAAATCAAAAGATGCGTTCATTAATATATATCGTAATCCAAATATAAAGTATCCAAACTTGTCCAAACATCCGAAATACATTAAAAAACTTACCCTACCAACAATGTGTTTGAAAACTAAACTTGATGCTCAATGCATCCAAAATTGCTAAACAAAACTTTAACTATAGTTATATCAAAAGTAATACCAAAAGGTATTTCTAAACTATATTAAGTCTACGTGTTTGACCTTCATCTTAACAAATAGAAATTCCATTTTACTGTTCATCCAAAGTAATATCCTCATTTTCGCTCATTTGAATTATTTCTAGAATAGTAGCTGGATTTATACCATTAGCCAACATGCGCATTATATTTGCTATTAATTTTCCTTGATCAGCCACTTGTTGGTTAAGAGCAACTTCTTCTGTATTTGGGACTCTTTCAGATTGTTTACCATAGGTGCTCCTATGAAGGCTATATCCCTTCAAGTAACCTGATCTCTTCCCAAGCACGTCAACGGAAATTAGTTGTTCTGAACGAGGATTTGTGATGTTGGGTTGCGACTGCTACTCAATCAATTTCACAATCTCATCTTACATCAACATACATTACATATACATAAGAACAGTGAAACGAACTTTCCAGAATAAAAATCCAAAACATCAAAATTATTAAAAGTTAAAGAGATATTGGTATGTGCATACGTACATGATGATCTTTAGCCTTTTCATCTATCCACACTTCCTTTCCCAATCGATGGCGTATGTGTGTCTCCTTGAACCTTTCCGGAAAAGACTGTTCTCTATTTTCAGTTGTTCGCTGTAATTTCATTTGTGTTTCTTTTTAATATTAGAATAAGAAGTTTCTAATATCATAAAATAAAAAATTATAAAAGTTATACTTACAAACTTGAAATTTCGTGCTACAAATGATTGGGAGCCACTAGTATGATTATATTTCAAATCCTTCCGTGCATTTTTACGTCTTTTAGACTTCTTCTGCAAAAATCATAAAGCAAGATCAAATCCTTCAGTGCATTCTTCTCACTTTGTTATTTTTAGCATCATCATGTCTTTTTTTTACCGTATAGTGAAAACAAAATTAGATTATGTTCCAAACTTTTGTTTGCCATACATTTTCAATCATGAACACCCAATCATTTGAATTACAAGGAAATAACGTCTGGATTTTAGGATCAGGCACCTTCTTCTTGATTTTTCTGTAGTACTTGTAGAACCTGCACTTCCATTCTGCATATAAATGTTGGCACTTGACATCAATGATACGCCTAAGAACCAAATCATTCTTATAGTCACCAAGTCCAAAAGTTTGCTGTAAGGAAACATTCAAGTTTAATATATTAGTCAATAGTTGTGTAAATTAAATGGATAATACATTAAAGAGTACTATAGAAGTTTATATTACTTCAACACGCAAAAGAATGGATTCTCTAATTCCAAAGTCAATCTCTCTCCATCCAATGTCTCGAACAGGAGCATGAGCTCGAATACCCTCCCCGATAGCATAAGCCACAGAAGTTGCATATTCTCCAACTATTGTCATTGCTTCACGATCTATTTCGACGAGAATAGGGTGTCCAAGTTTTTTCCTTATCTTATCCACAGCAAGCCCTCGTGTTTGACCTCGTACACGCTTCTTAGGATTTGAGATGGACCCTATTAAGACCATCATTTGATTTCAACTTAGTTCAGCATGCACATACATAATTAGAACTTGCAAACCAAATATCGAGCAACTTGGTAATGTGGGTTTCAACAAACAATAGTATCGTCAACACAAATAAAGAGATAGGACATGATATATAATTTCTCACCCCCACCCACAACATTAAGCGGGTTAGAAAGCTGGTTGGTCTCGTCACTATGTGAGGTGGGCAACTCTGAAGTTTGCACAACCATCACAGGCATTCCTTCAACATCATCAGTTGTAGGTTTGGTTGGAAGAGCTGAGGTTGGTTCATTGGGGTTACCACCTTCTGCTTGAATTCTGCGTGATTTTCTTAAAATTTGAGGACTAGAGCTGCCTTTCTTTGTTCCTTGGGCCATGTTGTTTACCTGAAATCATTACTACATCGTTAATCAATGAAATATAATGGTTGTCCATATATTGTAACCTGATAAGACTCATCATGTGCAAATGTCACCTTTTTTGCTTGAGGCATAGAAGACTCGTCATCGTCACTACGTGAACTTAGACTTTCTTCACCTTGGGGTGGTAAATACTCAGGATCAGGGACATAGTCCACCTTGTTCTTTCCATCTTTAGTTCTTTTGGCATTATGTTTTTTGGCAAATAATGAATCCGCCATGGTCTGTATGCCAGCAGCTTTTAGTACCTTCTGATTTTCTTCGATATTTTTTTGTCTCTGCTTTTCAATTTCTGTCATTTGTTTGGACAAGTGGCCTGGCTTGACAAACATATTGCTGAATACATGGAAAAAATGAGCCAACTATATAAATGACAGACTAAAATGAAATGAATAAACTATAAAAAACATAACTCGATACTATGACGATTTAAGTTTTTATAAGTATTTGACGATTTATGTCAAACTTTAAGATTGACAAATCCTATTTCCTTGACACAACTGTCATAGAGGTAATGAATAGATTTAGGCATTTCTCGATCACTCCAGCTATTGAAACATAACTGCTGATAATATAGTTATTGGAACATCATAAGTAATCGGAAAAAAAACTTGTAACAGCAACAGCGATACACTCAGATTCATTAATTGGAAATAGATGAAAAGCTTACATAGAGCAAACTAAAAAAACTAGCTAGGGAGGAATTTATATCAATCATAAAAAAAAGAATTTCAGTGAAGAACTTACCTCTACAACATGTACAATAGGTGTAACAAATTTAGGAACTAGTCCTTAGTCACAAAGAAAAGCTGCAAACAGTTGAAATAAAAGAGAAAGCAAAACAGAAAACACACTTCAAAGAAATATATACTATAAAAAAAGACTAAAATAAATAGCAGTATGTGGTAAGAAATAAAAGGTAGAATAGAACCTCCATAAATCAACATCAAGTTTATGACCGGCTTAACATAGGAATTAGCACCAAAATTAACATCAAGTTTATTAAACAATCCTGAGTAAAGAGGAGTCCTAAATCAAGCCAACCTTCTTTTTTTATCTAGCAAAACTATAACAATATACACAAAGGAATACGCCATAAGGATCAACTAACTAGTTATCCAACCATCAGGTAGAAATACAAACTATAAAACAAAACCAAAAAAACTGATGAAAAAGAACAAATTTGCAGCAATAATCTCATTCGAGTGATCTCATGAAGACATGATTATGAGAAAATGTTGAAATAAAAAAGAAAACGTACTTCAAAGAAATAGCAGTATGTGCATAACATGCAAGAGATCAAGACACAACTATTACATAATTTCATAACCTAGATATCATAATTCATGTCGGGATCTGCATCAGAATCATCCATATCATTTTGTTTGCTCAAATCATCATTTTCGTCGTCCATGTATTCCATCATCGTGTCATCCTCATTATCATGGTCATCGACGTGCGCAGAGGTGAGATCATTACCATGAATGATCTCAGGACTCACATTATCCCTATTGTATTGAACTTCAAAACCTTCAACGTGGATTGAGACGCCACCATCTACAGTTTGATCTTGTTGAAACGGATTATAAGATGAATCATCCTGCTCCGGTACATCCCATACACCTCGGTGTCTAACTAGTTCTACCATTCGCCAATTTTTTCCTTTGATTGTATCATTAATGTAAAAAACTTTCCTTACATTATGTGGAAGAACAAATGGATCATCTTTATACCAAAGTCTCGTAACATCAATGCTGGTAACATGCTCATCGGAATATATTCTACTTTTGTGACCACTCGCCAACACGCAATCAAGCAAGGAACAGTAGTAGAACAAGATTAAACTAGCATCCGGATATCACTAACCCCAGCAACGGTATGCCTTTGGTCCAGATTAATAAAGTTTATTTCAATGTGTGGATGTGCTATTGTGCCACACTAAAATACTTCAGTTTTTTTTTATAATCTATTGATGGGTAACGTATAACTTTATATTTACATTTTGCTGACATGTGCATATATATACACATATAGCCAAATATGTTTGTGTTTTGTTTTTGCCATGGATATTGAAGCAAGCTTTTGTGTTTGAATATTCGAGGGTATAATTGATTGTCATAATTATTGGAGTCACATGATACTTAATTCGTAAGCCGATGAAAACAAGAATAAAACATGACTATTTCTTGAACAGTAAAATTTATGATATGACAGAGGACACGAATATGTCGTCCACATACATAGGTGTGCAGGATATTGGTGTTTGATATGCATTTGTTGAATTTCAAGATATGACAGGCATTCATAATGCAATCTAGGTGCAGACATATAAATATCCTTGGAGTGCATTGCAGTTGTCCTTGAGTCCATTTCTGTGTCTCTATGATAGGCAACCTCGTTTGTTTCTCTGCTTTTTATCTACTTGCTCCCCATGTTCCATAACTATTTTTTTTTCTAAATTTATGGTCATTGCATAATGACAACTTCTTTTATCATTCCCGTTATGAATTTATGGTTAGATTTTCTTTCCTTTCTTTTGAGGTCTGGAATTAACTTTGCAGTTCTGTTTGTGAACTTTAATTTGTGCCTCTTCTGTCAAGTTCAAAGATTTTAACCTCACATCATCTCCACAAGCACGAGTATTGTGCTGCTTGCTTATCCCCTCTTTTTGTTTTTATTTGTGCGGGTATTAAGTTGTCATGTGTGGACCATACGAAGTTGCTGTGATATACCCCTTGCTTTTTCTTCATAACTTGAACTAAAATGACGTTATAAATCACAGCCCATTAAATTATTACTCGTGATATAGCGAATGCTCACAAGAGTATCTTTTTTTTTTCTCTTCCAGCAAATAACAATAGAAACTACTTCTAAAGGCTTCAGTTTAACTCTTCTTTTGTGATATCAGTATTAATATTTTTTGAGATGTATACCTATTGTTGAAGAATATTATATGATCATGTTATGTGTTTTTGTTGATAACATATAGAATTCAACCATTGGACTAGTTCACTTTGCTGGGAATATTAAACAGAAAGTCCAACACTGTTTTGTTTCATATATAGCTGACATGGAAGATGTAAACCAATCCAGTGATTTTAACATCTTTTAGCAAACATATATGGTTACTTGATAATGCTTACTTAATCCTCATACAGAGAAGTACCAGACTCACTTTAGCAGGTTCGTTAAAAAAGGTGTGGAGGCAGATGGTATCGAGGAGATGTACAAAAAAGTCCATGCATCAATATGTGCCGACCAAAGGAGCACAAGTGGTAATGCAAAATTTTATTGTATTCTTATTTGGTTGATACAGATGTTGCAAATCTATAAATTTTGCACGGAGTCCTATATATCGAATTGTTGTATGAAGGGAGATCCACATTTAGAATTCTTCTGATAGTGCAATACAGTAATCGAAATGTCATAAAATTGCTTCTATGATTTTCTTATATATGTTTTTATGTTGGTGTGCGTGCATCAGGCATAACCTGAAGAAGCTAACTTATGAGGAAAGGAAGGCCAGGTTGATTGAGAGGTTAAATGCTCTCAACTCTGCTGCTACCAGCTACGATGACGAGGACGAGGCTGATGATGAGTGAATGTAGCAGTATAAGTTTGGGTGCTTCTTACACACAGTCATGTTTGGTGTTTCTTTATTTGTCTGTTTTTAACTCCAAGAAGGTCAATTTTGCTTGTTTTGTCTGCTGTCCTAGAACAGAATACAACTGAGAAGTTGGTTTTAAGTTTTTGCATTACAAATCATCAGTATTAGATTCCCTAAACTATTTGGTACGACTTAACTTCAGACGGTTTTGTTTCAATTACTTGGCAATGAGGAATTTATGGTGTCAATCTACATTCTATCTTTCTGGAGTGATACTTTTTTGCTTTTAAATGAGAGTTGAGATTCTATCTCTATGTATTATGTCATGGATTTTTTGTTTAATATTAAAAAAAAAATCGGTGCTATTAATTATGTGTAGTTTTTAATGGCTTATTTTATCGGATTAGGGTGTTTATTAATTAAAGGGTCACTTTTGATGGTTCTCGATTCTTCAAGGATTTGGCTACTGTTTGCAGTTTGGTAAAAGAATTTGTAAGATTACATATAAGAATTTGTTTGTTAAGTATTTGATTTTGTCATTTTGATTACATATAAAAATTGTAAGGCTACTAAATACTATATTATATGTTGGTGATTGAAGTCTATCATTTTGATTACATATAAAAATTGTAAGGCTACTGAATAATATGTTAGTGACTGAGTTTTGTCATTTTAGATATTATGTTCAATATATTCTTATGTTATTTTGAATATTATGTTTAGTGATTTAAATGACAAATATAATTTTTTTAAGATATTATTTCCAAAATTTGTACTTGTTTTAGAGATAAATCCGGTATAGTACTCCGATATGATTCGGTATCAGTACGTATAGTACCAATAATAAAATCGGTACACCTGGTACGAGATTAACAACTTTGACTCGATCAACACAAATTTTTAAGAGAATGAGAGTACTTTTCGGCGACAACATATCTCATCGCTAAAAGTGTACTTTTCAGTGATGCGATCGTCGAATCGCATCGCCAAATGTGAATTTGTTTCGGCAACAACATTTTTCATCGCTAAGAGTATACTTTTCGGCTACAACATTTCTCCTCGCTAAGAGTGTACTTTTCGACAATGCAAATGGCGTCGCCAACTGCGAAGACTTTTTGGCGACAACATTGCTCATCGCCGAAAATATACTTTTTGGCGACAACATGTCTCATCGCTAAAAGTATACTTTTCAGCGATGCAAATCGCATCGCCAAACGTGACATTTTTTCGGCGACAATATTTTTCATTGCTGAAGCCTGAAAGTATACTTTACGGCGACAAAATTTTCCATCGCTAAAAGTATAGTTTTCGGCGATGCAAATTACGTCGCCAAATGTGAAGATGTTTTGGCGACGACATGTCTCATCGCCGAAAGTATCGTCACCAAAATGAAATATCTTTTGCCGATGCAACTCGGATCGCCAAACGTGAAGACTTTTCAGCGACAATAGTTCTCATTGCCGAAAGTATCGTCGCCAAAATGAAATAACTTTTGCCGACGCAACCCAGGTCGCCAAACGTGAAGACTTTTTGGCAACAATAATTCTCATCGCCGAAAGTATAGCAAATTTAGTCGCCAAAAATTCTCCCACCAATCTATTCGAGCTAATCATTAGCGACCAGAAATTGCCAATGAGTTTGTCAAAGTGTGTCGCCAATACATACTCAACGGCGATGCGTTTTTTGGTCCATCGCTATTTTGGTCGCGTTTGTCCAATTTGTTGTAGTGTTGACACTTTCTCTCTTGTTGAAAGAATTGGTTTTACTATTTAAGTGAGAAAGCAAATCATGAGAACAAAGATCTTTCTTTGTAATGATTTGCATCACAAAAAATATATATATAAGAAATTGCAATGTAAAAATTAATATTTAAAGTGAAAAGCATTTTTAGGTTGTTACTTTAGGCCTAGGATATTTTTAGCCGGCACTAGGTGAATTGATTGCCGGCTACGCAAGGAGAGCCCTAAGAACGCTTAGCGGCATGGATTGGTTACAATATTATTAATTGCTAAAATTTTAAAGGAAGAATGTGACATTTTCATATTATATCAATAATAATTTGTAAGTACGTTTTAAATTTAAAATTAATATCTAAGCTCTCCTTAACATTCTTATTTGCCTAATCAATTAAATCTCTATGAGATCTTCTACTATGTATACGGATCATGATGCATGATTATGAATGTAAATTATATCGAATTTGTAACCTAAATCAAATTAAAAACCTCAAGACTCATTTTTTTAAATATTCAATTAGCAAGAAATCAAATAGTAAGTTGAAAAATCTTTCCTACCTTCTTAGAAATTACGACCTATTATAATTTAAAACAATTTAGAATGCTTAAAATGTTAAGCTTTTTATTCATTAAATTGGCCGGACTTGGTCATCTAATTAATGTTTACTTGTTGATTCTATTTTGACTTGATCTATGCGTATCTATATGTGGAAGGTGAAAAAATCTATAGCCAACCCAATGGTATCTGAGAATCGGCTAGTGATTGACCCAAGGATTGGGCCCCATCAGTGCATCTCGGACAACAACTGTCTCAAATGAATACCGTCTTTGACCAAAGCTCTACTAATGATGAGTTAATTCGGAGCCGACCATCTTCTAATATTAGGCCTCTGGTAATGCAATCTCAGACCATAGGTCATCTTGGTTGGCAATATCAACAAATACAGATTGATCACTCTTATGATGTGTCAAATTAACCAACAATAGAGGGAGGCTAATGCAACATATGAAATCAATTGTCGTAATGACGCATATTAATTCAACAAATAAAATATTTTCGTATTTTTAAATCCTTAATAAAGAATTTTTCACATGTAACTTTTTTAACTTCGAGTGCTTATCAAATTTTTGAGTAATTGACTTAATATTGATCATTTAAAAGGATCATGAGTATTTTGATACCATATGTAAGGACCCAAAAAAATTAAATACAATAAAAAAAATTAAGTTTGAATTCACAATATCAGTATTTAATCCATTTGAAAATGCACAATTTAACGAGAAACATGAATTTTGCATACATGAACTTAAATTGGGTTTGCATAATTAGATAAGAACAAGACCCGACGTACACCAACCCTATGCATTCCACTCTAGCCCAGCCCGTTACTCCTTTTGAAAGCCCAAAACCAGATCTGGCCTTTTTATTTTACCTAGCCTTTGATCCAAGCCCAGCTCCATAGGCCCATATTTTATGGGAACATCTTGTGTCGGCCTTACACTATCTTTTCCGTCTACCCCTGATGATTTCTTCCCCATCATCACACGCAATTTCCCTCTTTATTTTTCTTTCACGCCCAAATCCTCATGGCTGTTTACCATCCTCCCTCTACTCCTCTTCCCTAATGAACACCCTTGCCCCTTGTACCTTTCACTCCATCTCCTGTAGCATTCCATCCTTCTTCTAATGGTGGCTATTGCTTCTTTCCTCTTTTCACTCAACTACAAAGGCCTCCAGTTCTATTCTAGCTCAGCAATCAATCTCCTCTTTGAATAGCATGCAAATCCTGCAAAAAAAAAAAAAAAAATCTTAGACACAATATCTCACTTCATCTCCTCCATATTCAAGCTCAAAGCCTCCTTTCTTCTCCCCCTGACACTCTCGCATTTCTAAGCATTCACAAAGCACAGAGAGTAAGAGTGAGACCGCCCTTTTGTAAGTTTAGAGGAAGTCTTGAAGGAGATTACAGAGAGGGTGAGAATAGGGAGAGAAGTTCTATTGCGAGGGGAAGAGAGAGAAGAAGATTTACAGTAGAGAGAGAAAGTGGGGAAATCTGAATTTTGTTTCAATCCTCTTTAATCAAGTTTTCAATCCGTCTACGCAAGGTAAATGATCTTTTCATAACCTCCTAATTTGTGCTTTGGATCCTTGATTGAGTTTCACGAAGCTCCCATTAAAGAAATCCAATTATGATTTTTGGATAAGACGACCGATCAACCGGTGCCCAAATGTTCTCAAATGTTGTTCAACCGATTAAGCCTATATTCTATATCTTATTCATAATGTAACATTTATACTTCAACCGGCTCACTCCATACAATTCCATCGGTTGAGCTTACCTTCGTATCTTAGTTTGTATTGTAAGTTCATACTTTAAGCGGTTCACTCATACTATTTAACCTATTAAGCTTACCTTCAGTATCTTAGTTTATACAGTAAGTTTATATTTCCATTGGTTCACTCATACTATTTAACCAGTTTAGCTTGTACCTTATTTTGTATTGTTAATCTATACTTCAACCGGTACATGTCATTCCATTCAACCAATTGAACTTGCTTTTTTTATTTAGCTGCACTATTAGTTCATACTTTAACCGGTACATGTCATTCCATTCAACCAATTGAACTTGATTTTTTTATCTAGCTGCACTGTTAGTTCATACTTTAACTGGTACATGTCATTCCATTCAACCTAATTAGCTTACTTTCTATATATTAGTTGAATTGTTAATCCATATTTTAGCCGATGCCCATCATATTATACGAACGGTTAAGCTTGTCTTCACCTTAAAAACCAGACTTAAACCATGATTTGATTTCTTGTGCATTCCTTCCAAGTCTGATCGTTACACACGCCATGCATAACAAAGATAATGTTAACTACATGCATGCGCGATTTCTTATTTAAATTGTATGATTGCCTCATAACCATGGTCACTATCTGCCCAAGTGATATTTCAATCACAAGGCTCTCATTGCAAATGCGAACAATGTGAAACAAGATGTCATCGCATTCTATCCATATAAAACAACTTAGCATCCGCAACCTTCTGAGATTCTACATTCGATATTGTCCCTGCTCGAATCAAATAATTATGTTCAAGGTTTCCATTCCCGTGTCTCACACACCCTTGACACTAATTTGGTAAGTTCCATAGATGTCCTTGCTACTTGAGCTTTCAACTATACCTGTGGCATGCAATATATATTTTTGTCATTATAGATCTTAAAGTCCATTGCTTTAGGGGTGTCTGGGAGTCTATTTTTTAATTATTTTTTATTTTTTGGCTTTTTGACTTTTTGAATTATGGCTATAATGAGTTTTGAATTTGGAAGGAGTGTTTAGAAAAAATGTAAAGAATGCATTTCGCAATAGTAGAAGAATGAAAAATTAAAATTAAAATACAAAAAGGAGCTCTAGACATCTTTTTGAGTTTTTACTCCTAAAATTCAAAATGAAGAATGAGTTCGGCATAATTCATTTTGAAAATGTGGCTTCCAAACAGCTAAAATCTAAAAATGGGAATTGAAAATACAAAAATGCGGCTCCCAAACACCACCTAATTAAGTTATAACTCATACCTCAAAACGAATAGCATATAACTTATGCATGGTGGGTTCATTTATGTATTTCAGCACTTATGTCCTTGGGTTCCATCTAATTAAATCTAAAAACTACAGATCTAATACCACCAATTGTCAAGACTCATCCCAATGTAGGGAGGATCAGTTACCATTCAGTGAGTCCATCTCAACAAGGCCTCCAACTTAAACAGTTTCTAAATTTATCAATGTCCAAAATAATAATACCTTACAAGGTCATCAAAGTACGCGAAAGCATAAACATAAACATAAACATAAACAAAAATGAAATCCCAAGGACATGCAACTTGCATATGTTATAAACTTACATCAATTATAACACAAAACCCAATATTTACATCAGATGAGTTTTCGGCCTAAACGTGGCCCAACAGCTACTTAACAAAAGTGCTCTACACTCAACATAAACAGTTTTCCAAACAAGACCTTTCAAAAATAGAGTAGCTCTACCGGCTCCTTCTATAGCTTATCAGCCTCAACGTCAAGACCTAACATGTTGCATGATAACATTCATTAGCAATGAAGCTAGTGTGAATTCAAATAAGTAAGGCTTACAAGTTTGCCATGTTCTAAATCATTTAAACAAGTGATAAAACACCTAATAATGCCAAACATTAACTCATTTAAAATATATCATTCTTTCAAAAGCTCGCATTTTTTATCCTACGACCGTAAACAAGGACAAATGTTAAACATGACACATCTATCGCGCCCGGAAATTTTCTTGCCTTTTAATGCGACGTTTAATGAAAATTGTTTAACAGCTGGGACTTATTTAAAACTCAGAGTCGCCACTTGACATGAAATTCGGGTGTGTCAAGTCACCCTCTAAAGCCATTTTCAAAGAAGATGCCCTTAGAAAAATAATTTTATTTTAACGCACAAATACGATTCTGTTTATAAAAATGACTCCTTTAAAAGAAATCTGGTCTTGAAAAACAGAGATGGGTTCGGGAATTTACTGTTACGAGTTGGGAAGGTGTTAGGCACCCAACATCGCCCTTTCGGTACTTTATTTTTCCAATTAATTTTATTTTATTATCCTTGGCCAAATTTAAATAATATCTAGTGATTGCTATACAATGAAAAAAACGGGTGTGAGAACAGGACTCCAGTTTACGCAATTTAGCTTTTGGTGGCAAAAAGTTGGAACGAATATATGTTAAACTTTGACCGAAACATGGTATGCAAACTGGTATCTCCACGTCATGTTTCTATTCTCGGAGTGCCAAGTACCTTAAATCCCTGGCAGGAATTTTTAAAGTTTAAAAATGAACCGATTCCGTTTTATCAATGGATTATCATGTTAACCTTTTTCGGTTTTATTTATCTGCAATTGTAGAATTTAATAAATGTCACTTCAATCACGATATTCTGTCGTGAAAAGATAACGTGCATTGCCCGTTAAATTTTCATCCCAAAAATACTAACATGGGCTACCTATGTCACCCGCGTGTTTATGGAATTCCGAGATTATTGGGATCCTTAACCAAGTGATATGGATAGTGTGTCAGCGTGAACTAACAGCACTATTCATATAACTTAGCAATGAAGTAACGAATTTTTTTCCTTTTATTGATTTTACGTGAAATAAAAATAAAAAGAAAATTATAGTGATATACACTTGTTTTAACTGGTTTGTTTATCTGCAATTCTTCATCCCGACAGCTATACAATCACTGGCGGTCCAAATTGTAGAATTTAATAAATGTCACTTCAACCACGATATTCTGTCGTGAAAAGATAACGTGCATTGCCCGTTAAATTTTCATCCCAAAAACACTAACATGGGCTACCTATGTCACCCGCGTGTTTATAGAATTCCGAGATTATCGGGATCCTTAACCAAGTGATATGGATAGTGTGTCAGCGTGAACTAACAGCACTATTCATATAACTTAGCCAAGTAATGAATTTTTCCTTTTATTCATTTTAATGTAAAATAAAAATAAAAGAAGATAGCGGTTTCTGTTACGGGGAAACGGGAAAGGGGTAAAACAAGAAAAAGTTACGGGATCTGGGAAAGGGAAAAAGTTAGAAGTTAGTCCCGACAGGGGCCGACGCAATCGAGCGATATGCCGGGGGCGTTGATTTTTATTTTAAGAGATTTTTATTTAAATCACGAAAAGTACATTGGCATAGGCCAACATCGACTTTCGTGATTAAAACAGGCTAAATCACGAAAAGTACATTGGCATAGGCCAACACCGACTTTCGTGATTTAGCAGTCTAAATCCTGACATTCTATAAGTGCAGACTAAAAATTTCTAGAACTGCGGACTAGAGATGCGGATGCCCAATTGATATTTACATTAAAAAAAAAGCAGAAAGGATAAAGAAAATGTTCTGACATTCTAGAAATGCGGACTAGAAATTTCAGGAAAAGGACTAAAAATTTCTAGAACCGCGGACTAGATATGCGAACATGGCTTATAAGCCTAACCTTAATACTGATAAAAAAAAAACGAATTTACAGAAGTTAAATAGACAGAACAGAGGCAAAAATATGTTGAAACGATTACCTTATATTCACTAAGCCGAGAATTACAGTGGAGTGGTGAAAAATACCTGAGTGGCTAAATAAAACCATAACCTTGATAACAAGAAATTCTTGTTATCCCGAGCTATGCTGATATAAACGGCCGCTCAAGTTTCACCGAAGCTTGAAAAGAAAACTGGGCAGAGTCTCCTCTCAATCTCTACTAAGAGCCTAATAATTCTAAGCTCTAATATTGTTCTTATATATTGATAGTTCAAAACTAAAAAGTTTAGAACTTATCAAACGAAGAACACTCTCTGGAAATTAGACTCTCAGATTTTATTTTGAGTATTTCTGCTCTCAAAAGTTCTTCCTATTCTTCCTCCAGAACCCTTCCTCTTTCTTCAATTTTTCGATCTCCCTTTCTCTTCCAGAACCCGGGTATTTATAGGCAAACACTTTGCCCATTCGACGAGTAAAAGAATAGCCGCTGTTTGTACGAACCAATCACGTTTAAACCATCAGGCCGAAAAATCGTTTGAACGGACCAATAATACTCAAATGCGTCACGGCCGTTAAAATAGACTAATCCCAGTCCAGCCGGAAACGGCTGATTCCGGCCGCCTCAATGCAACTCAAACCGACCAATCAATCACCGAAAGAATCAGCCCAACCCGATCCGGACGAACCGGCCAAAATAGTCCCAAAAACCTGCTGAGAACCGGATGAACCAGCCAGAATAACTCAAAAACCGGCGGAGAACCGGATGAACCGGGTAAAAACCGGGGGAGGAAGCCGGGCACGGCCCGCTTGCCGGGCACGACCCAAACTACGCAGATACTTAGTCGGGCACGGCCCAAACGCCGGGCATTTGCCGTCCACGGCCCAAATGCCATCCACGGCCCGCTTGCCGCCCACGGCCCGATTGCCGGGCACGGCATGGTGGGGCCCTCACTCCTTTTTTTTTGCGTTTTGTAATTAAAATCCTATTTTAGAATTTATTTTTATTATTTTATTTTTCGTTATTCTCTGTGTTTAGTTCGATCATTATTATTTATTTTTTTTGAGTGATAAAAACGAAATAAATGACAAAGTATACATTAAAATTTATTATATGATTCGGTTCCGGTGCACCGATACAAAAACAAAATTTTTCAGATTTAAAACACAATCAAAATTTTTCCCGACAAATTCACTTTTAAAATACAAAACTTTTAAAAAAACAAAGTGGTAGGACAAAATGTGGTATCAACAACTGCCCTCTTTGCTCGTTCATTATTGAAAAATAAGAACGAGCAAAGGATAAAATACTTCATTTTGTACTGCCACCAACAAAATTGTGAATGTGAATAAATTGAACTCTTTTTTTTTAACTTTTTCCTCACAAAATCTCACAAAAACTAACATTTGATTGTGACCTCTCACTGTATTCTGACCGAAACTCTCCTCCCTTAACTCTAGACTCGTGACCTCTCAGTGTTTTGGTTATAGACCTGATTTGATCTCTCACTACTCGTCCTTTTCTCTACGTGCAACAGTCCTGCTCCTCTTCACATGTGAAGCAAAAGTACCTTGGAAATAAAATAAAAAAGCTGGGGAAAAAGAAACCCTAGTACAAAATAAAAAAAACCTAGCTTCAAACCTACTAGCCTAGCCCTCTCTCTTTTCTCTCAATCCTTTACTCTCAGCTTTAAAGCCTACCTAAGCCCCTCTCTCTCTCTATTTCACTTACCAAAACTCTCTCTCTCCTTCTCCTTTTTTACCCGAACCAACTCTCTCTTTATTTTCTCACTTCCTCACCTTTAAGTTACTTATCAAACTCCCTCTTTCTCCATCTCACCCTGTCCTCAGCGCACTAACTAATACCAAAAACCAAAAACCAACTCAAACCTAAACCTTTACTCCCTTACCACTTACTCGAGCAGAAAATTTCTAAGAGGAAAGATCAGCTCATTTCCTCTCTCTATTTTCCGACTTCTCTCCTTACCAACTTACGGACAAGATTTTTATCTCTCTTTTTTAAGAAAACACATTAAAACGAAACTTTGGTTAAAAACCGACCTCAAAATTTTGGCTAACAACAAAGCAAAATGATATTAAAATTTTGGCTAAAAATGATCCTCTTTTTTTTTAAAAAAAAGAAAAAATTTACAATTCTGACTTTTGTAGAAGTATAACAGAATTTGATTTGATTTTTTTAAATTTTAAATAAACAAAGGATTGATTTTGGGTGTGTGTGTTTTCTGAAAATGGACATTGATTGGAAAAAAAACAAACACTGACCAAACGGGGATGAATAATTCCCCGGCAGAGTCGCCAGCTGTCGCGCCCGGAAATTTCCCGGCCCCACTCGCGAATATATGAATTGTTTGAACGGGGCTGAATAATTTCTTGACTTGTAATTCGACGTTTAATAAAAATTATTTGACAGCTGGGACTTTAAAAACTCAGAGTCGCCACTTGACATGAAATTTAGGTGTATCAAGTCACCCTCTAAGGCCATTTTCAAAGAAGATGTCCTTAGAAAAATAATTTAATTTTAAACTCAGAAATATGATTCTGTTTATAAAATGACTCCTTTAAAAGAAATCTGGTCTTGAAAACAGAGATGGGTTCGGGGATTTTCTGTTACGAGTTGGGAAGGTGTTACGCACCCAACATCGCCCTTTCGGTACTTTATTTTTCTAATTTATTTTATTTTATTATCCTTGGCCAAATTTGATAAATATCTAGTGATTGCTGTACAATTGGATCAAAAGTAGAAATGGGTGCGGGAACAGGACCCCGGCTTATGCAACTTAGCTTTTGGTGGCAAAAAAGTTGGAACGGGTATATGTTAAACTTTGACCGAAACATGATACGCAAACTAGTATCTGCACGTCATGTTTCTGTTCCCTCAGTGTCAAGTACCTTAAATCCCTGGCAGGAATTTTCAAGTTTAACAATGATCCGATTCCGTTTTATTAATGTATTATCATGTTAACCTTTTTTGGTGCGTGAAAATGCCTTTTCGATAATCTTTCGAGAAAGCACGATCCGCAAAATTGGCAGAAACTGTCAATTTGCATGACATACTTTATTTTAAAATTATCGGGGCCCAAAACCGGGAGACATGGCCAGCACAACGGCTACTTATGTTTCTCAGTTTTTAGGCAGGACACGTGCTTGTTTAACTGGTTTATTTATCTGCAATTCTTCATCCCGAAAGCTACACAATCACTGACGGTCCAAATTGTAGAATTTAATAAATGTTACTTCAATCACGATATTTTATCGTGAAAAGATAACGTGCATTGCTCGTTAAATTTTCATCCCAAAAACACTAACATGGGCTACCTGTGTCATCCGTGTGTTTATGGAATATTCCGAGATTATCGGGATTTTTAACCAAGTGATATGAATAGTGTGTCAGCGTGAACTAACAGTACTATTCATATAACTTAGCTATGAAATAACGAATTTTTTTTCCTTTATTGATTTTACGTAAAAAAAATTAGCAGTAACATATACTTGTTTTAACTGGTTTATTTATCTGCAATTCTTCATCCCGACAGCTACACAATTACTGACGGTCCAAATTGTATAATTTAATAAATGTTACCTCAATCGCGATAATCTGTCGTGAAAAGATAACGTGCATTGCCCGTTAAATTTTCGTCCCAAAAAATACTAACATGGGCTACCTATGTCACCCGCGTGTTTATGGAATTTCGAGATTATCGGGATTTTTAACCAAGTGATATGGATAGTGTGTCAGCGTGAACTAACAGCACTATTCATATAACTTAGCTATGAAGTAACGAATTTTTTTCTTTTATTATACGTGAAATAAAAATAAAATGAAAATAGCAGTATGCTAAGTAACAAATTTTTTCCTTTTATTAATTTTTCGTGAAATAAAATAAAAAGAAAATAGCAGTAACTGTTACGGGAAAGGGGTAAAAAATAAAAGAAAAAGTTACGGGATCTGGGAAAGGGAAAAAGTTAGAAGTTAGTCCCGACAGGGGCCGACGCAATCGAGCGATATGCCGGGGGCGTTGATTTTTATTTTAAGAGATTTTTGTTTAAATCACGAAAAGTACATTAGCATAGGCCAACACCGACTTTTGTGATTTAAAACAGGCTAAATCACGAAAAGTACATTGGCATAGGCCAACACCGACTTTCGTGATTTAGCAGGCTAAATCCTGACATTCTAGAAGTGCAGACTAGAAATTTCTAGAATTGCGGACTAGAGATGCGGATGCCCAATTGATATTTACATAAAAAAAGCAGAAAGGATAAAAAAAATGTTCTGACATTCTAGAAATGCGTACTAGAAATTTCAGGAAAAGGACTAGAAATTTCTAGAATTGCGGACTAGAGATGCGAATATCAACTTTTAAGCGTAGTATTTACATTAAATAAAAAAAGAAAATAAATGAACAGAGCAGAAATTAAATAAAAAAGACAGATATTGAAATAAAATAAGTTGTTGCAATGATACCTTTGTATTGATATTTGAATCAGCTGGTGACATGAAAATAAGAAAGACACGCGAACGGCTAAGTAAAACCATAACCCGACATAACACTGGGTTTCGAGCCCTGTTATCGCGAGCTATGCTAATATAATAGCGCGTTCGGATCTTTCTAAATCTGAAAATAATTGGGCAGAACCTCCTCTTGTTTTTTGGCCAAAAGTCCTATCTAAAAATCCTACCTCTAATTTATTTCGGGTGTCAAACATTCCACGACTATGGAGTCGAAAAATATTTGACAATCTCTCAGGCTTTCGCTCTCGGGATATCTGTCTCTGGAAATTTTTCCTCTGTCTGAGGTTTACTAAAAAAAAATCATCTCTGTTTCGTTTATGTTTCTCTTTGGTTCCCTCTCTGTCTAAAAATTCCGTCCAAAAATCCTCTCTCTCTGGTTTCCCTCCCTCGGGTTTTCTTCCCAAAATTCTATCTCAGAAAAGTTCGTCCTCAAAAATCAGTGTGTGCATGTGCTTTTATAGACAAATAGAGGCGGTGAGAGAGGGGGAGAGAGAGGAGAGAGAGAGAATCCGTGAGAGAGGAGAGAGAGAGAGTTGGCGGGAGAAAAGAGAGAGAGAGAGAGAGAGTGCCACGTGTCAAGAGAGGATTGGGGAGAGAAAAGGCGCGGGCAGGAGGGAGGGGTTCTGTGCGGGTGAGAGGGCAGAGAGGGTGACAGGTGGCAGCTCGTGAGAGGAACGCGTGGGAGAGAGAAAGGGCAGTAGACAGCAAACCAATGGAAGTAGGCCACGTGGTTGACGTACAGAGGCACGGCTGCACAGGATCAGACTCAAATGCCGTGCACGACTTTTTAACCAGGCACGGCCCACGTGTCGTACACGGCTCTGGCGCGTGCGCCCCATGCGCGCGTGTGGTGCGTGTGTTATTATGACGTCAGCCTCTTTTTATATATTTACGAAAATGCCATTGTGTTATAAAATGCCTTCGCGCGCTATTTTTTAATCTTCGGATGTCCAAACGAACTCGGATTTGACCACGGATATAGCCAATGGACTCGTGTCGTCGAGAGGATCATTTTGAGTCTAATATTTGATTTATGGACATGTCGACTCGCAATCCTAACTCCCAAATAATCACCGGTACGCTACTACCATTCTTTAAAATGTCATTTCCTGAGCTACCGAACTCAGATTTGACCATGGATACAGCCAATGGACTCGTATTTCTGTGCTGATCAATAACATGTGCCTCTCGATGTCTGAACATATCAGCTCATAAATTGTGTCTCCAAGACCCCGTTCTAAACAATCAAAAATTGTCGGCGTTGTCCGATTTCACCCCAATCACTGTCACTGGACTTGTGTCGTCGTACTGATCAATAGTATGAGGTTCTCATGACTTGATGAAGTGGTCTCGCGAATAGCACTCCCGATCCCCGGACTGTGCAAGGGCAAAATAGTCTTTTTGTGCCCAAATTCTTTTGAACCCATTTTGATGGCATTTTTCATAATAAATTGAGCGGTGGGGGCAAAATCTGGTATCAATAGCTGCCCCTCTTTGTCTGCACTTGGCGAAGTGGAGGGTAGACAAAGAATATGAGATGCGGGATTTTGTCTCACCGCGATTAAAATAAGGTCATGTTGCTCTATTTTGAAACTGCCATTGACGACTGCTTCGCTCTGAATATCCAAGATAGCATCCGTGTTATCTCGAGAACTGATGTACTTGTCTTCTCTCTTCCATGCCTTGTTCCGAGTTCGTGGAGGCGGTGAATTCTATTGGCATCTCCGTAGCATCCTTCGAGGAAATTCTGCCCTGAAAATAATAGCTTGGATTATTATTTGAAAACATTGAAATTTACTAGAACAAAACGATTCTCAAAAATTTGATTTCAGAAAAATACTTGTAAATCAGGAACTTTTGACTAAAAAAAAAATCCTTGGAAATTTCATTTTAAGGTTTGAGAGATTTAGAAATTCAATTCTAAGCTGAAAACTTGAAGATTCTATAGAGATTACGACTCTAAGACATCTGATGAAAACCGTTGAGAATTTGATTTCAGGGTTTGAGAGATTTAGGAATTCGATTCTAAGCTAAAAATTTGAAGAATCTATAAAGATTGTGACTCTAAGACATCTGATGAAAACCCTTGAGAATTTTGACTTCAGGGTTTGAGAGATTTAGAAATTCGATTCTAAACTGAAAATTTGAAGATTCTATAAAGATTGTGACTCTAAGACATCTGGTGAAAACCCTTGAGAATTTGATTTTGAATTTTAGACTATTTAAATAATTTCAAGAACGTGATTAAAATCAATCTTGAAATTTTTTAAAATTTCAGACAAATAAATTGTAAATGACAAGTAATTTCAAAAAATTTGATTTTGAAATTTCAGACAAATAAACTATAAATGACAAGTAAATAAATTGATTTTGAACTTTCAGACAAATAAATTGTAAATGACAAGTAAATAAATTGATTTTGAACTTTCAGCCAAATAAATTGTAAATGACAAGTAAATAATTGATTTTGAACTTTCAGACAAATAAATTGTAAATGACAAGTAAATAAATTGATTTTGAAATTTTAGAAAAATAAACTGTAAATGACAAGTAATTTCAAAAAATTTGATTTTGAAATTAGACTAATTTAAGCGAATTTGATTGTAGAACTGAAAATAACAAAAAATTGGTAGTTTCAGAAATTCGATTCTGAACCAAAACAAATTTGAAAAATCTATAGAGATTACGACTCCTAGATTTCTGATGAAAATTCTTGAAAATTTGATTTCAAGGTTTGAGAGACTTAGAAATTCGATTCTAAGCTGAAAATCTGAAAATCCTGTAGAGTTACGACTCCAAGACTTTTGATGAAAATCCTTGAGAATTTGATTTCAAGGTTTGAGAGACTTAGAAATTGGATTCTAAGCTGAAAATCTGAAAATCCTGTAGAGATTACGACTCCAAGACTTTTGATGAAAATCCTTGAGAATTTGATTAAGGTTTGAGAGACTTAGAAATTGGATTCTAAGCTGAAAATCTGAAAATCCTTGGCAATTCAATTCCAAGATTTTGTTTTATAACTTGAGCAGAGTCCTTGAAAATTTGACCCCAAGACTTTCCATGCTGTCTGTCTCCTTTTACATAGAAAATTTTCTTTGGCTCTTTGCCCATTTTGCTCTTGCATAAATTCTGCTTGTCTGTCATCTTTTGATTGACTTCTGGGATGTCGCCTTGTTGGCTGGATAATGAAAACGCTTTATCAATTGGACCCTCTAGGTCTTTGTGTTTGGGAGGTTCGTAAACTCTGTGGGATTTCCCTCTTTAGCTTTCCCTTGATGCATGTCAGACTTTTGTAGTCTGAGCTTTAATGGGAGTTTGACATCAGGCTATTGAGGACTGCACTCAAGTGTATGCCTTATCATGGGGTCAGGACTTTCAAGCCCTTTTGATCCACTTCTGTGTAGCAGCACAAGAAATAGCGACTGCAACTAAGCGAGTCTGACTTTCTGTTTGCAGATTGTTGTTTCTTTTCTTTCTCTTGATCATCTGCCTCTTTCAACGCATGTATCCTGCATGGTTAGGCAGCTTTGTTCTCTTTTCAAGATTAGCATGTACGTAAAAGAAGTGTTGTATGAACATGTATGCTTCTCTTATTTTTAAAAATCTATTTTGAAATTTGTACTTACTTGCCAGTAGATTATCAGAAATACTTACTGGATAGCAAATATCAGTTTATTGGGTTTTGCCTCTTTCGATCCATGAAGCTTCACAATCTTAGCACAAGTGCATTGCATAGCTTGACTCATGATTTTCAATTTCTAAGCTCATGGAAACTTAAATTGAGTCTGCTCCAGACAGCCTTTCAGACTTCGGTCTTACTGACTTATGCAGACAAATGGCTTCAGCTTCCTGTTGTCGTTTTTTTTTCTTTTTTCCTTTAAGCCATTTTTGCCACCACTGCCCTTTCGGGTTTTCACCGATGCCGGCTTTTCATTTTTTTGCGCTCCAGCCCCCTTTCGGGTTTTGACTGTGCCTTGATTGCCCATTTTTGCCATAGCCCCTTTTCAGGTTTTCACTATGCTGGACTTTGTCGTTTTTACCACAGCCCCCTTTCAGGTTTTAACTATGCTGGCTTTTTGTATTTCTTTTCTTTGTTTTGAGGAATTCAACTTAATTTCAACCAAAACAAATATTCTTTGCGCATTTTGATCCGTCGAGCATTGACAGAAATTTCATGAGAAAGAGAGAGAGTATCAAATGGCACTTTATTTGTTGCCTTTCTGCCTTTACTTTTGCCTTTTGGCTTCTTTTCTTTTTTTTTTCTTTTTCTTTTGGCAGTGGGGTTATCTTTTGTGCCCCTTATTTTTCAGAATATTCATATGAAAGAATAGAGAAAAGAAATTTCAATGCTCGATAATCAAAATAGCCACTCGGAAAAAAGTGTTTCAATTAAAATTAGATCGAAACAAGTGTTCTGCTCACAAATTGCTCTTTCTTCTAGTTGCCCCAGTATGTAGCATACAATACTTTCGAGTGTTGAGGCGTCATCTACGACCCATATGAGTTTGTGGACACATCAGGTCTTGTGAAGTTCTTTTGATTGCTATGTAGCAGTCAAACTCCAGCCCTTCGGTGCTTCTCTTTGGAGTAGCTGATAGGTAAACTCATGAATATGCATTATTTGCACTTGATCTTTCAGAGTTCCTCTTTGGTGAACTTGAATGTCATTCATTTGGAGTAGCTGATAAGTAGACTCATGAATAGGCATTATTTGCACTTGATCTTTCAGAGTTCCTCTTCGGTGAACTTGAATGTCATTCCTTTGGAGTAGCTGATAAGTAGACTCATGAATAGGCATCATCTGCACTTGATCTTTCAGAGTTCCTCTTCGGTGAACTTGAATGTCATTTCTTTGGGATTGATCTGATCTTCTTTGATTATCCCAAGTAAATGACTGTTTTTTCCTTGCCTAGACCTGGATGGCGATTCTTCCCATTGCTTGTTGATTACTCAGGATAAGAGATTGCTTCTTGCTTCAGGTTTCTGAGCTTTTGGTTTTTGAATTTTGATCCTTGCATGTTTTAGGACCAGGAAACACATCCTTGTGTTCTTCTGATAATGAAGTGAATTTGTCCTTCTGCCATTTGTCAAAGTTCAGTCATTCTTGTCTTCTTTCAAATGGCTTCTGTTTCTTTGGCATTCGAGATTTGCCAGTTGTCATATGATTCTTTCTGTTAGTTCACTCGTTTGTTTGGAAATTTCACTGTTGGTATTGACCAATCTCAATTCCCATGAGTTCGAAATGTAGTCTGAAGACAAGGTCATGCTTGTCTTGTGCTTAAAATTGTTATGCTATTTGGATCGAAATGACAAATTTTAAGATCCCTAAAATAACAAATTTTGCAAGAAATCAATTATCATGATTTGATAGAGAAGCATATATGAAAGCAACAACACAAATTTTGTCAATCTGCTAAAAGCTGGATAACCATTGCAAGATTTTTCTTAGATTTGAAAGAAACAGATTTTCAATGTGAAAGTTTGAAACAATAAAAGCAACATAGAAAGTGTGAATATAGACTCTGCTCAGACAAGTCTACCAAAACTTGAGAACTCTAAACAATCTCATGGATCTTTCAAGATGATTTAAGTTGGCATTGCTGAGTCTCTATACTGTCTTTCGTTTCAAAATGGACTTCCCAGTCTTTGACGCTTTCTGCGAAAATAAATTGGTCCTTTCTTGATTTAGCAAGATCTGCCCCAGTTTCAGTGACTCTTGTGGAGAGACACAGTTAGGATTCTCCTTGATGGGCTGGCTAAGGGTTGGAGATGGAATAAGGGTGACTGATATGGTAGAAGTATTTTTTTGATTTTTTGACTCTCTTTTTTTTCTTTTTTTGTTTTGTTTTTTTTTTCTTTCTTTTTTTTGAAAAGAGAAAGGATAGTGTAGTCTTCTGGCTAGATTAGCCGTTCCGACTAGGAAATAGTACGACCACTCTTGGTCGTTCACCCAACTTCGGGCGGGAGCTTTGTTAGTCCTGGGGGTAAAGATCCATAATCCGCCCGGTCTGAATTCCGTCGTCAATCATTTCTCCTTGTTGGATCATCTCACCGAAGGATATTCCTATTGAAGTGCAGAACTTTTCGTAGTAGACCCCCTTTGCAAGTTTGGATAAATAGATACACATATTCTGAGTCTGCTAGCGGTGGCACCACCTGTGTAGCCAGATTTTTCCAACGACATGCGTAGGCTCGAAAAAACTCTCTAGGTTCCTGCTCCATTCTAATTAGAAAAAGTCGGTCTATGGCCAACCCTGAATTGTGTCTGTATTGCTTCATGAATGCATGTGACACTCTGCCCATGTTCTGAACTGACGGACATCATTCCTAGCGAACCATTGTGCTGCGGGTCCTACTAGGCTGTGCTGAAATAACTGTGTCATTAGCTTCTCTGGATTTGGATAACCACATAATGCCCCAGCATAAAGGCGCAGGTGGGCCATTGGATCACTGGTTCCATCAAACTTGGTAAAATTCGGTATTTTGAACTTGGTTGGCAGTTGCCAGTCTGGAAAGGCACACAAATCTGAGAGGTTAGTGGACACATATGAACTTGCCCCTTGTATAGCTTCGATGGCTCTCTCAATATTTTGAATTTTTTGAATAACTGTTGGGTCTGGCGTTCCCTTTAGACTTCCGACATACCCTGTGCACTTGGCATGACCAATTGGACTGGATTTATGGGAGGTGGTCTATGTTGTCCCACTGAAATATCGGCTACTGACTGGACAGGAACTGCCCCTGTCTGGACTGATGTCAGGGAAGGGTTTGATATTGCTGATGCCCCTGCCCCTGTATTAAAGGAAAATGGCATTGATGCACTTTGTGGTGTTTAGCGCTGGGCTAGAAGTGCTTGGATCTTAATTTGGAGGCTCTCCATTTTGTTGAGGAGAACATTGTGTTCTTCGTTTGATAAGTTCTAAACTTTTTAGTTTTGAAGTATCAATATATAAGAACAATATTAGAGCTTAGAATTATTAGGCTCTTAGTAGAGATTAAGAGGAGACTCTGCCCAGTTTTCTTTTCAAGCGTCGGTGAAACTTGAGCGGCCGTTTATATCAGCATATGTCACGACCCAAACCCGTAGGTTAAAGTATCAATGACCGGCCAGTGCGTTTAAGTCACCCTAGGCCTGATTATAAAATAGTTGAGGAACATTTACTTAAAAGCTACCAATATAAATGTCTATATATCTCTTTCTCTTCTTTTTTTTTTTTATGTTGAAAGAAGTACATCTCAAAACTCCATTATTTATTCCATAAGATAACCAGAGTTCTATGTAGGATCAAAGTTAGTACATAACAACACTATTATACAATAGTTTAACTAAACTTGACCGGGACAAACCGGCTAACAAAAACAAGTCTAACAGACTACATAATCACATATACACATTGTAACTAACGTTCAAAAATAGAGACTTCAACTTGAGCGTAAAGCCAAGCCCTTCTAACTCTTGCTGACCTGAAAAATATATTTTTGAAAATTCCATAAGCCGAGGCTCGTGTGAAACACACCGTATCCAGTAATACATTAAAACATGGATACTACTAACTCATATAGAAAACGTTGTCATGTTTTCTAGTTCCAAACATGTTAAATGTTCTTTCAGGATATTCAAGATATCATCTTTCACTATTAATGTCGATTTCACACATACTTCGCGAACAAGTTTCAACCAGAATTCTAGAGCAGCGACCTCTAAAGCGTAAAAGGGAATGACGTCAAACCATCGGAATATCTGGTTAATATTCCCCAACCTTATTACTCCAATCTACTTTGTCTTTTTACCGTCCTCAAGTAAGGACACTTGCTCTGATGTATCGACAAAAGAAAGAAAATATGCATTTCATCAAATTGAGTAATATCCATGATTTCTATTTAGGAAAAGAATTACATTTCTAAAGTACTTTAACATCATAGTTCTTTTAAATGAAAACATGTAAACAAGATATGTATGTTTCGCACTATTTCTAACTCAACGATCTATGGTTCCTAAGACAAAGAAATAAAAGAAATTTGTTACTTTCAAAGGTAACACAAACAACTATCCTCCTATCTCAAGATTTCAAGTAACTTAGTCTATTAAGGGCAAAATGGTCATATTCTCTTCCTTTTCCAACCCTAGAAAATCTGGTCCAGAACATTAACATAGGTATAGCAATTCAGTTGTTCATTCATAGAATCAATCAAAACATAGACCATTACTTGATCTGTTTTGAAAAAAAATCTGCCACCCTTTGTTTGTAAAAATCATAACTTATTCATACTAAGTCCAAAAATCATGAAACTAAAGCCCAGAATTTCATAACTCAAAGGACTATTCTCAGTAAAATCTCAGTTTCATAAGTGGAAGGAATGTTCCCCAGGAATTAGAACAAAACTGGTCCTGGTCAGTTTCTGTTTTTCACCCAGACAACTTCACTTTTAAAATTCACTAAAAATTGTACATTTATCCAAAAAAACTTGATTCTAACACGAAAATACTCATAATTTAAGGATATAGCTCCTGTAAAAATAGTATATTCATTCAGATTGTAGAAAATTCCCAGAAGCAAAAATAAGTCAGTCAGTCCCAGATTCGATTTTCCAGATACAGTTAGAATTGAAAAATTCATAACTAATTCCATGTTACTCCAATTTTCACGTTTTGGGTACCAAAATCTTCGTGTTGAAACGTACTATAAAATTTGTGAAGACATGAACATTAGATTCATAGCTTAAGAGGTTCTAAATTACGAATTTCTAGACAGGTCTCAAACTGTCCTGTAAACTCCTATTGTTCTAACTAAGCTTCTTTCATAGTAATGAACTGATAACACCCTAAAACCATGCATAGATGCTAAGAAAACAGAGGTTTATAATGTCTCAATCTCAGTTATAACATGAAATTAGTTAGGAGAGAAACTACCAAATTGAATCTAAAGTTTTCTTACTTTTCCTTCTTCTTCCTCTGATTTTTCTGTTTCCTTTTTCTGTTTCCTTCTTCTCCTTCTGGTTTTTTTCTGTTTCCTTTTTCTTTTTTCCCGTGCTCCCTATTCAGCTGATATGGTTGTTAGTCTTTTTCTTTATTTTTTTTAATTATGTATATAATTCATCTAAAGATATATATGCACTATTACACTTGTCACCTAAAACATCTACAAGTGGCAAAAACCTAGTGACTCAGCTCTCTCTCATTTGACATTTAGCCATAAACGTATGGCTAACTTCGGAGCCAGGTTCGCGCGCGGCTCGAAAAACTGTTCAGGTTCTGAACTCAGAAAAATATGAAATTTGCGCAGTAACAAAAATAAATTATTCTACGGGTATTTCTATTCTCAAAATTTCAAAAAAAGAAAAAAAATAAAATAAAATTTGAAACATCAAGATTCAAATAGGCTGGTCTTTCGACTTTAAAGAGTATCTATATCTCTATTTCCGACCGATGTGTCATGTCGGTCACGAATCCTCTTCGCACTAATATTTCTAACGTGAGGGATCTCACAGCATAGCTCGGGATAACAAGAATTTCTTGTTATGCCAGGTTATGATTTTATTTAGGCCCTCAGGTATTTTTCACCACTCCACTGTAATTCTCGACTCAGTGAACATAAGGTAATCGTTTCAACATATTTTTGCCTCTGTTCTGTCTATTTAACTTCTGTAAATTCATTTTTTTGTTTTTGTTTTGTTATCAGTATTAAGGTTAGGCTTATAAGCCATGTTCGCATCTCTAGTCCGCGATTCTAGAAATTTCTAGTCCTTTTTCTGAAATTTCTAGTCCGCATTTCTAGAATGTCAGAACATTTTTATTTATCCTTTCTGCTTTTTTTTTATGTAAATATCAATTGGGCATCCGCATCTCTATTCCGCAGTTCTAGAAATTTCTTGTCTGCACTTCTAGAATGTCAGGATTTAGCCTGCTAAATCACAAAAGTCAGTGTTGGCCTATGCCAATGTACTTTTCGTGATTTAGCCTGTTTTAATCACGAAAGTCGGTGTTGGCCTATGCTAATGTACTTTTCGTGATTTAAACAAAAATCTCTTAAAATAAAAATCAACGCCCCCGGCATATCGCTCGATTGCGTCGGCCCCTGTCGGGACTAACTTCTAACTTTTTCCCTTTCCCAGATCCCGTAACTTTTTCTTTTTTTACCCCTTTCCCGTTTTTCCGTAACAGATACCGCTATCTTCTTTTATTTCTATTTTACGTTAAAATGAATAAAAGGAAAAATTCGTTACTTGGCTAAGTTATATGAATAGTGCTATTATTTCACGCTGACACACTATCCATATCACTTGATTAAAGATCCCGATAATCTCGGAATTCCATAAACACGCGGGTGACATAGGTAGCCCATGTTAGTGTTTTTGGGATGAAAATTTAACGGGCAATGCACGTTATCTTTTCACGACAGAATATCGTGATTGAAGTGACATTTATTAAAGACCGCCAGTGATTGTGTAGCTGTCGGGATGAAGAATTACAGATAAACAAACCAGTTAAAACAAGTATATATCACTATAATTTTCTTTTTATTTCTATTTCACGTAAAATCAATAAAAGGAAAAAAATTCGTTACTTCATAGCTAAGTTATATGAATAGTGCTATTAGTTCACACTGACACACTATCCATATCACTTGGTTAAGGATCCCGATAATTTCGGAATTCCATAAACACGCGGGTGACATAGGTAGCCCATGTTAGTGTTTTTGGGATGAAAATTTAACGGGCAATGCACGTTATCTTTTCACGACAGAATATCGTGATTGAAGTGACATTTATTAAATTCTACAATTTGGACCGCCAGCGATTGTGTAGCTGTCGGGATGAAGAATTGCAGATAAATAAAATCAAAAAAGGTTAACATGATAATCCATTGATAAAACGGAATCGGGTCATTGTTAAACTTGAGTCTGCCAGGGATTTAAGGTACTTGGCACTCCGGGAATAGAAACATGACGTGCAGATGCCAGTTTGCATACCATATTTCGGTCAAAGTTTAACATTTATTCGTTCCAACTTTTTGCCACCAAAAGTTAAATTGCGTAAACTGGGGTCCTGTTCTCACACCCGTTTTTTTCATTGTATAGCAATCACTAGATATTATTTAAATTTGGCCAAGGATAATAAAATAAAACTAATTGGGAAAATAAAGTACCGAAAGGGCGATGTTGGGTGCCTAACACCTTCCCAACTCGTAACAGTAACTCCCGAACCCATCTCTGCTTTTCAAGACCAGATTTCTTTTAAAGGAGTCATTTTTATAAACAGAATCGTATTTGTGCGTTAAAAAATAAAATTATTTTTTCTAAGGGCATCTTCTTTGAAAATGGCCTTAGAGAGTGACTTGACACACCCAAATTTCATGTCAAGTGGCGACTCTGAGTTTTAAATAAGTCCCAGCTGTTAAACAATTTTCATTAAACGTCGCATTAAAAGGCAAGGAAATTTCCGGGCGCGACAGCTGGGCTGTCGCGCCCGGAAATTTCCCGGCCCCCCTCGCGAATATATAAATTGTTTGAACGGGGCTGAATTATTTCTTGACTTGTAATGCGACGTTTAATAAAAATTATTTGACAGCTGGGACTTTAAAAACTCAGAGTCCCACTTGACATGAAATTTAGGTGTGTCAAGTCACCCTTTAAGGCCATTTTCAAAGAATATGTCCTTAGAAGAATAATTTAATTTTAAACTCAGAAATATGATTCTGTTTATAAAATGACTCCTTTAAAAGAAATCTGGTCTTGAAAACAGAGATGGGTTCGGGGATTTTCTGTTACGAGTTGGGAAAGTGTTACGCACCCAACATCGCCCTTTCGGTACTTTATTTTTCTAATTAATTTTATTTTATTATCCTTGGCCAAATTTGATAAATATCTAGTGATTGCTGTACAATTGGATCAAAAGTAGAAACAGGTGCGGGAACAGGACCCCGGCTTATGCAACTTAGCTTTTGGTGGCAAAAAAGTTGGAACGGGTATATGTTAAACTTTGACCGAAACATGATACGCAAATTGGTATCTGCACGTCATGTTTCTATTCCCTGAGTGCCAGGTACCTTAAATCCCTGGCAGGAATTTTCAAGTATAACAATGATCCGATTCCGTTTTATTAATGGATTATCATGTTAACCTTTTTTGGTGCGTGAAAATGCCTTTCTAATAATCTTTCGAGAAAGCACGATCCGCAAAATTGGCAGAAACTGTCAATTTGCATAACATACTTTATTTTAAGATTATCGGGGCCCAAGACCGGGAGACATGGCCAGCACAACGGCTACTCATGTTTCTCAGTTTTTAGGCAGGACACACGCTTGTTTAACTGATTTATTTATCTGTAATTTTTCATCCCGACAGCTACACAATCACTGACGGTCCAAATTGTAGAATTTAATAAATGTTACTTCAATCACGATATTCTGTCGTGAAACGATAACGTGCATTGCTCGTTAAATTTTCATCCCAAAAACACTAACATGGGCTACCTGTGTCACCCACGTGTTTATGAATTCCGAGATTATCGGGATTTTTAACCAAGTGATATAGATAGTGTGTCAGCGTGAACTAACAGCACTATTCATATAACTTAGCTATGAAGTAACGAATTTTTTTTCATTTATTGATTTTACGTAAAAAAAAATTAGCAGTAACATATACTTGTTTTAACTGGTTTATTTATCTACAATTCTTCATCCCGACAGCTACACAATCACTGACGCTCCAAATTGTAGAATTTAATAAATGGTACCTCAATCGCGATAATCTGTCGTGAAAAGATAATGTGCATTGCCCGTTAAATTTTCGTCCCAAAAAATACTAACATGGCTACCTATGTCACCCGCGTGTTTATGAAATTCCGAGATTATCGGGATTTTTAACCAAGTGATATGGATAGTGTGTCAGTGTGAACTAACAGCACTATTCATATAACTTAGCTATGAAGTAACGAATTTTTTTCTTTTATTGATTTTACGTGAAATGAAAATAAAAAGAAAATAGCAGTATGCTAAGTAACGAATTTTTTTCTTTTATTGATTTTTCGTGAAATAAAATAAAAAGAAAATAGCAGTAACTGTTACGGCGAGGGAAAGGGGTAAAAAAAAAAAGTTACGTTGATTTTTGTTTTAAGAAATTTTTGTTTAAATCATGAAAAGTACATTGGCATAGGCCAACACTGACTTTTGTGATTTAAAACAGGCTAAATCATGAAAAGTACATTGGCATAGGACAACACCGACTTTCGTGATTTAGCAGGCTAAATCCTGACATTCTAGAAGTGCAGACTAGAAATTTCTAGAACTGCGGACTAGAGATGTGGATGCCCAATTGATATTTACATAAAAAAAGTAGAAAGGATAAAAAAAATGTTCTGACATTCTAAAAATGCGGACTAGAAATTTCAGGAAAAGGACTAGAAATTTCTAGAATTGCAGACTAGAGATGCGAACATCAACTTTTAAGCGTAGTATTTGCATTAACTAAAAAAAGAAAGTAAATGAACATAGCAGAAATTAAATAAAAAAGTCAGATATTGAAATAAAATAAGTTGTTGCAATGATACCTTTGTATTGATATTTGAATCAGCTGGTTACATGAAAATAAGAAAGACACGTGAACGGCTAAGTAAAACCATAACCCGACATAACACTGGGTTTGGAGCCCTGTTATCGCGAACTATGTTAATATAATAGCGCGTTCGGATCTTTCTAAATCTGAAAATAATTGGGCAGAACCTCCTCTTGTTTTTGGGCCAAAAGTCCTATCTAAAAATCCTAACTCTAATTTATTTCGGGTGTCAAACATTCCACGACTACGGAGTCGAAAAATATTTGACAATCTCTCAGGCTTTCGCTCTCGGGATATCTGTCTCTGGAAATTTTTCCTCTGTCTGAGGTTTACTAAAAAAAATCATCTCTGTTTCGTTTCTGTTTCTCTCTAGTTCCCTCTCTGTCTAAAAATTCCGTCCCAAAAATCCTCTCTCTCTGGTTTCCCTCCCTCGGGTTTTCTTCCCAAAATTCTGTCTCAGAAACCCTAGTACAAAATAACAAAAACCTAGCTTCAAACCTACTAGCCTAGCCCTCTCTTTTTTCTCTCAATCCTTTACTCTCAGGTTTAAAGCCTACCTAAGCCCCTCTCTCTCTCTCTCTATCTCACTTACCAAAACTCTCTCTCTCCTTCTCCTTTTTTATCCGAACCAACTCTCTCTTTATTTTCTCACTTCCTCACCTTTAAGTTACTTATCAAACTCCCTCTTTCTCCATCTCACCCTGTCCTCAGCGTACTAACTAATACCAAAAACCAAAAACCAGGTCAAACCTAAACCTTTACTCCTTTACCACTTACTCGAGCAGAAAATTTCTAAGAGGAAAGATCAGCTCATTTCCTCTCTCTATTTTCCCACTTCTCTCCTTACCAACTTACGAATAAGATTTTTATCTCTCTCTTTTTTAAGAAAACACATTAAAATGAAACTTTGGTTAAAAACCGACCTCAAAATTTTGGCTAACAACAAAGCAAAATGATATTAAAATTTTGGCTAAAAATGATTCTATTTTTTTTTTTAAAAAAAGGAAAAGATTTACAATTCTGACTTTTGTAGACGTATAACAGAATTTGATTTGATTTTTTTGAATTTTAAATAAACAAAGGATTGATTTTGAGTGTGTGTTTTTCTGAAAATGGACATTGATTGGAAAAAAAACAAACACTATCCAAACCGGGTTAAATTCAAACGTTCGGTTTTTTTTTTAGATTAAGACATGGTATTAAAAAGGACACATTTCTTTTCAAAAGAAGGAGAAAAGCGATTTTTTAAATAGAAATAATGATATGATTTAAACACTTGAAATTACAATCCCGAAAAAAATTTGGTTTCGGAGTTGTAATGAAGTAAAAAGATTAAACTCATAATCCGAAATTAAGGTTTGATGAACCAGTTAATTTCAAAATTTGGCCCTCAAAATAGTGATAGACAAAATGATTTTGCAAATTTATCTTCAAACCATTTGTTTTTTCCTCATTCCTTTTTTTTTAAAAGAAAATAAAATAAACGATAAATAAAATTTTGACTTTGAAGTAACAAGCAAAATAAATGGATAGAGTTAATAAAACTAAATCGAAATTGGAACAACTTCGAAATTTTGGATTTGAAATAAGCAGTTAAATATCTCACAATAAGTAATTTCGCAAAATTTGTTTTTGAAATCAAAGAGAACAAGAATTTTAAAAATACAACTTTGAAATAAACATAAATGGTTTCGGAACTTTGAAAAATAAAGTAGGCAAATAAGTCAGTAATTCCAAAGAATTTGACTTTCAAATTAAGTGATTTTAAATGCGTGATAATAAGACAAACAATTTTTAAAATTTTTTAAAATTTTAAGTAGACAAATAACTAGCACATGATAAGCAATTTCAAAGAATTCGATTTTGAAATCAGAATAAATACGTGATTAAAATCAATCTTGAGATTTTGAAACTTAAATAGACAAATAAAATGTACATGACAAGTAATTAAATTGATTTTGAAATTTCAGACAAATAAATTGTGAATGACAAATAAATAAATTGATTTTGAACTTTCAGACAAATAAATTGTGAATGACAAGTAAATAAATTGATTTTGAAATTCCAGACAAATAAATTGTAAATGACAAGTAAATAAATTGATTTTGAACTTTCAGACAAATAAATTGTAAATGACAAGTAAATAAATTGATTTTGAAATTTCAGACAAATAAATTGTAAATGACAAGTAAATAAATTGATTTTGAACTTTCAGACAAATAAATTGTAAATGACAAGTAATTTCAAAGAATTTGATTTTGAAACTAGAATAATTTAAACGAATTTGATTCTAGAAACGAAAGTAACAAAGAATTGGTAGTTTCAGAAATTCGATCCTGACATAAGAATATTTCGAGAGTTCGGTTTTAGGGTGAACAGTTTTTGGAACGGGGACCCAAGTGATGCATACTGAAACCAAAATAAAAAAAAAAACTAAGAAAAACTCCCTGTTATTTGACACAGGATGGCTCCTCGTCGCCCTGATTCATCCTGACCTTCAAGTTCACGCCGTCACCCGAAGGATATTCCCTCGGATGCTGAAAACTCCACTGATGAAGACATCGGCGAGAACGTTGGTGCCGTTCATCTTTCTGATAAGATAACCAAATACTTTGAAAGATTTTCTTTGTACGGCCCTGGTAGTTCACTTCGGAGTAATGATAGAGTCGCAGGGTCTGACGGCCATATAGTCGTTGCTCCCGATACTCCATTGCTGCATAACTTGGGGGCTCATCCTTCTATCTTCCTTCGCAGCCAACAGGTATCTGTCTCTCGACAATTCAGAGGCAATTGGGCGAATGCCCACCGGATTTGCTCGTCCGCCCATGACTGCTATAAAAGCTTCCTTTATGAGCAAGGGTTCCAGGAATTCCTATACATTCCTCCTTTCCGCACTTCTCACACATTAGTGAATGCCCTTGCCGAGCGTTGGTTTAGTGAAACCAATACCCTACATCTGGGAGACTGTGAGCTGGGGGTAACTCCCCTTGAATGAACAGCCATTACTGGCCTTAGGATGGGACGCGGTAACCACATACGGGATGCCGGTGGAAATATTGACACTGTCTTCCGAGTACTGGGTCTTACCGCAGGTGATCTAAGTGGGGGGCGAATTTTGGGTTCTAGCTTGGAGGGGCCACCCGGCTTTTATACCAGTGAGAGTTCAGGACCAACCCTCTTTCAAAGGCGTAGGCGACTATTACTTTACCTTTTAGTTTCCTGCTTCATTTGTCAAAACTCGTCCAAATATACCCTAGACCACGTTGACCTGGTCTCCTTTCCTGACTCCGCTCACCCTGACTGGGGCCATTTTACTTTTGGGGCCTTCCTCCAAGCTATGCGTCGAAGGGCTAGTAGCCCTAATACCACACAACTTGGATTTTGGCCTTTCCTCATGTGGTGGGCCTTTGAGCATTTACCCACTGCCATAGGTATTTCCACCCAGGACGAGAACACATTTCCAAGGGCGCTCAGATGGAGGGCTCCTTCCTCAAGGCGGGCTGACATTCCGAGTCTTCCGTCGCTGCGACTTTGGCTGGAGAGTATCACCCCTGACCAAATCAACTGGCGCCCGTTTGACAACTTTATCACGAATCCGTGGCTTCAGGTAGATTTGACTCTAGAATCCCAGCTCTCCTTGCTTCAGGTCCCCATCTCCACCTTTCACACATGGGAGCTATTTATGGGCGAGCGTTGCATGCGCCAAACCATAGGAGAGATCGTTGTCCCTATGGACCCTCCGCCCTTTACTTATGGGAGACGGGGATTCCAGGATTTTCCACACTCCCAATTTGCATCCGGACTGCTCAACGCCAATGAGTATTACGCCTCATGGTTTCGAACTGTCTCTATTGGGCGATTTCTTTCTCCTAACTTCGGAGGTGATATCCCACCCACTAGAGTTAGACGTCCTCGTCGCAATCAACGACCTGTGACTGATGAAGAGGTGTCCTTAAGCCAGATCTACTAGGACTTGCTTGCCGAGAGAAACAAAATGCAAACAGAATTTGACAGAGAGCGGGCAGCGTGGGCTCAACAGGAGCAGCAGCGACAGGTATCCCCGTATTACCCCCAAATGGACATTCCTCCCTCCAATCCTTGGACTGGAGCGTCATCCTCGTAGGTATACCCTTATTTCACCTTTGTTTTCATTTAACCACATCATTATTTGCACTACCCTTTTGGTTTTGATCATTGCTCTATTGTTGTTTTTCAGGGCCCATCTCAACCTTCCACCAATCCTCCCGAGGCTGATGAGCGCAGCAGACTAGCCTAGTTTTCACTGGAAGAAGATACTAGCCCCTAGTCTTCAGGAACCCCCAGAACTTCATTGTGTCTTTGGACGACTTGCTTATTTCACTTTTTTATGTTTTCCAGCATCATATGTATTTTAAGACTCGATTTGAGATCTGTTTATAATATCTGCACTTTTTACTTTAAGCGTCTGTATGAGCTGTATTCCTGCTTTTTATTATACTGCCTGCATGCCACTTTTGTACATATCACAAGCTAACTCCCATAAATAAAAAGGTGATATTGAATTTCTTATTTATTTGTGCCAGCATGCCTTTCCTCCCTGCCTTAGCAGCTCTCCTGGTGTCTTGGTGGGCGAGCTTTTCTGCCGAGGAACAGGCAGAATTCGAAGCCGTTTTCAGGGGTCTGATCGTCCTCCTTGACATAGCAATTCCTAACGGCTTTCTGGACGTCATTAGTCGGTTTTGGGTCCCTTCCCTGAACCTTTTCCGTTTCGGGGTGAATGAACTCACTCCTAATTTGGAGGAATACCACCATATGCTGCGGATGAGTCCTGACCTGCATACCCCGGGGCAATTTGCCAATAGGCGGGCACCAAAAGCCATTTTCGCCGAGCTGGTTGGTTTAAAGAGAAATTCAGTGGAGGTGGAAGAAGTTGACGGTGTCCCCACCGTTTCCGTAGTGTTCTTATACAGCATTTTTGGCAGCCTGGAGAACTTTCGACCTACCGGCCCTAGCTTCATACGCCTCTCTAGTGGACAAGTTGGCTCCCGATGGCGCCAGTATGCCCTTGCTTTTGCACTCTTGGCTGGTATGTTCTTCCCCCGTCAGGACGGCCTCCTTGACCTGAGAGCCACTTGTATCTGGTGCGGAATTGTTATATATCTGGATAGTCGCTCATTTATTCCGGAGCTATTCCTCCCATCCTTGATGGTTCAGGGAAATCCCAGTGCGGCGCCTTGCCCTTCTGCAGAAAAATAACCCTCGGATACCAAAGAAACATCCCCGGTGGCTACAAGTACTCGACAATATTACTCCCGACACCGTTGTTTGGGAAATTGGTGTTTTTCGGGCTACCGAGTTTCCACTGTCCCTTTTCGGTCCTGGGGTTGTCATTTCTACCCTTGGTGGGCTTGCAAGTGCTGGTTCCTTCCTTTGGGAACAGGGTGCTCCGGCAATTTGGGGTGGCTCAAGTGGTCCCTCCTTCTTCGACCAGCAGGGTTAGCTCTGACTTCTATTTTTGCTATAACCCTGGCTCCGTGGATCAGGCTGTTAATGAGGCTTTGATGATATGGAACCAGCGAACCCCTGTTCTGGTCACTGAAGTGAGCGACACACCAGGCATCGTGGAAGACTACCTGAAGTGGATACAATCTGAGATTGCGAGGGAAAATATGGGATATAACGCCCCTACTCCTTGGAGAGGTCCCCCCGAGCCCGGTCAACATGCCCGTTACACCGAGTCACGAGAAGCCTCTTTTCTTCATTTATGGAGGGAGTGGAATATACGAGTGGAACAGCTTGGTACGGAGAGGAAAACTCTTATTAAAGAAAGGGAGGCAGCTATTCAAGCCCAACGGGCTGCCGACCTGGCCAAAGAGTTCTCGGAAGCCAGCCATGAACAAACCGAGCTCTTCTTTATGACAACGAGGAGAGGATTTCCCTTCTCCAACAAGAGGTTGCTTCTCTGAGCACGGCCCTATATGATGTTCGGGCAGGGGCTGGTTCGTCCTCCAGGGTTGCCGATTTGGAAGAAGCCCTTCGGTCCACGCAGCAATAGCTTAATGACATGACTGAAGAATGTGATTCAGTGTCGATGATCCGCAATGCCCTTTATGAATCCAATCAGGCATACCAAAGCCTGCTTCAAGACGCACAAAACCAATCGAGCCTCGACCGAGGCTACATGATGCGTAGGGTTGATGAGCTTCGGGGTCAGCTTTTCATGGTAGCACAATTGCTTCCAAATGGGCAGCTTGATGCCGATCGCATACATTTTCTATTTGGCTTTGTACAGGATCTCATAGACGCTGATGCCGCGGGAGCTCTTGATGATCACGCGTTGTTAGGGCGATACCGAGAGGCATTGTTCATGTTCTGGGACCTTCTATACCGATTCCCGGGAAGTGGTGGTGGGCCTCCCCAGTTTTGAATGGGCTTTGTCTTTATCCTTCTTTTTGGTAGCTATAACCTGTTGCCTTTATTTTCTTTGTACCTGCACTCTTTCTGTACTTTTCCTTGTAATTTGTTGAAATAATGAATGTAATATAAATGCAGTTTTTCTTATCATGTATGCCTCTTCTTATGAAAATTAAATGTGCCTTTTAATTAAGACTTACTTGTTTACTAATAAGATAGTCAAAGATTTTCTTACCAGAAAACAAACAAAGTTTGTAAAAGAACCCGCTGATCCAATTGGCGCACAAACCTAGGACAAGATGTTAGTGACTTTGACAAAAACACTTCTGACCGTTGACCTGGAAATGAAACCACGACGCACCAGTGACCTCATGCCCCTTTTTAGATCTGCCGACCCAACTTGTGAGAAACTGACTTTAGATTTCTGTCTTCCGTCCTGCCCTTGGATTTTTATTTTGGGCCATTTTTGCCACTGTCGACCTTTCGGGTTTTCGACAGTGCCGTCTCTTACTATTTTTGCACTCCAGCCCCCTTTCGGGTTTTGACTGGGCCCTTTGTTTTTCCATTTTTGCCGTAGCCCCTTTTCAGGTTTTGACTACGCCGGTTTAGCCGATTTTGCCATGACCCCCTTTCAGGTTTTGACCATGCTGGCTTTTTATCCTTTTTTGCCATGGCCTCCTTTCGGATTTTGGCCATGCTGGATTTTTATTTACAACTTAAAGCAACCTATTTCCAATTAAATGAGATGTTCCTTATGAGTTTTGATCAAATCGAGCATTTTTCATCTTGCGATAGAGAAATGGGGAGAAAGGTTTACATGTACTTTTTAGGGGTTTATTCATCAAAGTGTCTTTTCTTTTTGCACACTCTCTTTCTTCTTTCTTTTCTTTTTTTTTTCCTTCTTCTTCTTTTTTCCTTCTTTTTTTTCCCTTTTCTTTTTCCGAAACCCCCAATTTTGTATAAGCAAGAGACAAAAGTAGACAAAGAAATGATTCATTTACTCGATGATTAAAACAACATTTTGGAATAAACCATTTGATTGGAATTAAGTTGATACATAATACTTAACGGAACAATTTTTGCATACAACCACTTAAATGTCTCGAAATGAATTATACATAGTAATGCTTTACAACATCTGAATTCAGTCGTTGTGGAAAAATCTCCCCGTCCATCTCGGATAAAATAAGAGCTACTCCTAACAGCACCTTGGTTACTATAAAAGGGCCTTGATAATTTGGCGCGAATTTTCCTGTGGCTTCGTCTTGAGTTAGAAGAATACGCTTCAGCACCAAATCTCCCTCTTTGAACACGCGTGGGCGGACAAACTTGTTGAATGACCTTGAAATCTGTTTTTGGTAACATTGCGAATGGTAGACTGCCGTCATTCTCTTCTCATCTAATAAGCAAAGCTGGTCATACCGTTCTTTTACCCACTCGGCATCTTCCAACTATGTCTCCATCAGCACTCTAAAAGAGGGAATCTGAATCTCTGCTAGGAGAACTGCTTCGCTCCCATAGACTAGCGAATACGGGGTTGCCCCTGTAGAAGTGCGCACTGTTGTCCGGTACGCCATCAACGCAAATGGCAACTTGTCATGCCAGTCGCGATGTGTTTCAACCATCTTTCTGAGTATCCTCTTGATGTTTTTATTGGCTGCTTCTACTGCCCCATTCATCTGTGGTCGGTAGATAGTAGAATTCTGGTGATTGACCTTAAATTGCGCACACAGTTTATTCATGAGGGTGCTATTCAGATTCCGAGCATTATCTGTGATCAGAGTCTCTGGAAGGCCATACCGGCAAACGATATTATGCTTGATAAATCGGGTGATTACCCGCTCCGTGACTTGGGCAAAGGTCGCGGCTTCCACCCACTTTGTAAAATAGTCAATGGCCACTAGGATGAATTGGTGACCATTCGACGCTTTGGGCGCTATGGTTCTGATGACGTCAATGCCCCAAGCAGAAAATGGCCAAGGAGCCGTCATAACTTGCAGGTCTTTGGGAGGTGCCCTTAGAACATCACTATGAATCTGGCAAAGATGGCATTGCTTTACATGCTTGATGCAATCGGCATTCATAGTCATCCAATAGTATCCTGTACGGAGGATTTTCTTGGCCAGAGTGCGTCCGCTCATGTGTGGTCCGCATACCCCTTCATGGGTTTCTTTCATTACACCGTCAGCTGCCACGGCATCGATGCATCTTAGTGGGTCATGCATGGACCGCTTAAATAGGACCTCCCCCAGAGGAAAAAGTGGGTGGCTAACCTCCTGATGGTTTTTCGGTCATTGGAGATTGCCTCCTCAGGATAGACTCTGTCTTGCATATATCTCCTAATATCATGATACCAAGGTCGGCCATCTGGTTCTTCAGTGAGCGCCAAACAGTATGCTGGCTCATGTCGCAACTCAATCTCTATGGCAGGAATTTCTCCTTCTTCGAACTGGATTGCGGCTGCCAAAGTAGCCAGTGCATCGGCGAATGAATTATCTGTCCTTGGTACATGGATGAATTAGATTTTCTCGAAAAGTCTTCTCAGCTCCTTCACCTTCAAGTTATAGGGGGTCAGTTTAGGATCCCTAGTCTTGAATGTCTCATTGCTTTGCTGGATGATCAAGTCTAAATCTCCATAAACCGTGAGCTCTAGGATTTCATACTCCAAGGCCATTCGCAACCCCAGGATACACGCTTCATATTCCGCCATGTTGTTGGTAATAATTGCATCATGTTCAAAAACCAGCTTAGCGGCAGCGGGCAAATGGGTTCCGACTTCGGAGATTAGAACTGCCCCTTCTCCGACTCCTCTTCTATTGGCAGCACCATCGAAAAATAGCCTCCACCCAGTAGGTTCTTCATCCTTTGATCCTTCTGAGAACATGATTCCCTCGTCGGGAAAAAGAGGGTTCATTGGCCCATCATCATCTAACGGGTTCTCGGCCAGATATTCTGCTATGACCGCCCCTTTGACAGATTTTTGTGTAGTGAAGACGATATCAAATTCGGACAGAATCATATGCCATCGTGCTATTCGTCCTGAAAGGGTTGGCTTCTCAAAAATATACTTTAATGGATTCATCCGCGAAGTTAGATGAGTGGTGTGGGCCAACATATAATGCCAAAGGCGATCCGCCGCCCATGCTAACGCACAACATGTCTTTTCCAGCATGGTGTAGTTGGCTTCATACTGAAAAAAAATTTTACTTAGATAATATATCGCCTGTTCCTTCTTTGTTTCTTCGTGCTGTTGGCCCAACATGCAACCCATTGAATTTTCAAGAATTGAGAGATACATTATCAAAGGACGACCAAGAACTGGGGGAACTAGAATTGGTGGGTTGAGCAAATACTCCTGGATTGCCCTGAAAGCATTCTGGCAGTCTGGGTTCCATACTTTGGACGCGTCCTTTCTAAGCAACCGGAAGATAGGGTCGCACACATGCGTCATTTGAGAGATAAAACGGCTGATGAAGTTTAGCTTCCCCAAGAATGATCGGATCTCCTTTTCCCCCTTGGGTTGAGGCATATTAAGGATGGCTTTGACCTTTGCTGGATCAATCTCTATGCCTTGCTGGCTCACAATGAACCCTAATAGCTTTCCCAACGTGACCCCGAAGGCACACGTAGCAGGATTAAGTCTCAACTGGTACTTGCGTAACCAGTCAAAAACTTTGCGTAGATTTACCAAATGCCCTTCATGGTGTCGAGACTTTACAATCATGTCATCCACGTATACCTCGACCTCCTTATGCATCATGTCATGGAATAGGGCAACCATGGCTTTCTGATAAGTTGCCCCAGCATTTCTCAGACCCGAGGGGGTAATGAATACACACCCGAGGGGGTAATGAATGCTGTCTTGTCTTGATCTTCTTCAGCCATTTTGATCTGATTATACCCGGAGAACCCGTCCATAAATGAGAACATTTCATGTCCGGCCGTATTATCCACCAATATGTCCAGATGGGGCAGTGGAAAATCATCCTTTGGACTGGCCTTATTTAAATCCCGAAAGTCAATACACATTCTGACTTTTCCATCTTTCTTTGGTACAGGAACAATGTTAGCCAACCATTCGGGATAAGTGACCACTCGTAGAAATCCTGCATTCAACTGCTTCATCACTTCTTCTTTGACTTTTAAGCTCCACTCAGGCCTGAGACATCTGAGTTTTTGCTTTATTGGTACCATAGAAGGATCGGTAGGTAGCCGATGCTCTACTATGGACGTATCTAGACTCGGCATGTCTTCATAGGACCAAGCAAACACATCTTGGTATGCCCTGAGTATCTCAATGAACTCTAGCCTTTGTTGCTTGTCCAATTTTATCCCAATTTTAACTTCTTTTGGTTTATCCTCAGTCCCCATGTTAATGGTTTCTGTTTCCTCAATATTGGGAGTTTGTCGGCCATCGTGACGTTCAGCCATGAGTTTTATCTCCTCAGGTACCTCTTCACGCGTGCACCCGTCATGGTCAATTCCCATAAGCTCAAAATCTAGTTCCGTGTCAAAGTCATATTCGTCTTGTGCTAAGTTTGTGACATCATTTGGGTCAAAAGGGCGAATTTTAGGATCCCTGAAATGGCAACATTTTTTAAGTATTAATTTTTTTGAAGAAGAAGCATTCATGAAAAAGAAAACATACTCCCATTAATTGGCATTCAAAATTGTCTAGCAATTACATGGCTGCAAGCCCAAAAAGAGCCGATACTAGACTAAGAAAATAAAGACAACAATAATCACGCTGCTCAAAAAGTAATCAAAAACCAAATACTGCTCGAGCAAGTTTACCAAAACTTGCGAGCTCTACAGACCCGCTGCAAGGTCCAGTTGGCAATCCTCTCGCCAGGATACATGGGTCAGATTGATCCTTCCATTGAGCTCTGACCGCCATTCCCGTGTACTGGCCCATCAATGACCAATATTTTCATTTCAGAGAACATGTTTGCTAGTCCCTCCAAAGGCTCCTGAACTTGATTGAATTCCATACTGGGAACCGGCGCGGTTGATGAGGCTTTCTCTGGTTCCATCACCTCCCCGAGCACAAAACTCTTTTTGAGGGGCAGAATTGCTTTGACCACCCTTGGGGGTGGATACTTCCTGGATTTCCTCTTCTGCATTGCTGCCTCCTTCTGTTCTTGAATGGTAGGCTGATACCCCAGGCCGAAGGTGTGAGTTTGGGTCGGGATCCTTCTCAACCCCTGCTCGCCTTGCAAAGAATTTCCCAACCCTCTTGCCAACTGATAGTCGTGACGGTGAAAATATCGAGCAATCATCCTCCCATTCTCTGAAATTTCTGGGTCAACGGGTGATCCCTGAATAGCAGTGACATACTCCAGTGTTTGATAACTGGAAGGCTCCGGAGACTCAATGAAAGGTATGGCTGGCTCGCCATAGATGGCAAACTCGGGCTTAGCAAAGACTGAAATCACTCTGTCATCAATCAGAAACTTCAGCTTTTGGTGGAGGCTTGAAGGAACCCCTCCCGTCACGTGGATCCAAGGCCGGCCTAACAAGAAGTTATAGGCTGAAGGGATTTTCAATACTTGAAACCAGATGGCGAAAGTCACTGGTCCGATCTCAATAGGCAATTCAATCTCTCCCATTGTTTCCCGACGAGAGCCATCAAAAGCCCTCACGATCATGCCGCTGTATTGCAATGAAGACTCGTCCATTCCCAACCTCTCTAAGGTGGCATAGGGGCATATGTTCAGAGCTGAGCCATTATCTATCAATACTCGGGCCACTATCATCCCCTTGGTTTTGACAGCTATGTGCAACGCTCTGGTGTGCCCTGTTCCTTCGTCAGGAATCTCGTCATCAGAAAAAGAGATTATCCCTGGCGACATCACGGTACCAACCATGTTTTGGAGATTGTCAGGGGAAATATCTTTTGGCACTTGTGCCTCTTTTAGAACAGATAGCAATGCCTCCCTGTGTGGCTCGGATGTGAGTAGTAAAGCCAAAATGTTGACATGAGCCGAAGTTTGCTTCAGCTGTTCAACGACGTCATACTCGCTTTTCTTCAAGGCTCCGACAAACTCCAATGTTTCCTACTCAGTGATTTCTTTGCTTTCTTTTTCCTTCCCCTTTCTTTTTCTTTCCAGCTCAGCCGGGGTATAAATCCTCCCGGACCGTGTGAGGCCTCCGATTTCACCTATGGCCTCTTCTTGAAAAGGGGTGGTTTTCCCTGGCCTGTATGGATATTTCCACGGAACTTGGTGGAGGTTCAGCTTCGGTTGGGCCCTTCATGGTAGAGTAACCTTGGGACGAACCGGTAGAGTGACCGGTTGTCGAGACACCATTGGAATAGTAGTGGAGGGACTACCTGGGGGCGATTCCCCCGATATATTCTTTCTTTAAATTTCCTCTGATCCTGTCTGCCACCTACTGTCATGGCTATGAGTGGGTTATTAGGAAGCCGGACTGGTACAATGATTGTGCTCGGCGGTCCTATGAGCTGACTTGGATTATTGCTGACATCTTCTGAAATAACATTCACTCCCTGATGGTTAGGGAGTGGATTGGTGGTAACATTTGGAGTTGCTGGTCTTGCCTCTTCTAGGCTGATAGTTTGGGAATCAATAAGGTCCTAAACCCTATTTCGGAGAGTCCAGCAATTTTCAATATCATGGCCAATCTCCCTGGAGTGATAGGCACACTTGGTCTCTAGCCGGTATGAAGGTGGTAATGGGTTCGGCAATGGCTTTGCCGGGATTGGGTTTAAGTGACCGGAGGCGACAAGCCGGCCTAGGACCTCAGCCATAGGTATGGCGATGGCTGTATAATTTCTTCTCCTAGGAGGGGCCCTCCTTTGTTCGGGTGCAGGTGCCCAGTAAAGATAGGGTTGGTTTGGGCGGCTTCGCGCTGGATTAGGAAATATGAGGGGGACTGGTGTGTGGCGTTTTGGTATGGTGGAGGCGACGGAAAAGGTGTTTGGAAGTTTTGTGGGTATGTCAATGGATACCTTGGTGAAGGATTCTGGCTATACAGGGGAGGACTTGGATTATATAGTGGCAGTTGGTTGTTTCTTTTGTCATATGGGATGACAACAGCAACTTCGGGCTCCTTTCCCCTCTTTGGAGGGAACTTCTTACTAGCAGGGGGGGATGAGCTAACTGTGTCGGCTGCTAGCTTTGCGTAAGGATCGAGAATCTTTCCCGTCCTTATGCCATCTTCAATCATTTCACCTTGCTGGATTATCTCCATAAAAGACCGGCCAATGGAAGTACATGTAACGCCCCGTAATTTTACGGTACGTTAAAATTAAATAATAATCAATTACGCAGTGGAATAAAATTTTAATTTAAAAGTAAAGGCCCAATTCTCAATAACTCTATTAATTGTTGGCAAAACAACCGACTCAAAATTTAGTTCACTAAATAGTTTCGAAACTAACAATTCAAATTATAATTCTTCATTAAATAAAACCAACTGAAAGGACACCCTACGTTACACCATCAAACTGTTATTGGTATAGCCATCGCTCTAGTATATTATTTTCATCAAATTCAGTCTTTTGGACTTCTGAGTCATGTTCCCCATCTACCTGTTCTTCAAAACCTGGCGTGAAATGCCAGGGGCCACGAAATAGCTCCAAATGAGTGATTAACACTCAGTAGAAAATATCTAACCTTACCCCTACTTACAAATAAACACACATGATAATATTTTCATACAGCATGCGAAGAATAATAAACAAATAGAGAATCTGCAATATCATGCATAAATATGCGTATGCAATGTCGTGCATAAAACTTTCCGCATTGAGTATCATTTTATTATTATTATCTCCACACCGGGGTCTCGCAATCCCCCATATCAAAAGTACAACCTCAGGGTCTCGCAATCCCCTTCATTGGTATCACAGCATCGGAGTCTCGCAATCCTCCTTAGCCAAATTACAATTTCAGGGTCTCGCAATCCCCTTCATCGATATCACAAAACTGGGGTCTCGCAATCCCCCATAATCCACCACAACTCCAAATCGTTCTGATTATCACTCATTATCGCAACAATGAGATCATCTAACCCTGCCGTTCAATTAATCTTCCAATTTTCATGCATGCATGCACAATGCTCATCCGTCATGCTCAACATGCAATATAAAATTCCATCTTGTAATTTCAATTAAACATGCAATAAGCATAAATTAAACTCACTAAAATCATGCGAGATCATCAACATCGATCAAATCTAAGTCACATACAACGCTCGTGGGTCCTAGCATACAAAATGGTCTCAACAAGTAATAGTCCTTTACTTGATCAACTAAATTAAATTAACTCATGAATCAGCACATATAATAACTATACAACATTCATATGGTTCAGATCCAATCCTAATCTGACACCTAATATTTATTAAATTCTTAACTTGATTAATCCACGCAATCGAATACACATAATTATTTCAATAATTAATTATTAAACATTCGGTTCCTATTCTCTACACAATCTTCTAACACAAATTAAATCTACTCATAAATCACATATATATGTAGGGTTCGGTCTGAAATTTTCTACCTCGATCCGACGAATAAAGCACTGTCGAAAACTCAAGAACCAAATACCGCACCGGAATCCGATTATCGCAACACTGTATAAAAAAAAATCAAAACCATACATTAAATATAACAAATAATAAAAACAGTGTATTATTATCAATAAATAATAGAATAAGTAACTATTTTAATATATATATAAAAAACAGTGCACTATTACTTATAAATAAAAGAATTAGTAAATCCTTTAATATATATAACAAAATAATGTAATAAATATTAACTAATAAAAAAAATAAAAAGGACACCAACAGTGGGGTTTACCCCACTGCCGAGAGGAGAGAGAGAGGAGAGGAGAGGGAGAAACCGGGAGAGAGAGAGAAGAGAGAGAAGCCGAGAAGGAAGAGAGAGAAGAGAGAAGAGAGGGAGAGAGAGAGAAGAAAGAAGCTGAGAGAGAAGAGAGAGAGAGAGAGAGAGAGGAGCGGGAGAGAGAAGAGAGAGACGGGAGAGAGAGAGGAAAAAGAGAGAGAAGAAGAGAAAGAAAAAATGTGTGCGTAACTCCAAAAACTAATTACAAAACGTGAGATTTTGAGATACCTCACGAATCAATATGCGCGGAGGAATTTTGGACGACAAAAAAATGAATAAAAGGTCGAATAGGGGCTGTATAAATAGACTAAGGGATCAGTGCCCAAATAGGATACGAATCGAAATGGTATTATTTAAATTAGGCTATTACCAAAATATGGGAATATACCAAATCGAAATCTTTTAAAAAGGTATGGAAACCGTATATTCTATTAGGATTCTTACCAAAGTAATAAAATACCCTTTCCTATCTGAAGATTCAATGAACCTGGACGGTTCGAATACAAAATACCAATTAAATTTTAAAAAATAAAGGTTACTAATAAATAAACAAATAATTAATTTTTCAAAAATATCAATAAAATAATTAAGTTCGATAAAAGCAATTATTTCTAGTTTAGAAAAATACCGGGTCGTTACAGTACAGAACTTCTCATAATATATCCCTTTGCAAGTTTGGACAAAGAGATGAACATATTCGGTGTCAACCAGCGGGGGGTCCACTTGGGTAGCCAGATTTTTCCAGCGCAAGGCATATGCCCGGAATGACTCCTCGGGTTCTTGCTTCATCCTGATTAAAAAGAGTCGGTCAATAACCAACTCAGCGTTGTGGCGATATTGCTTTACGAACTCTTGGGACAATTCAGCCCAAGTTCTGAAGCGACGGACATCCAGCCTAGAGAACCACTGGGCTGCTGGCCCTACCAGGCTGTGCTGGAACAGTTGCATCATTAGCTTTTCCGGGTGGGGATATCCACATAATGCCCCGGCATAGCAGATGGGCCATTGGGTCGCTTGTTCCATTGAACTTGTGAAAGTCAGGTATCCTGAACTTTGGTGGGAGCTGCATCTCTGGAAAGAAGCACAAATCTGAGAAACTGGTAGAGTTGTAAGCATTTGTACCCTGAATAGCTCTCAGGGTCTCTTCTATTTGCTGCATTTTTTGCTTCCAGGCCGGGTCCGGTTCCCGAGGGGGATTAGGGTCCCCCTGCTGACTTTCACAATCTTCATGAACTGGTATGAATGGCATAACTAGAATGATTGGCGTTTGCTGCTGATGGGTCCTACCGAGGGTCCTGCTGGCACTGCCCCAGACGGGAGTGCTGTGGCGATAGGAGTAGGCCCACTAGGTGCTGCATGGTTCAGAGTGACTAGAGTCCCGACCCCGGCTTGGTAAGTTAGAGAGGGGGCTGCCTTTTGGTGGTACAGTGTTGTGAACATCATCTGTAGGCTCTCCATATCCCGTTGCAGAGCATTGAAATCCTCGAGGGAAACAGTCTCCTGAACGGGTAACTGCGATCGGTTGGCCTCTTCTTCCATGGCCCTGGATCTTGACCTTGTGATAATAATTCTCCTGGGGGGAGAGAGAGAGCGAGCCGTACTTCTTTATCACCTTATATTCACAAAACCACAATTCTAAGTTAGTTTGGTGTCCACAGAATGGGTAGGTCCAAAATATACTATCGGTTAGCAGTTCCACCACTCACATGGGCTTTATATACTTTTCGTAGTTTAGCCGGCATTTTGGCATGACTTCGGTATATAATCTAAAATTGTGAGAGTATCTAGCCCATGTGAGGATGCTTCTATACTCTGACAGTACGTTCTGGACACTTAGTCTAAAATAATTTGGAAATGGAAGTTTGATTGCTGTTTTCGAAAAATTTTGCCTTTTAACAAAATTAACGAGGATTCTCTCCAATTTTCATGAAAGTTCCTATCAGGGTTTTGGCTTGACTCTTTCTTGAGGGATACTAAATGCAGCATGACGGCTTGGTTTTTGCTAATGCATTTCTAGCATGGTTTCACGGTTCCCAAATCTTCAAACCTCCGGCCCCCGTGAAGGGTACCATCTTTGGTTGGTGATTTGGTTGGTGTGTTCTTTTCAATGAAAACCGTCTTTGGTTACAAAAAAGCACCATTGACGATCGTCACGTACTTCGAACCCCTTCCTAATCCTATGGGTAAAAATAAAAGGTAGAATGGAGATTGAGAAGAGATTTAGGGATGTTGTGCTGAATGTATGCATATGCTGAAAATATTTTTTTTATTTGTAAATATTTGGAGAGAATCCTTTCAGAGTAATGCAATGCCCTGCAAAATAAATATTAGTAACAAGATATTTATGCATTTTTTTTGGCAAAAGCGCACCTGAAAGACAACCACAAGAATGATGTTAGTAAAAGGCCAAGGATAATTCGATAAAAAAATTTTGGGAAAATTTGAAAAGCCGAAATCCACTGATAAGGAAAAATAAAAGGTTTGCAAATAGTGTCACTCTCTAGCTTGCGTTACACCGTAAGTTTACCCAATGGGGTAGGTTAATGGTTTCCGCTAAAAAGAGTCACGATTTGCAAATTCTTTTATTAATCCCTAAGTCCCCAGCGGAGTCGCCAGCAGAGTCGCCAGCTGTCGCGCCCGAAAATTTCCTTGCCTTTTAATGCGATGTTTAATGAAAATTGTTTAACAGCTAGGACTTATTTAAAACTCAGAGTCGCCACTTGACATGAAATTCGGGTGTGTCAAGTCACCCTCTAAGGCTATTTTCAAAGAAGATGCCCTTAGAAAAATAATTTTATTTTAATGCACAAATACGATTCTGTTTATAAAAATGACTCCTTTAAAATAAATCCGGTCCTGAAAAACAGAGATGGGTTCGGGGATTTATTGTTACGAGTTGGAAAGGTGTTAGGCACCCAATCGCCCTTTCGGTACTTTATTTTCCCAATTAATTTTATTTTATTATCCTTGGCCAAATTTAAATAATATCTAGTGATTGCTATACAATGAAAAAAACGGGTGTGAGAACAGGACCCCAATTTACGCAATTTAATTTTTGGTGGCAAAAAGTTAGAACGAATATATGTTAAACTTTGACCGAAACATGGTATGCAAACTGGTATCTGCACGTCATGTTTCTATTCCCGGAGTGCCAGGTACCTTAAATCCCTGGCAGGAATTTTCAAGTTTAACAATGACCCGATTCCGTTTTATCAATGGATTATCATGTTAACTTTTTTTGGTTTTATTTATCTGCAATTCTTCATCCCGACAGCTACACAATCACTGGCGGTCCAAATTGTAGAATTTAATAAATGTCACTTCAATCACGATATTTTGTCGTGAAAAGATAACGTGCATTGCCCATTAAATTTTCATCCCAAAAACACTAACATGGGCTACCTATGTCACCCGCGTGTTTATGGAACTCCGAGATTATCGGGATCCTTAACCAAGTGATATGGATAGTATGTCAGCGTGAACTAACAGCACTATTCATATAACTTAGCTATGAAGTAACGAATTTTTTTCCTTTTATTGATTTTAAGTGAAATAAAAATAAAAAAGAAAATTATAGTGATATATACTTGTTTTAACTGGTTTGTTTATCTGCAATTCTTCATCCCGACAGCTACACAATCACTGGCGGTCCAACTTGTAGAATTTAATCAATATCACTTCAATCACGATATTCTGTCGTGAAAAGATAACGTGCATTATCCGTTAAATTTTCATCCCAAAAACACTAACATGGGCTACCTATGTCACCCGCGTGTTTATGGAATTCCGAGATTATCGGGATCCTTAACCAAGTGATATGGGTAGTGTGTCAGCGTGAACTAACAGCACTATTCATATAACTTAGCCAAGTAACGAATTTTTCCTTTTATTCATTTTAACATAAAATAAAAATAAAAGAAGATAGCGGTATCTTCTACGGGGAAACGGGAAAGGGGTAAAAAAAAGAAAAAGTTACGGGATCTGGGAAAGGAAAAAGTTAGAAGTTAGTCCCGACAGGGGCCGACGCAATCGAGCGATATGCCGGGGGCGTTGATTTTTATTTTAAGAGATTTTTGTTTAAATCACGAAAAGTACATTGGCATAGGCCAACACCGACTTTCGTGATTAAAACAAGCTAAATCCTGACATTCTAGAAGTGCAGACTAGAAATTTCTAGAACTGCGGACTAGAGATGCGGATGCCCAATTGATATTTACATAAAAAAAAGCAGAAAGGATAAATAAAAATATTCTGACATTCTAGAAATGCGGACTAGAAATTTTAGGAAAAGGACTAGAAATTTCTAGAACCGCAGACTAGAGATGCGAACATGGCTTATAAGTCTAACCTTAATACTGATAACAAAAAAAAAAACAAATTTACAGAAGTTAAATAGACAGAACAGAGGCAAAAATATGTTGAAACGATTACCTTACATTCACTGAGCTGAGAATTACAGTGGAGTGGTGAAAAATACCTGAGGGCCTAAATAAAATCATAACCTGGCATAACAAGAAATTCTTGTTATCCCGAGCTATGCTGATATAAACGGCCGCTCAAGTTTCACCGAAGCTTGAAAAGAAAACTGGGCAGAGTCTCCTCTCAATCTCTACTAAGAGCCTAATAATTCTAAGCTCTAATATTGTTCTTATATATTGATAGTTCAAAACTAAAAAGTTTAGAACTTATCAAACGAAGAACACTCTCTGGAAATTAGACTCTCAGATTTTATTTTGAGTATTTCTGCTCTCAAAAGTTCTTCCTATTCTTCCTCCAGAACCCTTCCTCTTTCTTCAATTTTTCGATCCCCCTTCCTCTTCCAGAACCCGGGTATTTATAGGCAAACACTTTGCCCCTTCGACGAGTAAAAGAATAGCCGCTGTTTGTACGAACCAATCACGTTTAAACCATCAGGCCGAAAAACCGTTTGAACGGACCAATAATACTCAAATGCGTCACGGCCGTTAAAATAGACTAATCCCAATCCAGCCGGAAACGGCTGATTCCGGTTGCCGCAATGCAACTCAAACCAACCAATCAATGACCGGAAGAATCAGCCCAGCCCGATCCGGACGAACCGGCCAAAATAGTCCCAAAAACCTGCTGAGAACCGGATGAACCGGCCAGAATAACTCAAAAATCGGCTGAGAACCGGATGAACCGGGTAAAAACCAGGGGAGGAAGCCGGGCACGGCCCAAACTACGCGGATACTTAGCCGGGCACGGCCCATTTGCCGTCCACGGCCCAAATGCCGTCCACGGCCCGATTGCCGCCCACGGCATGGTGGGGCCCTCACTCCTTTTTTTTTGCGTTTTGTAATTAAAATCCTATTTTAGAATTTATTTTTATTATTTTATTTTTCATTATTCTCTGTGTTTAGTTCGATCATTATTATTTATTTTTTTGAGTGATAAAAACGAAATAAATAACAAAGTATACATTAAAATTTATTATATAATTCGGTTCCAGTGCACCGATACAAAAACAAAATTTTTCAAATTTAAAACACAATCAAAATTTTTCCCGACAAATTCACTTTTAAAATACAAAACTTTTAAAAAAACAAAGTGGTAGGACAAAATGTGGTATCAACAACATCTTTTCGTGACAAGGGACTTCCCCCTTTTAAAGTCATATACATGCTAGAAAAGTATTTCATGAATAATGGATCTTTTCTATTTTCAAAACAACATACGATCAATCGCAACATTATTGTTCATTATAACAATTTGCCAATACACGGATGGGAGCGACTCCCCAAATAGTTATTACTTGGTATGACATCATACTTCATTAGATATGGTCACCTCTCTTATTCCCACACCTCGCTATATTTGAACCCCAAACGGACGGGGACCATTTGAACAATGTGTCATCACATGATCATACTTCATTAGTATTTAATGGTTAACATATGGCTTGTGAAGTAATTAACATTATTAATAAATGTATTTAAGCATGGTTTTTCAGAACAAAATATGCTATCAACAAGAATTTAACACTTTAAAATCAACACATGCTTAACAAGTGATTGCAAGTTTGCAGGTAAGAAATGTATATTTGAACTCACCTCCTTCGTTTAAGTCACGTCACGTACGTCTAACGTGTCTCAACTCTCCTTCTCAAGTCCTACATTCCAATTAGAATATCTCATCAAATTATCAAAGTGCATGCTTCAAGGTTAAACCTAAACCTTACTCAATACTCAATTAAAAATCCAAATGGTCAATATTCTCGATTCACGAGAAGCTCAGGATTCATCCTCAATGATGTCCTTAGGTAGGGTCTCATGTTCACAGTCTTATTCCGAAGAGAAATCTATGCTTCTCATGTTAGAACTAAGTAGAATACCCAAAATTAACTTCCGGATAGCATATTAATTCATCAAGATGAAAATATAATTCAACAAGTTGAAATGGTTTGGCACAACAGGATGAAGTAGTACAAAATAAATCATGTAATTGGCCAAAAGTAGGTCATTCTAATGAGATTGGTCACTGTTACAAGTTAACTCATCTTGTTTATAAAGTTAATTCATCTGGATGAAGTAGGTCTATATACCAAGAATAAAGTCTAGCAACCTGTTCACACAACCTCACTCATCCGGTTGGCATACTCTAAAACCATACTGCAAGATACCATTTGATTCACTAAATTGAGTCCATCTGGATAAAATATTATTTTGAAAAAAAAAAAAGTGGGCTTTTCCAACCGGATGGTATGAACAATCCAACCAGTTGCGTAGGTTTTGCGATTAAAGGAGCTAAAGCCATGGTGCTTCCTCAACCTCAAGAACAAAATCAAAACCCAGAAATCTTCTTTCTCAAAAACTCAAAACCAACCTCTACCAAGGTCTGTACTAGAAATCAAACGTCAAAAGAATAAAAAATAAGAATCAATTCCCTTATTTGAGATGAATTTCCAACCAAACCGAGAATTCCAAGTAACACTTGCACAAGTTTGACTCTTCTCCCTCTTCTCTCTCCCAATATTAGTTTTGTAACTTCTTCCTTAAGGAAGCAACATAGAATGAAAAGAGAGGCGGTTTCATTCCCCTTAATCTGCCGTTGGGAACCCCAAGCTTGACGTGCCATCAAGTTTCTGGGTGTCAAGCACACAAAATAAATATGGTGACTAACCCCCAAGCTCCTCTCTAAATTTAACATATCATATCATCCGATCCAACTTGGGGAATCCCAACACGTACTTTAGTAAATACTGGAACCACTTTTCGATTCTCAATTAAAATACAAATTGACTTCAAATAAGCCAAGTTACTTCCGATTGTGCCCTTAATTGTCCAATTTTGGGTCGGGGATTGAGATAGCATGTGGCATTTCTTCTACTTGGAAATTGGAATGAGCATATTACTAGGACTTTATTGAGTGTGCAGTTTACCTGCCTGGACTTGCATAGGCATGAGGTGAATTTTCGGGGGAAAAATCAGGCCCATTCGATTGAGAGGTTTGGGCTTACATTATATTACCATTTTAACCCACCCGAATTCAACAACAGCTGAGCAGACACCCCCATCCTCAAATAGCCACAATCACAACAAAAATGCAAAAACAGATAAAAAGATAAGTGGGGGCCATTTCAACAGATTTCGTTACCAGCCTCACATTCCCATTCCCTCAACCCATTAACCCAAAAAACAAATATGTTGATCAAAAAGTAGGAGAGACTGATTGAAAGCCAAAAATAAAAGAAAATCCAGAGCTATGGTTGCAACAATAACAACACCAGCAACCTCACATCTTTTCCACTTCACCAACACTCATTCAACCTCTCTCCTCTCTCCATTTCAAGTATCCATATCCGACGGGAAGACACTCCTGTCATGTCCCACCACCAGCGGCAGCAGCAGGAGGCGGCAAGTGGCGGCAAGCAACGGTGGTGTCCGGTGCATGGCAGTGGGGGCAGTGTCGGAAGCGGAGACGAAGAAACAGAGCAAGTATGGGATTCAGACACTAACAGGTTGGCTGTTGAAGCAAGAACAGAATGGGGTTATAGATGCGGAGCTGACCATAGTGTTATCAAGCATTTCAATGGCTTGTAAACAGATAGGTTCGTTGGTACAAAGGGCTGGCATTTCTAACCTCACTGGAGTACAGGGCGCTGTCAATGTCCAAGGGGAGGACCAGAAGAAGCTAGATGTTGTCTCCAATGAGGTTTATAATAATCCCATCTTTTCATATTATTTTCCAATCCAACCACAAGCTTCATTTTTTATTTTCCAAATATATTCTCAAAATCAGGTTGAGAGAATATAAAAATACAGTGGGTATTCTTGGTATTTAGTGAATTATTTTATTAATATCATAAAGAAGTATTTACCGAATAAACGACACAATCAAGCACGTGATGGTTTGGACTACATTAATTATCTGTAACAACACTTTTAATTGAAAACAAAAACAAAAAAAAACCACAAGAAACACCACAAAATTTATAAACCAAAACCTCCGGATTATGGATATTCACCAATGATTGGCATTCATTTGAAATAGTTTGATTGCCTTCAATGCCCAAGAATGTAGATAAGATATATGATGTTTGAAGAATGTCGATGCAGGTGTTCTCAAACTGTTTGAGGTCAAGTGGGAGAACAGGGATTATAGCATCAGAGGAAGAGGATGTACCAGTGGCTGTGGAAGAGAGCTACTCAGGGAACTACATTGTAGTGTTTGATCCTCTTGACGGATCCTCAAACATTGATGCAGCTGTCTCCACTGGCTCTATCTTTGGAATCTACAGCCCAAATGACGAATGCCTTGCTGATGTTGGTGATGATGCCACAGTAAGTCTACAACTCTTACCCACAATTATAGAAATATGGAGGGAGGGGTTTATGGTGCCAAAATGCATGGCAATGACTTCCTGAAGAAAAACTTTGTCAAAGGCTTAATTATACCAGAGTAAAAAGTAAAGACTTATTTTATAGGACATAATTTTTAGGTTTAAAAGGTCACTGATTCCAAACTGGAAGGGTTATTGTTAATACTATATTGTGTCGGACTACAATGACCTATAACATCTCTCATTGCCAATCAACTTTATGAGTTCGTCTGTTGAAAAATGGCTCAAATCAGCCATAATGTTGATCATGTCCAAAACTTGGGTTTGACCCAAATACTTACGTGATCCTCTTTTGCTCAATCTTTCCGCATATAAAGGCTTCAACTCTGTTGATAAAGCACAACAGAAACTTTAGAGGTGTGTGAGGTTTTGTGTGGGAATATACTCGGGTATTTGATGAGGAATGCAAATCTGATGTCCGTGCCGAATCAGGAAATATCTGTGTCCTTCTAATTTTTTGTTTGTGTCTGGGTTTTGTTTCTAGAAGCATAATAAGTAGTATCAGAGCTCGAGAACCCATAATCTGCTGACTTTTGTCAGCAATTTGAAGTGTTTGAAATTTGATTTGAAGGATACAAAAATTAAGAAATAATTCATGTCGATACAAGTTCAAGGGAACAAACAGCATGATAATCGGACCACCGAGGCATTTGGGTTCTCCTAGCAAATCAATTTTTTACCTTTTTTTCCCTTGCATCTCTTGTGCTTGAGGGGAAGAAGAAAGACTTGTGATTCAATGTGACTAAAGCCTCTAGAGATAAATTACAATCAGATCAAATTAGACTTGATTAGGCCCAGTTAACTCGATTTGATCCGGTGGATCGACTCGACCCTATCAAAGCGACCCAACCTAGTTGAATGAAACAGACCATGTTGACTTGGAAATTACAATTCAATCCGTCAAGTTTCAAAAATTATAATTCAACTCCTAAAGTTCTGAAACTTCCAGTTTGATTTTTCTTGAAAGTTCTCGGAATTGGTTCCTAATCGGAAACAAACAATCCAGATGTAACCGTAACCTCCTTTTTTATAATTCCATACCTACATTGATGTTCTACGCTTTTGGAGCCTTAAAACAATCATTTGGGGCTTTTTTGAGGTATTGGATTTGATTGTGGTGGAGCCTAAGATGCAAAATTCAAGGTCGAAAACTTTAATGGAACTAACAACTTCAAAATGTCAAGTGCGAGGTGAAAGACGCATTGATCCAACAAAACTTTGATATGACCTTGGAGGACAATCCCAAGGATATAGATGAAAAAGACCGGTATAGATTGAATTGACAAGCTTGCGACATGATTCGTTTGTGCCAAAAAAGAGATCAAAAGTACTCTTTGGCGAAATAAACGAAGGCTAAGGCATTATGGGATTTGCTCGAGGAGAAATACATGACAAAAAGTGTTGGGAATAGACACTACCTCAAGAGGCTCTTCTCTTTCCAATATCGACTAGGTAGCTCCACAAGCGAACAATTAAACGAGTTCAATAAAATACGTTTTGATCTTTATAGTATGGATGTAAAAATCCTCGATGAGGACAAGGCTCGATTGATGTTGAATTCTCTCACTGATGAGTATGATCACTTGATCACTACTCTATTGTATGGTAAAGAAGAGATTGGTTGTAAGGTTGTGTGCAATGCCCTTATGCATAACGAGCAACGCATGAAGGGTAAGCAAATACATAGGAACACAACTGTTAAAGTTATGTCTGCTAAAGGCAGTCCCCAACCAGAGAGAGTCTCTCACCCTAATAAGATCTAGAAAGATGTTTGTGCTTACTATTGTAAGAAAGAGCATCGGAAGAGAGATTGCCAAGCTCGGTGCAACAATAGAGGAGAATTTGGAGTTCGCACTTGTGGGTTTATCATTGGATATTCATTCAGGTGAATGGATACTAAATTCTGGTGCTTCCTATCATATGTCCCAACAAGGACTTATTTTTCAACGTTAACGAGTGGTCATACCAATAGGACTCTAGGGACAAGTAACATCAGTTTATATTTGCGTGATGAATCCATATTTTTTTTTATTTAATGTTCGGTATGTTCTTGGTTTGGGACAAAAAAAAATTTATTTGTGAGCTTTGAAGTCCACATGCTTGGGAATCACTTTGCAAGGTGGAGCTCTGAAGTTTGTATCAAGCAACCTAGTGGTGATGAGAGATACACGACGCAACAACTTGTATATTCTTGAAGGGAGTACAGCTACAGGTAAAGCAACCACGATTGAAAGTAAGCATCTTGGTTCCAAAAAAGGCACTGTTGATCTATTGGCAAAGAACATTGAGGTCATTGAAATTGGGTTCAAACGAGGTTTAGATCCAGTCCATCTGGAGTTGGATTAAACACCGTCGGGTGCTTGCACCTTCGCGCAATTACTGATGGTTTTGGAGACAATGATGCATCTTAGGTGTCATTTATTTTTCTGTTTGTCATTGAAACCTAATGTTGCAATCTGTCTGAAATGTCGCCTCTCTTAACGCATTCGTTTCGAGCTTGTGGAACGTCTTGTCTATTTTGGTCTACCATTTTCGAATTGTATCTAGTGACAATGAGATTTTTTGGGGAGATGAATTCTCACCAAGGTAAAGATTGTTGAAGATTGTCTCAAATCACCAGTAATTGTTGTTGATGTTGAAAACATGGGTTTGACCCATCTAGTTACATAATCCTCTTTTGCTCAATCTTTGGGAGCCTTATCTTCTTCTTGTGTTGCCTATATGAAGTCTTCAAACTATAATGATAAAACACAGCAAAAATCCGAGAATTTGGGAGGTCTTGGATGGGAGTACACTGGAATATTTTGTGAGTGATTGTAAATCCTCCAAAAGACAAATCCGTTGTTACTGGAGTAAGCGATTTGCCAAACAACGTAAATCTGTCTATCTTTTTAATTTTGTTTGTGTGGGGGTTAACATTCACCTTTAAGTTAAAGTTGTTGCTGTTGTCATGCTGTCAATGTATTACTCAGAGAAAGAACTGACTGATAAAATGCTTAAATGCAGCTTGGTACTGTGGAACAGAGGTGTGTGGTGAATGTGTGCCAACCAGGAAGCAATCTTCTAGCTGCTGGCTACTGCATGTACTCAAGCTCAGTCATCTTTGTGCTCTCCATAGGAAAAGGAGTGTTTGCATTCACCTTGGACCCCATGTATGGGGAATTTGTACTGACTCAAGAAAACATCCAGATACCGAAATCCGGTAAAATTTACTCTTTCAATGAAGGAAACTACCAGCTGTGGGACGATAAGCTGAAGAAGTACATCGATGACCTAAAGGACCCCGGGCCTAGCGGCAAGCCATATTCTGCTAGGTATATTGGTAGTTTGGTTGGAGATTTCCACCGGACGATGCTTTATGGTGGAATTTATGGGTACCCTAGAGACAAGAAAAGCAAGAATGGGAAGCTCAGGCTCTTGTATGAGTGTGCACCGATGAGCTATTTGGCAGAACAAGCTGGAGGCAAAGGATCAGATGGCCATCACCGGGTTCTTGACATCCAGCCAACCGAGGTGATAATCTGATTAATTTTATAAATTTGGAGATCATGCTATTTCTAGCACGTATTGTACAATTTTAGAAACTGGTTATGCTTCTTTTGCAGATTCATCAGCGTGTCCCCCTTTACATTGGAAGCGTGGAGGAAGTGGAAAAACTGGAGAAATACTTGGCATGATTCCAATGTCTATAGAGTTTGATTTTGGAATTGAATATGTTTGGCAGCAGTTTCTCAAGAAATACAATAAGTTTTCAATTAGCTGATTGCCAAATTATGATGAGATATCTTCAAGGTGAGGCAGAGAAAAGTCTTTTCCTTTTCAGAAAGAATCCAAGTCCCATTGAAATGTCATCAGATACAATAAAACATGCAGACTATAACTTGGGGGAGAAACCTCGGGTTCACACCCAGTCAATCAAACCATAACCGAATAGATTTCACATTAGAAAGGTTAAATGTCATAAGTAGCCCAGACAACACATGAGAAGGAACATGAAGTGTGTAATCCTCTAAGAGATGTGTGAATCCATCGATATAATTAGAGAGTTGGTATTTTCTCCAGACCTTTCATAAGTTCTGCAAATATAACAAGGGCATTGAATCTTATATCTAAAAAATAACGGTAAGGTGTTCAATTGACTACAATCAATTTGAGCTCGTAGCATGTTAAAGCACTAAGCATCATTTAAGCGTTGGTACTTGGCTGTATGTACTGTACCAGTACTGCAGGTGTCAGTTTAAGAGTAAAATGTACTGCAAAACCAGTCAGTTTTCTGAAAACAAAATTTCCACGTCGCCACTGGAGTTTCCAAGATTTTTCACTGCAATTCAATACAAAATTGTAAATGTCATCCTTCAAATGAATCTAAAATGGAAAAGTGTCGTTAAGAAAACAAATGCTTTAGTTACCAGGGCTTGAAATCGTAGTCCATTTGGTTGTGGACTTCAAGGAAGTGACAGATTCTGGGCCTGTTTATTCAAAAGATCAAATTGAGAAGCATGTAAAGTGTACATAACCAACTGTTATGCAGTAAGCAGATGATTTCCCTATACCGTAGCTAATACAGTGAATTATGAGACATCTCACCGACACACACATTACGCAATTACATCGTGCAAAAAAAGAATTTATTACCTTGTATATTCATGTCTTTCTCTGAAAGAATTTCTCTAAAGCTGGATGAAAACTCAGACACAGCTTGATTAGCTCCCAAATCAACATTCCACGGTTCATTCGGGGACCTTTACAATGTTCATCAAACAGAAAACCGGTTATGAACATAACATCGAATAGTATCAATCAGAAAGTCGCACTGCCAATGAAAATAATTTACCCTGACTGGGAGTTTGAAAAGGTATCCATGGTCGGCTGGCAAGAAAATTCCCCATCAAAATTAAAATCAACCAAAAGTTCACTGAGTGAAAAATCCCCACCCAAAAGATCCAAATTAGGCAAATCCAAGTCAAAAATATCTCCTTCTTTGTCAGATTCAGATACAGAATCGCCATCACTATTGGGTTTTCCTAAGTTCGTTAGAGTGTTCGAACCGTCAAAGTCGAGCCTTCCTTTCACATGATCCCTCTTGTTATGTCTTGCCTTGACTGGTGAGGAAGTAGAAACACAACGGTTCCTCTCGATTGAGTAGTAGGTTAACTGTTTAACTGGGCTCACTCTAACTGTTTCCGAAGAGATAACAATGCAATCACTAGAGATCATTTGTTGGGGAGTAACATCGTTACCGGAAGTAGCAGTAAAAGAATCTTCTGGTGGAGAAGCAGATTTATTGGTTTGAGAGGAGGTCGATGGGAGAGGTGTCTTAGGAACAGACAAATTGGTTGGAGGGGACCCATTAGGCTGGTTGAACAAACATTTGGCAACACTGGATCCTTGAACTGGTGAACCATCACGTACATGAGGTGAGGATTGAGCTACTGAGAACTTTGAAGCATTTTCTTGACTATTTACTGCATTGCTTGATTGTGAAATATTATTGGCACCTACAAGAATAATCGATTTTAGCAAACTTAAAACGATCAACGATAAAAAGTTGGCGGGGATGCTAAATTTTAACTGGTCTTACCTCTGATTGCAAGCTGATTGGTAGTTAAGTTACTACGAGACCTCTTTGCAGTTACAGGGGCATCTGGAACATCGTTTAAACCCTTTCTTCTTTTTACAAAAGGCTGATTTGTAATGGGGGTGCAGAAATTTGACGGATTAATTTGATTGTTGGAGAGCCTGGATGTTGGAAGCATTGCTGGGCTGTTGTACACATGCTGGCCTGATAAAACGAGAATAGAAGTCATTGAAGAAGTTCCCATTGCAAAGCCTATTTGGTTTTTGCACGTTTTGCCCCAAGTCACAAGGTAAAAGAGACGCAAAATTTCAGTTGCTTGTTATCGCTCATATGATTAACGAGAAGGAAAGATTCCAAATGAACATGAAAATTATTTAGATAAAAAGTGTCAGTATCCCGTCCTTGTTTCAGCACATTATTGATGAATGTTGAATGGAAACTTATTCTGCGTCCTAATTCCAAGCTAGCCAACAGCCGAAACAATCAACATGCTTTTCACCAAAATGAAGTTCAGCTCCAATACTTTGATACTTCAAGTTCCTCAAACTACAGGAATTGGTGATTGCTGTCTATCCCAATTAGTAGATTCAGTTGGCCCATTCAACCGCAAGGATTGCAACAACTACCAGATGGATTAAGCCTCTGCTCAATTGAATAGGGCTGCATGTTTAACAAGGACTCCACTTGATCTGACGGATTTTCTTAGGCATTTGTGTGTTACTTGAGGTACTAACATACACTTGGGAGTGAAGCATATCCAACTTAAACAAAAAAATGGATGGATTTCGGCCATGGTCAATTAACAGTACGTTTCAAAGGTAAACAGCTCAGCAATCAGGTCACAAACCCCTTAAATTTTGAGATCTTAAGAAGTCGGTACCAATATGGATACCCACCACAAAACATGACCTTAAATGTGAAAACTTGAGCACTAAAATGTAGAAAGCAAACTAGGGTACACGTCATGCTTCAAAAGTTCAATGTACAGCAAAAGGTCAAAACTAAGTCGTCAGAGGTTGAATGATCATGAGTTGGATTCATTTCTCATTCGTCTTAAGCAATATTTAGAAACACATATACCGAAGAGAAAACATGTAAATGTATACATATACCCATATACGAACATACATATAGACATATTGCCTGAAAATGATACCTGAATTCTGCGGAACCAGTGGGGCTAATTTTGCAGCTCCAGACGAAATCACCGACGGCGGAGGAGGGGCAGTGCTTCCACTTGCATTGTAAGCGTGCATTGCATCTTGCATGCCCCGCAGCAGTGTCTGCACCCGGAATTTCTCCTGCTCCAAACGACATTTCTCTTGATCCAACATGACTTTTTGTTCCTTCAAATGAATGTACTCATCCAATATCTCCCACAAACTCAACAAAGTCTTAGGCGCCTACAAAAACCCACGGAGTATCTTCATCTAAATCCACCAACTTGCCAAGAATTTGAGAGATAACAAATTTAGGAATAGAAATAGGGTAAACGCCACAAATTTGTTCATCTAAATTCACTAAAAAAAAACCAACAATTTGGGAGATCTAAAACAAAAATAAGTGCACAGACGCATACCCACGCATATAAAAAGGGTAAAAGTAAAACTCACACAGATCTTATCAAGATCCACAATTTGAGACGTGGAAAACAACATGTGCAAAATACATATACAGAAGCATGAACATTTAAGGGGTACATTGTAGATACCTCTTGAACGGGAGATTTGGAGATGAGATCAGATGCTTCGTTGCGAAAACTGGAGCGAGATTGGGAAAAGTTGTTGTCCGATAGATATCGGTCGACGATGAAAGCGATTTGGACAGCGGTGACCTTCCCTTTGCCATAGCTTTCTTGTTTTCTGGACTTCGATGACTGCCTACCCATCTCTCCCTCTTTCTCTCTCTCTCTCTCTCTCTCTCTCTCTCTCTCTCTAGAGTTAGAGAAGCAAAGCAAGGTATATAGAGAAGGATAGACAGAGTGCATTCTATTAGTAAGACGGAGAAAAATGAAGGAGATGGAGGGAATAGAGTGAGGAGGAAACCGCGGGAGTGTTTGAAAATTTTGGAGGAAATTTTTTTGGTTTGGCTGGTATAGTCCGGGGGGGAGTTTTAGCGGTTATTCGGCGCTTTTTAGTTGCAATTTTAAGCGGCAAAACGCAACAAATAATGAAACTGGGCCTCCAATAAGCCCAGATCTGTTCAGTGTGGACCTTAAGTTCCAAATCAATAGGTGGGTACACCGAATTGGACTGTAATTTGTCCCCACAACTTCAAACTTCATCCATAATATGTGACCCAAGGCCGTTGGAGCATCACACCTTATGAACACCCAACAATTCACCTGTATATTTAATAGACTCATTGTGGTGGGTCGAATCGTTGAAGAATAATGGGCCGAACCATAAACACGGGACATCGTGCAATCTGCCCAATTGATGGGCGCGCGTCGTTTGGGCCAGGCCAAGTCAGGATGTGACATACCGACATACGACACGTGTTGACACGTGATGTTAACTTGAGTTCACTAGGTGAATAGGGGTTTCGGCCACGTGACATCCAAGTTTGGCGTCGATACGTTAAAGGATAACGTCATAACAAAATTTGATTATGAATCATGATCATTGGGAAGCATGCTCCACACTTGCATACCATGGCGTGGTGTTTAAGCCGGCAGTATAAATTGGGCATCGCACGAGAAAGTACAGCTCGCACTATTGAAATCATACCCAAGACTTTCCTTTGCCTTTTTCGTCCACCAGTTGACTTAGGCACCAGAGTGCTTCCCGACTAAACGTTGACCGTTAAATACTAACTAGTATTGACTATTGCAAAATACTTGGCTCGTTTGTTTAGGTTCTTAGAAAGGATGTTATTTAACACCGCTCCTTTTTTAAGCCATGATTTGATTGTTATATAACACTCTAGACTATTTAACACCCCTCTACCCTCCTCGGGTTGAGAGGGTTTTTTTTTTTACGCTCTTTTGAATAAATTACGTTTTTGCCCTCATACCTCCATTTATTATGTTTTCTTCCTTTCACGCGTCATTGTGCCAAATCGTTTCACCCCCTGCCAATTTGTAATTGCAGCAATGATCTCCTCATTTGTAGGCTTGACCTTTTATAGAATGTTTTGGTTTTGAGGAGTTCTAAACTCGGTGTTCTTAACGAGCCTTGTTTGGACAGAGAACCACCGATATGGCCCTGATTTTGATAGCGAGTTATCTCATATTCCGATTTTAATGTTTTGCAATCCACGTGTTAATATTTGAGGAAAAACTTCTTCATTAAACTATGAAAACAGACAACACTAACGTCTAGTAGCTGTTGATTATAAACTGTCAAATTAATTTTTTTAAAAAATGATAAGTACAAACCTTTTTTGACACGTGAGTTTGGAAAATATTTGAGCCAACAGAACTATTACTCCATAATAAATTTGACGTTCCTACTTTAATTTTAGAATACTCTACACTCACCTTTGATCCACGAATTTCAGGATAGTCAACATTCTGACCTTTGATCTACGATTAGATCAGGACCACTTGCTCACATCACATATTAGCCCGCTTTGCAACCCCTTCTTTTGCTTTTGAAATCTGTCCCTTGAGCACGAATTGCATTACAGCCATCAGAATTGCTTTAGTTTGCTTATTGGAATTGATTAACCATTAATAACTACCACATGGATAAAACAATGTCGAATTATATTTTGACCACCTTATTCTGATCGTGTGTTTATTTACAAAATTATTATCACATGCTTTTGTTTATTGGAGGGTGAATTGAGTATAAATAGATATGTGATTAGAAGTCAAATTTGAAAATATTTCTTAAGTTCCTTCAACTTTTCAGTACTGCTTGATCAATGAATATGGTTATAGCCATCGAGTGACAGAATTTGAATAACGATTGGTTCTTTGGCCAGAGGCATACAGAACCCATCAAGAAAAGTAAAAAAACTTATATTAAAATCAAATTTTGGACAAAAACATATGTAAAAGGTAATACGAAATAAAAATTATAAAGAAGCACTTGATCATTAAAGGAGCATAGAATGTAGAACTTCCACAAAAACCTGTTTACTTCTTTGACTGTGGATGGCTCCTTTTCTCTCAACTTCCTCCTTGAAATGAGTGATTATCAATAATAATTCTATTGATCAGGTAATCCGTTCTATGAAGTCGGTTCTGCTGTTGCATCTTCGATATCAGTTTCTGGCAATAATCTGAACTTCAGAACCTTATGGAGTCGGGCCAATGGCTTGACTTCCTTGGCTGGAGCTTGCTTCGGATCAATTATAAATTTTCCTGAGAAAAGGTTAGCTTCGGATGGTCCTGTCTCTTCATGTACCACAGGAGCAGATTCTGCAGAAAAAGGATCTTGCTTTAGCCATGATATAATCCCCGTTAAAGCTCAACAAACCATCAGACATATGCAACTAAATCTGAGTTAAAAATATAAAGCTGTTAGTCGAATCAACAATTCTGTGCAAGACAACAATCTAAGGACGCAACACTGAAACAGGTTATGTTTCAAATTTCTGAAGGTGTTCATTATAGAACAAGCACACTAGGGTACTAAAAATCAGAGACCAATCTTTGATTGCTATGAAAGTATGGCAGCCAAATAAATGTAGCAGAGTGGCTTTAACAAACGGAAATGATACATCAACGAACAATATGATCTAGGAAAACAGGGAGCAGTGCCTTTCTAAACCCAGTTCTCTAATGATATCAATACCAAAAAACGTTCCAATACTACATCTGAACTTCAAATGTGAAGCACATCAAACTTTGGACATGAAACATCGAATGTGCCCCAACACAGAGTGAAATGAAATAACTGACACACAAAGACCGGTTGACCTATTCTCTTTTAGCACATAAACCCATAAAGGAAAAAAGGCTATAAACAATACCTAAGACCAATAAAAACAAGACATTGTTGTGCATGCTAAGGAGGACAATGAAATACAAACAATAAACAACCACATTCATTGTGATGGCCACACATCTAATCTTGCCTACGCAACATAGACTTTGGGTCCAGTTTGGTGAGTGCTGAATGTACCCTCATAACAACATTGTGAAATATCCTCTCCCTCCCTCTCTAAAAGTTGAATTTTTCTCTGACAACATAGTTATGTCTTCTCCTTGTGGTAGAGTGGCTCTGCGGAGAAAAAAAGTAGCGAAGGTAATATACAGTGTTGGCATATTAGGAAAAGAATGTGACTCACCGCCTTCCTTGAAAACAAAGCATGTTCCAATTGTTTCTTCATATTCTCCAATCTGTGACAACAACAAAGACAAGTAAATTGTAATTCTCAAGTTAATGCCTCGCAACCTACTAAGGTCAAGTAAAGGAAAAGGGGAGGAAATATCCAACTGATCAGAAAATTACCATTAACTATGTCTAACATAAGCTAATACAGAAACAAATCAAGCTCCCTTCAGGATACAACCCAGACAACCAAGCAAGAACCATTGAAACAATGAAACGTAGGAGCCAGAATTATCATAGTTCAAGAAACAAAGTGAGCAGCTATCTCTGACAAATAAATATAAGTAAACGTTGACAAGTAGATTAAGGTAAAAGGCAAACAGAGGCGATAAGTCCTCCTCAGATCTAAGCACAACGTGACAAGGAGAGGCCAAAGGCATCAACATAGGGAGGCGAATGCAAAAGGAATCTCTTAAATTAAATAATGTACACAAAAGATCCAATAATTCTGAGAAAGAAGATTTATCCAACAATCCAACTACTAGACGTTCATCAGAAACATATAAATTCAACAAAACCCAGGGTTTTAATGCCATTATGGCATTATCCAGAAAAATACAAAACATCCAACTAAATGCAACGTGCCAAATGCCAGTTTACAAGCACCTGACATGGTTCGGCTGTGAGTGTGTGGACTGGTCTGGGTAAGGTGCAATTGTCAGAAGAACAGAGACAATCCAGGGTGATGTGGCCAATGCTGGTCTCTGTCAGCCTTTTTGTCTTTTTCAGAATCGAGTATCTGAGGCAGGGTTACACACTTAGACTTTATCTTTAGAACAATGATGCATTGTGTTAGATGTCGAAAAATGGAGGGACATACTTGCAGATGGGGTAACTAAAGATGTAATGATCTAAATGTAGTCTGGGTGGAATAAATCCACACCACGATGGATAAAGAACAGATTTAAAGCAAGAAACTTATCATAATTCCCCCGGGTGTGAACGAAAGCTTTCCAAGCTTACCAGCTTTACTCTATTGTCAATAACCAAAATTGGGTTTAAGGTGTCAAGACCCTGCATTACGAAAAAATCACAAATCAAGGTAAAACATAACAGCTTAATCACTAAAACAACACGTACAGAGTCTCAACTCTCAATTCACTAAAAAGATGTCGACTTAGTCAATAGTTATTAAATAACATGTGGTGGTCATCCTTTAAACAACTGTGTGTTATTTGTCTTAGAAAGAGTCCTAGAAAGAAAAAGCATTAATGTCAAGCAAACAATTTTTTGAAACAGACATTACAGGCAAGAAGAAACTAGAAATAGATATTGCAGGGTTGTGAACATACAGAGAGAACGTATGGTGCATTTGGTGGAATGTGAACTTGCCCAGAAACCCCATCCAAATCAAGCAACACATATTCATCTTCATCCTCCGCGTGATCATGGGACAATGAAGTAGCTGCCATTACCTGTACAAGTGAACAACTAAGGGCAAAAAGAAAAGGAAGTCCAAAGGCAAGAATGAGAAGCCAAAGTTTGGGTTCACACATCAAAAAAAATTGGGAACTAAGGGCCAATGAAGCTGGGTATTACATTGTAACTGCTGTACAGGCTCCAAATTCATGAAACCCATTAAATGAGTAAAACAAGAGCATGAGGTGAAAGTTGGAACAAACTGCTCCTAACATCACTGTAGTGGCCATCTCATTATTAATTAAGCAAAGGCTTAACACAGAAACTGATCAACTGATCATCAAGACTGATGCTTCCCATCACACAACTTTTTAAGCAACTTGGCAAAGTCCTCATAAGAAGCATGGTTTAACATATTGGCACCCCAAACAGCAGCAATTTGGATAGGTGACCTTTTCCAGAGGTGACGGCATCACCCCTGTTGAATGATAGAGTTAGTGTAGTCTCATTAGTCAAAGTGCAACCACTAAGACATATATTCTCCTAGTCATTTATTTTATCTTCACTCCCAAATAACAAGCAACTGGATGATAGTGCAGTTTCTTAAGTAAATCAATAGAGTTGACTATTTCACACTCAGGCCAAAGAGAAATGGCATAAACAAGATCCTTCTAAATAAAATTAAAATACAATCAGCACCCTTGTGGAAAGATCAGATGAAACCAATGTTATTTATCTTGTCCTGTACCGTGTACCAACCTCGAAATGGTACCAGACCACTGGCGTACCGTAATAGCCACCATTCCAGCCTGCTCCGGGCGGTACCATACCAGTCCATAATTATTTATTTATTTTTTTAAATTTCAAATAATGGTTTTTTGGATAATTAAACATGAATTGAGACTAAAATCATCAACTTTTATGTTTGGTGATTTGTTTTTAAGTTGTGAGGCTTTATTTTATATGTCCAATGTGATTTTTTGTTAAAAAATATTATTTAAGAAACTAACATATTATATTGCTTTTGGTAAGTTGGAAACATATCAGTATTCCTTTTTGAAAGTTTTACACTATTGATGCTTCAAAAACCCATTACCTTAATGATCTATTATAAATCTGAAGCCAAAAATAAAATCTGAGAAACCTAGGGAGGAAACTAAGAACTTTTTCCTTTTCCCTTTTGTGTGTTTTTTTTTGGGGTGAGTGAGGTTGGGGGCAAAATCATCTCAGGGTGAAATGTTCCATAGGTCTCTTCACTAGCAATCAAAGTGAAGGATAACAAAACGAATTAAACCATCACTGATGGCATCAAAAAATGAAAGCACGCACAAAACATTATAACATATGAGCAGAAAACCAAAAGAACTCAGATCAGAATCTCCAACCAAAAGACGGTACAGCAAGACACCTAACTCCTATTCAAAAGAACTGACTGCAACAAATAAATAAGAAGACAAAATCCATGATATTTGGCCTTCATACCAACGGCAGCGGTGAAGTTGGTAAGCTTATAATGCCCCACAAAGTAAGCCAAATCACGCAAAGTAGATCACTCAAAAAAAAAAAAAAAAAAAAGAAAGATGGAGCTTGAAAATCCGGCGCTAAATACATGTTCAAAAAGAAAAGTTAGGCAGTAGAGTTTGACCCCAATGAGACAACTTCACTTGAACCTAGTCCTGATTAAAAACATAGCCTTATACAGTCGTGTTTGGCACCGTAGAGTATGTCTTGAATTGGGATTTGAAAGCCATCTTTACTATAGTGAGCTAAGTTGATCTCCAATTCCAATTCAAACAATGAGATTCCACAATACAGCAGTGCCTAACAAAACGATTTAAGTTAATTATGATTGCTGGATACAATGAAACCTCTCCCATCTTTGACACCGATGAATAATTAACAAATATGAAGAAACAATAGTGTGTGGTACAAGGATCTCAGAATAATACAAACATCTTCCACCCCTCTGAGGAAATTAAGGATAGATAATGCAGTCTTTATCGACCATCGATCCACACTTAATGTCAATGAGTGTCACTACCAATGTACAATGAAGCTCGAGACACGCTCACAGCATCAAGCCCTTAACCAAAATGGCTAGCCCAACGAAAATGGTGTAAGAGTCAAAACAACTCTCCCACCACAACAGCACATGCTAAAACCACTTGAAACATGAAACACAGACACACATATACTAAAGCTAATTAAGTCCTCAACACTGCTTCCATGGGACCTGGGGAGACGTGTGAAAAAAAAGTGGCGCGTAGCAGGAAAATGGAAGCCAACCCCAACACACTGCACCATGTTTGGCATCAATACAAAGGGAAACCCAACTGCAACAAAACAGGAACACTTGGATTGTATCACGAAACCATTCTTTCTTTAGTGTGCCACTCTGCACGCAAGGAGTGCCATGCATGAGCGGAGCAAAAAACAATAAAGTGAACAAAACAGAAACAATGGTGAAATTTCCAAAACTCAACTAATTCACAAACCCATCACCTTTATACATGACATCAAAAATATCTCGAGATACATTTTAATTTGTTAAAAAAAACAAAAATAATTTTCAAATATCACCTTGAAGAAAAATTCATTCCTAATTGCCTCCCTTAATAAAGTGCAAATACTGGCTCCGACCTCTTCTCTGGTCTCTTTGGCTTGTTGTATTTTCCAATTAACTACAAGTGGATTGTTTAAGCACTCCAAAAAGAGAAACAAGTATTATGGAGGAACTCAACTTGACATGATGCACACATGGCACTAGATTCCCACAAACTAATAGTGATTTTATGAACCAAGATCAAATCGTAACTTTTGCAAGAGAAAAATCAGTAGCTTGCTTATTCTTAAACTAGTGCATGCCCGCGCCTTTGGGCACGGCTCAAATATTTTGGCATTTGAACTTCTATCCTTCACAAGGTTTGAGCAAAAAATAACTGTAAGTTGTCTCGACGTGTCTTTGTATTTTCTTCCTCTATACCCATTCTCAACTCTTCTTGCTGGATTTACAACTTTAGATTCTAAGTCCCACTCTACTATCTATTCCGTGGAGAAATGACAACTTAATGCTACATTTTTTTCGAATAACAGAAAATAAGTCCATTGATCACGTAGAAGTAGTCTTTTTAGAAGTCAAACATACTCCCTTATTGGTAGTCTCCCAAATAAAATTAAAATTTAACCGAGGCACCTATTCAACCGGAATGGAATCATAGTAAAATAACACACAGAAAATGGTCTGACCTCAAGCTATGAGAGTCTTCAACTTGTCAAATGCAGTTAAATTTGTTATTGGTGCATTAAGTAAATTGGTAGGACCCTAGCTACGCTTTCAAACCTTACGAATAAAAGCTAAGTCAAACCTTATGCATGCAATGTGTTGATCAAGCTAACATCACTGCATGTTGTTTAGTTGTTTTACCATCAATTTTCATTGTAGTGTGCAAAGAAACCATAACTGAAGATCGTTACACAAATTCATAACTCAAGAAGAAGTGGGAAGCCACCCCATGTAGTTATGTAGTTACTACTATCAAACATGAAACAATCCACACATGACACACCAAGCAAAAGTCATATATAACCTTGGTTCCAATTCCATAATCAAGAATTAGATCCAAAACAACATAGATAACTACATACATACCACACTCACCTATGTATGTCGTGCTAATGCTATTCCCGCATCTGTAATTATGCTAGTGTGTGTAATGGAGGAAGACTGAGTGATGTGCTAAATTCACTTGCATGATATTATATAGATATCGCATGTCGATGCCTTAATGCATGCCTTGAACACTTTGGTATCAATACGGCTCAAGTGTTTTTAGCAAAGTGTGGGCACTAACTAAAATAGTAAAAAAATATGCACAGAGAAAGCATGCCAAATACCTAGAAAACTACAAACAAATATAAAAAAAATGAAATCAGTCTTATTTCTACAGTCTACACCAAATCAACAGGCGAATCAATGAGCATAGAAACTCCTCGTACGTTCACGTATCCATATCGGACATGCGGAAAACCGCCAACGTGGCTTGTCTATTAGAATTTTATGTATTTGGAAAGGAACATGGCAGCAACAAAGTGGGACACTTGTGGGGATACCCCGTGTCCCTCGCGTGTCCCCACTTAAAAATATGTCAAATTTTATGGACACGCCCCGTAGTGTGTACCATACGTGTCCTCTCATATTCCTTGTCCTCACGTGTCCGACACGGATACAACGACCTCCTAGGAGTGTTCACGTTTCATAGGATGCTACACAACTAATTTCTAAACTAAGTCAATATGTGAGTAGAGCATCGAAATTCCTATTAAGTCATCGTATCCCTATTAGATACGCAGGGACACGCAGGAGACACACCCATGTGGTGTATCCATAAGAAATCTATATATTTTGAAGGGAACATAGTAGGATATTGATGGGGATACGACGTGTCCCCCGCATATTCCCGCCGCATCCCTCACATGTCCCCCTTTAAAAGTATGTTAAGATATAATGGACACACCGTGTGATGTGTACCGTACCTGTCCTCCGCGTGTCCGACACAGAGATGACAATCTCCTAGGATTGTTCTTGCTTCATAACATGCCACAAAGGTTATTTATAAATCAAACCAATATGCGAATCAATGTGCATAGAAACTCTAAGTGAAGTCGGCGAATCCATGTCAGAAATGCAAGGGCACGTCCACACATCGTGTCCACTACTTGGTACACAGTTTATTATATTGACATCCAAGAACAATCAAACTAAGATCCCATTCTCACGGATCACAACACTGACATTTTTGTTTCAAAGATATTCAAACTATAAAGAAATTTGGAAGGGCAAACTGTTTGATTAAGTTGTAGAAAAAAAATGAGAAGCGGATGAAACTAAATTATTGTTTCTCACAAGTCATTATCCACTTGTTCAACATGAGAGAGGATGTCGATCAATGTACATGATGTATACCTAAACTTATAGGAAATAACATATATGTAACCTGAAGGCGGAAAAAATACTTATGCAGCCAAAAATTGTGATGTTGTCCATGACTATTGAAAGAAGATAAACTCAGTAGGTGTTTAATTGGTCACGCGTGTAAAAAGTTTGAAGATGAACATATGAATTGAGAATTGAAGGCATTGAAATACGGTTACTGGTGCAGTCAAGTGCAAATAAAGGAAAAATAAGCAAGAATTTCACCAACTGAGAGAGCAATAAAAGTAAGGAACGAAGATTCTTACCCTTATGTCATTCCAAATTTATAGGCTTACATACATAGAAAAAAAGATCTTGAGAGAGTATGAGTATCTAGCACATCATCACTCAAAATACATATTTTTTCCAACAAATATAATCATCTCCCAATTAATTTAATCCTTAGTACTTTAAAAAAAATGCCTATTAAAATATCTTTATATACGAGTGATGATTCAGAAAATCTTTTAATGGCACGTTGTTCATCTTTCTATATATATATCATCCATCTAATTTATTCAGTGCATTTAAGGAAAATATAGCATCGAAGGACATCTAATTGATCTCTGCAACTTCATGGGAAAAAAAGCTACTAAAAGATTCTAAAATTTTTCTTTCTAAAAATTTCAATCAGAAGAAAACTTACACTTTCTAACTACAACCACCATGAATAACTCACAATCATAGGAAAATTTAGGCTCAATGAAAGCTGAAACCTTGTAAAGGCACTAAAGATTCCCTAAAACAACTCCAGAGAGAGAGAGAGAGAGAGAGAGAAAGGGGGGGGAGAACAGATGGGGGAAACCAAAAATCACTTATAGCACACGTCAGTTAAAATGATCACTTAGTAAAAGTTAACAGATAGGGGAAACCAAAAACAGATTTTTTAGAATGATTAAAATTAACTACTATTAGTTCGTATATAAGTAAATAAGTGTCCATTAGGGTAATTAACTGATAAAAGAACAAAATAACCATCTTTTAACAAAATGAAGTAAGCAAATAACCTTTCAAATATACTCTACCATAATCAAACTGTTACACATAATCGAAAAAATATGAAAGATAGCATTGCTAAAATACCATTCACCCATCAAACCTTAGCAATAGCAATGGCTCAAAATACCATTCACACATCAAACCTAGCAGCGATTCACACAAAAATACCTTCACACAAAAGTACCATTTTGTTGAACCAAGACTTCCTAAAATACCATTCAAAATAGCATTGCTAAAAAGAACAACTATTTTTCCAAAACATAATAGCAATGGGAGTGGCTCGAAATGGTATTTTTCCCAAATATAATAGCAATATCAATGGTATGAGCACATAATGTAAATGGTATATTGCTCAAAATGGTACCAAGAATAGCAATGGCAGTCCATGCAGGGCAAATAACTTGGCTTTAATTGGGGCCCCGTAAGTAGACGGTGGGATTGGTCCCGAGCAATAGTCGGCACGTTGGGAGTAATCCCAAAGACAGCCGGATAGCTCGGCTATCAATAAAAAATAGCAATGGCAGTAGCCCAAAATGGAAATAGAAAAAGAAGAACAGCAAACCCAGAACAATAGAAGAACCACATGGGTAGATGATTTGGAAAAGATGTGCAGAAGAACAATAGAAGAACTACAATAGAAGAACCCAGATTGTTTGCTCAATAAAATTTGGAGAAGACATTTGAAATATATAAAACATACGTGAGTGATGATTTTCGCTATCAACTGGAAATTTGCAATAGAAGAACCCAGATTGTTTGCCCCTTAACTGGAAATTTTCGCGATCAACATTGAACAGCTAGAACAATCTGAAAAATATAGAAGATGCATGAGTGATGATTCATCAGAATTCACACCAGAAGGGAGAAACTAGACTTGAAACTTACATGAGTGATGATTCGGAAAACCCAGAAACAGAGCAACAGAAGTCTGATGGTTTTGGGCGAGAGAACCCAAAAACGAAGGGAAGTATGATGGTTTTGGGGCGACAAAGAGAGAGGGGTGATCCGACGGTTATGAGCGGTATTGAAAAAAGGGTAAAATACACTAACATCCCCTGAGGTTTCTAATAATTGCAGAGATCTTTCTTGAGATTTTAAAAAATACAATCACCTTTCCTATTTTTAAAAGGGAGACTCTATCTAGATGGAGTTTTAATCCATTAAGTCCATCTCAAACTAAATTGTGAGAGAAAATTCTTTTGGTGCATAAATTTCAAAAATACCCTTCTAGTAAGACATACGATAACGTTATCTGTTTGTTAGATATAAAAATAATAATTTTATTAGATAAAATTATCTGTTAGTGTTTGTCAGTTACATTATCTATCATTTTTAACAGATATTTTAACAAATAATTTTATATGTTTTATTAGATCACTATATTTGTTAATATTTATCAATTAACATTTCTGTTGATTTAAGCAGATACCTTAACAAATAATGTTATCTCTTAGTTTTCAAAATAATAATGTTATCAGATAAAATTATATGTTTATTTTTCTAATTTGACTAATACATATATGAAACTAACATATAATGTTATCTGATTTGCCTATTAAAAAAATACCTTTATCTTTTAGTTATGAAACAATAATTTTATTAGATAAAGTTATCTGTTAGTGTTTATCAGTTAACATCATCTATTATTTTTAATAGATATCTTAACAAATAACATTATTTGTTAGTTTGTGAAGTAATTATCAGATAAAATTATCTCTTCACGTTCAGCGGCATATCTATTTGTAAAAGGACCTCCTAAATTAAAACTTCCCGAACCATAGACTCTGACTCATAAATTGAATTAACACGTCCTTAATGAGCCAAATCAGTCCAGATTTGTTCTTTTGACCAATTTTTCATAAAAAAAAATAATTTTATCTTTTAGTTTTGAAATGATAATTTTATTAGATAAAATTACCTGTTAGTGTTTACCATTTAACATTATCTATTACTTTTAATATATATCTTAACAAATAACGTTATTTATTAGTTTTCAAAATAATAATATTATCAGATTAAATTATCTCTTCTTGTTCAGGGGCAAATCCGTCTGTAAAAAGACCTCCTGCATTAAAACTTCTCAACCATAGACATTGACTCATAAATTAAATTAACATGTACTTAATGAGCCAAATCAGCCTAAATTTGTCTGTTTGACCAATTTTTCATTTTTAAAACTATTAGATCATTATATTCTACCCTTAGTTTTCATTAATTTCTGTTATTTTGTCTTAAAATTTGATTATTTCGTCCCTCCTTCACACTCACTCGCTTAATATTTTTTCAATGATTATTTTTGGAAAATATTTTTGATATTTGACATTTTTACTAGAAGTAAGTATCTCGTAAAAATAATAAATATGCCGTGAAAAAATTTATAACGTTAAAAAGACTAAAATGTGTTTCAGGGTATATCACAAGCATAAGGAAAAGATGAACTATTTTACATATATTACTTTTTTGGATTGGGGGCTTGACCAAGGAGGACTTGGGAGACCTGTTGTGTCTCAAGGCATAGCAGGGTTAGTTGTGCCCTCTAATGGGTATTATGAGTGTAAAAAATTGATTCGAATGTTCACCAAGTAGATGGACGCATAAATTAACTTATTGAAAAATGAATTAAATTGGATATCACTAAACCTAGTTAACAACTCACACTTGAACAAACTTATTTTCGATATAAAAAGAATTGAGTCCGAAAATAGTCCAATAATGCTATTAGTCATTGATATTCAATTGACTTTATTTTTGACAAAAGTATTTTACGTATTATTTTATAAGATTAACAGTTCAAATCATAGTTTTAAGTCACAATATTCGTTGGAGGGCAAAACCAATCTTGCTGTGCCACAAGCACACTACGGCCTCTGGCTCCAACCAAGAAACTGGGGGGCCTAGGCACTACCATCAGGGCCTGAGATGAGTAGTTTGCATTGGACGCTCAGCAGCAGCTTTTCAGATTTTGTTTTCTGAAAACATTACCTTATTTGACAAAGCTAGAAGGAAATAAGATGGCATTCAGGATAGAGTCAGAAATTTCACTACGCAGTGAATATGTATTTTAATTTTTTTTTAAAATATTTAGCTGGAACGAATTTATGTATTTTATAGGAATTTTTTTTTCTATATAATAATGGAAATTTTTTTTCCTTACAAGGGTGACCGTCTCTACTGACCCCCTCTGGTTTCATCTATGATGACATGTGAACCAATTCTCCATTCTATCATGATCTGAATACAATTTACATTCAAATGTGTAATCAAACCCTGGTCTACAATTGAGAGAGAGAGAGAGAGAGAGGGAGAGAGAGGAGAATAATAAATTAATTGAGAACTTTTGAGTGCTCCACGTTCACAGGGAGAATGTCACTATACCATGTATTGATTTGTGCCCATAATCACGTACCTATAACCATCTTTGCTTCCCCACATAGAACTTTTTATCTACACACAAACTACAACTTGCATTTTGAGAAAGCCTTCAAAGCTCTGCTTTTGAAAGATGCAAGTTTTGTTTAATCATTTTTTCCAGAATCACTTTCCTAGAATACTCTTCAGAGTTATTCAAAGAGCTTTTTAATCAAAATACTGTATTAACGTTTTTGAATTCTCGAAATATTTTTGTAAAATAAAAAAAGAGAGCATAAAATGGACCCGGTGAGCATTTTTGTTTTGAAAGCTATTTTCTGAAAATTGATTCTGGAAAGCATAACCAAACACACCCATCTGAAGATGCCTTTGAAGCAATGGGTTTCATGCACTTAACAGGGGAAGCCAATATATTTCTACCTAGAAAAAAGAACTAAAACCCTATCTTTGTGACGATGACTTTAGATTCGGTCTCCGGTAAAGTCCCAGGCTGCCGATTTGCTCCTGAGATCTGTTACAAACACAACCAGGAAAAGGGTTTGCATAAAAATTTTCCTCCAGCTTTTTTGATTCACCTGGCAGTCTAAAATATGGTGCTCCGAGCCTATCAGAGTGCAATCTCTTAACCTCTGATGAGAACTTTTCCCAGGAAATGACACCCTCATCCAATTCATCAACCAGTCTAACAAAATTCTCCCTGCAATTGGAAAATGGTTACATGTTAATGATCCACCTCTTGATTTAGAAAGGAAACGGGAAATATATACCCAAAAAAATTGTTCGCAAGAAACGTAAAAGTTGTGTTGTTAGCAATCTCACATGGTAGGACTTCCCAAATACCATTTACCCCATACATGTTAAGAAACAAGGATTTACATTGTCTATGTCCTTGGCATGGCAGTTAGATGAACTGAAACTCGACATTTAGACACATGCTTGCACACGATACTACTACTTGAGTCCATATAACAACATAACTTGACAGCACCTTATTCATTTTGATTAGGCCCCAAATCCAACATGGTAAATCCAGGGCTAGGATGCCACATTCTAAACACTTTCCTATGATGTTTTTTTTTTTTTTAAATTTTATGTTCGTGGCATTTCTGAGGAAGAACTGATGGCCTGAGAGAAGTACCTGTCTGGGTTAATAGTCTTTCGAAACCCTTCAAACCTCCGGTGCCCTTGCACTGCTTTTGCCATATTCCCATCATACGTGTAAACAAACACATCACTTTCCAATGCTATAATGTAATCCAAGGCAGCAAGACGATTCTGAAACTGCTTGAAAACCTGTAGCTCTTCTTTAGTTGCAAGAGTCGAATGTGAAAAAACATTTGGGAATTCAGAACGGAATGCGGTCATACTGTTACCGCCATAAATTTCTCCAGCGACTATGTATATTGTGGTGGTCGAAGGATACCCCATGGCCTTGAGGAATAAGGCTGCCTCCCTTGGGGACATAGGACACCCCCCTTCGAGCCGCCTTGCTCTGCTGTCTATTTCCTTTTCTTTCCAATGCTTGACATTGTACCTCATGATACGAAGCTTCTCAGCTTCTACTGCAGTTAGGTTATGGCTACAACCAGTAAATGCTAGCATATCTTTCTCATATCTACAAGGAAATAAATTGGTCGATACAGTTATTCTATCGAATATAGACACGGATACATAAGAGACAAGTCACGGTATGACTTCCAAAATAAGCGAGAACAAATAGATGTGTGGTTAAAGGGGGTACCTCAAATGGAGGGCGACAAACGGCTCACTATTATTTCTAAGCCTCTCCACTAGTGTCTGCCCGAGCTCCTCGATCTCTTCTGTGTATCGTAGAGCTTTGTAATTGGCTCGACACCTGAGCCTTTGCGTAGAGCTCGCGAGACCATTGTTAGCAAGTCGTGAATCAGTATGCGTAAACTTGATCACCTTGTGTTTTTTCAACAATTGGACCATCTCTCCTTTGTAATAACTAGCCTGCAAATTACAATAGAACGAAAATCATTCACGTTTATTGCAGGGCAATCTATATAAAATAAGCAAAATGCGTGTCTTGCATATTCGGTTTTCAATTATTTTCGTACCTTCGACCAGGAAGTGGGAGCCTTATGAAGGGGCTTGATTGTTGCGAGGCTTGGTGGCAAGGATTCGACGATGTCAATATCATCTTTCAAAACTTCAATGAAGTGCTTCCAATCGAAAATATCCTTAAAACCACTACACAAAAGAATTGAGAATGATCCATCGAGATATCATAATAGTAGTTTAATTATAAAAAGAAATGAAAGAACCAGAACCTTGGATCTGTCCAAAAGGACTCATGATCAAGAGATGGAAGAACCAAGGTGGCATTCATGATCTTCGCCACAGCAACCATATCACATATCTAAACATGAACAGGTGAAATAGTTTACTACAGAGTCAACTTTTTAAAGTGATGCTATACAAAGTTACAAACAATATTTTTATATAAAATGAATCTGTGGTTCATGGATTTGACGTTTCGGGTGCTACCCAAAACGTGAAATTGATATACTAAATTCATTTATTTTCATGAAATTATTTTTCAAATTTTAAGCATGAAAATAAATAGATAAAAATATGTTTTCTTTGTTTTCGATGGAATTAAACAAATATGTTAGGTTAGCCAATAATGAAGCTTACGCCTGTTCTCATTTGATTCAATCCACCATTGGCATGTACTAAGAGATACCCATTTGTTGCAGACCCTGCCCCTAACGAAGATGATTTAAGTGTGAATTAGTCAAACAATAAGGGACTAAATCTGAATTGCAAGAAAACACAGGGGAATGGCAAAAAGTGGAAACATACTTATTTGATTCCTTGGCCGACCAATGCATTGATAGTAGCTATTGCTATTTGGTTTTATCCATATTTCTGGTATCTGCAAAGAAAATAAAAAGGTAAATATAAGGGCAAAAAAGTAAGAAAGAAGAAAGAATAAAACCATTGGTGGAATGAGTTATAGCAATTTTAATGATCATAATTTTGGTCTTCCAATTTTCTGCTTCAATGTAATCCCTTTGTCCTGATTAGTAAATGTACCAAAGTTATTTGTGTGACTCCAGTGGCAGTAATTTGGTCAGTTTAGTCTTTTTCAATACTACTCTTACCTCAAGAAAGAAAAATTATAAATTACACCAGCATGTTACTTTTGTCCTTTTAGTTTCAGATTCCCTTTTTTTTCCCTTTGAGATATTCACATAAGACAAATGTGGGACTAATCTGCAAATAAATCAAGCCGTTCGTAATCAGTTTGAGGCTCGATTTGATAAAGTCTCGATATAATTTGATTCTTCTATCAAGCAGGCTGATTAAAATATAACTAAATATATTTTTAGGAGTCTATTAATAAAAATGGACTTTTTTGTATACATATAAATTATTTCACTCTTTCTATCAACCTAGAAAGAGTTTGTCCAAAGTTTTGTCTTAAATAATAATAGCACACTCAAAAAAGTGTAATTAGATATTATTAACCAAGTATCAAGTATATGGTCTCCTTACATAAATAACCAATCTGAATATTCATATTCGGTCACCATATAGGATAAAATTTATAGAAAATTTTCAAAAAAAATAGAAAGGACAAAAAAACATTTCAAATGAGTGAAAACAAGAATTGAAATATCCAGAAACATGAATTTATATTTAGAGATATCACAATCATGGAATTCATTTGTTAAATGACAAATTTGACCTTCACTCGCTCCCAAGAGTAAATAGACTTGGCTCCAAGGCTTAAAGTAGTTGCTCCCTAGGAAAAAATTGAATTGTTCTCATGGGTTAAATGACTTGCTCTACAAGATTAAAATACTCGCTCTCTAGAGTTAAAATACTCGTTCCCTAGGGTTAAAATACTAGCTCCCAATGGTTAGGTGACTTGTTCCAAAGGCTTAAGTGAATTACTTCACATGGGTAATTTGACTTGCTCTTATAGAAAATAAACTTGCACCCATACCTTAATGCATTGCTCTCTAAGAAAAAATTTGAGTTACTCTCATGAGTAAAATTACATGTTTACAATGTATTAATAGACTTGCTCTCACGGATATATAAATAGACTTGTTCTATATGTTAAAAAGAATTTGCTCCCAAACGCTTAAGTGATTTGCTCCTCATGGGTAAATTGACTTGCTCAAAGAGTAAACAAACTTGCTCCTTAAGCTTGAATGAGTTGCTCTTCAAGAAAAAATTGAGTTGATCTCATGAGTAACATGACTTGCTCTCAATAAGTTAAAAGACTTGCTCCCAAGGATTAAGTTTGTTTACCATTGCTAAAATGCTATATGCTAAAATGACTTAATCCCAAAGTTCTCGTTCCATATATATGAATAAAGTGATTTGCTTCAAAGTGTAAATTTACTTGCTCCAAAAAGTAAACTGACTTGTCCCATGGCTTTAAGGGTAAAATGGTCTCAATAAGTTTATTTTTCTATGTCTTTGATATTTTTTACATGATTTTATGCATTTTTAGTTTCAATATTTGTTCTTACTTAAAATGCGTTTTTGTCCTATTTATTTTCTAAAAATATTTCCTAAATTTATTCTAGTATATAAAGGGTAAAAAATAAGCACTGTCTCACTTTCCTTTCTTAAAATATTCACACAAAAAAGCCTCCAATTTTAAAAATAATATCGTCCAACCTGGCGTCAAGAAAGCAGAAAAGATAAGCATGGCACTAAGAAGGTACAAAACCAGTGGGAGGTCATAATTAAAAAAGGTAGGTTCTTCTTGTCATCCCTTCATAATTAAAAATGACCTTTAATGACCAAAAATAAGGAATATCTATGAAAATATTGGGTACTGATAAATAGGAACTGTATCTGTGTGCCCCTTTGATATTAGTAGATATATCCACAAAAACCAAAAGTAAATTTTAAATTTAAGTTATCAAAATTTTAAATAATTTAATTTATGTTTCTGTATTTGTATGTAGTTAAAATTGTGATTTTTCTTACACAGTATCTACATAAAATCATAAATAACATAAATGATCTAAATTTCTAAAAAGTTACTTTATATAAAGGAAGACATCACGTAATTTATCAACTTTTTAAAGCACTTTTAATGTTTCATATTCGTTTTTACAGAAATAGATTTAGACAAATAGCCAAGTACTCATATAGACAACACTATTGCACTAGGAAAATATAACATTCATTACCATTCGTTCATGTCTAGCAAAATGCTAAAACATTGGTGAGAGTTTTTCTTAAATCATTAATTTAGTTCGCCAGACAAGTGTTTTCACATATGTGTGTATATGTTGATCACGTGAAAGCAGTCAACATGAGAAGGTTGATTTGGAGACCAATTGACCCGGGAATGACAGCCTGGTAAGTTGATGGCCTTAGAAAGGCAGTCCTCATTGCTGTCCATCCGTGGAGGGAAGAAAAATGGAGTCTCGAATAGTTCAGGATAAGTTTTATTCAGATAAAGATGAAAAGTCCAACGCTGATTCAATTTAGAACGAGAAATTTGAGGTTAGATGAAACTCTAATTATAGAAGATAACTCTAGAGTCCAAATCGGCTTTATTTCATTAGTAGTCAATAAAAAAATAGTACAGATTCGATTATGATGAGGAATTAAAGTCCCAAGAGGATTGAGAAGATTAAGTTGGGAAATTTATAAATAGAGGTTCAGGTCTGTAGTGAAAAGTATGCATTAATACAGTAATAGAGGATATTAGCTTTGGTTTTAGAGAAATTATTAAGATCATAAGATATCAGAGTGTCTTTCTGCTATAACGGCGATGAGTCTTCTAATGATTTATTATCTTACAGATTACAAGCACAGAGAGAAAGCACTTTCTAGGATATATATTAATCTTCCAATTAAATTGAGAAAATCAACTCGTACTAGGTTTTTTGGTTTTACTTGGTTACAAAAGGTTTGCTGTCCCCACGGAATCCGTAATCCCCTGTTTGCTTTTTGAGAAAACAGATGAATGCAACCAAAAGATATTCAAGTCTCACCCACCACCTAGTAGACAAATTTCAATCAAATTAAGACCTTTTACTAACATTTAACTATTTTGATCACTAGAATTGGTCACAGGTATTCGCCAAATCCTTTTACGAAACTTTCCGTTGCCCTGTTTTCTTCTATTTTCCCAGATACCAAACGACAAATAGCGACACCAGACGATCCCTCAATCAAACCTGGTACTAGTTTTTTTTTTTTTGGTTTATTGGATTAAGAAATTAGCTGTTATGAGGTCGAAGCACAAATGTATCAACCAAATATCCTCTGGAATTCTCATCTATAGCCAATTAGAGAATTTTAACAAAATTTACACCTCGTACTACTTTTTCTGTCATTTGATTAGAAATTGTCTATCTGTCGATGAGAAAGAAAGAATGTGACAGAAATTTGAAACTTCAGCAACTACAGACTACAGAATTTCAATTCGCTGCAGGAATAATATCTAATCCTAAGCGTGCTCTATGATATTTTCGATTGCTAGAACTATGATTTTTGACTCTGGAAATGAAACATTTCCTTATATATGAGAAGAACTGGATTAAATTTCCTACTACATTTTTCGGTTGTTTAATCAAAACAAATGGCTTTATTTCCATTTCCTCTGTCTTCTCAGAAACCAAACAAGGAAAAAACAAAAGGAAAATCATAGGTAGAATACTTACTGGGTATTTCTCCAGTAATCGCTTGGGCACAGCAGAACCCGACGATCCTTCGAAATCAGAAACAGCCCTTTGAGCCATCACCCAATCATCCTTGAAAGTTTGGAGAATCAACAACCCTTTGCTCTCTCTCCTCTCACTTTCTCTCCCTACATTACAACCCATCATGAACGAAACCTTAACAAACACCGAAACCACCACCATCATAACTAGAGCACCGAAAATCGTCCGCCCAAAATTCCTTCCCGAAATTAAGGACTGCGCAATCGCACACGGACCCTTTTTGCGCAAAATTCGGATTATGTGGTGATGGTGGCATACGCCGCCGTGTCCGGCGGCGGCGGTGACAAAATTATCGTCGTCGTTAATTCCGTTCAGAATGTAGTAGTCAATGTCCTTCTCGGAGTCCATGAAATCGGCCAAGCGACGGCGGTGGGTGGTGGGCCCGTTGAGAGTTGGGGTGCTGTTGCAAGAGGAGTTGGTGGTGGTGCCGCCGCCGCTTGACATCGACGGGAAGCTTCTTCGTTTTTTTTTTGAAGGGGAACCGCTACTTTTGTATAATTAGAGGGTGTTGCCGTCTTTTGCTTTTGTTTTTGTTTTCTCTCCCTCCCCCCTCTCTCTCTCTCCCTCTCTCCAGTGTTTGGGCAAGGACGAGTATCCGAAATACAAGGCGAGAACAGAGGATAACCTCCTGAGATCTATGTTTGGGTTTATATATAGCGTGGTCTCCCTCCCTCTCATTCTCTCTCTAGAATATAGAGAGAGAGAGAGAGAGGAAGTGGTGCAGTCGTTTCTTTTTGACAGTAATGATTGGTGGACTTGGGTTGATTTGGGCAAATGCGCTTGCTGCTCTAGTCGAAAAGTTTTGGTCAATTCCGTCGAGGATGAATCCAATTCAAGGAATTTTACAGTTCAGGAGTCATTTTCACACTTTTTCTACTAGTATATGCTCATCGCTTTTTATTCTTATTTCGTGAAATCCAAAAACACGCAATTGACAGATAAATTCTTCAAGTTACATGATAATAACAAAAATTAAATCATGTTTATACAGAACACAAGTGTAAAAATGTTTTTCTTTTTCCTTTTGGTTTTATACACTTATTAAAGTGACGAATTAAATATGTTTGTAAAATATCACAAAAAACAGAAACAATAAGAAACAATTTTAATTCAATGGAAATGAGTTATGAAATAGCAGAGTCATGGAACCATCTTTATAAATATAAGAGGCATGAGATATTTAAGGTGTGAAGATCAAAATACCCTTAGGGTACCTAGGAGCATGTTATTTAATCACTTTGTGTAACATATTTAATTATTATAGAGCAAATCATTTAATTGTTCGGTACAATTTGATTCATCATCAAGTTTTAATTTGTTCTAATTACCTATGAGTAGGTCAGTTAATTATTTGATGCAAGACGGTAGGGATGAAAGAAAAAATCAAAGACCGAAAAAATAAAAAAAAAATCGATTGGAATATTCGATCCGTGATCGGTTCATAAGCCCCTTCGGCCAGTTTCAATTTTTTCTGAATGTTCGGTCTCGATTTTCACTAAATAACCCCGGAACGAATTGAGTGGAACCGAATGATATAATGTCCACTATTAGAACTGAATCGAACCGAGTTAGAGTATCGAATTGAACCGAAACATGTAAAAAACATAACCGATTTGAAGTGATTTCAAAGTTCCAACTAGAAATTTAAAAAAAAAAAGATTGAACCGAACCAACCCGAGCCGATTAGCCCAATCCAAAATCTCCAAAATTTTCAAAAAAACTAACTGGACCGAAGCACCCCGAACTGATTTTGATTGGGATCGGACATTACTTTTTTCATCCCGAATCAATCGATTCGGTCCGTCATTGCCGGAGAAACCGACCAGACTGAACCGATTCACCCCCTACAAGATGGTTAATCATCGGGTGCAAATTATATTGTCTTTTTAGAACAAGTTTTCTAATTACTTAGGAGCAAGTCATTTAATTATCAAGTGCAAATTTAGTATTTACTAATATTTAGGAGCAAATCAATTAATCATTTGTTGCAAAATGCTTAACTATCAGGTGCAAGTCTTGTAGTCTTTCTAGAGGAGGTTATATAATTATCAAGGAGCAAGTCGTTTAAACATATGTTGCAACTTGTTTAATCATCAGAAAGCAATTTATTTAAGTTTGTTGAAATTATCAAAATAAAATGAGTTTTTAGTATGGTGTTTTATCGAAAAAAATTTTGTTTGAGAAAATTTATTTTAGAGTATAGAGGTTCGTCCCACATTGCTTAGATGAAAAAAAGTTAAATGGTTTATATAAGGGAACATACTTATCAAGTTCACTTTAATAGCTTAGCTCATAGTTGCTTCACACTGTAATTAAGGTGCAAAGTCAGTATGCTTCGCACATACCCACACACCGGCACTCGAGCCTCGTGCGCGCACGCGTGAGCGTGGCAGTGGACTATGTGGCTATAATGTGGTGCTTTGATGGCACACTTTGCACTTAGAGCGAGGTGCCTAGTAGGCGTCATTTCTTATTGCGACTTGGCAGTAAGGTGAGGCTAACGTGACACACGCGTTGCGTACGTGTGGCGGTTGAGTCACACAGGGTGCGCCTGTTAGATTGGACGCGATTCATGATTCATACCCGTTTGGGTGAACCGATTGGGTGAGGGCATGTCTATACGCGAACAGGTACATCCTACATGATTGGGTGCATCTGAGCCCATAAATAGAGCCCAGATCACAGCCATTAAACACATTGAATTAATTAGAAAAACTCTCACTGCAGAAATAGTTTTCTTGTACTGTTAATTCATTACTCTACAGAAACGAATTTAACAGTCTCTTGGTTCATTTGTTTTTAATTTCTTGAATCGGTATTCTGTCTGTCTTTCGTTTGTGCGGACGCGAACAGAAGATCTTTCGGTTGGGCTTTGTTGTATCTTTGAAACATATCCGCTGCAATCCGGTGCACGCCAACTGGTGGGGATGAATACTATTTTTCAGAAAGCAACATTTGTAACGCGGCTTGAAATAAGTTCATCATACCCGTTCCATTTTCAAAGATTTCAGATTCTGTACCAACAAATTATTCAGTGCAAGTTGGTCATAATGCAAAGGCTGAAGTTGTCAATTTGCATATGAATTCTATGCCTTTGATATCTATTCACATGGCTTTATGTTTCAAGAAATTTTATAACTTCTTTCCACTGATTTATAATTATTTCTTGTCCTTTTTATTTTTTTATTGTTGATATTTTCCCAATTTGTTTTCGATTCTCAAGTGACAATCACTTAAAAATGTGAATGTGGCATTGGGTATCTATATACCTACAGCATGTAAATTTTTCTAACAAAAGAATGGCCGTTTTGGTTATTAAATTATTTATGGAGAGCCACTAGTTTGATATAAAAAAGCAATTGGTCAAAAGTGATATAAAATTTTATGGAATAAGCTTACTAACACATCAAGTTGAACATCAAAGTATACATTATGTTTACGTGACATATCATTAATTATAAGACAAAACGTAAAAGTGAATCTCTTAAATTTTAATATGTATTCAAATTAATAAATACCATATCGGCATAATATATAACTTGATGTACTTAACATTGCTCAATTTTATGCCAGCTTGAACTTGGAAGTTAAACTGTATCTCGCCTAAAGTATCTCACAAGTTTACTAGGACCCCTTGCTTTATTTAAATATAGTTATACTTTTTTTTACTTTTTAAACTATTATGTGTTTATTTTTTCTGTCCTTAGAATTAGTCAAATATCATTAGTCAAACTATCAAAATGTCAAATTCAGATTTTTTTTTTTAAAAAAAACCACTGCAACATAATTATCTCACGTCCAAAACAACTTATGTTGAAATTTTGTATGTTTTTTTTAGCAATGCTGTTAACACATCATTTTGTACATCAAAGTTACACAACTCATGAGATCCACTAATTTGAACACACACTTAAAATTTACGGGACCTGCTTTTACACTTTATACTTAAAAATGAAATGTCATATAGGTACGATGTACTATTTGATATACAATTTTTTGGGTTAGTAGATTTTTTTTTAAAAAATAAAAACTCTCGCAGGGGAGGGAACATATCTTCAACCTATATATATGAAATGTAAACATATATATCTTCATTGTTTTCCACGATCTTCTCCCAGGTTGTGTCTCTCATTTTTGTTTTACATGCGGAGATGTGGCTGCATGTCAAAGGGTTGAAGACTTTGGAAATGATAAAGAAGAAACACCAGATCAAAACTAGTTGTTACAAATGTACATGTGGGACTTTAATTCCAGGGTCGGCTTTGAAATATTTACTGTAAACGACTTAAAAAGATGGAGCGTTTATATACTTTTTTGACAAATATATATAAAAAATATACCTTCAAATAAGATCATCATAGTAAAAAATATACCTTCAAATAAGATCGTCATAGAGTTACAAAACATAAAATACTTATTTGATACTTCACAATTTACCTAATTTAATTTAAAACTTGAATACTTAAAGTTCGACCCACGTAATTTTATTTACTTTATTCATATTGTTGAGATTTTATAATTTTTTTTTAACATTTTGTAACATGTATATCGTTCATCACACAATTAACAAAATCCCCATATTGGGATGAAAATTTGCTATCTGCTTAAGGTAGCAAAATTTATGATTTTTTTACTCGTTTTCAATGAAAAGTAAAAAATATGAACATTGTCAGGAAATGAACCATTGATGTAAACAAATCATCTATTTTTTCGAAATATAAACTCCTTTCCAACTATTTGACCACTACTCGGAACTAAAAGAAAATTTAAAAAAAAAAATGTGACAGAAAGATAAAAAACATGCGAGAAAAGAAAAAGATCTACTTGGCAAAAAGTTTCGAAATTACAATTCGTGGAAAAAAAATATAAATGGAACAATTATCATCTGTACGTTACCATAGATAAATATTCTAAGTAATAAGTCGTTGGGTAGTCTGGTTCAGTGGCTAAAGTCTTTGTATGTAGTCTATATGATTTCGATTCGAGTCCTCCTCGAACTCACCACCCAAAGAACAAAAACGAGTGTCTTTACCGCGGAATTGGGGCCTTGTATATTGTGCACAGCAGAGCATGTTGTGAATCAAAACATTGGCCGAAAATTGTTCAGTCAGCAAATGACTGTTCCATCAGTGTTTTACGCGCCAAAAATTTTCGGTCAATGTTTGGGCGCATAGCAGGACCCCTTGTTCGCCTAACCGCTGCACTAGATGGGAGCTTTTGCCTATAATAACAGCTACCAGTCCAATATAGAGATGACATCATATAAAGGGTTGCGTGGATGACCTTGGCGATCTCCTATCTGATGTACTGTGCTGGGACAATCTAATTTATTAGGACCGGAGTTAGTTTAGGAAACCACATAGAAGATTAAGGTTATAAGAATGGTTGTTGACAGCTCAGAGTAGATAGAAAAATTCATACACAGCATTGTGTGGATGATCTTGGTGATCTCCTATCTAATGTATTGAGGTGGGAGAATCTAATTTCTTGGAACCGGATTTAGTTTAGGAAACCACAGAGAAGATTAAGGTTATTAAGTAATGCCTATAGACATCAGAGTAGATAGAAAAATTATGCTAATAAAGATAACGAGACCATTGACCTTCAATGTGGACGATCATTTTTTTTCTGAAGATCAAGTCAAGAAGAGTTATTACCTGATTTGGTAAGAAAGGAAACCTAACGCCAAGATACATCAGGTAGTTCTAGATCCTAGAGATCCTAGAGAGCATTGGAGAAGTTTCATATTGGCTAGCTCTGTTGTCTTAGCTCGATCGAGTTCACAATGTTTTTCATGTATTGATGTTGAATAAATACGTGGCATTGTCGACACATATCCTGAAGTGGAAAGACATTACATTGGATGAAGATACAATTTATGAAGAGAAACCTGTTCAGGTTCTCGACCACAGAGAGAAGAACTTGAAAGGCAAGACCATCCAGCAGGTCAAAGTTCTTTGACATCATCCGAATTTGGAAGAATCTACCTTAGAGCGGGAAGATGTGATGATAATTAATCATCCCGAGCTATTTTTTTCTGACTATTTTGTGTAATTTTGAAAATAGAATTCTTTAAGGGGATAACTTGTAATAATTCATAATTTTTAAATTAAATAAATAATAAAATTTCCATTTAGTAAAATGGAGATTATTAATATTGGATTTGTATTTTTAAATTAAAATTGGTTGAGAATCTTAATGGATGACGAGGATCGCAAGAGTGCATGAAAGTAAGAAGAGTGAGAAGCATCAGAGCATTTGTCCAATTCCTTCGTCTTATCCATAATTGTTCAATGAGATGTATCTCCTAGGAGTCTTGAATCACCATGGTCTGTCCCTTTTACTAGTCTTCATTTATCCAAATTCCCTTGGTTTCTTCCCCTTTCTTGGATTTCCACACCCGTTAATGGCGTTTTCTTTGAATCTCAGCCTAAAAATACCTTGCCATCTTTTTTCCTTATCAAGCAAACCAACGACAGAGAGAGATTTAGAGAGAAAAAGAGAGAGAGTGCTCACTATGGAGAGAGAAGAAGACGAAGGCCAAACCCTTGCCGAAAACACCACTTGAGTTTCGAGAACACACTATGAGGTAGGAGATTATACTTTTAGGTCGTAGATTAGGAAATCTTAAGATCAATCGCATGAGCATTAACTCTGTATTGCTACTATTCTGCAAACCCAGAGTGTGGACATCGGGCCGACAGTGACACCAGTTGTCAGGGTGGACAACTGGGTAGTTGATCGATCCAATTATTGGGTTGACGACTAGTTAGCATTTGACCTATTGAAAACTTAACCCAAACCCTCACATACCCTATCACATGCATACACTTTTATACTGTTGTGATGTTCCTGAATTCTTGAGAGACTCCTTGAGAGTAGGATTGCAAGTATTGACCATAAATTGCTTATATCATGATGTTGTTATGTTGGATTTGTGAATAGATAATGTTATGTCGTTGCCTATGACATGGATGAAAATCCTGTTAAGCCATATTAGAATGGTTATGTTGGTATGCCATATAATACTCGTTATGCTGTTTGTTTAATTTTGTTAGAAAATCTAGAGTTATACATTAGGAACACTAGTTTGAATGACACTAGGACAAGGCAAAGGAGGGTGTCGAGTACTGATTGTAAGTAGATCATGAATTCTGACACCTAAATAAGGAATGTTAATTTGTTTGGGTACCCCACAAGAACGATTTGATTGTTAGGGTTTGACCCAGTTACTATTTGCATACCCCAACTAGGAGAAGTTGGAGATGTATGACTGGGGGTAACTTTGGGGACGTTTGCGAAGGTAGTTCTAGTTTCCGAAGGGGTGATGATCGGTGTTATAGACATTCTTGAACTGGAAGGACAAGCAGTTAAGATTCATTGAGTTGTAGATGATTCGCCATGTCCGTTGTAAGATCTAGGTAAAGTGAGGTAGGATTGACTTGAGTGGATAATAGGAAATTTTGTCCTTGCAGGGTTGTCGGTAATATAGTTGGGTACATCACCTCAGATTACAAGCCCAAGGTATGTAAGGACTGGTCAATCTCAACTGAGAGCATTACGCTAGAGTTGATGGATATGATTTGGATTCTCAAAAAATACAAGATCCTAGAAACTTAAATGAAAGATCCATAATGAATTTATGTATTTAATTAGTTCCGCTAGCTATTTTATTTACTTTGATGATGCATATCTTGGATTTATTATTCGGGTATTATTTTCTACTGAATGTCACCACTTATGGTGAAATTTCTCTACCTCTGACGTTTTATGCCAGATAGAGAAGAGCAGATAGAAACCCACCCGAGCAGGAAGGGAAAGGCTATGAAGACAAAGGATACAGCGAGACCTGATTGCCCTACCCCTAGAGACTCTGCACTATATTTTAAATTCCTTATGTAAACCTGAAAGGGTATTTCAATAATTCCACATATATTTCCGTAAAGTTCTAATAAGATAAAGTTTGAAGTTTTTTTTAAACGTTTATTTAATTTAACAAAATTTTTAAAAAGAGTTATAATAACGTGTTGAGAAATAGGGACGTTACAATTTGAAGTGAAATTATAAATTATAAATTTTAGTAGAAGCAGGTACACATATTTATTATAACTGTTAAATTATGTTTAAACCATAACAAAAGCTAATAGTTTTACTATAAAGCTAAAAATTAGCTTTTCACTTGCTTCGAATCTAAAATGTGGTCCAAAAGTATTTCAAACTCAATTTCTCCAAAATTATATGTTAGACCATAATAGCGCTTTTAAGAATTCCTAGAATCTCAACATCTTCTGATAAGGATTTGTGACAAAGACTCACAAACTGTTTTCAGAAAATTAAATTCCAAAAGCTATTCTTAACATTTTTCATAAACACACACATAATTAATAAAATAAACATTTACCAATACATAAAAATGTTTGGGGTAGGCTATTCTAAATTGTAATAGATTTCTAGGCCGGGGCTTCAATTTGGTGTCTTGCCAACCTAGGAACCGTCTGTCCGTCTCGCCTAACCGAGATGTAATTTTTCGATGGTAATATAATTTGTTTCTTGCCGATAAAAAAAAGAATACATTTAACTAAAACTACATACTCTGTGAATAGGAGCACCGACACAAAAGGAGCATTTCCAAAGTAAGAAGTTACTAATTAAGATGAGCATGTCCTCAACGACAACACTTCTTCCACAAGAAAATAACCTAAGAATGTGACATTTCCCTTCATTTAGGGAAACCTCTATTTTGGCTTATTCTTTTAAAGATTTTCCTTTCGTTAATTTTGTGTCGATTTTTTAAAATTATTTATTTACCTTAACCAGGGGAATTAGAAATACAAAAATATAAATAAAAATTAAAAAAAGTTCGAAAAAGGACAAAAGTAAGCTAAAAGTCTATTTTTGTTAGAACCGTCTTTTCATCAAAGTCAAGTTTAATGGCTTACGATACCGAGTTAGTTAATTATAATGGTATTATCAATTATACTTTGCTCAATTTGAAGAAGTTTTTTGGGAAAATTATTTATATTGTATTCTTAATTTGATACATCAGCAGCAGCGGCAGCATTAATTAGAAATTAAGTTGCTTATACATTTTTATCACTTAGGCTGGATAAATTAGTTTTCTTAATTTAGAAGTAGTACAACCACAAGAACTGAAAGAACGAACGAACCAAGTAATACATAACCTTTTCTACAAAATCCTAGCACCTGAAAATAGTTTCCGGCAGGAATGGAGCTAGAGGGGATCAAGAAACGAAAAAACCTCTATTATTATATAGAATTTTTTTTTCCTTATGAATTATATAAGCTCGCTCTTGCTAAATATATATTTAAAAAATATATTTTTTATTCTCGAATACATATTCATCGATGCGTAGTGAAATTTCTGGCTCCGTCCATAATTTCCGGATTAGGAGATGATAGGAATAATATGATTTGCTTGTTCATATATTAATCTAAACAGCATACGTCAGTAAAGGCTTAATTGTTCTTTGGGTCCTTGGAAAATACACCAAATTTCAATATTGTCCTTACGGAATTTTAAGAGTCAATTCTATCATCATAGATTTTGACGGATTTCAAAGTTGACGTGGTAAACAATTAATCATACGCAGTTGAGCATAGGGATGGCAATTTGTACCGAACCGATGGTTACCCGAACCGAACTGCTTAATTTTTCCCGAACCGTAACCGTTTTTTTCCCCGTTGGTGTGGATATGGTATGGACGGATGAATACCCGTTCGGGTTCGGTTCGGTTATGGTTAGCAGAATAACCGAACCGAATAACCGAACCGAACCGAACCCGAACCGAACCGAAAATAACGTCATTATATATATATATATATACACACACACATGTATATGTATGTATGTATGTATGTATGTATGTATATTATAAACATATATATATATATACACATGTATATGTATGTATATATGTATGTATGTATGTATGTATATTATAAACATACATATATATATATATTATAATATATATTGAAGGATGAGAGAGAGAGAGGGATTTAGAGAGAGAGTGATTCGGTTCGGTTCGGATCGGTTCGGTTCGGATAATTAATAACTGAACCATTCGGTTAACCGTTCGGTTCGGGGAATAACCGAACCCCGTTTGGTTCGGTTATGGAATATTCTCTCTCCCTCCGTTCAGTTATCGGTTCGGTTTCGGTTCGGGTATTTTGTCTTCGGTTCGGGTTCGGTTATCCGAATAACCGAACCGAACCGGTCCGTTGCCATCCCTAGAACTTGAGCAGGATCAAGGAGTATCACAGTTTTTTTTTTGCTCCGCAAAGGAAAATTCTATTTATTTTTTTTTTATAACCGAGGTATCTGGATGACTTGGGATTAATTTGGAGTTTGGAGGAATCCTTACCTAAAGTACCGACTAATCTTTGGGGTCCTAGAGGTAACGACTGGGCATAGCCTCCAGTGAACCCAAATATTAAGTTGCTGAGTTTTGACCGCAAGATGTTTGGGTTAATTTACAGCTCATCTGCTCTACAGGACGGAGCCAGAAATTTCACTACGCAGGGGCGAGCCTACTATTTGAATTTTTTTTTTCAAAATATTTAGCAGGGGCGAGGCTATATACTTTATAAGAAATATTTTTTCTATATATAATAATAGAGGTTTTTTTTTTCCTTACAGGAGCGACTGCCCCTACTGGTCCCTCTTTGACTTCATCCGACTACCACTCAAAAAGTTCTATTAATTTCAAGAAGGTTACAAAGATTAAAGGGAGCTCAAGAAATAGAAGGCATCACTATAGAAAGCGCCGAATCTCAACTATGTTGGCACGCCAGCTCCCGACTATGTTGCCATTTTTTAAGTAAAATTGTACACAAAAATCCTTTTGTTATCGAACGTTCAAATTCATAACATTGTATCAGTTTTACCCATTTTAGTACATAAATTAATTAAAGGAGGCACTTGTTTTACTTAACTTTATTTTTATTTTTGGCTTGTAGAATAGGGACTTTGTTAGCGTTACAATATGAACGAGTTTCAATCAAATTTAAGTCAAAATTTTGATTTGTTCCTCTTTAAAACAAATTCATCTGAACTTACAAGAAATGATGACATTTTAGACATTTCAAGCATAGGTAAACAACTAACTGAGTATGCTTTAATACTTGTACATTTATATTTAATAAATTAATTAATTGGTTTTGCTGTTCAAAAAAAAAATTATATAAACACACCATATGTGTGTGTGTGTGTGTCCCGACATGGTATGTCAATGGCTGCTTACGAACGGCCTATCAATGAGTACGATGTATACATGTCAAATCACGGTGAGATGAAAAGGAAGTCCATGAAATGACATGTGATTGTCAAAAAAAGGCATGCTGAACGCCTGAACGGCTTATGAAGGTGCTCGATGCTGGCATGTCAAGACAATTTAAGATAGAATGGATGGGCACAACATATAAATATATTACCAGCAAAAAAAGGCATGCAAGGAAAAACAGTATATATATGTATGTATGTATGTATGTATGTATGTATGTATGTGGGCGTGTGTATACCTGCAAGAAATGTGCAGGTATATATATGCTGGCGTGCCGTGAAGTAGTTGGGCATGAAGTCAACAAACGGTGTTGTGCTTTGACGTTGAAATTCGTTTTGGCTAAAAATGTACAGATTTGGTAAAAGAAATTAGATTTCAACTACACAGTTGGAGAAGTTGTTTGGAAGGTCTCATATGCATCAGCACCTACTTATCATTAAATGTCCTTAGCAACAGAACTTTTGTGTACACACTGCTATTAATTACTACTGTTAATGGACAAGAACTCAACAACTAGTAAATACAAAACTCTCCTGCAAAAAAAAAAAAAAAAAAAAAAAAGAAAAAGAAAAGAAAAAGAGTTCCTTTTATGTAAGACATCCTAATTTATCCTTGGTTTTATGTGAAAGTATTGATTATCTAACTCAAACTCGCGTGAAAAACGGAGAAAAAGTTTCTTTGATGTCCTAGTTTATCCTTGTTTAAAGATGTGAAATCTTTGATGTCCTTGTAGATTCTTGCGTATAGGACTCAAAAAAAAAAAGGTTTGCATTTGAACTTAAAAAAAAAACGAAAAGCGGCTAAACTATATATGAATAGTATTTTTATTAGTCTTTTCTCTCGTTGATTTTGTAAGCATATTCATCAAACATTTTGCATATAGATGTGATGAGATCATGACAGCGATATTAGAATTAAAATAATTTGTTTGGCGACTTAGTCTAAAATGAAATACTAAAATTTATTAAATTAATGAACCACCAGCAATCGTTAGCGGGTAGCTAGCATGATTATAACTTTGTGTCTCCAACAAGACAATTTGTTTGATTATATATTTTTTCTTTATTCAATTTGATTCGTTAAGTAAAGTCGGCCAATAGAGGCTGACAAAAGTAATAAAACAATAAAACAATAAAATATATATAAATTAATATTTATTGAAGGATGGTGATATTTTGACGCTCCTAATTCATGATAATTTGCAAGTTTGTCATTTTATATGTAAACAAGTACTAGGAATATTTAGACTAAACGTCACTCGTGTAATTTCAAATTAACTTGTAAATTTACATAAGCAAGACCCACTATTTTGTTATGCATTATCGTACAATAGAAAGAGTATAAGATGAGAATGTCGATCAGATCATGGTTGGGCAAATCAAATAATTAGATTCCTCGAAGTTTAATGATTGATGGCTTTGTCGTGCTAACTCGTCAATGTTCCCCACACGAAGCCAGGTGTAAAGGTTCTCGAAGATTTTGTTAATAAAATACGAATTATTTAGGTGAAATCTACATTTATTATGAGTATAGTGTAAGATTTTCGATATATTTTTAGACATGTACGTACAACCACTATTTTGTTATTCTTAAGTGGAAGAGAAAGGCCAGTAATACATATTTCAAAAGCAGTAGTAAATTTGTTATACCTTTTTCGCAATAAAAATAAAATATAATTATCACACCCGTCTTGATGCAGCTCTCTTTCTAAAAAAAGAACTTTTTAATTACCATATGTGGTGGGATATGCAAGGGCCAAGGCAATGAGCCTTTGGCAAATATACACGTTTGACCCATCTGTACTGGAATTGAGGCGGGTCAGGTCGAGGATTTGATCTAATCGTATTGGGCTGTGAGGTTTGACAAGGTTGTCTGGCGTGCCATAGGCTTTGCTGAGTGCCGCCGAGGGCATGATACATATCACCTGGGACATGAACTTCACAACTCATGATGTTCGGTTGTGCCGCCGAGGGCACGATACTTGACATGGCTAGGTGGTGATGTATCCCCCACATTGCAGGTGGTTGCTCGGGTAAATGTGGGGGCAAAACAGTTATAGGACATGCACACATATTTGTCCAATTTGCACGGACGTGGGGCACGTGGCAGAAGCGCTGTGATTCGTGGTTTACAACAAGACATTTTTGGCTGGTGCTCTTGGTAATCTGTTGCGGGTTCTCTCTATAAATATTCCAAGAATAATACACTCTTAGCTATGCGCATACTTCACTCAAGCTTTCAAGTTACTTTTGCTCTCTTCTCAAAAGCCAACTTAAGTATTGGATTGCCCATTGGATACCCAACTTCGGTCAACACTAATTTAGATTGAGTATTTTGCAGCAAGTCAGAGGGTGCACAAAGAATTCAACGAGAAGTAACAAGGTGAGATTCTAGGTTTCAGAATTTGATGGCTATGTTGATTATCAGGGGGGTTCAAAGACTGATTGGCATGGCCACCAAATTGAATAGATTTATCAGCCGGTTGTCCGACAAATGTCGATCGTTCTTTGAGCTCCTCAAGAAGTGCACCTAAAAAGGCTTCAAATAGAGTCTGAAGTGTGACCGAGCACTTTAGGAATTGAAGAAATACCTATCGTCGGCACCATGAAGGTAGGGATCACCTCCCTATCTCCTATACCAACAAGACTATGGGAAGTGCCGAGACTCGGTACCTCCCCTTGCAGAAACTCGCGATGGCTCTGCCCTCAGCATTGAGAAGTTGGCACCGTACTTCCAGGTGCACACGATCATCATGCTAACTAAGCACCCATTAACAACTCCCATCTACAAAGCTGGCCTATCCAACAAGATTTCGAAGTAGGTTGTGGAGTTGGCTAATTTTGATATCCAATATCAACCAAGGAGAACAATCAAAGGCCAAGTCTTGGTAGACTTCTCAGCAAAATTCACACGCCGACGATACTAGGAGCCGAGACCTTAGCTAGCCGACACTGGACATTGAAAGCTCTTGCATGGCAATCTCTGAAAAGTCTACGTTGATGAGGCCTCCAACAACCATGTACTAGGAGTAGGGATAGTGATGATCTCCCCAAGTGGGGTTTTGCATGAGCATACCATCAAGATAAGTTTCACAGCCTCCAACAACGAGGTCGAATATGAAACTTTGCTGGCAATGCTCCATATTGCTGAGGGTATATGAGTCAAAGATTTGGAGGCTTTTAGTGACTCCTAGTTGGTGGTCAACCAACTGTCTTGAGAATATGAAGCACGAGATGACGGGATGTCCAAGTATGTGGAGGAAGTTAAAAGGTTGACCACTCGGTTTAGATAGTTCAACCTCAAACAAGCTGCAAGGGAACAAAATGTACATGTTGACGCCCTCGCAGGGCTGACATCGACACTGGGAGCAGAGGAAAATTTCGTGGATATTGTTCCCAGACCAAGCACCAAGGATGAAAGAGTTTCCGACGAGTGAAAAAACATTAGACATTCCATCTTCTGAAACCAACCATTTTGATGTTATTTGACGTACAATAAGTTCAACAAGTGCATTACATTACACTCGGTCCTAACTGGATGGATCCAATCGTAGCATACCTCAGAGATGATGTCCCACCGGAGGACCGAAGGGAGGCACACAAGATAGTCCATATAATGGCCCAATATTAGGTGGGCCCATGTCCTAAGCTTTATCGGAGGTCGTTTTCCAGACCATACCTTCTCTATGTATATCAAGAACAGACTGAAGCAGTCCTCCAAGAGCACCATGCCAAAAGTTGTGGCTATCACTTAGGAGGAAGGTCACTAGTGCATCGAGTACTAACATAAGGGTACTGGTGGCCGAACATGAAGAAGGATGCAGAGTGTGACCCATGTCAGAGGTTTTAACCCCTTCTTCACCAACTTATCGAATAGCTCAACCATTTTTCAAACCCTTGGCCGTTCGCCCAATGGGGGCTTGACATCGTCGAAAAATTTATAATAGCACTAGGGGGCATCAAATTCCTTATTATGACCCCTGACTACTTTACAAAGTGGGTCCCTCTAGTTACTATTGAAGATCGAGATGTGAAAAGATTTGTGTGGAGAAACATTGTCTCCAGGCTTGGCGTTCCCTAAGTCTTCATCTCAGATAGTGTGACTCAGTTCGTGAGGGACCTCTTTAAGGTTTTCTATGTCGAGCACATGATTCGGCTCTTCGATTCCACTACTTCTTATCCACAATGCAATGGGCAAGCTGAGGCTTCCGGCAAAACAATCCTAGGTGGAATAAAGAAGATGCTACTAGCAGCCAAGGGAAGATGGGCCAATAAGGAAAGGAAAATCATAAGATAATAGCTAGGTCCGATTGTACCTTCACTCCAAGTTTCACCATTTTGGTAAAAGCCTCCTTCAGGTTCTTTGACAGTTGCTCAGTATCCTTCGCTAGAAGAATTCCCTCAAAAGTGCAAGATAATGATGCTTTGTTGCATCCACTAGGTCCTTGACCATGAAAAAGATCGCTGAGCATTAAAGAGGGGACAAATTTCTTCTGTAATGACACGGTGGGGCCCCGCATCCCTCTCATAGTCGTCGGTGGGAGTTTTGTGGATAGAGGGGGGATCATCACTATTCCTCCCTTGAGTTGGGGGAAGGTTTCCTTCTTGACCCTTAACTTTTTGTCCGATTGACTTTCGCAGACAATTTCTCTCATCATCTTCTTTGTGACTCAATTTGGCTTGTTGCTCGCTCTGGCTTGGGGGGGGCCTGGAGCAAGCGGTTCTAACTGTCAAATCTAGTGTTTGATCATTTTCTTTCCTCAACATTTTTATTGTGACCTCTTCAAACATGTCTTAGGTGGGTGTCATTGACGCTTCAAAGAGGAGAGGGACTATAACCTGAGGATATAAGAGAATATACTTTAATAACAGTATCAGGGGTAGGTTGGTCCCTTAGATCTCAGAGGATACCAAGCGGAAGCTGAAGTGGGATCTGACTACTGGACTTGTTAGGGTAGAAACTCAGTATTCAATGGGCTATTTTGGGTTGTTCGAAGCGTTCTCTTAGCCACTTGTACTAGCACTCCTATTATTGTCGGTTCGTCCCTTCAATAATTGATAAGTCCGAGTGTACCCTAATAACCGAGGGCACCTTCTCTCTCTCCTCAGTATCGATAATGCTCGATTAGTCGTTCTTGTACGACTTTTTTCTTCAAACGGTTTACTAATCGGGCTCTTGAACAAGGAACAAGCTATTAGAAACAGAACTTTTTGAGATGTGAAAAATGAAAACAAGACGGCTGAGTCTATTGGTTGCCCTATAAGTTCCACTACGCAGTACGTCCTCTCTTCACCATTGGCAAATTTTAATTCTCCTCTTAAGGTGATGAACTCGTTGGCGTACTTTTTAGAGTCCAAAATTTTTCTAGTTAGCTTCTTCTTTTGGTTTAGCAAGAAAGGTATTTCCTCTGGGAGCTCGGTCTGTACTTACAAAGTAAATACCAAAAAATTCTTGCATCTCGAATGGAATGCCGAATTTTCCTTTAGCTTGACGATCCCCATTACTATATGGTATAAGTTAATGGACAGTTGGGAGGTTATGTGGCTCAATGTTGATAGTTTCCTAAGGAAATAGTAGAGGGGGAACAACACCCCTCCCTTTACTATCAGCATTAGTGGCATGATAATCTGCCATCTTCGATCTAGAGCTCCTCACCTGACCTAACTAGATCTACGAACACACCATTTAGTATGTTTTAGGCCTCACCGAATTTAGCTAGACTCTTGGCATCTGTGAAGAATTTCATGTATTTTGTCTTCTCGACATCTGATTTCTCAAAAGAAAAGCTTGACTTTGACTCATTTGTGCCGGACGTCAGCACTTGCGCAGAGTCAACTTTAGGCTCGGACATCCTGTTGTTCATGATTGACGTAAGAAATAGAAAAACTACGTCATCGAAGGTTTGGTCTAAAGCTAGCAGGGTTCGGCTATATGCCAAGACCCTGGATGAGTTATTGAGGCTAATGTGATAGCACCATGGCTATTACTTTGAAGGTTTTCTCAAAAATCAAGAAATTGTGTAAAACACATTCAAATAATCGAAAAAGAAGACAATTTACGATTCACAATGGGTAAAGGGATCGATTTCAATACCTGGATAAGGAGAACAAGACTAGATCATTGCGAATCGAAGTTGAGAAGACGAAGATTGAAAGAGAACAAGGATGCAATAAAGCTTCAACTTTTGAGAGAGAATGGACACGTGTGTTTCTCTTTCTAAAACCCGCGTCTTATACTTTTCCACATTTTTCAAAAATATATGCGCGGGAAGACAAAAAGGTTTGCTCCCACCGTTGGATGCATGACGCGTGGCACGATCTGGGGAGAGCCGACTCATGTGGGTGATCGCTTTCGCCGCTAATAGTTTTCTTGAAATTCGGGTTGGTACAACCAATTAGATGACACCACATAGATCACATATGTTAGTGCACATCATCAAGCTTTGGCCATGCTCAGTTCAATTTGTCTCATCAACCAGCATCGAGACTATTATGGTCGGCAAGATATGCAAGGCAGTGGGCCTTTAGCCCATACACACGTTCGACTCATCTGTGTTGGTATTGAGCTAAGCTAGGCCCATGATTTGATTTGCTCATATTGGGTCGTGAGATTTGACAAGGCCGTCTGGAGTGCCATAAGAATTTTTCGAGCACACGACTCCAGACCAGGCTAAAACTACTCTATGGTCGCCATATCACCTTAGGATATGAACTTGACAACTCATGTTGTTCGGTCGTGCTACCAAGGTCACTATGCTCAGCACGACCAGGCGATGACACATCCCCATGTTGTGGGTGATTACTTCAGTAAACGTAGGAGCAAAGCACTTATAGGACATGTGGACATGTTTGTTCGATTTGGCAGACGTGGAGCATGTGGCGGAAGCACCGTGATTCGCATTCACGACACAACATTTTCAGCCGGTGCTCTTGGCAGTATGTTGGGGGTTCTCTTTATAAATACTTTAGGGGTACTTCACTTTCAAGTACATGTATACTCTCACTCAAGCTTTCAAATTTCTTTTGCTCACTTTTCAGAAGCTAACTTACGTATCGGGGGCCCGTTAGAAACCCAATTTCGATCTGCACTAATTTAGATTGAGTGTTTTGCAGCAAATCGAATAGTGCGCAAAGAATTCAACGAGAAGTATCCGTGTGGGATTCTAGGTAGGCTCCACACCATCTCATTAAATTTAGTGATTATGATTCATGATTTAATTAGCTATTATTGACAATGTGCCCCTTGAGTAAGAAAAGTAATAAAAAAAATTGAAGTTTAAAAATTCTTTAGAATACACTTATTGTTCGTGACTCTCTAAATTGTCACATTGTCATCGAAGCTAAATTTGACCTAAGATTTTACTATCTTTCTTGAAAATCCTCCGAGTATTTTTCAGTACAAGAAAATATATTTTTCCAGTATGTAGGGCGGGCCCTCCATAAAAATTGATTGTTGGGCTTCATATCATAACTGAATGTCTCTTGATATTATTGGAGATGGACTTGGGTCCTTCTTGTGTATTACACAAAGCATAACGTATTGTGTATTAAAATGATACCGTTTTGACATACAAAATACTGATCGAATAGTTGCACACTAAACGAATAATTTTCGAGCAAAGTTTGTGTGCCAAAATAATATCGTTTTAGTGCGCAACACAACATATTGTGCGCAATGCTCAGCAGGCTCTTCCATTCCTATTGGTGATGGTTTTATTCGACCTAATTTTATTGCTAAATTATTTTCTAATTTTTACATTTCATTCTATTAGTTTTGCGTCTCATTTTTATGAATTACTAGTTCGTTTTGACGAAATGAATCATAAAATTAAAAATAAACAAGACTTCAAATAAGTCTAGAAAAATTTAGAAAAATTAAAAATGAGTATGTTTCAATTTATTTTAATTATTATTTTTTCATAATTTTTTAATTTTAGGTGTTCAATAATCTACCTAACAATTGACTCAAAACTTACATAAGCAAAATTCTTTTCAAGAAAGATAAAAAAGTAATCGGAAAAGAAATATATTATCCGATAAAAAAAGAAATATATTCCAAATTAGTCGACATACAGTTAGAAAATAAACATGAGTGGAATGCTAATCTAAATAGATAATTGTGGGGTATTGGTATAGCAAAGTGTATTGAAAAACATAGGACATTCACAAAGTTTGTAAGAAGTTTATAAACATAATAGTACTAATGTGTGCAAGGGCGGACCCAGGAATGAAATTCGGGGGTGGCGAAATTTAAACACGTATATGTTTTAAGTTAATTTTTCATAACACAAAAAAAAAATTCACATGTTATAAGGTTGATCTTATCTAAAAATCATATCAAAATATACATATCCTATAAACAAGAAAAAAAATACAACATTAATTAATATTAAAAAATTAATAATCAATAATTAAAATATAGTAATTAGTAATCACATAACCAACACCCAGTAATAAAAAAAAGTCCCTACATCACACTCTTTTTCTTGGCAAGCACTAAAATAACAAAAGAATTGGTGTGTGATCCTGAGATGTCGCCACGTGGTCCTCCAATACTCTCTATCACTATATATTCATTTATGTGAGACTTAATATTAAATGTAAGAACACTCATATGAATGTGTAGTGATTAAAATTGTTGAGACATCACATGAAGTGTTCTAATACCACTAAATAATTACTTGTAATATGATAATTAAAAAAATTAAAAAATTAGAATTTTGAAAATTGGGGGTGGCATGTGCCACTCGCCCCCTCCATAAGGGTCCGCCCCTGAATGTGTGTTTTGGTTTCATTTTTTTTGACGACATTATTTATTCGCTAACCACTGTCTTTGGATTATTCTTCATCGATGATTTTTTTCCCTAGTACAAATTTTTCCAGCATTATAAATTTTATAGTGTTCGCTAAGTTATATCGTTAAAATATGAAAATGACAGGCCCCTAATTTAATCTGTTCGTATTAATTTGGTACTTGACTTGTTCTTTAAGTTTTCGAAAGCCTGTTCATAGTTTCCCTTGTAGATTAATTTAAGTCACAATTTGTGGCCGAATTATATGAACACTTCCCCTTTTAAGGTTTCTTCATGCGATGGTTTTTTCTTGTTGTTTATTTTTATGTGAAAACCCACCCTAATATCCCGCTAAGGTGTGCAGTATTGATGGGTGGGTCTCACAATGGACCTATGGTCACTTATTATGTACTCTTCAATTCTAACACATGTGCACGTTATAATGCTCTCTCCCTTTAGAACCAAAACAATTGAAAATTTATGAAATGTTATTTTTCTTGTATTTTTTTAGAGATGTGCACCCCCACTACTTCGGGGAGGGATCCCTGCGGAGAGTCTCAAAGGAGATGGAAAGCTACTAAAACACGTCTTGTGATTGCATTTCTATTGAATTAGAAATTGAACAAATATTTTTTCCAAGTTTAAAATTAATATTTATGATTTAGTTGCATGTATTTGTGGTTCTACTAATTTAAGTGAATCATGATCATTGATTTTGTGTCATGATCCATATCGATGTAGGGAGAATCAGTGCGGTCGGTCAGTCCAACTCACTAAGCCCTCCAATTTAAACAGTTTTAGGATTTATTATAACCGTCCAAAAGTAATACTATCTTATAAGGTACTTAGAATACGTGAAGGCATGAACAAAAACAATAATGAAATTCAAAAGACGTGCAACTTACACTTGTTATAAACTTACTTTAGTTATAGTATACATCCTAAATATGTACAACATCTAGAGACTACATGACACATGGCCTAACAGCTACTCAACAAGTGTACTAAGTACAACCAACATAACCAGCCTCACACAAAGTGAACAAAAGTAGGGTACCTCTACTCGCTTCTTTCTAGGTACTCACTTTAAAGTCCAAATGGTTGGCCTTCTTGATTCACGAGAGGCTCGGAATTCATCCCCGATCATGTTCCTAAATAGGGTCCCATGTGCATAACGTTATTCCAAAGAGAAATCTATGTTACTCCATGATAAACCCAAGTAAAATATTCAAAACTAACTTCTGGACAACATACTAGTTCAACTGGATGAAGTAGTACATTGTCGATATTGTGGGTAGCTCATCCGGTTGAGTTGGTCCTGTTAGCAAAACTACTATTGTAGCAGTTCAGGTGCTTCCTCAACCTCTAAATATTCCAACAAAACCAAAAAATTCCTTTCAAAACTTTAAAATCAATCTCTATTCAACTCAATACTAAGAGACTAAGGCCATAAGAAGTAGAAACAAGAACCAATTCACTTACTTGAGGTGATTTCCAACAAAACCAAGAGCCCAAGCTTGAAGATGATGAACTCCCTGGAGCAAGCTGGTCTTCTCTCTCTATCTCTCTCATAATACTCTATAAGTTTCGTAAGCCTGAAAGAAGAATTAGAGAGGAGCTCTCCATAGCTTATCTGACATTGGGAAGGAACAAGGAGGAGGTGGCACCCAAGCTCCTTGGTGTCACTCCATCAAGGAGTCTCCTAATGACTTAACCAAATCCTCTAACGTATATATCTGTTATATTAGCTTCAATTGGAAATTAATTGGATGCTTCTCAACCCATGTTCTTAAGTCACAACCACTCTCTTAAATCGTGCAACACACATACATTGTTCGAATAAACACCATTAATCTTAACACGTACTCTAATATATTCTAAGACCATTTCTTAATTGCCAATTAAAATTCAAATCACATGTGAATTAACCAAATTAATTCTAATTATGCCCTTAATTGCTTAATTTTGGGTCAGGGTCACACATTCTTTCCACCTTAAGAAGTTTGCACGCTCAAACTTAAATGCAGGTGTCCTAATTGATACACAACCATAGTGAATTGACATTCCAAAACTTAATAAGGTAAAGATTGTAACTCACTCGAATAACTCCGGATATTTCAATCTCTGGCTACTTCCTTCTCCCACAATGCTTCTCCCATCGATTGGTTCTCCCATCAAACCTTGACCAACCAAATATCCTTGTTCTTCAATTGTTTAACACGTGTGTCTAAATCCAAAGTGGTCGTTCCTCATAACACAAGTGCTCCTTTAGCTGCATTAGTAGTTGATCCAAAATATGGGTTGGATCTGATACATACTTCTTCAATATAGATATATAAAAAAACATTATGTATATTGACCAACTTCGGTGTCAAAGCCAACTAATATTCCACTGGTCCAACTATTTCAATCACCTCAAAAAGTCTAAAATACCTCGGGTTAGGCTTACCTTCTTCCTAAACCGTATTATTCCCCTTTTTGGTGGTATCTTAAGGAATATTGAGTCCCCTTCTTGGAATTCAAGCTTTCATTAGTTTGCATATGCATAACTCTTCTGGCAATCTTAGGCCACCTTTAGTCTGTCCTGAATTTATTTTACTTTCATTTCCTGAACAATTTATGGCCCCGTAGGCTCAACATCACCCACCACTGACCAATAAGATGGTGATCTACATTTTTGATCGTACAACGTCTCAAAAGGTGTCATGTCCAAACTGGCCTGAAAACTCTTCTTATAAGTAAATTCTGCCAACGACAAGTGTTCCTCCCAGTTGCCTTGGAACTCGAGCGCACATTCCCGTAATAAATCTTCTAATGTCTGGATAGTCATCTTAGACTGCCCATCTTTTTGGGAATGGAAGGTTGTACTAAAGTTCAACTTGATACCTATGGCCTTCTGAAGAGATAACTAAAATCTAGAAACAAACCTTGTATCCCCGTTCGAAGTAATGGACCCTGGTGCCCTATGCGGCCTGATAATTTTCTTTACATACAAATTTGCCATATGGTCCACAGAATAGGTGTTCTTGATTGCCAAGAAATGTGCTGAGTTCATTAGACAATCAACAATTACCCAAATAGAGTTGTTCCCTTTCAACATTTGATTAAATCCCACAATGTAGTCCGTGGTAATGTCCTCATATTTTTATTTAGGTATTGGGAAAGGTTGCAACAGTGCAGCCGACTTTTTTTGTATAGCTTTAACTTGTTAACATTGCAAGCACTGACTTTTGATGAGAATGGTTTTAAAAGCTTGTCTCCGTTCACTATGGGCTTCCTTCAGTCGGCAATGGTTGTCAATCTGGCTCATGAGATAGTCAATATCGGTGAGATTCGCCAGCATTAGATCTTCAAACAGTCGACTTTGGTGATCCAAGCCTAGCTTGAATGAGGTGATGGCGATTGGCGGGTCGCATCCCTGGATCTCGTTAAAGAGTTCCCAATACCGGGTAGCATACTAGCGAAGGGACTCATTTGCTGACTTTCTTAGAGCCAATAGGGAGTCGACTTCTTTTTTCACTTGTTTCTCGTCATGAACCGAGTGAGGAAGGTGAGGTAGAGGTGCTTGAAGGAGGGAATGGACCTCTTTGGTAGTTTGTCGAACCATAGTAGACCAAACTCTCCCAAGCTGGAGGGGAAGAGTTCATACATGAGTGGCGTCTTTGGTTACAGGACATCACTTGCCTGAAATGTAGCACATGAAGGTAGGCAGATGTCTACGGGTCATACTTGGTGAATTTTTGTGGACTAGAGCCAGGCAGAGGACGGACTTCGTCAATTTTCCTGGTGAACGAGGAGGACATGAGTTGGTTGTTTATGATGTCACATTGGGACCTTATCTTCCGAACCCCCTGCTCGGCCGTGCCTTTGCGTCTACTGACGAGTTGATGTCGAAGGTTTTAATCTCTGTGATACCGAGGGGATTGTTCCCGACGGTAGCGACGCCAAAGGTAACGATCATTTGCCCATCGTTCTTTCTATCCAGCTGAGTTTCATGAGTGGGGGTGATGCCTGATGCTGTGGTTGGTGGAGAGAAGGAATTGGTGCTACTAACAGACAGGACCTCTACCCGCTTGTGGATCGAAACTCGTTGGACTGGGGGCTTGTTGCCAGAGCGATGCTCGGGAGGGGGAGAGCGAACTCTCTATTGGTCCCTTGTCCCCTCGTGACGTTCTGCCTTGCCATTGTGTCACAGGCGTTCCAAGGTCGAGCACTTTCGATGCTCTCTTTTCTCGAGCTAGCGTGTTCGGATACACCTCTAGTGCAAGGCTTGTGACGCTTCCCCATATTTGAGGGGCCTGATCGCCACCTTCAGTTGTGCGACCTCCTCCCTTACCAGCTGGAGGAGCTTATCCTTTTCTGCCAGTTGAGCTTCCAAGCGCTCAACGTACGTTCGATCATGAAGCTCGGTGGAGGTTTCAACAGGTGGAGCTAACAGAGGAGGCGGCAGAGTTGTCGGGTCAACGGACCCAATACCCAATGTTGCCTTCCCACCTTGACTGGGTTGTCTTGATCATTCTTCTGATTGGAGATTTTTGTCATAGAGTTGAATTTGAAAGGGTCTTGGAAAGGTAGGAATGAGAAGTGAGGTGAGACGTCAAGTGGACTCTCCCACTATGGTCACCAAAATGTGGAGTTTTGAATCCATGAATCGGACTTCTTGCCGGAGCTTCGTGAACTTTTTGCTAGAGAGGAAAAACACTCAACAATAAGTTAGTACCGACATGGGTAAGATCTCTGGTAGGTACTCCAACGATGAAGTTAGCTTTTAATGAGGGTAGAAAGCAACTTGAAAGTTCTTTAGTGGATAGTGTATGTACCTAAAGATAGGAGGCCCTTGGAGTACTTGTTTGAGGTTTCAGGTGAGAATGTCGCATCGTGGTTCAGGATTAACGACGTTGTTTTCACGTGGCCCACATCAGTGTGGATCGGACAAGCACGTCTCCATGTCCAGTAACTTCCTTCCCCATGTCCGTTCATGTAACTTTTCGCAACGTGGGGAACACGTCTCCACGTGGCCGTGCAGAGAGTAAAGTCTTCAATCTCAGGATTGGAGGTTATGACTTTGAAGAGTTCATGCTCAAGAACGAACGACGACTAGGCAGGGGTTTGGTTGGACCGTGAATGTTAGGCTATTGGCACAGATCGGTGCACGCCCGACAGCTTTGTGGAGCCATTGACCAAGCGCTAATAAAATTGTTCTTGGGCCTAGTCCGGCTCGAGCCCAGCATAGATGGGTTGAGAGTGATAGTGGGCCTTCGGTCCATTATTGTGTGAATCCAGCCTACTACACACGTTGTACTTCCAAATGAGTATATGCGATGCTTGTGAAATTTTAAATTGAAGATGAAATGAATAAAATAAATTACATACTTGAAACTTTTATTAAATGCTCGGGATTTTGTTATTATGAATTATTAAAATCAGGTCCTTACAAATTCAATTTGTAGCAAGAGGTTTATGGTTTAATGAAATTTTAACTACAGAGAATAATAATTTGATGAGTCTAAATAATACTCGTCATATTCACCTAGAAGGAGTTCAGTTCGAATATTTTATTAACAATTTGACTTTTCAATTGAGCTATTAGCTTTGCCTCGCCCAAAAGAATGTGTTACGTGTTCTGCATGCAAAATTTGTCGCATTACGTGCATAACACAAAGTTATTACTAATATTCTGTTAATGTAAAATCTCAAACCATGATTCATTGAATGGAGTTGAGTTGATCATATCACAATGGGACCCAGTCTCTTAAGCATCTCAAGTCAACACTTGGGAATGGGGTAGGTGTAAAGTTCCCCTCTGGGCCAAATGAAGATTTGGCCATGAGGTTCTACATAATAATTAAAAACAAAGTCTTTAATCGAAATAATTGATCCAGTTGGTTATACTCCCTTTTATTGATTCACATTGAAAAGACAATCAGAAAGCAATGTTTTAAGAAACAAAATTTAAATATTATTGAATGAAAAAACAATATATGGGACGATATATAATGTCGCTTGGCTATACTAACATGTGGTATGAGATTTGTATTAAAAAAAAAAATTACAACATCAGGGTAAATACTCTCGTAAGTTATTTTTCATTTTGCTATTAAAAAATGACAAAATCATATCTTGGCACCAATCTTTCAGTTTACATGAAATGAATTTAATTTCGTATTCTAAATGTGAGATTACATCGAAACAGAACCAATGCGGCACAATACAATTACTACTTTTTGATGTAATATTCTAACAACTGAAATAATAATTTTAACAAAATCATTAATTGATCAGTATCAACGCATGAACTTACACTAAGCAATCATTTAGTAAGAAGATGACTAAGTTTTCTTAGTAATTTTATTTCAATAGTGTTTGGTTTATTACTGCAATACAAGATAATCAAATCAGATGATTTGCTAAAAACGTTACGGCATGAGCAATTTCATGTGGTTTAGGTCTTCTTCGGACTATCACGTTTTGCCCACTTTCATGCCAATGTGTCGGTTGTCGGTGGATGTTAACTTTTGGCAATGAACATAACGTCTCACCACATTTAGATTAGTAGCTTTACAATTCCAAAGTCAAGGTTATTGTCACTAGAATAACTCCAAAAACTACAAAAAAATTGTTGGAGTATTTTTATTATTTAATATCATATGATATAAATTCGTCACATCCAATTTTTTTAGTTATTAACAAATTAAATAGCAACTTTTTGGTATTAAGATAGTTTGAGTTAAGCGTAGATACTGTCTCGTCCCGAAATCTCTTTGACTCAAATTTTGGTGACGCACAGGCCTGGCCCAAGGAGTAGGCTCACCAGGCCACTGCCATAGGCCCCCCAAGAAATTGTTCAAAATTAGGACGCCCAAGTTTGGTTCTTTAAAAAAATACCCTAAAATTAATTGCCCCTAACTATGTAAGGCCCAACTAGAAAGAAAGACCCAAATAATTATTTGGAGCCCAACTATCGAATTTGAAAGAATAAAAAGAATAGGCTAGTGTTTCATGCACCTTTTTAAGTAAACCCCCGTTAAGAAGAAAAATCAATTCTTTTGATCCCCAATGGTATGTAAGCCCAGTTAATTTTTTTGAGCCCCATTATTATGTAAGCCTAATTCGTTCTTATTGGTCTAGCAATAGTTTTATATTCAAAGAAAACCAATTGGCAAAGCATTTTTTTTAGCTCTTTTTTTATTTAATCGATAAAATTTCATATAATAATTTTTTTTTTAAATTTGGTATATAAAATGAGCACTACAATTATGAAAAACCTTAGTCACATTTTAGTTTCTTAAATATATCATAAAATAGACCAATCATTTATTTAACCTAATTGTAAATTTATCGATAAAAAAATAAATTGTAGAATCTACGTGTCTCTGACATGATATTTTTATTAGATAATATATGAATTTCAAAATTTATGAGACAATACGTTTTATCTTAATAGTACGATAAAAAGTTATGAAAATATGAAGCCCTCGTTCTAAAATTTTGACTAGGGTCCCTAAAACTCGGGGCAACCCTGATGAGACAGAAGAAAATTTTGAGTTTAAATGCACCAGTATTTGAAATAGGTTTAACCGTTGAGATATCGATTTTTGTTAAATATAGAGTTACCACCTAACATAGAGTTTCGGCGTGTTAAGTCACCTACTAGAGTTATTTTCGACATAATTACCTTTAAAAAGTAATTGAAAATTCTTTTGTAGAAAACTTGATTTCATATGGAAAATGGTTCCTTTGAAAATTGGTCTCTGAAAACTTGAGATGGGTTCGAGAGTTTATTAATAAGTAGAGAAGGTGTTAGGCACACTTCACTCTTTCGATACTCATTTTTTGAAATTAACATATAGAGGATCTAAATGGAGACATGGAAAGCGCAAAGCCTATGCATCAACTTTTGCACTTTTAATTAATTCAACACCTTTAGAAATATCAGGGTTAATATGGTACAAATATAAATGCCATTGTGATAATCGTTCACGAAAATACAACATGCAAGTTGGCTATGCCAAACTATTCAATGTTATATCTTGACTTTGAATGCTAAATATTCAACTCGGTGATATTTTAAAATTCAAAGATTACCAGGATAAAACTAGTTAACATGGAAAGTTTGTGTTGTCAATGCATTATGGTTACTATCCATATTATTTAGTCTCTAGGCAATATCCATACCACATACTATTATCATCAAAACTGTTATAATGAAATCCGAAGGATGTATTTGGCACATGTTGGCGATGCCCTACTGAAAACACGTTTGACATCGCTTCCTCGAATCAAGGACCTGTAAGAGAAAACAAGGACACAGGTGTGGTACCGGCCAACACCCCTCTGAGTAAGAGATCAATATGGGAAAGTTGAATGTAAATTTTTAACTTTGATATAGTATTTTGACATACATATTGGGTCGGGAATTGAGACTCAACTTTTGAAACTCAACTTTTGATAATTCTGCATGAATGAAGTAATTGAGATTTGTGAGGTTTGTACGTTTTATTATGTTAAAAATCGAGGACGTGACAGTTTTTCCTTAAATATTGAATTCAGTTCAGCAATGAGATGCTATCACACGCTTATATGTTGTCGATCTCGTGCGGATTGAGCCGACCTAAGAAGGAAATTTCAGTAAATAGCCGACCTATGAAAAGTGGTTGATTTAACGATCGACTTGAGAAACGGGATTGCAAACCTAAAGAAGGCGGTTAGTCTTGAGTTTGAGAAACAATGAAATTTTGAATATCTTGGGATAAGGTTCTAATCAGATATGGACGATGAGTCCTAGGCCGATTCAATGTAGAATGAGAAATTTTAGGTTGCATCGAACTCTAACGATAGACGATAATTTTCTACGGAGTCCATGTCAGTTTTATCTCGTTAGTGAAAAATCAAAAATAGTTCTAATGAAGTATTAGAATCTCGAGAGAATTGGGAAGATTGAGTAAGAAATTCTATAAATAAAGGTGCAGATGGTAAAATGTGAGGATAGAGCCAGAGGGGAGTAGGGGCAGTCACTCTTGCAAGAAAAAAAACCTCCATTATTATATAGGAAATAAAAAAATCTATAAAGTATATAGGCTCGTTCTTGTTAAATATTTTAGAAAAAAATTTAAATAATAGTGACTCGCCCTTGCTAAATGTTTTGGAAAAAGAATTCAAATAGTAGTGATCTTAAATATTAATTTCTATATATTAAAGATTAGGGTAAATTGCACTGACCTCCCCTGAGATTTCTGACAATTGCAGCCACCTCCCCTGTGGTTTCGGAAAATGCACTGACCTCCCCTGCTTTAGAAACTATTATACATTTTCCCCCCTCCCGTTAGTTTCTGTTAAGGAGGAGTTAGTTTTTGCTGATGTCAGCAATGAACTTTTTCTTAATGCCAAAAGTACCCCTGCTGGTGGCTATATAAAGCAATAAAACCTCTCTTGAGCTTTCTTGGCACTGACCTCACTTACTACAGAGCAAATGTAAGTATTTTTTTTTTAAGTTAATTTTTATTGCAAATACATTAGTTTAATTTTTATTATAAATACATTAGTTGTTTAATTTTTTGTGGTGATGTAATTTATTTATTATTATTTTTTTTACAGTTATGGACATGTCGTCTAGTACTAGTAGCGTCATTAGGGCTCGGAACAAAATATGTCATTGCGGAGCAAATGCCATTCTTAGGGTGACAAATAATGAGAAAAACAAAGGAAAACTTTACCATGCATGCCCTTATAAAGAATGTGCGATGTGGGAATGGTGCAAAACAGAAAATGCTAGTGTTTGGACTTCTCAACCGATGAATGTGCCGCCAATCGAAGTTGAAAAACTAAAAAAATATTAACTAATTTGAAAAAAATTTAGAAAAGATAAAAGTAATTAAAAATAGTATCAATTTTGATTTTTTTTGTCTTTAATATTTTTTTTTAGTTTTTGGACATAATTTTACACTTTTTAAATTCGTTTCGTCAAGACGAACTAATAATCTATAAAAATTAAGACAAAACTGGGACGCCAAATTTTTGTAAATTATTGATTTGTTTCGACAAGTAATTTGATAAAAGTAAAAGAATATGAATTAAATTTTAAAAAAATTGAGTTTTTTTAAACTTATTTTTCGTCTTTAGTGAACTTCTTAAACATAATTTTAAACTTTTTATATTCTTTTCGTTAAGACGAACCAATAATTTACAAAACAATTAAGGCAAAATAGACAAATACAAAAAACTTAAACAAAGACAAAAAAAATTACAAATAAAAAAATTAGGTCGAATTAAGCGTAAAGAGTTGGTTTTATTTTGTTTGGCTTCTTTAAGATTTTTATGTGATATAAATTATAACAGAAACATTTTAAGTGTGGGACTTGCTACTTTCTCCAAAAAAAGTATCAAAATTTAATTTTTTTATTATTTTTTTTCATTTCCTAACAATAGAATAGGAAAAAAATAATAATAAATTGGAGTTAAACATTACTCAGACTTGCTTTTGTAAAAAAAAAAAAAATTATTCTAAAAAAATAATAAAATTCATGAGTTAAAAAATTCATCAGATGTATTTTTTAAAACCATAGGGGAGGTCTTTGCAATTATTAGAAATCTCAGGGGAGGTCAGTGCATTTTATCCCACAGTGACAAATACTCCTCAGAATAGTCAAAGGGTAAAATAGACATTTCAGGACCAAAATTAACACCGTAGGCTTTAATTTCACGGCAGGGGGGAAAGAGGATAATAGTTTCAAAAGTAAGGGAGGTCAGTGCATTTTCTCAAACCACAGGGGAGGTCCCTGTAATTGTCAGAAACCTCAGGGGAGGTCAGTGCATTTTATGATATAACAAAAAATAAAATTAGAAGGTTATACTTATATTTTGGCCCCCCAGTGTAGTAGGGCCCCTTTGGTATTGGTCCTTGATTAAAAAAAAAAAAAGGCACACAAATTATTTGCTCCCAATACTTTTCCAAACAAGGCCCAATAAAATATTTTGAGCCCAATTATTTAGATTTAAAAATAACAAAAATGAGAAAAGGCATTGTAGCCCTAATTTTGATTTCTTACAAAAAGAAGAACGGCGAAAGAAAAACGAACGGAAGAAGTGAAAAAAAAAGAAAGAAAAGAAGAACAGAAGAATTAGGGATTCATGAAACCATGAAGGTTATCAATTGATTCGTCTGAATTCCGAAGGAAGAACAGTTAGGGATACAAGCTCAGGCATGAGCAAAAAGGTATTCAAGTCTCAATTTTCTACCCAAGATGCTATAAATGTGTTCCAAGCCCCAACTACCGAATTGTATAAGGGGTCCCGTAACTCCCTTGTCCCCAAGGGCCCCAACTCCCCTTCTAAAGTTCTAGTAAATTAAACCTATTAACTGGATCTAATGCTTTTACTCTTGATGGATTTTCAGCCTAGAAGAAAGTAAATGATGGCAAGAAATCTACTTTTCTAGCTCATATAGAACAAATCTTAATTCCATTTGTAGACGTGATGTTCGCAAATGTACTGATTTGTTGAACCAAGGCTTACATTTGGACATATTTGTTCAGCAACAAACTACAGTTCAAATTGGAGAAATCATTTGTATTTGAAGATCACAATAGATTCTGTTAAATATCTCACATTCCACAAATACGCTCTAAGAGGCCGTGATGAAAGGTTGGCTTCTTCCAATAGAGGAAATTGTGTTGATTTGATAAAGTTATTGGGTTCTTGTAATCAAGATGTCCATGCAATTGTACTACACAATGCTCCTCAAAATGCTTCCTATCATCCAGGTCAAACCCAAAGAGAGATTATTAGTATTTTTCCTGATAAAATACAATAATTCATTCTTGAGGAGATCAATGGAGGGAAATATTATATTTTTGTAGACGAATCTCAAGATGAGTCTAAAAGAGAGCAAATGGTTATTGTTCTAAGTTTGTTGATAATGATGGGTTTGTACTTTGACATAATTCATGTATTGAACACTGCTTTAGCAAATTTGAAAAAATAAATATGTATTGTTCTTACTCGTCATAACCTTAGTGTTCAAAGTATTCGCGGTCAAGGATACGATAGTGCTAGTAACATGCGTGGAAGATGGAACGGATTGTAGGCTTTATTTTTGAAAGAGTGTCCATTTGCTTATTATATTCATTGCTTTGCTCATCAACTCCAATTAGCATTGGTTGCAGCCATTAAAGAGGTTATACGTGTGAGTCAGTTTATTTTTTATTTGACTCTTGCGGAAAATATAATTAGTTTCTTTCCTAAAAGAAATGATACATTTAGAGGTATTCAAGCTGCAGAACTTGCAAAAAAGCTAACTATTGACAATAATGATGATGATGAGGAGGAGGAGGAGAAGGAGGAGGAGGAGGAAGAAGAATTTGAGATGGGTAAAGAAAAAAAATTAAATTCGTACTTTGAAAGAAGTTGGAGACACGAGATGGGGTTCTCATTTCGGTTCTATTTCTAGTTTAATGGATTTGTTCAGTGCAACTTGTTTAGTGTTCAAAGACATCATCAATGATTCAAAAATCACTAGTAAACAATGTTATGAATCTAATAGAGTTTATGATGCCATTACCTCTTTTGAATTTGTGTTCATCTTGCATTTGGTGAGGAAGGACATAAAGTTCACTGATGATCTTTGTCAAGCTCTACATTGTCAATCCAAAGACATATCGAATGCAATGCATCTAGTGACCATAACAAAAAAGTAAATCCAAAAATTTAAGAAAGATTGATGGGTTCCTCTCTTAGAGAAAGTTATCATATTTTGTGAGAAACGTTAGATAAATGTTTCTAATATGATTGCTCTTTATACAGTTAGTTGAGATCATGTTCAAAAAGATAATATCAACATTGAGCATCATTTTCGGGTTAAAGTTTTTACATATATAATCGATTCACAATTGCACGAGTTAAACAACAATTTAAAGAAGATATAATGTAGTTGCTCGTTCTTAGTTTATCTTTAGATCTCGAGATGACTGTAGATCATTCAACGTTGGAGATGCTTGCAAGTTTGCAGAGAAGCATTATTCTAAAAATTTCACAGAGTAAGAAAAACTGCATTTGTTATTTTAGTTGGAAAATTATAAGCTTGATATTTCTAATCATCTGAAGTTTCAGAATCTATCAACGATTTATAAGTTGAGTGAAGTATTGGTGAAAACAAGGAAGTCCACGATATATCTTTTGGTTTTCAAGTTGATTTGACTCATATTAACTTCATCAGTTTCGACGGTTACAATGGAACGTACATTTTCAACTATGAAAGTGTGAACACCAGACTCCGCAACAAGATGGAGGGTGAACTTTTAGCAATTTTCTTGATCACTTACATAGAGAAGAATATTGGAAGAGGGTTTGACCGATTTTATCATCAATATTTTTAGTGACATGAAGGAGCGTCGAGTCCAATTTAAAATGCCTTATTTGACTAGATAGGTTGAGGTGAGTCGTTACTGCTTTTGCAATATATTACTTTATGAAAAGCTTATTATTTAAGCATGTAGTATTTTTACTTTTTGTACTCTTTTAAGTTTTATTGCTCGGTTGAGTGTTTCTGAAATGATTTTGAAAAAAAAAACTCTAAGGTGTTGTTTGATGTAAGTATTTCATAAAAAATTTAGGAGTTAAATTTTTTTGGCATTTTCAAGGTGTTCTCTCTCTCTCTCTCTCTCTCTCTCTCTCTCTCTCTCTCTCTCTCTCTCTCTCTCTCTCTCTCTTTATAGAGAAATAAATATTGTTTGGGAAAAAATTTTCTAAACAAGTTTTCAAAAACTTTCTAATTTTTTTTGGGATATAGCCAAATGAACACAGCCTTAATGTATTTTCTTTAAAATTTGGTATGTATTTTTTTGGTCTCAAAGATATATTCATCCCTATAGAGTGAAAAAATTTATGATTCCATCCTTGATAAAACGTACACATAAACTCATAACTAGAACTATTTAATTAGGGAGATTCTTGTGATCCTTACTCTGACTTCTGCCACATTAGCGGAGGATTCTTTAACGATTTTCTATCTTGCATATAGATTCAAGAGAAAGAAAAAAAATTTCTGCTAATTATTGAGATATTTATTTTTTATTAGATTGAGAAAATCACCTATTACAGTATGCTTTTAAAATAATATAGGTGTGATTTGAAGGGCAAAAAATGATAAAAATTTGTAGTGCATTCGTAAAAAATTATAAATTTATTTAAAAAATAGTGTGAAAATTATTTCCCTTCACCATTTCTCATCTACTAAATCGTAGCCGAGAAATCCGATTTCTCTTTGTTTGGAATCATTTATCATCAAATCACCCACGTGGAATGACAGTCCCTATTTTTTTTGTACGGATAGTGATATTAGTTTGAGTTTAAAATATACAGCGATTGATAGAGAAACAAATGGTTAGAGCAAGTGCAGCAATTCATAGGTAAATTTCCTACTCAACAGTGCATTTATAAATTTAGCTAGTCATTTTTTCTTTTAAAAGTGCAACAACACTATCTATTTTAGCTATTATCTATTAAAATATGTATTATTCTACTTTTTTACTTTTCTTTTTCTTTTTTTTATTCTTTGAAAAAAGAGAGAAAATGTTTTCGAGGAGAGAGAAATTATTAAAAAATGCAATTGCTGGTGAACAGTTCTTAGGCATATTTGGCTATGTACTGTAGCAAAAGTTAGTTTACCTCTCTTTTACCTATTCTGCTGGAGAACCAATTTTATGTATTGGCTAGGTATAATAGCTACAATTTCCTTTTTAACTAATCTGATGCACTTGCTCTTAGTCTTCTTGTGGTATTTGTTTAAAAAAGAAATTTGTTTTTACATAAATTTTTTTTCATCTATTAGTCGATTTTATTTAATTTTTTTCATCTTTTAATTATTCTATTGTACATTTTGATCTTTCTAAATATAACAATCAATTCTTTTTGAATTGACGTACATAATTAATGTAGTAGGCCGGAATAGTCATTAGTGGGCCCCCGGCCCATGATCATCCGAATAGTACTCTGGAGCTCGGCCCAGCCCGAACCAACCTGCTATGAAACCCCCAGTATTGCGCCGAACAGCTTGTCGGCTGGTGTTTGGGCTCGGCCCTACCGAACAAGTCTTAAGCTCGGGCTTCCCGAGCTGTGGTATCAGGCTCCGCGCCGATCTTCGGCTTCTTAGTGCTCGGCATTCATCACTCGGCCACAGGATCCCTTGTGGCAGTTTCTTGTCCAGCACGTCTAAAAACGCCGTGTGGTTCGGTTCAGAACACGAACGCACGTTCTCCGCTTTCTAAGGGACACGAACACACATTCTCCGCCATCTAAGGGACGTGCAGGCACACCCTTCCGATCCGCTCGAGCGTGGGACACGTGGCAACATCCCCGCAGTCTTCGGACCACGTCCTACATACTGGGCCGAACACTCTGGCAAACGGTTGGACTCCTGCTCTATAAATACCCCAGCGGCACTCCTACTACAGGTACATGCACACTCGCGCTTAGAGCTTACTTTCAAGTTACTTTCGTTCTCTCTAGAAGGCTAACTTGATCGTCGGAGTGCCCACCGGAGATCCAACCCCCGGTGTGCACTAATTTAGTGTTGAGTGTTTTGCAGATCAGTCAAAGAGATCCGATTCGTCAACCCGAGAAGTCAAGAGTGGATTCCAGACTCCACAATTTGGCGACCACAGTGGGAGATCCTTCTGACTTCTCATCCTCAAACCCTCACAGTAACGCTTTACCAGAATCAACAATGGTGATCACCGGAACAGAACCTTCAGTCCTACCAGCCATTCCACCCCCTCCCCCTGCTGACCTGAGGGACAGAGCGTATGTCGAGCGCCTGGAGGCTCGACTGGCGGAACGAGACCAGCTGCTTCACCTGGTCAGAGAGGAGATTGCGCAACTCAAAGTTGCCATCAAACCTAACCAGAATGGCGAGACATCGCAGGCTCGGCGAAGAAGGCGCCGCAGGACACGCTCTCCGGAGCGAAGAGAAAGGAATAAGCGTCCGGCCCTCGAACGGCTGGGAGCCGAAACCGAGGTCGACGCGATCAACGAGACACGGGGCCAGGGCCGAACCCGAACCGCACCATCTGAAAACTGTTCGGATGCCGAACGAGGAGCGCGGAGGGTCTCGGTTCACAGAAGGTTGGGAGCTCAACCAGTGAGTAGCACCCAATCGTACTCTCCTCCGACAACACCTTCGGACGACACCCCGACCCATGAGACTCAAATGGATCGGAGGTATGGCGGCCGAAGGGATCAATCCCCATCAAGACGTCCAAACTATCGAGGGCGTTCCCCCCGGTATCACGGTGGGCAGGACCTCAGACCACAACTCGTGGCTAGACGGGGGGGAGGGCCGAGCAGGGTCCTCGGCCAGCACGTTCACAGTGCGATATCATCCACGACCAGCTCATCTCTTCTCCCTTTACCAGAGAGATAGATGGAGTGCGTCTGCCGCGTGGCTTCAATCCCCCAAAGTTCAGCAAGTACGATCCTAAGACAGATGCCTACCTGCACCTGGTGCACTTTCGGCAGATGATGTCTCTCTACAGCATGGACGACGCCTTGATGTGCAAGTTGTTCCCCTCCAGCTTGGGAGAGCTAGGGCTCCTCTGGTTTGATAAGCTGCCGAAGGAGTCCATCCCATCTTTCAAGGACCTATCCCTCGCCTTCCTGGCTCGGTTCGTCACCAGTAGCAGGCAGAAGAAGGGCGTCGACTCTCTCCTTGCACTGCGGAAGTCGGCAAACGAGTCTCTCAGGCAGTACGCTGCTAGGTATTGGGAGCTCTTCAACGAAATTCCGGGCTGCGACCCTGCTATTGCTGTGACTTCGTTCAAACTCGGACTGGATCACCGAAGCAGGCTGTTCGAGGACCTCATGTTATCCAATCCTACGGACATGGATGATCTCATGGCCCGGATCGACAACCATTGCCGATTGGAGGAGGCGCGCAGCAAGCGGCGTCAGGCCGAACAAAATCATCCCCGTCAAGGGGATGGGAACAAAAATACACCACACGGCTCGCGCCGGAGTGTGAACGTAGTAACCTCTGGGAAAAATAAGGGACCTCGGCAGTTCGAGTTTACTGCGGTGAAGACGGTCTTCAAAGTACCAACGTACGAGATCCTCAAAAAGATACAGCATGAGCCGTACTTTGAATGGCCGAAGCGGCCGTTGGGAGAACAGCGAAAAACGCCGGACTCTCCATACCGCTGTTCTTACCACAGGGAGAAGGGTCACTTGACTACACGCTGCCGAGCATGGAAGGATTTCCTCGAACGGTTGGTATCGCAGGGGCACCTCAAGGAGTTCATCAACGAGGAAAAAACTCAGGCCGGGCCCCAGTCAGAACCCGAGAAGGAGAACAGTGGGGAAGTTTGGGTGATCGACGTCATCCATGGAATGGTGGATGCAGCCGCCGAGGAGAGCCTTCGGGCCGAGATCCGACGTGCGGCGTGCGGGAAACAGATCATGTCCGTTAGTGCGGGAAGTAAACGCCCACATCTTGACAACCAGTCTGGAGGCAACCTCTCCTTCTCTGATCAAGATCTGCAACGCCTCCAGGTACCACACAATGACGCCTTGGTCGTCTCCCTCACCCTCGGCAATTCATTGGTTCGGCGAATACTGGTCGACCAAGGGAGTTCGGCCGAGGTCATGTACTATTCCCTCTTCAAGGCGCTACACTTACGGGACACAGACCTCACACCGACCGAGGTACCTCTGGTAGGGTTCAACTCAGCTCCCGTTTGGCCCCTCGGCAAGGTTAAGCTTCCCATCCGCACGGGCACAAGGACTGTGGAGGTTGAGTTTGTTGTAGTTGATGTGCCGAGCCCTTACAACGCCATCGTCGGTCGCGTCTGGCTACACAAGCTTGGGGCCGTAGCCTCAACTTATCATCAGGTCCTTCGCTTCAATGGGACATGGGGGCCCGAAGAAGTGTTGGGCAATCAATTGGCCGCGAAGAAGTGTTATGTTGCGGCGATAAAAAAGCAAGGTCTGCCCCGAACAGGTCCAGTGGGTAGTGGCACCTGGCGCTCCCCTTCTGGAAGACGTCGGCACACCAGCTGCCGAGAAAGCAGTTGAAGACCTGATCACTGTACCAGCCGACGACCTCAATACTGACAGAATATTTCTGTTAGGATCAACCTTATCACCAGCCGAACGGGAAGCTATGACCTGCTTCCTTAAGAAGAACATCGATGTGTTTGCATGGACTCCGTATGAGATGCCGGGCATCGATCCAGATTTTATCTGTCACCATCTCAACGTGGACAGATCTCGCCGACCCATCATTCAAAAACCACGACGCTCGGCCACGATCCATACTGATGCAGTCATCGAGGAGGTCGACCGACTGCTGGAAGCGGGGGCAATCAAGGAAGTGCAGTACCCTACCTGGCTGGCGAACACCGTCGTTGTAAAGAAGAAAAATGGCAAGTGGCGCGTCTGCGTCGACTATACGAACTTGAATGATGCTTGCCCCAAGGATTGCTTCCCGGTACCGAGGATCGACCGCCTCGTCGACGCTACATCTGGGCATGCTAGGTTCAGCTTCATGGACGCCTACCGAGGATACCATCAGATTGCGATGCACGGCCCCGACATGGAGAAAACCGCCTTCATCAGTCCCCGCGGACTGTATTGCTATAGGGTCATGCCTTTCGGTCTCAAGAACGCGGGGGCCACATACCAACGGATGGTCACCAAAATGTTCGGAAAACAGATTGGTGACACGATGGAGGCCTACATTGACGATATGGTGGTCAAGAGCAAGTTCGAGGCCGAGCACCTCCAGCACCTCCAGGAGGTATTCGACATACTGAAGGAGCACAAGCTCCGTTTGAACGCCGACAAATGCGCTTTTGGAGTCGGGTCCGAGAAATTTTTGGGTTACCTAGTCACCAGAAGAGGCATTGAGGCTGACCCAAACCAAATCAGTGCGATCAATAACCTAGCAGCACCATCCACCATTAAAAGCGTTCAAAAGTTAACAGGGATGGCTGCCGCCCTCAACAGGTTCATCAGTCGGTCTTCGGACAAGTGCCGCCCATTCTTTGCTTTACTCAAGAAGTGCAGCCGAAGGAGTTTTGAATGGACTCCGGAATGTGACCAAGCACTCCTTCATTTGAAGGCCTACATATCTTCGGCTCCTTTACTCTCAACACCAAAGGATAAGGAGCCTTTGTTCATATATCTGGCCGTATCTCCACATGCGGTCAGTTCTGTCCTTGTCCGGGAAGAGGATCGAACTCATCTTCCGATTTATTACACCAGCAAGACTTTGGTCAGTGCAGAAACTAGGTACCTACCTCTAGAGAAACTAGCTCTGGCGTTAGTCTCCGCCTCCCGAAAACTCGCGCCCTATTTTCAGGCGCACCCCATCACGATTTTGACATCACAGCCCCTAAAAAGCCTGTTCCGCAAGGCTGATCTGTCTAACCGAATCTCGAAGTGGGCCGTGGAGTTGGCCAACTTTGACATCCACTACCAGCCGAGGACGGCGATCAAAGGGCAGGTGCTGGCAGATTTCATTGCCGAATTCACCCCAGGCACCGAACTAACCATACCGAACAGTAAGTCTACTGAGTCACCACCCTGGCAACTTCTACACGGCGACTTCTGGAGGATGTTTGTAGATGGCTCTTCTAACACCCATGGTTCAGGAGCCGGGGTCGTCCTAATCTCACCAGAAGGAGTCCTCCATGAGATGGCCATCCGCCTCGAATTCCTTGCCTCGAACAATGAGGCCGAGTACGAAGCCGTATTAGCCGGCCTCCGGTTCGCAGGCGATCTCGGTGCAGAGCGAATCAAGGCTTACAGTGACTCGCAGTTGGTCGTTCATCAATTGTCCGGTGAATACGAAGCCCGTGACGACCGTATGTCCCGCTACCTCACTGCCGTTCAGCAAGTCAGTCAACGGTTCGCAAGTTTTTCATTGGATCAGATCGCCCGTGAACACAACGCCCATGCCGATGCTTTAGCCGGACTCGCATCAGCAATAGACACTGGGGGGCAGAGGACTGTCTCCGTCGATGTCCTCCCGCGACTGAGCATTGAAAAACCTGCTGTCAGCGAGTCGGTCAACTGCATTTCTCATATTCCTAGTTGGATGGACCCCATCATATCCTACCTCCGGGATGAAACTTTACCTGAAGACCGGAGGGAAGCACACAAAATCTTCCACAAGGCCGCCCAGTTCTGGCTAGGACCCGAAGGCAACCTGTATCGGAGGGCGTGCTCGGCACCTTACCTGTTGTGTGTGCACCCGAACCAAACTGGTGCTATACTCCAGGAACTGCACTCCGGCAGCTGCGGATACCATTCAGGAGGACGATCACTTGTGCACCGAGCTCTAACCCAAGGATACTGGTGGCCTAACATGAAAAAAGAGGCCGACCTCATGGTCAAAAGTTGTGACCAATGCCAGAGGTTCTCTCCACTTATACATCAGCCGGCCGAACAACTCAACCCCTTGCCCAGCCCATGGCCGTTCGCACAGTGGGGGCTAGACATAGTTGGCAAATTTCCTGTGGCACCCGGTGGCTTTAAATTTCTGATTACGGCTACCGACTACTTCACTAAATGGATCGAGGCCGAACCCCTGGTCAGAATTGAGGACAAGGATGTCAAAAGGTTCGTCTGGAGGAACATCATTACGCGGTTCGGCATTCCTTATGCTTTCATTTCTGATAATGGTACGCAGTTTGTGGGGGACGTATTTACCGACTTTTGTGCCGAGCACCGAATACGGTTCTTCAATTCAACACCTTCATATCCTCAATGCAACGGTCAAGCCGAAGCCTCAAATAAAATCTTGCTCGGCGGTATCAAGAAACGGCTGCTGACGGCCAAGGGAAGATGGGCCGAGGAACTATACAGTGTCCTTTGGGCCTACCGAACTACACCACGCCGATCTACAGAACGAACACCATTCTCGTTGGCTTTTGGCACGGAGGCCGTCATCCCGCTTGAGGCCGGCCTCCCAACGATGCGGACTCAGGAGTTCAACCCGGAGAATAACGACAAAGCCTTAACAGCCGTGCTGGATGAGGCCGAAGAACAGAGGGAAGCTGCTCGGATTCGGATTGCCGCCTATCAGCAAACAATATCTCAGGGTTATAACGCAAGGGTGCGTCCTAGGTCATTTAAATCGGATGATCTCGTCCTCCGAAAGGTAGTCGGGGCTAAGCGAACCAATAAGCTCGGTCCGAATTGGGAAGGACCCTACCGAGTGATCAAAATTGTCGGGGTCGGTTCCTACAAATTGGAAGACTTGGATGGAACTCCTGTCCCCCGTCCTTGGAATGCTCACAATTTAAGGAGATATTATCACTAGCTTACTTTCAGCTTACTTGCAAGCGCGGCCTGCGGCCTCCCAGTTATATCATTTTTATTGTTCCTTTTTATATGGCCTTTGGCCTTCAATTCCGTTTAAGTCTTATTTCCTTGAAAGATGTTCGACAGTTTGTTATGAAGACTCAATGTACGGCTCACGGCCTTCAATTGTTTTTTCAATTCTATCTACTCGACATTGCAACCAGCCTATGTATGGTCGTCTCTGTTTCAATGGCTTTTGCCTTCTAATCCTCGGACGCCTCCGAGTACGGCATTCGGCCTTATCACAGTTTAATGCCACAAGTGATACACCGGCCGGGCAACTCCAACCAACCAGCGTATGGTTACCTTAAGGCTTTTTGCCTTCTAATCCTCGGAAATCTCCGAGTGCGGCCTTCGGCCATATCATTGTTTAATTTCATAAGTACGATCTACAGACCGGACACCTACAACTAGCCTATGTATGGTTGTATTCGTTTTTCATGGCTTCAGCCTTCGGCCTTATTGTGATTTAATTTCATAAGTCTGATATACCAACAACCGACGATTGCTACCAACCTAAATGTGGGCACTATCCGAACTATAGGGTTCGGTAACATGCCTAGAGTTGGAGCTTCTACATAAGTTAAATAAGTCGGCATGGGCCGACGATCTGTGCATCCACATTTCACAAAGGCATAAACAACCAAAAATATTTGGTGAACACAAAAAACTTAATAATGATTCCCATAAAACCAACAGTGTTAAAAGTACGGAAGTAGCATTGTTAATAAAAAAAACGAACTGTTACAAAGCCCGAGCTCACTCAGGAGCCGGTGGATCGACTACCCTAACATCAGGGTCCGAAGCCCTGTCTTTGGTTGCTCCTGCGGCTGCAAAGGCCGACTGCTCGGCTGGGGATTGAGGCTCAGCTAGGCTCTGGGCAGCAGATTCGGCTGGACCGGCATCATCGTTGTACTTGGGGATCTTCTGGTACAATGAAGATCCCTCGGGTACTCGAGCCCCCCTTAGAGCCGACAGCCATCCGTCCCTGAAGGTGTTCTGAAGAAGATCGCCGAGCTCGGCGTTGATCCTCTCCATTTCTCTCTTGTATCTCCCCTCGGCCTCAGCATAGCCGTCATCGAAGCCTTTGGAGTCGGCCTCGTCCACCCTCTTGGACATTTCAGCATCCTTCTCCTCCAGGGCCTTCACCAATGCTGTGTTCTTCGCCTCGGCTTCGGCAATAGCAGCTCGAGCAGCATTGAACTTCTCGGTTATTTGGATCTTCTCCGTTTGCTCTTTTTGGTGAAGAGCCCGGAGAGACCGAGTCTGGTTGGCGTGTCTGAGAAGCCCGGCCTTCACAGCAAGCAGATGCTGACAGGACTGCATCACAAACACAAAAACAATCAGAACTTGGAAGGAGACGAATGAAGTAAGAGCTAATGAATGTACGTACCTTCACGGTGTGCTTTGCTAGCTCGGAGAATGCTGCCTCGATGTTCATCGGCAGATTAGCAGCATCCTTCGGCAGCAGTGTGCCCTCGGCCAGAGCGAAGGCGGCGTGCCGGGTGGTGTCCACCGAGTCCTCGACGGTCAGTGGTCGGTCGCCCAGCATCAATTGAGGGCGGAATGGCTGAGGACCCGTTGCATCCTCGGCACCGACAGCAGCGTCAGGAACAGTGGTCGGCGGCGAGGGACGCAGAGGCCGGCTCTGTTGTGTACCCATCTCGGTTGGCCGAGGATCCGCCACCTTTTGTTTCTTCTTCTCTCGCCCGGATCCCTCAGCACCCTTACGTTTTTGCTGATCAGCAACCTCTTTGTTCGGCCCTTTGGAAGAGCCGACTGCTAGCTTCAGGGATGCGGGTTCCTTTTCCTTGCGCGGCATCGGCTCGGAATCTGACCGCTCTGCCTCCGCTCGGTCGATCTCTGCAAATAACGCTCTGAGCTCTTCGTCACTTACACTTGGACACGGGCTATAACCCGAGGAGGAATCAGAAGTTGCCGTACCTGAGGAGATGGCAACTACGATATCAGGTGTGCTCTCAACCCTCGGCTCTCGGATGATGCCGAGTGGTGGGCTGGTGCGCGAGTGGTTGGAGTTCTCCGGCTCGCACGACCCCCTATCCCCGGCTTCGGATTCGCTGCTGCTGCTAGAATCCCCCCGAGCCTTCAACTTCGACTTGTACGAGTCCACGTAGCCGAGGAGATCCGTACAGTGGCGATGTCTTCTCCGGATAGAGAGTGCTCGGTCGATCCGTGCTCGAGATGCTCGGCCCTTCAGCTTCAGAACCACTTCTTTTCCTACAACAAGGGACAACCGTGTTTAGAAGCAAAACAGAGAAAAGACATACAAAAACGAAGAACTCGCACGTGTATAAATACCTGCGTATCCGGGCACCCTAGGGATTGGGTTGTATCTGAGTTCGCCGAGCGCGTACTCGAACTCACCACTGACGCAGACGAAGTCGTTTGCGTACTTGTCAGAGTCCGGCAACCCTCTAATGAGCTTTCTCTATCCGGCTCGGCTCCCGAGGAATTTCCTCTTGGAAACCCTGTTCTCACTGACAAAATACAAGCCGAACAGATCCTCGGCTTCGAACTCTAGACCATACCTCTCTTTTAACTCTACCGCCCCCATTACTATTCGGTAGAAGTTTATGGTTACTTGGGAGGGAGTTAGGCGAAGGAGGTTGAGCACTCGCCGAAGGAAAGGGTGGAAGGGAAACCTAACACCTCCCTCGATAATGGCCATCAGAGGGAGGACGACTTAGTACTCATTCGAGACTTGACCCTCGTCCGGCTCAACTAACCTAATGTGTACGTCCCTCGGAATACCATAGGTTTCACGGAAGTCGGCTAAACTCTCAGGGTCGTCAAAAAACCGAGTATAACGGTTCCTCGCTGTTTGATGTTGTCCATCTCCGCTCGGCATACCAGACGAACCGCTTGTGCTGGGCTCCCCGGCGTCGGCAACCGAAGCTCGTGCTGAATCCGCTTCGATCTCGGACATCCTATCAAATAGTGCACGGGTGTCAAAAAGTTGCTACTCAAGTCTAAATGGGGTTCGGCCGAGCGTTAGCCCCTCGGCCTCACCCGTGTTCTATGGCTCCTAATAAAGTCCTCGGCCTCTCTTTCATGCCTCGGCCTCTTTCGCAGACCTCGGCCTCTACCACAGAGGCTCAAATATACAGAATGAACATGAAACCTACTCTAAACTGCTCGAAATGTGGAAAAAAAACTTGAAATAAACTAGAATGCGACGTTCGATATAAAGATACGAGAGGGGCTAAACAGATCATACCTTCTTGAGCAGTTGAAGGAGATAATCACACGAATGCAGAATCAAGTTCTTGGGAGAGGATGAAGGCGCTGAAGGCTCTGACGAAAAAACTTGAGAACTGGTAAAGGCTTTCTCTCTCCTGGCAATTCCCTATTTATAGGGGGGTACGGAAGACGAAGCGGCAAGGCGGGAAGAAGAGACGTTTCGTCTCCGGCCGTCGGATGAAGTGACACGTGTCATGATCAGTGGGGCTGACGGCTGTCACGTCCCAGCATTAATGGCCGGGCAGTAGGTTCAGGCCTACGAATGGACAAGCTCGGAAATCGAAGAGTCATGCACAGGAAAACGAGTCGTTTCGCCGTCTGACCATCGGATGACACGACGCGTGTCGCAATCTATGAAGTTGACGGCTGACATGCCTTGATAGCCGTGGCCGAACAGTAGGATCCGCCCTACGAGAGGTCAACCCCTTTCACGATCAGTTCTGAGGTGAAGGGATTGAGGGGCTATTGTAGTAGGCCGGAATAGTCATTAGTGGGCCCCCGGCCCATGATCATCCGAATAGTACTCTGGAGCTCGGCCCAGCCCGAACCAACCTGCTATGAAACCCCCAGTATTGCGCCGAACAGCTTGTCGGCTGGTGTTTGGGCTCGGCCCTACCGAACAAGTCTTAAGCTCGGGCTTCCCGAGCTGTGGTATCAGGCTCCGCGCCGATCTTCGGCTTCTCAGTGCTCGGCATTCATCACTCGGCCACAGGATCCCTTGTGGCAGTTTCTTGTCCAGCACGTCTAAAAACGCCGTGTGGTTCGGTTCAGAACACGAACGCACGTTCTCCGCTTTCTAAGGGATACGAACACACATTCTCCGCCATCTAAGGGACGTGCAGGCACACCCTTCCGATCCGCTCGGGCGTGGGACACGTGGCAACATCCCCGCAGTCTTCGGACCACGTCCTACATACTGGGCCGAACACTCTGGCAAACGGTTGGACTCCTGCTCTATAAATACCCCAGCGGCACTCCTACTACAGGTACATGCACACTCGCGCTTAGAGCTTACTTTCAAGTTACTTTCGTTCTCTCTAGAAGGCTAACTTGATCGTCGGAGTGCCCACCGGAGATCCAACCCCCGGTGTGCACTAATTTAGTGTTGAGTGTTTTGCAGATCAGTCAAAGAGATCCGATTCGTCAACCCGAGAAGTCAAGAGTGGATTCCAGACTCCACAATTACATACTGTATTCTTCTCTAACTACGTAAATCTAAAAAAGAACGATTGTTACATTTAAAAAGATTAGGAAGTACATTAAGATAATTAAGATATAAAAAAGTTAAATAAAATTGAGTGATAAATAAAGAAAATTTTATGAAAATTATTGTTACTAAATTGAAAGAATCAACGCTACCTACAAACTACCTAACCCCAGCAAACACATTTGACAGCTAATACACCGCCCCAGCTTTCTGCCCCAACTTGATTCTCCCTCTTATTGCATCTCTAGCCCTTATGTTTTATTTAAGGTTGGGCATTAAGTTTTCAATTTATAAAAGAATAAGAGACATGTAACTTATAATTTTGCTGGAAATCCATTTCCGGCAGCCTTATCGACGACTTACGTTCATCGATTTATTTATTTTTTATTTGCAAATTAATTTAAGATACAAAATAAGTAAACCGATTTAGTTGATTATTTGTTTTTCTTTTTGCTTTTATTATGCTTAGTGATTATTTGAAGTAAAAAGCAAACAACTCCTAGCATGCTATTTCTTTATTTATAATCTAAATAAAAATTAAGTATATAAGATGGCGAATAGAGAAAAAATAAAGAAATGTACTATGATGATTGTGAAGAAGAAAAAATTCAATCTTGCGATTAAATGAATTGTGACTTATGTACATAAAAAAATCCTTCTAAAATGACAAAAGTTTTTTGTATTACGAAAAGAAATAAGATTTTGCCCTGTTAAGAAAAATATTAAATTCTGCCTATGGAGAAAGTGACAAAATCTTCCAATTTATGATTGATTCAAATAACACGACCTTACCGGGTTTTTTTTTTTGGTTCCTTTCTCTCTCTCTTCAACTGTTTTTTTTTTTTTCCCTTGAATTTTGTTTCAGGTAACCAACCGGCATCCAAACGCAGCCTAACCAAACAAATAGGACTGGACCAGGGTTGAGCCGTTTGAGGTATGTTGGCCACATGAGCCGAGGACTCGAGGCAGGCGAACTCAACGGCCAAACCGGAAAAAGCTGGCTCATTATCACACCCCGACACTCTTCTCTCTCTCTCTTTCTCTCTCGCGCGCGCACTCGCATAAGAAGTATCGACGATTTTCTACCCTTGATCTAACAGTACACACTCTCTCTCCGACTACAAGCACTCTCGTGGAAAACCCCTAAAAAGGCCCTCCTTGACGATCTTCTCAATGCTTCCCTTCTCTCCCATTGCTTAATAACCTCTCTGTCTCTCTGTCTCTCTCTCTCACACATTTGAAGGCAACACTCGTATAGCTCCTCAGATCTTCTCGCTCCAGTGATCTTAGCGCACCCGCTCTCGGTAATCTCGAGTAAATACTCCTCTAGTCATTACGATTTGCCTTCGTTCAAGGGGCGTAATGCTCTCGAGCTTTGATTCGGTGCATGTCGAATGTGTTTCGTAGTCTCGATATAGTGATGTGTTTTAATTGCTGATTGATTGCCGGAAAAACTAATTGAGAATGTTAGCTTTTAAGTGGAGTTTATGCTTTCTCTAAATTAGGGAAGAATTCGAGCTTTGGGACTTCTATATCTTTTGGTGTCCTTTTTCTACGTAGATGTTTGAGATTTCTAAACTGTAGAGTTCTGAAGAGATTGTAGATTTCATTGTTTATACCAATCGACAGTCGAGATTAGCATGTTTTATCTGAGTGAGTGAAAAATTGGAGCTTTATTGTCCTTTACTTTCTCAGCAACCGAAGTAACAGCTAGTTTGCTTTATTTTGGCGGGATTGCCGGAAAAAACTGAAGAAAAACAGATTGTGAATCTTAATTAGCTGTGTTAATCAACAGTGGAATATATGTTTTCTCTGAATTGGAGAAAATTGGAACTTTGGAACCTAAATTTCTTTAGTGTCCTTTACTTTCTTTGGTGTAGGAGGAAAGAAAAGAAAAGATTTGTTTCTTATGCGTATGATAATAAAATAAATGAATGTAATGTTTGGCTCTGCAAGAAAGAAAAACATAAGAATCCAGATGTGAGTGACATTTCTTTTTCTTCTTTTGTATTTTCGTATTTTCAGAAATACAAAACCAGTCAATTTTGTTTCTCATCAATTCTCATGTTCTCTTACTCATCAATACTTGATTTTTTATCCAAATATATAGGAGAGTTCTTCATATCATGATTACTTATAATGAGAAATGGTTGTTTTTCAGAGAGAGATTTTGTTCAGCTTGTGAATTGGAGATCTGTTTGGTGTAATCAGCGTAGGATTTGGAGAATGACTTCGCTGTCTCATCCTCCGGTAACATTTACTTGGAATTTCACTTCTTCCGCTTCGGCTTCGGATCTCTTGCGTAGCTCCCGTTATGGTGTTACTGGCCTGCCTTCGAAATCCCTAGGGAGGGTGCGGTTTGGAATAAGTAGGAGAGCTTTTACGGTCTCTGCCAAAGTTAGGAGGGGAAAGAAGAAGCATGTGTACCCTTGGGATGATGCGGATCCAAATCCGAAGACAGATGGCGAACTCTTAAGAGCTATCCATCCTTTCAAGCCTCTAAAAGAAAAGCCAAAGCGAGTTATTTTGGAATTTGAGAAACCTCTAATTGCTTTTGGCAAGAAGATAATGGAGGTATGACCTCTTAGCAAATTATGTAGGTTACCAAATGGAGGACATGCGACTATCTGCTTTTGAGAATCTAAGTAATGCTTCTCTTTGCCACAGATAAAAAAGCTTTCGAATCAAAGTGGTCTGGACTTAGGCGACCAGATGATCTCACTGGAGCATACGTACCAAAAGGTTTGGCAATCATGCAAGCTGTTGCAATTTAGAACGTTGGACTCGTTATCATATGGGCGACTGACCTTACCATCAATTTGCTTCCCCATCTTATTTTGAAAGTTGGATAACTTGGACTCGTTTTTAAATGTGTTTATGCTAAATATTTTAATAATGGAACTTTACTTTCTAGTCCTAGCCTTTATCAGAAGTTGGTAGTCCTTGCATCTTGTAAGTGCATCGTACTACGATATCCTTTGATATTGTTCCTTGAATTTCTCGTAGCATCCCTTTTTTAAAGACATGTATTTCTTCGGCATTTGTACCAATTGTTATCCATGCAAAGCCCTGAGCGTTCACTTGTGTGGACACTATACTTTTGTCGGGTCCTTTGGATCTGCAGTTGGGTTTGTATAGCGTTCTCCTACAGGCTACCAATTTTTAATCTCTCATACTAACCAAATAAGAATGAATCAAAACTAAAGTATTTAGTGGCAACTGGTAAGGCAGTGTTATGAACTTGCTGTTATCACTGCCGGGGCATATTGGTGATATTATGTCTTGAATTCCCTCTACATTTCATGTTTCTGAGTATATTCTTATGAACTTTATTCTTCCCTTCCCAATGATATTTTTAGGCTCTGACAGCTGCATACAAGCACCTGACTCCCATCCAGAGAGTATACATAGCTCGGCATCCTCAAAGACCAACTTGTCTTGATCATATCTTTAATATTACTGACAACATGGTATAGTGCTCGGGTGCTGTCTACGCTATCGTATTTTTATTTCCTTAATATCGGTTAATGTCCAGCCTTAATGCTAGAAGAAAAAGCTCTGCATATACCCTTTTTGCATTTCTTTTGTCCAGTTTTTGGAGCTTCATGGAGATCGACACGGTTACGATGATCCTGCCATTGTCACTGGTCTTGGACGTATAAATAATAAAACTTACATGTTCATTGGTCAACAAAAGGGCAGAAATACAAAAGAGAGCATCAAGCGCAATTTCGGCATGCCTACTCCCCATGGGTATGTATTTTAGAAAGGTGTATCTCTCAACTGTATCATAGTTCTTTTTTTTTGGTCAAGTAAAATTTTATAAGAACGGCACAAGAAATACAACAGCACATGGGCGTATCCTAGATCACATACAACAACTATCTTAGTTTTGTTAGAGTAAATCTGTTTAACATCCCAGGTTCCCGTTAGCTGTGAAATGAACGTGCAAAAGACAAGAAATTAAAAAAAATAAATGAGGGACAAAGAAGGCCAATTTACGGAGTTTGTAGTAAATAAGTTAATTAAGCTCCTGAATAAGTAACCTCCAGTATCTGACTAAAATTTTCCAACAGTTACCGCAAGGCACTGCGCATGATGCATTTTGCAGATCACTATGGGTTCCCTATTGTTACTTTCATTGACACTCCTGGGGCATTTGCAGACCTTAAATCAGAGGCATTAAACCAAGTATGTCATGATTTTATCTTCAAGCTTTTGCAATTCTCTTGATTTTGACTCACCAAAGTGCTTGCTTTACCTGGATGCAGGGTGAAGCTATAGCACAGAACTTGATCACTATGTTCGGTCTGAAGGTACCAATTATCTCCATTATTATTGGAGAAGGTGGTTCTGGTGGTGCTTTGGCCATTGCATGTGCTAATAAATTGTTAATGCTTGAAAATGCAGTTTTCTATGTTGCCAGGTAATTTGAAATTTCTTCTGTTGCAACTTTTAAATTGCACAACTTTATTGTGGACTTATGCCTGTTGTGTCATTGCCCAATGCATGCTACGTTAATCTAGAATGTGTGCTGTGTTTATCCCTGTGATTCTCACCTTTATAGTAATTACTTGAAGGAGGAGAAAAATGGCCCTTTAACTGATTTCGAAGCAACACCACCGTCATCAGACATTGCTTCAAGACTGTAATAGCTCCTGCATTGAACTAAGTGTACTTTGTTTTGCCTAACAAGTTTTCAGATGTGTTTTCCATCTGCTGCTATCTTATTTTAACACTTGGCAATACAATCTTTGTCTTGAAGCCTTCATCTAAGTGCTTAAAAGTGAGGATGACAACTGTATTGAGTGGTTTGATTTCCATTATTGAATGGTGGAAGTGCAGCTAAGAAAAGAGTGTTCTTTATTTGTCTAGTAAGTTAAGAAGTTCTGTGGAGAACGTCCAAGGTAGCCGTAGCATCTGAAATGATCTGGTGGAAGTCCAATCATCAAAATCGTTATGCTTACTGCCAAATTCTTATGGACAGAGCATAAACTCACGAAGAGAAGCTTTACATTTATGCACGATTAACACATGCTTGCCAGATTGAGAAATAGAACCAGTACTTGGTACAATCTGATTGATGAGACACTATTTGTGAAGATCTTTTCACCTTTTTTCTGTTTCAAAAATTTGAGTCTTCCCAACAGAGATTGAAATATGTTACCAGGTTTGTTAAGAAGGGCCAGGTGCTTATTCTCTTATGCTGGCTACAGTTTCGTACTGATGATAGATTCTTTCGCATTCTTTTAACTTCTATTTGAGCTACTCCTTTTTGTCAGCTGATAACTGAGTATGATAAGATTCTGCTTTACTCAGCTCTTTGTATGTCCTCCGTTGGCCTGCTAGTTGGAATCTTTTACCTCATAAATTCCTTTTGTACTAACAGGATATGGCTTTCCTTCATTAGTTCCTATTTTCCTTTCTCTTTTAACTTGCTGAACTGTTCTTTTTTTGGTCTTCCGTTTTTTCTTCTCATCTTCTACGGTATAGTCCAGAAGCATGTGCTGCAATCTTGTACAAAAGTGCCAAAAAAGCTCCTAAGGTTTGTGTTAAAATTCGCTATTTGGTTTGTCCAAGAGATTAGACTAATAATAATAATGCAACTGTCCTTCCATGCAGGCTGCTAAGAAGCTTAGAATCACTGCAACCGAGTTGTGCAAGCTAGGAATTGCAGATGGAATTATACCGGTAACATTCTTGTCACTATAATTCATCTGAAACAAAACACTTCTCGTAGTTCTGACAATGTGAAATGCATATGAATATGCGTGATGACGATAATGATACACTCAGTGGATACAGCTTATGGGGGATATGCTGTGTCATAAATCAAAGCAATGAGTTATTGAAATTGGGCGGTTATATGATTTTCTTCGATATAGAATTAGATTCTTCAGATGTCGCATGGTCTGATTTGTGCTATTTGCCTTTGGAACATTTTCTCTTCTTCTTTTGCTCCTTTTGGATCCTAGAGGATCTGCTGGTTTGGTTCCCTTTTACTTCAAGTTATCTTTGGCTCTGTGCTTTCTTAATGCATTTTTTGGACTTCCCGCAGGAGCCACTTGGTGGTGCTCATACTGATCCATATTGGACCTCACAACAAATAAAAAGTGCAATTCTTAAAACAATGGATGTGAGTGTATTGACAATTCTACCCTCTGCAACAATTATAAGTTTCAATCCACACCCTAACATTCATCTTTTGTTGAATAGGAGCTTACAAAGATGGATGTAGAAGAGCTTTTAAAACATCGGCAATTGAAATTCCGAAATATTGGTCGGGTCGGAGAAGGAGTTCCGATAGATCCATTTAAGAAACGCAACATGAAAAAACGGGAGGCAAAGGAGGGATTCGACTTTAAAAAGCGAAATTCGGACGCCAATGAATCATCGACTGAGCACATGTCGAATAAACTATCTGAAGCCAAGAACCTGTCTAAGAAGAACAAGAAAGAATGCACATTAGAACAGGAGTTCCAGGTGAAATCTATGGATGAGGAAGTCGATGAGGAATCCAAGGATGAAGGAATCGATGAGGAATTTTTTGAGGAATCCGAGGATGAGGGATTCAATGAGGAATCTGGGGATGAGGGAATCGATGAGGTTTTTTTTGAGGAATCCGATGATGTTTTAGACAAGGCTGAAATCAATAGGGAAGTCAATGAGGAATGCGAGGATGTTTTAGACCAGTCTGAAATCATTGAGAAGATTAAAGCTCTGACAAAGGAAATTGAAGAATTAGGGAAGGCTGAAATCAATGAGGAAACGGATGAGGAATTTGAGGATGTTTTAGGTCAGTCTGAAATCGATAAGAATGTCAAGGCACTGAAAAAGGAAATTGAAGACTCGGGAGCATCCTCGTTGGAAAATTTACCCCAGGATCTGAAAGATAGACTTTTGCAGCTAAAGAAATCAGTGAGTAGTGAATTGGATGATGGTGTTGCAACTTATCGTGTTGATCATGAGCTTCCCTTATCAGAATTCAGGGAACGTATTAATGCAATCAACCATGAAATTGAACATGTTTTCAATAATTCACCAGAGGTGATAGTCAAGGTAGAGCGGCTGGAACAGGAGGCAAAAAAGGCAGGAAAGCGTCCTGATAGGGAAACGAAGATTAAGCTTGGTCAGTTGGATCGAGAAATAAAGCAAGCTGTTGACGAAGCATTGAAATCCTCGGAGAAGTACGCGAAGCTGACGGCTGATTGGCCGAAGCCGAAGGTAAGGGAGGCAATGCCTCCCGATTTCGACACGATACGTAGGATTCTGGTTTTGAAACAACAAGCAGATCAAGGTATGGAAGAGGTATTGAATTCCTCAGAGAAGTACGAAGAGCTGGTGGCGGAGATTTCTGAAGTCAATGTACCGTCTGGAGGGTTGGATTGGAGCTTGGAGGAAAATATGAATCACGTTGATTCCAATGATGATGAGTTCAATTGGAGAAGAAATTAGAAGCTAACCACAGCTTTGTTTGATGTAAGTTCATTTATTCTCGTTACTGTTCTTTGTGATTATTTGTGTTTTACATTTTCTGTTAAAATGTCATTTAGTCCCCAACATAACTTTGGTTTTTAAAGTGAAAATGGGCCATACTTGAGGGGATTTAGCTTAATTTATGCTGTTTGTTAGTACAATAAATCGAAAGTACATAGTACATTCCATTGCTACGTATGGTGAAAACTGAAAACTATTTGTTATTTCAGTCGCTTCATATTTGAGTTAACATTTGGTTTTAGATGAAGAAAACTGTCGTCTAAAACCAAGTAAAGACGCAGATATAAAACCACTACCAGTTAGAGGCGCAATTTTTCATTCATTTTGTCTTTGATGCGTAAATTTTTTCACATGCAGTTTTGCAGGTCTGTCTCTCCAACTTTTTTATTCAAACTTTCATTTTCTTAGGTTTGTCCCTAGAATTAGCATTTAATCATAAGAACATTATAGTGGTGTGGACTAAATTGATTAAGTTACGAAAGTCGGGAACTTCTTCTAAAAATGTAATGTTTGAGGGGTCACACATGCCCAATCTGAGGTACTAATTGTTAGTGTTATCAGAGATTAATCAAGTATTTAGGGTTAGTTAATCCCTTTACCCTAACACACATTGTACATAGAAAATGAGTACAAGGTAAAAAGACACATATACCCTAGTACTAACAACACTAAGTGCGCACACATTACAATACAAAGTTTAGCATTTTTCTGCATTTTTTTCTTTCTAAATTTTTTTCCTGTTTGTCAAAGTAGTTTTTTTACTCTTGTTCTGTAATTTCTTTGAAGGTGCTGCACTTAGACGTATTGATCTTCCTGCACCACCGGCTTCAAGACGGAGAACCCGTGTCAACCTCTGTTCCTGTTGGATGAACAAGTGAGAGTGCCTGCTTATTTCTCAAAACTGGTCTTTACTGGATTTGACTTAGATATTCCAATTTCCCTGCTGTTTGTTTCATTTCTTTTTTTCTTGAGGCAGTTTTCCTTTTCATTTGAATGGGGATATAGTCTTTCTCCCTTGACTGGTAGACACAGAACTAGAATAAATTATGTGAGGCAAAGGCGATTTGAAAACACTTTTTATAGTAGTAGGAAGATTGGAGGTGATTTTTCACTTCGGGTTTCTTTTTTTTTTTTTTGTGTATGTTTATTACATGAATGGGCACTATGAGTATGTTTCTTGAATATCATTTGGTTTTATTGGATGCAATCAATAAATGGAGAAGAAGTCCTTGGGGGATTTGAGAGAGCTTCTGTTGAATTTGAGATCAATGTAGGCATTTTGGCTTGCTTTCTGAAAGCATTTCTTTTCCTAATTGCTTTTGGTAACTTTTCTTGCAACAATTTCCATATAAACCACTGCAGGCCTGTGACTTCAGCTTCAAGTTGCAGGCAGTTTTTATATTTCTTTGGCTCACCGCGGCAATGGCTGAACTCTGTGCATAGCCCCACATCTCAAATAACCTCTACAAACCTAAGAATATCACATTCGAAAAATTCTTTGATTCTTCAATTGGCACCCCCAGTTTCAAACTGCTCAACTTATGTTTGTGTTGATTGGGTACTGTGATTGAAAAAGCAAAAGAGACCATTCCAAAATTTTGCTTATCTAATTTTATTAGCTGATCAATTTATGAGGTCATTCAATTTTTCTTTTCAATCAAAACGTATTTGGATACCAATAAACATATGTATGCTACAGAAGTCCTATTACCAGTTTTTTCACCAGTTAGTCGGACAATTATTTTGTTTCTAAGAAAGTAGTGATAAATAAAGTAGACACAATACTTTATATAGATATGGCGTTTGTATTTTCTTTGTTGATATTCCGTTGATGAAGTTGTAAGTATTTGCAGTTTTGTTTTCTACCATGAGTGGTTGCTTTTCACACTATTAGAGCATGTTTTTTTTTGGTCCTTTCATATGCATTTTGTTGCCTCTTTTAGTTTTCAATATTCTCAAGAGACTCGTGAAAATGAGTGAGCTGTGGATGCAGAATACTTCCTCTGTCTTGCCTTTGTAAGGCGTGCGAAAAGCCAAAGATCAGCCACCACATCATTTGGGATAGATCCAAAACCGAAGAAGAGAATCAACTATGCTTGCCCTGACATCCAGAATTTGCTCTGCAGTTCATCGTTTGTTTTAGTCCTCCAAAGTTGCTTGGATGATAAACCGTTAAAGATTATTTTAGTCCTCCAAAGTTTATATTGCTATCAATTCAGTCCTCAAAATATTGATTCAGGTCAAAGTAGTGTCATTTTTTTAATTGTTAAAGCAACACCTTAACATGACTTGAATACGATAAGAAGTTGACGAGTTAGCACAAAGATGAACATGACAGGACACCATATTACAAATAGTATACGGATTGAGTTTGGGTTGAATCAACCCAGTAATCCTAAGTAGTTATGCTTAAGTAATAAAATCTTAGTTATGGGTTTGAACCATATCTCAGATAAGGGTATTGGGTATACTTGAAGTGATAGGTGATTTCTTTCAACTAAATAAAAATTTCAGTAAGAAACAAATTTTAAGGTTAAAATAGTAATGTGTTTTGTATTTTAGGTTAATGTGATTATATAGAGAAGGTAAGAATTTCATTGCTAATATGAAATATTACGTGGAGAAAGCATAACTTATAGGGAGACGACCAAAACTAGAACAAACAAAAGCTAATGAATAAGCTTACTTCAGAAGGATTGCAAAAGCAACTTCTTATCGCAATGCTTACCGCCCTAAATCATCTCCATCCTTATGTCATGGACTGAAAATTTTCACCCTTGTAGTTCGCGCGGCACCCAAGAAAATTCCACTGAATGCCCGAGTCAGCCTTCCCACGAAGCACGCTCATGGCCAATATTCGATCTTGCTACAAATCCGCATGCTATTCTCCAAGCCAAGGGGCTATTGTGCACCCCTAGCATTCCATCCGAGTGAGATTACACGTCCATTTGTAGCCCACAAGCCAAAGGGTCATTGCGAACCTCTGGCATCCCTTTCGAGTAAGGCTACAAATTCGTCTACGACCAACAAGCCAATAGTCAGGGACGAGCTAGAAATGAAATTTGGGGGTGACAAAATTTGAACATGTATATGTTCTAAGTTAACTGTTTATAACACCAAAATTTTTTTTGACATGCTATAAGATTAATCTTATCTAAAAATTGAATCAAAATATACATATCCTATGAATAAGAAAAAAAATACATACGACGACCTAATTAATATTCAAAAATCGACACTCAATAATTAAAAACACATAACAAACAATCGGAGATAAAAAAAATATAGCCCTTACATCACACTTTTTTCTTAACGAGCATCACAACAACAACAAAATTAATGCACGATCCTGAGACACAGCCACATAGTACTCCAATATCCTCCATCACCATATATTTAATTATGTGAGACCCAATACTACATATAAAAACACTCACATGAATATGTAGTGATTGAAGGTGTTAAAACATCACGTGGTGTCCTCATACCACTAAATAATTACTCTTAATATAGTAATTAAAATAGAAAATTTAAAAAAAATCTGGAGTTTTGGGAATTGGGGGTGGCATGTCATGTGCCACTCCCCCCCTCAACATACCTCTGCCCCTTCCAATAGTCATTATGCACCTTGACATTCCTCCCGATTAAGGCTACATGTACATCTGTAGCTAACATGCCAAGGGCTATTGCACACCTCAACAATCCTTCTTTCCGAGTGAGACCACAAGTCCGTCTGTAGCCCACAAGGTTAGCACATGAGGTCCTATGTCCATGCCTCGATAGCCCACTTCGGTTAGGACGCAAAGTCAATAGGTAACACATGTGGCATAGTGAACCCTCCTCCCAACCTTAGTCACACCCAAGCTAAGCTACAATGTCAGCAACACATGCCTGCCACACTGCCCATGGGGTTCCCTAATCCGCATGGAGACACTTAGGTACCCCTCCGGATGCCTAAGGTCTTTCCCATTTCACCCTAGGGTAGAGCACTTCATACCCTAATAGAGCACACCATCCACCCTAATAGAGCTTTCTGAGCTTTTCTCAATGTCACGGAAAGAAATATCACTCCTGCTTGAGGAGTCAAAATGACGTATTTACAAAAATGTCATTGCCACCAGTGCCAACTGATGAAGCTCACCACCAAGACTTTGTCCAAACTCGTGGCTCGCGTCATTCTCTCCCACCTAATCCATCGACGCCCTTGTTGATGCAAGCACAATGCAGTCGTGATAGTATCCCTGAGTGCGTCGCTCAGATGGTCTGCTTCATATTGCAAATCAACATCTCTCGTTGATGGCCTCCCTTTGCCCAATCCAACTGAACTCGGTCTAGCAAACTTGCACCCCGCACAATTGTCAAGAAGTGAGTTTAATGCCCGCATGTCACCCTTCCTCCGGTTTTGTTTGGCTGGTTAAATCCATCTGGCCTACTTTGTCTGGAAAGACACCAGCTCTTTTTAGCTTCTTACTCGAAGTAGAACAACACTTTTATATCCCACGTGGATGTCCTTGTCTTTCTGATCAAAATAAGCTCAATGGGGATTAACACATTCTGGCCACATGGTTGTCCTTGACAACTATGACATCCTTTTTCACCCAACACTATAGTCGGCATGTACCGCCCAATACTTCAGCACACTAGAATTAACACCTACTATGCAAACTTCAACTAGATTGATGTAGAAAAAACCATCAATATTCTCCCTTTTTTTGTTTGGCTCATTATCGATTTATAGCACAATGCTCCTCATTCCTTAATTACGCCTCCTTCGTAACTTGGTCCTGGATTCACTTGTCATGGGTCTTCCCCTTGGACAACCCCTTGTCTGAAATATCATCGTATTTGTAGCTTCCTATATTGGCAACTCTTTTCCAATGATGTTAACCCACACGATCTTCAACCGACAAGCACCATGATCAAGAACCTTGATACAGTCCCTAAATGTGATTTCATAAGCCCGTCTTTGAATAGCCAGCCATTTTTCTTGCTCCTCCCAATCAACACTGATGCTTCTTATCGTGGTTCTTTGACCATACACGGGCTTATCCGTCTCATTTTGATATCCCACATCACGAAGCTTTTTGTATTTGGATACCACTTCTCTCACATAAATTGTCATGATTCCCACTCTGTTGCTGCTTGTCACGGACTGAAATTTTTTCCCTTATAGTCCGCACGGCACGTGAGCAATTCCACCTAAATGCTCTAGTTAGCCTTCTCATGAAGCATGTTCATGGTCAATACTCGATCTTGCTACGAACCCTCATGCTATTCTCCAAGCCAAGGAACTCACAACATATTCATAATATATATATCAAGATTGCATAAAATTAAAGCAAGATGGATGCATGAAAATATAGGTAGGATTATACATCATGTGCATCTCATATAATTGTTCATTATTGATCCTGGTCAACATATGTTTTATTTGGAGAATGACAAACATAATATAGGACTTAGATACCTCATACACATTGAACGTATGCATGATAACATGGTATAGGTGGACTCGGACTTGAGGTTACTTACCCTCGTAACGGTTCCCTAATGAATATGGATTGTGATAGGATGTCTTAAGCCGTGTTATGACTTGAATCGAATTACATCTTGAGCCAAGTTGTCTTGAGTTGTATCATGCCTTGAGTCAAGTTATATCTTGAGCGGGACTATGTTCTTGAGCCTTATCGTGTCCACTTTTTATTAAGTCTAGTCATTGTTGTGAGGAGTTTAGGTAGTTAGTGTCAGACACGATAAACAAGAACACATAGTGATTAGGAACATATTATTTGAGAGCGTGACGTATGAGAACTAACTATTATGAACGTAGAGATCGGGAACACAATTGTAAAAAATATAGGAATTGGGATCATAGTGTCCAAGGATCATGATAATAATTGGAAGACATAACTGTTGATTTGATGACTCGATTTTAATAGCTGACTTATGCTATTCTCATTTTATCTGCAACATTTACATGTTACCACTTCCTTAGATTGTATAGTATCACCCTTATCGTATACTTGCAATGGGTAACAAAGTATGATTAATTATTAAGTCTCATATATCATGATGCTACTTCATGTCCTTAGGATTTCATGTCATGTATTGAAGACAGGATTGAAGACACACATTTTTCTGTTGACATAAACGCCATCGACAAAGATTTAATAGGACCTTGGTTTACCCAGTTTAGATTGCTCTGTAAATCTTTTGAAAGGTTATTTTGATATTGTAATCTATGTTTTGGATAAAACTTTAATTTCGAAATTCGATATGGTTGTAAAATTTAATTTCAGTACTTTTGTCCGTTTTAATAGAAAGAAATACACGTAAATTGTTAACAATTTATTTTCTTAATGCCTCACATTACAACTTTGGCGTCCACATCCGCTTGGGCTATGGTCATAACACTTGCGGGGTGTTTGGATGCTCCCTTTTCACATTTGAGTTGTGCATTTGTTCCATTTTAACTTTTTGGAAGAGATATTGAGAATGAATTTGCCTAGAAATAATTATAAAAATTGAAGGTTACAAGAACCTTTTGAGATTCTCATTTTACTTTTCTAAATGACAATTTTACTCCTAATTAAGCTAATGGCTATCCCTTGTCGTCAACTTATTTATGTATGCATTTGATATGTATCATTTTTTATCTTGCTTTTTATAATAATCATCAATATAATTGAAAAGGGAATGGCATAGTTTTGGTCCATATTTTTCAAATTATCAACTTTTTGAAAAAATAACGGCTGATATAATTATATAAAATTTGTACTTATATAGCTAAAAAAAATTGTTAACAAATTTTTAAAGACTACATGTAAGAAAATATTGAAATTATATTTCGAACATATTTCTTTATATTTCGAATATACTCCTTTCTAAAATTTATTTTATAACATATCATTTAAATAAATTTAAAAATTTAAAAATTATTTTGATCGTAATCCTAAATTAACAAACGCCTATTTGATGAGAGAAGTAGGCCGTCCTCCTTATTGCTTTCTCTGTTTTTTTTTTTTCCCTTTCTTTCTTTTCTTGTATCGCTCAAATTTAGTATTTAGATTCATTAAATTGGAATCTATGTTTGCTCCCTCTCCAACTCCGAATCTCATAAACCAGTCAGTGACATGAATTTTCTAAATAAATAGTTGTTTTTCATCTCTCTCTCGCGGATTTCTCTCTCTTCTCTTTCGAAACGGCGGAGTCTGGACCCCTCTCTCTCCCTCTCTAGGGTTCGAAGTTGTATTTCACCAGTCCTGCTCGCGCCCAAACAATTAACTTATACACACATACATGTATAATTGCCCCAATTGCACGTTTCTCTGCCCTAGTTAACACGAAAAAGAATTTGTTTCTTTTCTCTATTCTTTTCTGATCTTCTACCTACTACTGTGCACGCGTGTTGAAGTTTTTGCCAGAATTTTTCCTTGGTTGCTTTACCTCTTCAGGTTCGTTTAGCATTTGATTTTTTTTTTTTTTTTGTGGGGGTTAATTCTACGTGCCAATTTTGTTCATAAATTATTTGATTGCACAGGCAAAGGAAAATGCAGCTGTAGGATTTAATGGTTATTGTGTTCAAGAAAATGAATAAAGGAGAAGTAAAATTGAAGTTTTGCATGTTAGATTTTTGCTTATTTTCACCTTGAAATGAGGCTATTGAAATTTAGTTAACCATTAGTTGGTTGTTTACTTGTGGACTAATTCAATGAAATATGTATTCTGATAATTCTACTTGTTTGAGACATTGGATTCAGTTTTCTACTATGGCACTATTCACACATAGGGTTCCCATTGGGCACCATTGGTGTTAATGGAGTGTTAGTGCTTTCCCATGGATAAGAATTGTGCTTACTCTAATTTTTATTGAGTCAATTGATTTTGTGCTCACATGGGACTCCCATTTGACAATATTCACCCAAATAAAGGGTTAGTGCCGTCATCTGTTGCCTTCACAGTTATTTATTATGGATTTGTGTACCTTTTCATTCAATTATAGACATAAAGTTGTCAGTGTTGCTGGGTTATCAAGTGCATTATACTTACCAATATGATTTTATATTGTTCAGATTACGAAATAAATATCACTGTTGTCAAGGTTGATATTTGTGCAATAAAGAGCCTAGCAAAGAACTTGCAAACATTGCTTTGCACATGTTGAATAATTGCCAACATGGACTTGAATGCCTCACCTCAGCCAGACGATGATGAGGAGGCGTTTGGGCCACACTTTGAAGAAGATGCCGCACCAGAACACGTAGGACAAGTTGAACATATAGAGTCTGCAGTCGAAATTTTCCGTCGGGTACTTCACTCTCTTTTCCTATGTGCATTCTAGAAGAGTGTTGCATTTCTTTGGAATAAAAAAATCAATTGTGCTCTCTTGTAATTAGAATTGTGGGTCATTTTTAGTTTTTTTTTTGGTTCTGTTGCAGTGGAGCAAATTGCACATTATGTTTCTTTATGTCTATTAAATTGTTTTTGCAACGGGAAATTTCATCTAACATTGGTTGTAGCTGGCCTTTTTGTGAGTTTGTGTAATGGAAAGGTTCTAGGGTGAAGTTAAAAAGTACTAGAAGAGAAGTTGAGCTTTTAGATGGATAAGACTATAAGAGATGATTTTAGAAGGGAAATTGTAAGGTTTGGAGGAAATTGGTTCTGATACTTGTTTTGATAAGTTAAAAGGTCTTGAAAGTGGTTAATTCAGGATATTAATAACTTAGTTCTTGAGCTCCTGTCAAGCCCCAATAGCCCAAAGGACTGCACCCACCACACTTCAATGAAGAATTAAGAAGAAATTACTAGAACTAAACACTTTTTCATGGATCCGAAACCAGCTCAATGCTCAGTTGTTGGTCACATCAAGAAGAAATTTCCCAATCAACTCCCACATTTAAAAAATCCACACCGTAAACGTAGTCTTTTGGATCATGAAGAAAGAAAGGATTCATTTTCCTCACTGCCCACGCGATACACCGTTGATGGTATAAACCATATTTCGGTCGTCACCTTTGAATCGTATAATTGGTAATAAGTTTCTTATGAGCCAATGGCTATGCGAACACTTTTGACCTTAAAAGGGGTATACAAGCATCATTCTCTAAGGAAAAGTAGGAAGATTTGGATTATCAATAAGTGTAGCAAAAGGTATTTAGAGAACAAGCCTGACGAATGAAAAGACAATCCTATTTACCGAAGGAAGAATTTGATAGGGAGACCTTATCAAGGATTGCTATGTGTAATCAGAAATTAAGAAAAAGATGTTTAGGGATTGATTACTCTTTCATAATACACATCTGATTTATGTAGAGAATGAATACAAATGTAAAATGATTAAGGACCTTCACACATTGAATACTAAACACGTATAACAATAACTAATACTTAACACTCCCCCTCAAGCTGGGATATAGATATCACACAGACCCATCTTGTGATACACTATCGCACCGACCCATCTTTGATAAAAGTAATTCTGTTTCTTTCTCTCCTTTTCAGATTGTTCAAATTGATTTGTGGGGTCCTTCCCCTATTACAACTAAGGGTGGCTCTATGTATTATGTTTACTTTGTCGATAATTATAGTACATATACATGGGCTTACTTACTAACTCACAAGTCAGAATCTTTGAAGTTTATTGCAATGTTCACCATAAGGTGCAAACTTAGTTTTCTACTACGGTCAAAATTCTTCGGTCAGATTTGGATGAGGAGTACTTTCTTTTTGAATTTATGGACTTCTTAGTTACTCATGGCACTACTAACCAATCTTCATGTTCTGGCACTCCCGCCCAAAATGGTCTAGTTGAGAGAAAATACGTCATCTTTTGGACACTGCTATGTCTCTTCTTCTCTTGTCCTCTGTCCTCTTTGTATTTTAGGGAGAAGCCGTGCTCACTACTACCTATCTCTTAAATCGGATGCCTACTCCTCTTCTCTCTGGTTCTTGTCCATACGAGCGTCTTCATGGTTAAATTCCCAACTATTTCCTTCTTCGTTTGTTTGGTTCTACTTGCTTTGTTCTTCTCCTCAAGCGGGACTGCAACAAGCTTAGTGCTCGTTGTGCTCTTTGTGTCTTCTTAGGCTATGACATAAATCAGAAGGGTTATTGCTATTATGTCCCCGTGAGCAAAAAGCTATATGTATCTAGGCATGTTACTTTTCTTGAGCGTTGGCCATATTTCACCCTTCCATTCACCCAAACTAGCACCTGTTGCTAAGGAAGAATCAGTTCTTATTAATCCCTTTCCTGTTGACGTCTGCTCTAATGAATACATCTTTACTCTCGAAGTCTTTGATCTTTCTGCCGTCTCTTCTGCTCCCACTATCTCTACCTCCAGTTTGTCCTATCCTTTAGTCTACTTTATACAGCTCTTCCTACCCCCACGTCAAGCAAGAAATCCGTCCATTCAGCAAGCTTCGACTCTACGGCCCCTCCACCTGCCTGATCGCCGGTATCCTACTTGTGATCGCTGCCCCTCGGTTAGACTTGATTTTATTAATACTTGTTTCTCCTTTTCCCACCATTCCTTTCTTTCTCGTATCCACCGCCCTTGCTAAAACTCAAACTTGGGGTTTGGTATCTTGCCAGCAGGGAAAAACCTCATTGGTTGGAATGGGTTTACGAAGTCAAAATATATTCTGATGGTTCTCTGGAGCAATATAAAGCTCGCTTAGTTGCTAATGGATTTGCTCAATATGACATTGATTAGGAGGAGACTCTCGCTCCTGTTGCTAAAATGACCACAATTCGTTCTTTGATCTTTGTCGCTGCCATGCACCATTGGCCTCTCTTTCAGTTAGATGGTAAGAATGCCTTTCTCAATGTCCACTTATCTGAAGAAGTCTATATGCAGCCCCTCTTGGGCTTTCTCATAGTGTTGGGCTTGTTTGTTGTCTTGTTGTGCTCTCTGTGGTCTCAAATAGTTTCCTCGTGCCTGGTATGAGTAGTTTCACTCTATTGTTCTACAGATTGATTTCCAACCTAACATGCATGATTTTACTATTTTTTCCTATTTATTTATCTTTTAGGGGTAATTTAGTCCTTTTATCTTATTATGGTTAGTGGTGTTAGTCTATATAAACCATGTTCGCCTTGTACAATGTTCATTGAATGGAATAGAACTGCCCCTCTTTTTTCCATCTATCACCCACATATTCTAAAAAGTGAATAAAGACCCCATTACCAACTGCTAAAGTAGAAACAACGATGAATCTATGCAAGCCATGTGAGATGAGCTTCTGTGGAGAATGGCCCCAGTCCACTACAACTGAGGTCCATCCATTGGCCTAAAGATAGTGTTTACTCTTGGAACCACATACCATAATGCCTCACTTTCCCTCTGATACCTACATAACCACTTGTTGAGAAAGCAATATAATTTATGCCCAGTTTGACCCCAAACAAAGACCTCCCTTTCTCATAGGAAGTCAAATCAACCTCCCAACTACCTAAAGGATCTTTTTTGCTTTCCCACAATTTATTTCCTCATCAACCTCTCAGTCTTCTTAGCAATTGGGAACTTTAAACATGAAAGGTAGCGTGATGGATGGAAAATGAGAGAGTTATTATATTCCATTCGATGGAACATCAAATAATACAAGGTTGAGACGATTTATATAGGCTAACTCTATAAATCCTAATGAGACTAAATGACTACACTATCCTTATGATAAAAGATAAATAAATAATACATAAACAATGCATAAACAATACGTAAACAATGCTACTTTCTCACCTCCTCAAACTCGGGATGCGATGACAGATAGAATCGTGAGCTTGCCAAGAAGAAAAGAAGTTGGGGTTGTTGGAGGGACAGAGAGGTCTGGCGAGGGTTGTCGGTGACAGATGAGGTCAAGAGAGGGCCGAACCGAAAGAAAATCACGGGAAACAGAGTCGAATAATGTGGATCTGGTAGAAACTGTAGGTGGGAAGACTAACGGAGTTCTAGAGAGGGTCGACGGAGGCCCCACAAGGGTCTTCGAACGTTCGCTAGTAATCGGCAAGGGTTTTGGTTGGGGAAAACAGAGAGAACGATGCAAATCCAAAGGAAACGATGCAGATCCAGTGAAAGAAGAGGAGTCAACTGGTGCTAAATAGATTGTAGATGCAGATCTAGATCTAGAGAGAATGATTTAGATCCAGATAGAAGTGCAGGCAAAATGTGCCGAGGCCTAACATATTGGGTTCGAAACCCCCAAACCAAGTAGATCTTAGGTTCGGACAATGCCAATAGTACATAATAGTGGCAAACAGGTCTGGAACAACATCGTTGAACAACATTGAATGAATAATAACAAAACAAGCAATGGCCTTGCGAACGAAAACAAGGCCCAGGTTGCCTGCCGGTGAACTAAAATCAAATAGGTCTTAATCTATAGCTATGATACCATGAGATGGAAAAAGAAAAGAGTTATTTTATTCCATTTGATTGAATATCAAATAATGCATGGTTGAGACAATTTATATAGGTTAAGCCTATGAACCCTAATGAAACTAAAAGTCTACACTATCCTTACCCTTCTAATAAAAGATAAATAAATAATATATAAACAATGCATAAACAATACATAAATAATGCTACTTTCACATAGTCGACCTACCGTTGCAAATATTAAGGCTTTCTTCCATCCCTCGATTTCCTTTGCAATCGTTCCCAACATAGGGGCCGAAAGGTCCCCACCATCGAATTCTTCCTGACCTCTGATAAGATCTCAAATACTAACGATAGAATGTCAATTTAGAGCATTTTCAAGAAAGATGTCAAATTTGTTTGATGGCCTATGTGGCAATTTGACACGTTCAAATTTGACATTTAAATTTTTTGACCTCCAACAAAGATTTCAATTTGACGCTTGCAAATTTGACATTCAAAAACTATAGTCTCCAACAAAGATGTCAATTGCATATTTTACTATTTTACTTTTTCATCCTTTTTTTTTTTTATCTCTTTTATTGTATTAAATACAATGAACATCTTACTCATATATTTTTAGTAATATTTAGATAGTATTTTGCATCTACATGTATTTAAACATATTGAATAATCAACGAAAAATTAAATTAAAACTACTGTGTGAATGAAGAATAAATTAACTCTAAATTTATAGAAAATAAATCCTATCAAAGAATGCTCCAACGGTTTAAAAAAAATTAAAATTTAGCCTTGAAGTTTTGAAAATGTACTACTGCATTGAAAAGTAAAGCCTTGAAAAGTGGAAAGCTACTTTGAAAAGGAAGGCCGAAAGTCAAACGGTAAAAAAAAAATGGTTTAAAAATTAAAAACTCAGATTTGAAGCTGCTGTCAAATTTGGCAGCAAGAAGCCAAAAAAAAAGTCGATGTTTAATTATCTGCTTTGATATTTTGTTTGACATCTTTGTTGGAGTTCCAAATGCTGTAAAAAAACCAATTGGAAGGTCTACGTAGGATTTGACGTCTTTGTTGGACATGCTCTTAAGCCCTTTCCCCAACCACGGGATGAAAAGGATTGTGTCATCCGTATACTCAAGACATACGGCAAAACCGACGAATCGTAAATCACTCCATTAACGTCATCTCATGAGCCTCGTCGACCATTCTACTCAACACATCCACCATGATGATAAATAGAAATGGTGACCAAGGACTACCTTGTCTTGGGCCCCTATATGCCTTGAAGGTTTTGCCCTGCTTCCCCTTCACTATATTGAAAGGTTAGAGGATGAAAGACATCCGCGTATCCACTTTCTCCATCTCACCCCAAAACATTTCTTTTCCAACACAAAATCTGAAAGGCCCATATCAACACGATCATATGCTTTCTAAAGTTCACCTTGAAATATCCCCTTGCGCCTACTTATATACTCTTTAATTGTCTCTTTAGTGGTCAATACCAAATCTAATAGGAAAACCTGTAACAAAATCCCCTTTAAGATGTGGAAGTGGTTTATCTCGAATAGCTCTTAATCTTCTGGACAAACCTTTAGCTAAAATTCTATATGGAGACATCACCAAGCTAATAGGTCTGAAAGCTTGTATCGTCATCAAATTCACTTTTTTTTTTTTTGGGTAATCAAGATAATGAAAGAAGCATTCGTCCAAGAATTAACCATCCCATTTGAGGAAAATTTTTTCAACTTTCTCAACAATTCCATCTTAACAGTTTAAATCTTGAAATGCTGCCAGGGTGAACCCATTCGGCTCTAGAGACTTATCCCTTTTGCAATCAAAGATGGCCTCCCTTAATTTCTCTTTCATCATAAGATCTTTCTAACCATGAGGCCCTCCTGCTGCCAACAGGACACCAATTGAAACCATTGATACTAATAAAATAAAAATTCCTTGTACTTGCTTGAGTCTTCCAATTTATGGCATGGTAGACTAGGTCATGTGGAACAACGCATAAGTGTTTCTCCATCCCCTTATATTTTTTCTTTTAAATCCAATGAATTGTTTTTCTCAAAACCATTTTTTCAAACTCCAACTTCAGAGTTTTTTTTTGCTCGGCAACTTCAACCTCAAAGTTGACCTCTCTCTATAGCTTCTCATTCAAGTCCCCTAGCTTCGAAAATTGAAAATTAACCAACTGGTGGGGAGGAGGGGTTGGGAAGCTTGAAAAAAGGGTGCATCTACCATGAAATTTGACGATTTAACAAACAAGGGAGAGAGCATATCCACTTCAACTCACTACGGCAACCATTGAAGAACGTTCGAAGAATTTTTCCGTCTATGGAAAGCAAAGAAATAGGTGGGTCTCAAGTAATTGACAGCAGTGACAAGACCAAATCACCCAATTGAAAAACCCAATCACATACCCAGTTTAATAGCGAGGGAGTAATCAGACTAATTTTAGTGGTGTTGATACCTGATAGTGCAGTACTGCAGTTAACATTAACAGGGGTCCGGAAGAAATGGTGGTAATAAGACTAAGGTGGAAGAGCAATTCAGGAGACATCGATCTGAATAGAGTGGGTGAAAGAGAACGGCAAATTTGGTTATGTAAACAGATTAAAGTAGATTCAAGAGTGACGGTGAGAGTAAGCGTAGCAAAGAAAAGAAGAGAAAGGGAAGGTGTGTAGAGTGGTTGACGAGAGAGAAAGTGAAAGTGAGTGAGACAGGGGACCTATGTGCTGGGAGGAAAGAACTGTCAGATGCATGAAACGTGCGAAGCTTCTGTGGGAATATCACCACCCATCTTGCCCAACCTCAAATGCATGCTTCACTTCGTTTGATCGTCATTAGGTTTGCATATAAACCACGTACCTTGTCCACCTTTTTCTTGGGATAGATTTTAGTCAGTACACAGATCTCAAATAAACACGGGAGATATTTTTGACCCCTAAACATTTCAAAACTGAAGATGCCACTAGGTTGATTGTAATTTGCAAGCTCTTTGTCGTCTAAATTCCTGGCATTCTGCTGGTCCAGAGCATACTCTTATGGATTACTGCAGATCCAAAACAACAATCCTCATGAAACTATCGTATGTGGTACAAAAGTTCAAAACTTTGACGAGCATTCCTATTTTTTGCTACTACTCCATGCCCAATAATACTCTACAAAGTTCCATTGAATCTGCAGCAGACTTGTGGAAAGACAAACTGCTTTTGCTAATGTATTCCGACCTGTGTCGACTGGGCACTTGATTAGCTATTTGGAAGTGTCTAGTATGTCTAGGTAACATGCACCCATTAACCATATCCATGCAGTTGGGCTGACTACACAACCATGCTCAAGACTCTCATTTATTATATGTACACCCTTTAACCCCAAAGATAGAAGAAATAGCATATCTAGTTGTATTATGATATACAAGGACATATAGAATTAGATGAATTTGGTGCATAGACATGTCCGCATCATCATCCCTACAAAAATTCATGTCACGTGGATTTCAACATTTCTAGAAATTTCGTTGCAAAATTCAAACCCAGCTGATAGAAGTGTTTATGTCAAACTAAGATCCATTAGAACTTGGCCGTCGCAATTATGGTCCTCTGTTAATTGCGGATTTTGGGCCTCAGGATTGTTCTTATGAACGAGAGCAAAGTACACCATCCAAAAACATGGTGCTGCTTTGCAGCCGGTGCTTGATAGTTGATATTGATTATTTGGATGGAGAGTAATATGAGGACCTTTCAAGATGTCGAGGAGCTACTACAAAGTATGTGCTTTATTTTGGTCTTTTGTATGTTGGTCTTATATGAGAACCCTTGGTACTTTGGGAGATATGTAGATTCTTTGAATCTAGTAAGAACCTTTAGACTTTTTTGTATTGCAGGTTTATAGACCCTTTTTGTTTTGAAGGATATTATGCTGCAAGGTGATGAGTTGTTCGGAGAGATTTATCATACTTGTGACTATGGAGAGGACAATCTTTTAATCTCATGCCGTTTTTTGTTTGTTGGGGGGGTGGGGGGTGGGGGGAATGGAAGCACTCTGTGGTGATGCTTACGACTGTGATTGTGACATCCAACTATGATAGCAATGCGGGGCAACTAAAACATAAGCAAACTACTATGGCTATGTTTGGCAACGTTTTTATCTTCAATTTTCTTTTAATTGGTGCTATGTTTTGCGTCTTTGTAAACAACATGGGCAGCCAACAAATTGAACTGAACACGAATGAGGCTCATGTTAGCAACATGGGGGCTTCAAACCTTTCACAAGATGTCCTCATAAGCACCCACCAGTTCTGCATCTCTATCTCACCCCTTGGAAACAAATCTGGTGCTTCCACTCCTTAGCCAAGACTAATGTTCTCTTGGTCCTGGCTTCTCTTTCCATGTCTTTTGAAACCCAAAAAATTGCACACGCTCTCTTTTGAACCCTATTTTTTTTAATCACCCACCTATTGAACTCATGTATCATTTGATCCTGTGGCAAAAAAATGCAAAACCCTACTTGTGGGTGTTCGTCAACTCTTGATAAATGGATACAAAAATTTAATCAATATTGACACTGCAGATTGGAAGATTATAGTTCTAAATCAAATGGTAGGAGAAGACACCTTCAATGGAGTTTGGAAGACCAAAACGATGTAAACCAAGTAACAAATGACGAACTATTTGGGGGTTTGGAAGATGCAAATTTATTCAGTCTGTGGATGGGAGCATGTGGGCCTAATGTCAACAATCCCTTCTTGTTTGTGTTTTAACTCTCTTTGTATGATGGAGTGGCGAAGAACAAAACACATTTGTTTGGTATCGAACACGTTTTTTTGTATTTGTGCCTATTCAACAAAAACAGAAATATTTTTACTATAGGTGATGAGCAAAAACTGGGAATTGAAAATGTTACAAAAAGGTCGTCTTTTGTAAAACCCCAATCATGACATCTTTTCTCTCCAATTTACACCTCAGAACATACTTTTCTATAGAGAGAAACGATTTTCACATCTTCTTAACCCAAAATGGCTTAGGAGAGGAAAGGTTCCATTTTTTGAGGCTACTCTCAAGAACAAATCTAGTGGAGACGGGGTGGGTACTATAGCATACAGGATTAGAGCACGTGGACAAACCACGATGTCGGGGATTTGAAGCCCCTCACCCATAACCGGCCCAAAAGGGCCAGACCTTTCCTTTCCTCGTGTGGGGGCGGGGGCGGGGGGGTCAAAGCGAGCTCTTTCATTTTGGATTAAACCATACCTATCATATTCAAAACATCCCAGGCTTTCTCCGCCTGAAATGAATGGTTTAGACTTTAGAGTGAGACTGAGGGATAGGAGTTTACCAGAGAGACAGCTGTACAAGGGTAAAAATATCATTATTATGGTGCTAGAACCATAAATTACATTCATGGCATTATCGCCGCCTGGGAAGGATATTGTACCTAGAAGGGAAGGGTGTTGTATCCTAAGTCCTAAAAATTCCGATGGCTATATTTTTGTCGTCGTCGTGGTTACTTGATTTCCATTTCAGTCTTCTTGGCCTTTTGCAATTGTCTTTTTATACCTTCCAAGCTTCTGAGTTGGCAGTGTTGAGTCCTGGTCGGTCAAGTCAGATGGTTCTTATACAATGGGCTGAATTATAAAAGGAGCATTTTTAACTTTTGCTCTTGGAGGGATCCAACCCAAGAATTGAGGTCGCCTTTGCTGGAATATCACCCACCTGAGTCCTCGAAGTGTATGCGGTGCAGCAACAAGGCGAAAAACCTGCACTGTTATTGCTCCAAGCCTGCACCATGATTACTTTTATTTTAGTTGTCTGATAGAATAATACAAGATACTGGGACCAGCCTTTTGGAGTCATATTTGTGGCTTATCAAGTCCTAATAAGAAGAGGAAAAATTGATCCTTATTAAGCGTATCACACTGACATCCACATGACTTGTACATCATCTTATGGCTCATTACAGACTAATATTAAAAAGGTTACTACTGAAGAAAATGGCCGCAGCAATGAGCTCAACTGCTGGCCCACTTAATTTCCTCTTGCAATTTGATTGCTCCTGCATAAATATGTCATCCAGGGAGATTAGGTTCTCCTACTTTGCTGGATCATTAGCATCATGTTGTTTCACAGTTCGTCATCCTTAATAGTCCTGGTATTGACCACCCATTGGGCTGTCAATAAGGTATTTCCCATCATGCCAAGATGATAGGATTCCCCATCACGTTTTGCACATTTCAATGCACTTCCATGTATTCCTCTAGACTTTTCCCAAATACCAAGTGCAACTTTTCTACCTTGTAAACAACTCATTGGGCTGTTTTTAGCATTTTCCCTTTAAAATGATTGATGCAAGATCCCCCTTACTCTTTTGAATTATGTACTTATGTGGTTCTATCAGTTAGTTTCCGATTGCTTGGAGTTAGAGAATTGATTTCTCTCCGCCTATTTTCTCCTCTCTATGGGTTTATATATAGATATTGTCACACGAACCGTTCTCATGTAAGAAGAATAGGTGTGAGTTTGAATTTAAACATCTCCATATGCACATGTGGTCTATAATATTCATTTGTTTGGTTCTTGCATTAGGAACGTGAAGAAAGACGTCAGCGACTGAAAAGAGAACGCCCTGATGACAGACCACCGCACATATCTCAGCCACCCCTACATGATCAATTGCATCAGAAACACCATAGAACGTATGATAAAAGCAAGCTCCCCCCTGGTAAGTTTTGGCTGCTAGCTAATTTTCCATGGTCTCGTTCTGTGGACTCTGATACGATGGTTGAGTTCTGCTAAGTCACTGGAGTAGTTTGATTTCAATAGAGTTAAAAGTATTGCATCTGCTGATTGTTAATAAATTTGAAAATGTAGGTTATGCCCTTTTGGACCTTTTGATTGGAATAAATTTGAAAATGTAGCATGCGCTCTATTTGAATCCAGCTTAGGAGTGTGCTTTTGATATTTGGTGCATTGCTTATAGTTATGGCTCAGGCATTACCATTCTTCTTCAAGTCGAACTTATGTTCACTGTATCAACAACTTGATGTGCAGTCCACAAAACACACTTGGTCTATACCATAATGGTAATCTGTCTATTTGCATTTGCTGGTGGATAGCAGTGTGAGTTTAACCACTGATAGTTGTCATTGTGTCTATATTCGAGCACAAGGAACAATCATCAGAACATGGGATTTGGAAATCAGATAAATGCTTCGATCTCTTCCCACATTCTACATTTTGCACGACTAGAGATATTTCTTTCCAAATTTTGATAAGAATAAAGCAAAAGGGTAACTGCTCATGATTAACTTGACGTGAAATGGATGTCATTTGTTTGGTTCTTGTAGATGTAATTGCAAATCAGCTTCCAAAAGTAAATGGACAACTCAATTCATTTCAACAATGGTAGCCTTCACACACTATCTATTATTGAGAGAAAAAGCACTCTTGCTATAACGACTAGCGCACCGTAGTCTCATGATTGTAGAATGAGTTGACTGAACATTCTCTGACACCTTTACTCAAGTACTGCACATGCAAGGAAATGATACCACAACAGAGAAAATGATACAGAAGTATTGAGTTGCAAGTTTGCAACTGGAGTGTTTCAAGCTAGTGTGTCACAGACTCACACTCTTTATCGTGTTTGTTTTGGTTGACAAATGATTAAAAATTGTGCTGTTTCAACTTATGCTTAACCTTAAAAGAAAAACTCATTGGGGATAGCTTTAGATAAAGCTCAAATTGTGGGATTATTGATTTGGAAAAAAAGGTGAAAAGATCAAGCTGATTAAACCGTTAGTTAAATTAAGAAGTTTCCTTGAGGAGAGTGAAAGAGCACCTTGTTTGGTACTGCATGTTCCAGGAGTGGTGCCACCTTCATACAATTATGGTGATTTCTGAGGCTTTGATATGGTGAATGGAGGGAATATAGCTGCTCTCCCTCTCTCTCTTCCTCTCTCTCTTTCTAATTATCATTCTCTTTTCTTCTTTAAGAAATTTATCTGGTTCTGAGACTTTTTAATGCTGTAGGCCTATGGCTTTGTCTCATTTTTTGTTCATTTTTGATCTTGCAAGTTTTGAATAGTAAACTACTCGAAAACAGAGTAGTTTGATATTTTGTATCTTTAGTTTCTGGATTTGTAGTTACTTGCATTCATTTGAATACAATATGTTATTGCATTTGATTTTGTTACTTATAACCTTTTTGGTTCTTTATATCACAGGGTGGTTGGATTGTCCTGCAGCTGGTCAGGAAATAAATTGCATTATTCCTTCTAAAGTTCCTCTTGGCGAATCCTTCAATAACTCTGTTCCTCCTGGTAAAAGATACTCTTCCAAGCAAGTGATTCATCAGCAAAGAGTTTTAGGAAGAAGAGTATGTACACTACACCTTCATCTTGTTTCTAATATTGTGGCACTTGTTTTTATTATTGGAAGGCTGATTAGTTTGTTTACCTTGGGACTTCTTCCAGTGTAGCTCACATCTTGCCAAAGGAAGTGCTCCCACATCACATATTTAATGAGTTTTACTTCCGTTAATGAGTAGCTTATGATTTATTGCATGTTTACTTTAATTTGGTTGCCACAGGATCCCCATATTTGATATGCTGGGAACGCGGTGGAATGTAGATGAGATACACACGTGGGGGACACTGAGGAGCAGTTGATTTAGAAATTTTTAGTCTTCATCTATTTGGTGTTTCATCCATTTTAGGTTCTATCAGTTTTATAAAGAAACATATTGAGATAATGAATTCATATTAAAAACAAAGTTACTTTAGGGTTTAGACAATAATATTTAAAAATTACAGGATAACTATGTAGAATTAGTGTCAGTTTTCATTAGCTGTATATTTTTTGCTGCATCCCCTGCCTCGTCTGTATCTGTTTCCAAATCCATGATTCTTAGCTTGCCACTAAGTTTGCCCTTGAAGATGTATTGGTTCTGGTAACAAAAAGGCTACATGAATGAAGAGCTTAAGAGGATTAGTTTTGGTGAAATCTCCTTTGACAGAACAAAATACATGTGAAAGAATTCAATCTTGTATGATTATCTCTATTCTTAGGTGGGCCAAGAAGTGGGTCTTGTGTTAGATGCGGAGTAACAAAGAAACAACTGGTTCACATAGGGCAAGACATGAGGTAAAAAACCTATGGAAACTAAATGAATGATCCATGAGGAGCTGTACATGTTCTTCATTGCTTTTCGCATTCTCTAGTCAGTAGATGAATCCCAACCACTTAGATCAATCATTTTTCTCCATTCAGCTGTGTCAAGGCTGATCCAGCTGATTAAGTTCAATAAAATTATATCCGTTTTATTATGACATCATCTCCTGTCAATTTCAGCCTTCCTCTCCCCCTAGTAATGTTATTGGTTTTACACAGTGTGCATATATTGACCCTCCTTTTATTTGATCAAATCACCTTAGTTGACTTTCTCCTAATTTATATTCAAGTGGTGCCAACCTTTATGAATTCACAATGCTTAAGTTTCTAATCCTATCCCTCACAGTCTGGCGTCACATTTGCCTTAACATCCACGTTCCAGTCGGACTTAACCTTATTCATGTATGGTCTTAGTTGCCCAACATTTTGTCGCGTACTGTAATGCTGGATTTATAGCTGTTATGTAAAATTTTCGTTCTAGTCTTATAGGCATCCGCTGATCACATAGTACAGCAGTAGTGTCCCCTACTTATGCCAACCCACTGTAATTATGTAAGTGAGGGGCAGAGATTCTAGGAGCATTTTTGAATTATGGATTCTGATTATGCATTCTGGAGTACTTTTGATATGGATTTTGCACTCTCTCAGAATTCATTCTCAAAACATAAAATGTAGGTCAAGAGGTGTTTTTGGATTCTTATTCTGGATTCTCACAATTTGATGACTATTTTCCCTTCACTTTTATATGAAAGCATGCATACCTATTATTTACTTGTGGTACACATTTACATATATTCATAGACTTGTGTATAAATTAATAAGTAGATTTGTTACAAAAAATGTATTTAAATAAAGCTAGACCAATTTTAATATACTTATATTACTTATATATATTTAAATTCTCGTAGTATGTATATCTATGTAGTGTGTATTATTTGGACACTTTTTTTTCCAATCTCGACAAAGGAAAAATTGTCAGATATGGATAAATTAACAAGAAGAGAATTATGGTCAAAATTACATCTACAATCTAGTTATATCACTCAGTACTACTCAGGTGCATAATCTATTATTTACTCATCCACCAAACACTTTCACATAGTTTGATTATGTGTTTATCTTTCAGGATTTCCAATCTTTAATTCAGAATTTATAATCTGTTAAAATAATCTACTTCACGGACCCTCCATATGTGATTACATCATCTGGAAATCTCTCCATCTGCATTATTGTTTTGACTTATTTTTAACCATGTTGACTTCAATCTTCTCGCCAAGTTTCTAGTTTGTCATCAACTTCTCCCTTAGTGTTGTACACTGAAATAATATTATCTGCGTACAACATGATAGAACTTCTTCTGCATATGTCTAGTTAATTCATCAATAACTAAGTGGAAAAGATAATGACTCAAATTTGAGACTTGGTTTAATTCTTCTATTATTGGATTTTCACTTGTTTCTCTGCAAGTGATCTAAAGGGTATTCGTGGTCACATCATTCATATTCTCTTTGACATCACTGCAGCCCTACTTTCTTTCCATCACCCATTGTATTGTATCTTTGGGCACTCTCTCACAAGTCTTTTCTAAATATCTAGAAATATATTGAAGTGGAGACAGTATGTGGATTGCACCTATTAGCATCTACTATCTAATGAGAAAAAGGAACTTGGAGAGAGGAGTGGAGACAATATGTGGAGATAACAATATTGAAGAATTAAACAATCGTTTGTAAGGAACTATTTTGTTGAAAGACAAAGATTTGTGATAAATTTATCGTTAATTATTTCTAGCCTATGTTTCCAAATGGGAAATTTTTAAACAATGAACAAAAATAAGTTATTAAACTGACGTATTTAGTGATGATGTGTTATTGTTTGGTATGCGTCACTCTCATTCTGATCACTCTGTCGTTTATCTATCGTCGGATCGAGGGAAATTATATTGATTGTGTATGTGAATGATATCATTATTACAGGGGATGATGAGCTATTGATGATTTGAAATAGTTTTTAGAACACCAGTTTCATACTAAAGACGCGGGTAAGTTGCGGTATTTTTGGATATTGAGGTGGCTAGATCCACAGATGGGATTAATCTGTCACAAAGGAAGTATGTATTGAATATTTTGGAGGAGATTGGATTATTAGGGTCGAGGCCTATGAAGACACCTAGGGATCTGAATGTCAAACTTTGTATTGATCAGGGGATCTTCTTTCTCATTGGGGCTAGTATCGTTGCTTAGTAGGCAAGTTGAATTACCTCACCATACTCGTTCTGATATCTCTTTTGCTATTAGTATGGTGAGTTAGTTTATGTCGGCTCCTTGTCTTCCAATTTCAAAAGCTGCTCTTCGCATTGTGAAGTATCGTAAGGCCCATCCTAGTTGCAGTTTTGTTTTACCAGTATATGGTAATTTGTATATTGAGGCTTTTACTGATGTTGATTGGGCATGATCACAATCTAATAGACGATCGACGACTGGCTATTGTACTTTTATTGGTGACGATATTGTTACCTGGAAAAGTAAGAAACAAACTGTCGTTACAAGGTCTTGTGCAGAAGCTGAGTATAGAGCCACGACTCACACTACATGTGGGATTGTTTAGCTGCGGTCTGTACTTGAGGAGTGTGGGTTTGGCGTGCAGTTGTCTATACCTATGTAGTGTGATAATGAGACAATGATTTATATTACTTCAAACCGCGTATTTGATGAGTAAACGAAGCATGTTGAGGTGGATTGTCATGTTATCCAGGAATAGGTAGAGGTGGTGTGTTGGCGACTGGCTTTGTATCTTCCAGGCTCAATTAGCTGATATCTTCTCCAACTCATTGTTCAAACTAAAAGTAGTGTTATTGTGCATCAAGTTGGGATTTTGTGATATTTACTCTCTGGCTTGAGGGTGAGTGTTAGATGTATGTATATGTAAGTATATAATGTTTATGTTTAGTATTAGGTATGAGGGTATCTTAATCATTTTCCCTTGTACTTATATCTATATATTATGTGTGTATTAGGGTGTGGTTAACTAGACTCTGTACACTTTTTGAACACTTGTTCTCTGACTACATCCTCAATAGAGATTATTACACCCTCAATAGACATTATTAGAGAAAACATATTCATGTAACCGCCCTCAGTTGATTGGGAATTAAGACTTGGCTTTGTTTGGTTTGGTTTGGTTAGTAAGTTCGTAAAAGAAGTTGGCATGCTATTTCCTTTTTGTTCGTCTGTCTTGGTATCTCACACGTCCTTTGGTTTCTGTGCGGAAATACTTTATTCATATTACTTTACAAACCAAAGCTCCCATGAAGATCTCTATACAACTTTCATGACAAATAATTGAAGAAAAATCAGACTGGAGTTTTGCTAAAACTAGACTTCCATATTAGATTTGTAAAATCTGTGAAGGCCAATATGAATGATGTATCATAAAGCAGACAGGCCGGAGATTGACTTATGCTTAGCCGTAGGATGAGAATCATCTACTGAGCCACTTTGGTATCAAGAATGTTTGCTTTTTGTTTCTTAATGGTACATCAAATACTTAAAGTATTCTCTCTGGTGTTCTCAGCTTGGTTTAGTGATCGATCTTACAAATACTAGTCGTTATTATCCAGTAACAGATTGGAAGAAAGAAGGTATCAAGCATGTTAAGGTGGGCAGTTGAATTCAAGTGCTTTACTAAGTATTGTTTCTTGTTATGAAGTGGCAATTGAGTTCTTTTTGACTCATATTGGGCTTTTATGTTGTATAAAGATTCAATGCAAGGGGCGTGATTCTGTACCTGATAATGAGGCTGTAAATTGTTTTGTTTACGAGGTAATTTTTTGGTTAGCTATTGATTATACCTAGATGGTTTATGCAATGCTTCTACCATTTCCCTATAACTTGCCTTTATTTTTTCATATTTTGCCTTTTGTGATCCCCAGATAATTTTGTTATCAAAACCATACGATTGACGATAGGTAGCTGTTATGCTCATGCGGAATACACAATTTAATCGCTCTTTCACATGAAAAATAGAGATGAACGAAATTAAGGCAAACAAATAAACAAACACAAGAACATAAGATTTGCTTGGTTTGACATACAAGCTGCGTAGCTACTCCACGGGGGAAAGAAAGGATCAATCTACTATTATCAATAAGGATTACTAGCTCTTCGATCATGCTCTCTTTTGATGTGTTTGTTTTATAAATTTCTTTTACATAAAACAAGCTTAGAAACTCTAAAACGAACATAATACGCTGTTGGTATGGTGCGTTCGGATAGACTTAACCCGCGGGCAGAGGGAATTTGCGTGTTAGAGCGACAGTCGGAAATTGCAAAAAAGTTGAGCGTGCGGACGGCTTTCAGCCTCATCTGGACGCCTTTCCGCAAATGCAGGACACCTCATGACTGTATCTTTGATTTGATACACCAAGCTTTGATTCATGTTTGTGGGTGAATTGTTGGAAGACAAATTTTACAAGATGATACATATCTCACCATTCTATTTGTTACACCTACAAACGATAATACTTTATCAACATGTTTCACTTGCAAAAGGAATAATTTGAAGTCATCACGTGAGATGTTTGAAAAAAGTGAGGTATTATGGTATTGAAAGCCTTCTCCACGAACTGCAAAATCTTTGTTATTCACCCATATGATGAAGATAAAAGATTGAATACAAAAGATTTTTAACTTTTTTTAGTCATTTGCTCATGATACACTTGGAATGGTCTTCTTTTCACAAGTATAGATAGCTTTTAGTTTCGGTATGAAATACAAAATTGTTACTAGAAATTTTTGGGATACTTGTAATGGGTAGTCGTATGATTTATCTTTGAATCTTGTTTCTATAAATTCGCATGGGATGGATCAATAATCATGGCAAATAAATAATGTAGTAGAGGGAGACATGGATAAAAGATGGCATACAATTATCCTAAATAAAGGATCCTTCTACTCTTCAGATGGAGCCAAAAGTTGTATTCCTGGCATCCACACCTTTAAATACAAGCAAGGGTCTTCCCTATAGGACCACATGATCCTGAATTTATCACTTCAGACCCACTTCTTTGATTCACTATTGGACAAGGACCCTTTTGGTTCTCAATTTAAGTCACTGTTAGACAAGTATGCTTGATAATACTTCTATAAGCAGCATAACTAAACATTTTACCAATTCTCATCTTGCTCTATTTTTAGCTTGAGGGAAATTACAAATTTGCAAATCACACATGAGATGCGTGTGGGCCTTTTCTTTCATGGATTTTAATGGATAGTTATGGAAAGCACCATAAGAAATGAGGTTAGAACTGATCAATTGGAGCTGCAGGAACATTAAAAGCACTAATAAAAGTATGAGCTACACGTACTGTTAGTGTACTGTACTGTTGTAGTTTTAGAGGTTCGCCTTTTAGAATATGAGTTAAGCTTTGAAGTGCTAGTTTAGCTTGGTCTTACGTTTTTATACCAGAATCATCTGCTTGCTGATTTTTTGATAGTTGAATCATTCCTTTTGTTCTCTTTGCTCTTTCTACAAAATGGCGAACATAACTATTTATGGGTTTATTACTTTTTTTCCTGTATTCAAAAAAGTTAGATGCATTACATCACATCACATTGCATTACATTACATACTTTTGCATACTAGAATATTTCCCACTATTTTTAGTTGTAAGAATCGGTCATTGAAAAATAAAGGAGTGCATAATGTGAATGCTGAATGACCAAGTTTAATTGACTAACCAAACCAAACTGAGCCTTATGTCCCAAATCAATTGGGGTCGGCTACATGAATCCTTTTCCTCCAAAGAGTTCTGTCAAGTTCTGCTTGCTCACTTAGCCCTAGTAGACTTAAATCCTTGCGCACTACCGCATCTAATGTCAATTTGGGTCTTCCCCACCCCGAAGCCTTGCTATGCAAAGCTATCCTATCCGCTCTCTTAACTATTGCATCCGTAGGTCTACGATAGACATGCCCAAACCACCTAAGCCTATTTTCCCTCAACTTCTCGTCTGTAGGTGCTATGCCTACCATCTCGCGGACTGTTTCATTTCTAATCCTATCTCGTCTAGTCTTACCACACATCCACCTCAACATTCTCATTTCCGCTACACTCATCTTGGTCACCTGTTGTTTCTTCATAGGCCAACATTCTGTCCCGTAAAGCATCGCTGGTGTTATATCAGTTCTATAGAATTTTCCCTTCAACTTTGTGGGTACCCTCTTGTCGCACAGTACGCCAGTAGCACTTCTCCACTTGAGCCACCCCACTTGGATCCTATGGGTCACATCACCAAGTTTAATTGACTACTGATTGGAAAATCACTTAAATGGGTGTATTTACATATTCCTGTATTATGCGTGTAAATTCTTTGTAAAATACTATAACGATTAGAACATCATAAATGGAAAATACTATGGGTACAAACCATATGTACAAATCATGTACAAATGGATTAGGTGGCAATCCCTCACTCTCCCTTGGATCACTTGCTTGCCTTCTCTCTTTGTACACATGATTAGTACCCATAGCAAAGTTCCGGTCATAAATATCCCATAGTGATGCCATTTATGGTGATAGAGGGGTCTTGCTTTTTGTAAAATGAATACATAGAGTTAGAAACTTGAACTTCGTTTTCTATTTTGAGGGCTTCCTTTTGATGGTTGATATGCATTTGCATCTTTATTAGGTTTTGCAATTTCTCTTCTCTCAAAAGCAGTCAAAGAAGTATATTCTTGTTCACTGTACACATGGGCATAACCGAACAGGATATATGATCGTTCATTATCTCATGCGCACACTGTCCATATCTGTCACACAGGTTAGTTTTCTCTCTACATTTTTAGTGGTATGCTTTTTTTGTAGGGGGGACAATGAGGCTTTCATTGAAAGAGAAATCTCAAAAAGGATATCAAGAAATACAATCAAACTACAATTTTGAGCAAAACTCTTGTGAGGGATTTGCCAAGATTGTGAAATTGAAGAATGGAGAGGGGTCTGTTTTGGTTTGCTTTTTGCTTGGTTTCATAGAAGAATTGTTACATTCTTTAATCTTTTGGCATGCAGGCAATTAAGTTATTTGCCGATGTACGCCCACCTGGAATCTACAAACCAGACTATATTGATGCCTTGTACAACTTCTATCATGAAAAAAGGCCCGAAATGGTTGTTTGCCCTCCCACTCCAGAGTGGAAAAGGCCTTCTGATCTTGATCTTAATGGTGATGTGGTGCCAGATGATGACGACGAAGGCGGTTCTGTTGCTCCTTTGCATGTATGAATTTACTGGAAGCATTATTTTGTGATTTTGTTCATAATTTCGTCTGACACATTCGTTTCGCATTTAGCACTTAGCATAAGTAAGGTGATGAAAATGCTGCCCTGTGGGAAAGCTGTCCTTTTATGGTTTACATTGCACAAGCCTAGATGTAATTGTGAAGATAGGCTCTTGAGGCATGATAATTAAAACTTCGAGCACATTTTTCCATGTTTATGGGGAAATATGTAATGTTTCTTGCTTCTTTCTGATATTAGTTTACCATTGAAATAATGTGTAATTTTCACAGACGTAGACCTTTAGTCAGTTAGGCATTCCTTCCTCCTCTTCAATACAGATTTGAATCTTATTTCATCAAAATGTCTGCTTCGTATCTGCCAACTGATAGTCCCTGTCCGTTCTTTGATTAGTAATATTATGGATATGCTAACTGCCATCCAATGGGTGGTGGATAACCTCGATAAATGTGTGTATTGAGTTGTGGAAATATATAGGTATTTGTAGAAGTTCTTTTGGGATAAATCAAAATGCATCGAAATGCTAAATCTTTTGGCATTATTCTCCCTTTAACCACTGCCTAGTGGGCAGTGTTTAGCAAGACATATTTGTAGATAAACTCTCTCAAAGCTAACTGATTGTGATCGTACTCGTCCTGCAAAGGAAAGAAAAAGGTACAAAACTGTAGATATGAGGAAACAAAGTCCACCAATCAAGAGAAAAGGAAAAAACAAAACTAGATGTCACACACTACTCTCCACACTTTTATAGGATCCCCTTTCAGACTGGAGACATAGAAAGCCAAAATGAATCAAATTTACGCACGCTACCCATGAACCTTAATGCCGTCAAACTTATTCTTAAACATTCTCGCATTCTTTTCCCACTGAAATACGGAACTCTCTGAAGCGTGAAGCAGTCAAGGGCATCTGAACGAGGAAGTTAATTGTTAATATAGTCTTTCTTGTTGTTATCATGTTCACTAATTGGAAGGGTATCATAGTCTTGTAGTTGCATTAGGGTTTGCCTAAATTAGGGGTTAGCCTATATAAATATTTTTAGCTTTGTACTATTAGAATCTGAAGTGATACAATTAGTCTCTTGTTAATACTTAATTCAGCTATACCTACAAAACAACCTCCATTCAATGTATGGCCAAATGATTAAACACTGTTCCTCTTACATATGATACACCCTGTGGATGGAGCTAGCATTGGGTTTCTATTTTTTAACATACCAAAAGAATACTTTGATTTTTTTTTTGTTCTAAGAAGGATACTTTGATATTAGGTGGCACAAATCATCTTATTAGAGCCAAAGATAGGTGCATCAAGATCATCAGTGAACTTGTCAGAAAAGGACTTGCAACTTGCAAGTAAGAAAACACCAGAATGAATAATCCATAATCTCATTGCACAACACCTGAAGAATGATTGGCCAATTATAACACATAACGTTTACTCAAGTATGAATGAAAGTGATGTTTTTAGCTACTTTGCAGGTGTCAGATTTTTCCCAGCTCGATTTTCTTTGAAAATCATTCAGCTTGCTCATTTTTAATGGATCTTTTAATGCGTTTAGGTAAACATATACATAGGAGCTCAAAAGAATTCTGAACTACCAACTAGTTGCTATTGACTTCAGAGAATCAAGGAGAACAATGTCACTTAAATAAGAATTTCCAAAATGACGTTGGGATGAGTTATGGAAAGCCTGTGTCTAAGTTAACTAGTTAAGAATGTTAATGTTCCGGCAACCTAAATGAGACTGATGTGGTTCAGGTTGAATCTTTCGAAGGATAATGGGAGGATTACAAAGGAAATAGCTAGCAGTTGGCAAATTTATGTTAGCCTATGATTTGGGAATCTGTGGCCATGACCATAATGGTTTTATTGTCATAGACTGAATTGGGAAAATTGCATTCTTTTTGTTGCACAAATGCATTCCTAGATTAAGGTGAGACGTTGCTTACGCTTACATGACGTGAGGAATTTTAAGAAGTTAGGACAGGATATGATATGTATGACAACATAGACTCTACTCAAATCGACAATCCTCAATGCGATCTACTTGGGCTTGGCTATGTTCATCCATCTACTCTAGCTTGCTCTATGCAAAACCCTATCTTGTTTAAGTCAACTTATCTGCATATTGGCCATTTTCCTCTTAGTGTAGTTATTCTTCATTTTGCATTTGGTCAAGCCGTCTTGCACGGCTCTCGTCTTGAATCAGTTGGTGTTACCTCTCACTTCTAACTTAGTAGTTAAATTCTTATTATGCATCCTGCTTGCTATTTTTGTAAGTTCTGGTTGGACATTGCACCTCATGGTACAAATGCCACATGCTTTTGTTTGTTAAGCCCTGTCCATTGTAATGTTCCAACATGGTCATGGCTCCTTTCACTGAATTGTTTGCTGTGTAAAGTATATTGGGTTGACAATTAATAATTGTATGAAGCTTTATTTAGTTGGATTGTAATTATTTTTACCCGTTTTGCTTGACTTCTTCCCTCTTTTTACATTTTCCTTGTCTGGCGAAGGGGTTTGGAGACCTTTGAGTGTTTTATTTGAGATGTCAACACTTTCGCTGACTGAATACTGAAGTTAAAAACTCCCAACCGCTTATGTTCTGTGAAGCTTGGATGTATCAATTTTTTTGGCAAAATATTGTAATGGAATGAAAATTATTTCTTTCCTGCAGAGTTTAAGTTCTAACATGTCTGTTATTTCAGGAGAATCATGGAACAAATACACTGATGACAAATGATGACGTCCTCGGAGATAGTATACCATTTAACCAGCAAGATGCACTGAGGCAGTTCTGCTATCAAGCACTGAAGTTGAGCACAGGGGTAGGAACTTTAAAGGCTTATGTTCCATTGTTTATGTCTGGGTTCAGTCAGACCTCACAGTTGTGCTTGATATCTTTTTCAAAACTAGAACAAAATGAAAGTTGTATGGAAAACTTGTTAGCAAACTATTTCCAGAGACATTGTTGGGAAGGTCATGAAAATTTCCTATTTCTTAGGCAACCTGCTCGACGTGTTTTCTGAATTTCCGATAACTGTACACAGTTGTACCATAGTGGGCAGAGTTGGTGGCAGCAGGTGGTTTGGGGGAAAAAAAGAGGGAAGAGGAAAAGAAAAAGGGGGTTGGGGGTGTTGAAGGTGATGGAGATGAAGAATGAAAACTTAGTTCGAAAAAAGTCAGAACACCCTTTTTTTTTTTTTTTGAAAAATTGGTACCATGTACATGAGAATAAAAACAGTTTCTTTTAATTTTTAAAGACAAAACAGGAAACAAAGATGTTAAAAACGAGAGTCACAGAACTTTATTTATCTGATAACTAGAAAAACGAAAATGATGAAAACTAAAACAATATCAAACAACATGCAACATCTTCCGTTTTCTTCTTCTTGTTAAAGTTCCTTCAAATCAAAGTTCTATACTAGTTTTTATAGTGATGAAATGCTTGTTTCTTGTTTTAGGTAAGAGGAAACTCGCAATTCCCAGGGTCGCACCCAGTTTCACTTGACAGGTCCTACTCAATCTTGTCCTTATCAGTAATGATTAGGGAGAACCATTGTCTTTATATCAAATGATCAGTGGCTGTGTCCTCTATTATCATCTAAGCATCTTTGTGGAATATGACAGAAGTTGTGAAAAGAGTTTTGGCAGTATAAGGGTGTCATTCATGGGGTTTCAAGCTATTCATTTAGCTATGCAGGTTACAATTTGTAAATGTAAAATTTAGTATCTAGTCCTTTTAGGTTTGAAAGAAGCGAGTGGCTTGTTTTGTAGATTAAATTATCCTTGTACTTATTGAAAGTGGGGTTCCTATTTTTTACCATAAAGTTTGACAATTGTCTTGAGAAGATCATAACGTTTGACAATTTCATCAAAATAGAGTTGTGCAACACGAGAGGCATTAGACTTTTTTGAGCAAGGGATGAAATAAGCCATTTTGAAAAAACGATCTACCACCACAAAGATGGAGTTGTGTTTTCTAAAGATACATGAAAGATATGATCATAAAGTTCGATAATTTCATCAAGAATAGAGCTATGCGACACGAGAGGCGTCAAGACTTTTTTGAGCAAGGGATGAAATAAGCCATTTTGGAAAAACCAATCTACCACAACAAAGACGGAGTCGTGTTCTCTAAAGGTACGTGGAAGATCGATGACAAAATCCAAGCTCACATCCTTTCAAGGGCGATTAGGGTTAGGCAGTAGGGTGTATGACCCGTGTTTTGCTTGTGATGTTTGGCCAATTGGCAAGTGCGATATTGAGCAATGATTTTCCCAATAAAATTGGCGTTCAACCTCCGCAATGGCCTTATCGTGACCGAAATGGCTAGAGAGACTTCTTGTGTGGACTTCCCATATTAAGAACTCCCTAATTAAAGTGCGGGGAATGCATAGCTTTGTGTGACGGTACGATCGAAGACAACATTGATACAACTGCCGCTATTGATGATGATTTTACAAACCTTGTCTCTTGATTTGATGTAGGTGTGCAAAATAGTAGTTCGGTGCGAATCGTCACTTGTGTTTGGTTGTGTAAGCGCACACCTAGCAACACCCATTATAGGCGAGTCTATATTGCTTGGTAGGTCATATGCTTTATGCTCGACCTTTGGATCTTGGGTGTCATCAAAAGTTGGGTCATATACTTGTTCAAGAAGGCCTTTTCAGCATTCTCCGGGGAGTCTTCTTGATGGAAAGGTGCCCGGTGGGACACTTAAAAGTAGGATGCCCCGAATTGTGACACTTGAAACACTCTATGTTGGGGTTCAAACGAGAGCCATTAGAAACTGTCCCTTGGCTGTTTTCATCCCGTCGTATGGGATTCGGGCTTTGTTTGCTTAGGTCAGAATTAGATGGAGATCTTTTACGCCAGGGTTGGGGAAGACTAGAGGGGTTTGGTTTGGGGACTTAGCCTTGGTGACCATTTCAGATTTTGGACGAGTTTAAGCTTGATCCAAGATAGTGACCTCATGAAGGATTAGCTCACGTTGGAGGTCATCGTTAAGTCCATTAAGAAATCGACTCAAGGTCATGCGCTAATCCTATGTGGCATTACTGCGCATGAGATACTCTTCAAAGAAAAGGTCACATCAATGGATCAATGGCAAGTTTGGACCCTTGTTCCTATCTATTCCATTGATCAAGAAGATTATCCCGATAAGACAAGGGTAGATAATTGTTGAATAGTATTGCGTGAAAGCTTGGTTAGAGATTATAAACCCTTTATGTAGTAATCCCAATATGAGTACAATTACAGGGAAGGCCCTTAGGCGCCTCTCAACATAGAAAGACAATAAATAGGAAAGACACGATAATAAGGAAAGATAATAATATGATAGCTAATACACAAATAAAGGAAATAAATCAGTGTAAGAAAATAAGCCAACATATAGTGAATATTCAACACTCCCCTTCAACTGGTGTGAAGATATCTCTCATGTCCAGCTTGCCAAGAGTGAAATGATGAGGTCGGCTTCCAAGACCTTTGGTGAGGACATTTGCCAATTGTTCACTAGATTTCACAAATGGAGTGCAAATAATCCCACTGTTTAACTTCTCCTTGATAAAGTGATTGTCAATCTCCACATGCTTGGTTGTGTCATGTTGAATTGGATTGTGAGCAATACTAATGACCGCCTTATTGTCGCAATATAACCTCATGGCTTCTGTAGGCTCAAACCTCAAGTTTCTTAGTAGGAGTTTTATCTGCAACAACTCACAGATCTCTTGTGACATCGCTCGGAATTTTGCCTCGGCACTGGATCTAGATACGATAGCCTGTTTCTTGCTGCGCCACGTGACAAGATTACCTCCTACAAAGGTGTAGTACCTTGAAGTAGATCTCCTGTCGCAAACTGAGCCTGCTCAGTCTGTATTTGTATATGCCTCTAATTGTATATGATCATGGCTCCAAAAGAGAAGGTATTTTGTGGGGGCTAACTTCAAATATCTAAGAATTCGAAGGACAGCATCATAGTGAGACTCATGAGGAGCACACAATAACGGACTTACCACACTCGCAACACAGGCAATATCAGGACGAGTATGTGATAGATTAACTTGACCACCAATTGCTGATAGCTCCCCTGTCTACCATTGCTTCATCTATGCCATCTCCTAATTTTTGATTAGACTCTATAGGCATATCACATGTCTTGCACCCGAGCAACGATCTCAGTTAGAAGGTCAAGGACATATTTTCTTTGTGAGATAAAAATTCCTTGACTGCTTCTGGCTACTTCAATTCCCATAAAATATTTGAGACTTTCCAAATCCTTTATTTCAAACTCCTTTGCCAGGTACGCTTTTAACATGTGTATCCCGTCCACATCATCACCTTTAAGAACAATATCATCCACATATACTATGAGGGTAGTTGGCTTACCCTGTGAGGAATGTCGGATGAAGAGCGTGTGATCACCTTGGCTTTGTCTAAAATCATATTTGATCATTATTTGAGTAAATCTTTCAAACCATGCTCTCGGAGATTGTTTAAGCCTATATAAGGACTTTTTGAGTCTACAAACATTTCCCAGTGTCTTGAGATTTTCAAAGCCGAGAGGAATGCTCATGTATGCTTCTTCCTCTAGATTTTCCTGCAAAAAGACATTCTTCACATCAAGTTGATGAAGTGTCCAATTGTTGTTTGCCGTTAGTGATAGAAGAATCCTCACAGTGTTCATTTTTGCAACTGGAGCAAAAGTCTCCCGGTAATCTACTCCATAGGTTTGTGTGTGCCCTTTTGGCACCAACCTTGCCTTATATCTCTCAAGGGATTCATCCGCTTTGTGCTTGATTGTGAACACCCATTTGCATCCCACCGTCTTGTGCCCGTTCGGTATCTTGACCAACTGTCAAGTGTTATTTTTATGAAGAGCTTTAATCTCTACTAACATGACGCCTCTCCACTTGGGACTAGTGAGTGCATCCTGAACATTATTGGAATAGACACAGAAGCAAATTTTGAAACAAAGACTTTATGAGAAGGGGACAACCGACTATACGAGACAAATTTAGACATCGGATGTTGAGTACAAGCCCGGACACCCTTGCGTGTGGCGGTGGGTTCATCTAAATCATCTAATTCATTGTCAGAAATAGAAGGCGAGGAGGAAGTAGGAATACCTGAACCTGTACCACGTGATGGTGATTGTAGTGACGGATTAGGAAGGATGGTCTTATATCTTGGCCTCCTGCGGTAAAGAATATTTTCTTTTCTTGTAGGAGGACTTATTGTTTTCATTAACTCTTCCCCTTGATTTTCCATTCCAACTTCTTCTCCCTCAGGATCCTTCTCTAATGTACCCAGTATCTCAAAAGAATCAGACACAGACAACTCCAAAATCTCTTCCACTTCTATAGGTGTACTCTCCCCTTGAAGAGGTGAAGGGGATGTGAAATAGGACTGTGACTCAAAGAATGTGACATCTATGGAGACAAACCACTTGCAGGTTGGAAGATGATAGCACTTATAACCCTTTTGGGTGGAAGAATGACCAACAAATATGCATTTAATGGCCCGTGGATCAAGCTTGCAATGGGTAAGAGAATGATTATGAACGAAGCATGTATACCCAAAGACTCGGGGAGGGATGGAGAACACCGTAAAAGACCTAGTAAGTACCGTGATAGGTGCACATTTATCGCAAACACAAGTAGGAAGACGGTTGATTAGGAATGCAATAGTCAAGATGGCGTCACCCCAGAATTGTTTTGAGATATTCACCCAGAAACTCATGGTTCGGGGCATATCTAACCAGTGGCGATTCTTGCTCTCGGCAACACTATTTTGTTGAGGGGTGTTAGTGCAAGAAATTTGATGAATTATGCCATGGTCCCAAGAATGAGTTTCAAGACCACCTTTAAAGAACTCCCCCCATTATCAGAACGAACAATTTTGACAAGTGCTCCAAATTAAGTGCAAATTATTTTATGAAAATCTTTAAAAATAGTATGAACTTAACTTTTGTCTTTCATCAAATACACCCATGAAGTATGAGAAAAATCATTTACAAAAGAGACAAACCACCTATGACCTTTAAGGGAAATAACTTGCGAAGGGCCTCAAACATCAGTATGAATAGGACTAAATGGAATAGGATTTTTATTATTGCTTGGATAAACGGAAGCTTGATGATGCTTGCCAGTTCACAAGATTCACATTTAAAAGTGGAAATAGTTTTATTGTCTAACAAGGAAGGAAACAAGTGTTGTAATAAATAAAAAGAAGGATGACCAAGACGGTGATGCCATAACCAGATAGTGTCAGTAGAGGAATCAGAAACTCTCGTGAGAAGAGCCTGGTGGTGACTGTTCGAACTTCCTTCCACGAGATCCAAGACATACAGACTATTTTTCTCTCTACTACTACCAATTGTCTTACTCGTGATAAGGTTCTGGAAGACACAGTGAGAAGGGAAAAATGAGACGTTGCAATTCAAGTCACGTGTAATTTTGCTAATAGATAGTAGATTAGTAGAAAAATTAGGAACATAAAATATAGAGGATAATGGTAAGGTCGGGGAAGCATGAACTAAACCTTTGCCTGGCATGGATGAAAAGTACCATCGGCGATTTTAACTCTATCTAGACTTGAGTATGGTTTATAGGTGGAGAACATAGAGGATACACCAGTCATATGATCAGATGCACCAAAATCAATAACCCAATGAATACTAGATAGAGAATGGCGTGCACTCACAGAGTTAACTATGTTACTTGAACGGGCAAAAGACGACGAGGAACCAGCCGGGTTATCAAGCCGCGAGATAAAGCGGTGGAGAGTCTCCATATTTGATGAAGAAAGAGGTTCTGATGAAGATGAGTCGGATTACTAGTAGCTGGTGAATCTACAATCTCTGTGTGATAGGCACGAGATCCTCCCCCTCTACCTCCATAACTCCCTAACCTGCTACCCGAAGGCCCAGAGCAGCCACTTTTCCCACGATTGTCTCTGCCCCCATTGAGTTTCCAGCATGTCTCCTTGGTATGGTGAGGGCGCTGGCCATGATCGCAAAACAACTTATCCTTCTAATCAGGAGGTCTCTCGGTAAAGCTATTTCGGTTCCAAGGTTGGCTCTTACCATCATTGTAGGGAGCAGAGACCAAGGCAGAACAGTTAGAAAGAACAGTAGACAACATGGTAGCAAGTCGGCTTTATTCATTTTGAACATAAGCAAAAATTTCTTGGAGAGATGGAAGTGGCTCCATTCTCAGTACTCAACTACTAATGGGATCGTACTCTTGATTTAGATCAGCAAGAAACTTGAATATTCGGTCTCTGTCAATCAACTTCCTATAACTCGCAGTATCTTTACCGCAAATTGGGTTCCAATCCTGGTAATAATCAAAAGACTGCCAGAAGCCGGTAAAGGTAGTGAAGTACTGAAGAACTATCATCTCATCCTGTTTCTGTCTTTCGATGGTGCGCTTTAGGTCATTTATTTGAGCCATGTTCCCTTTGCGAGCATCGGTGGCAAGAGCATCCTAAATCTTCTTGGCCGTATCCACAATCAGATATCCCTCGCCGATCGAAGGAATCATAGAATGTACTGTTTTGTTCATCACTTGGGAATTCTCTATATCCCATTTTTTATACCCTGGATCCTTAACAGGCGGAGTGTGACCAAGAGAGGTAGTTCTGGCCATCGAATAGGGTGGTAGTGATTCTCAAGTTAGAGTTGTCTCTGGAGATAATACTCTCCCTCTTTACCAGTGGCTGGGAGTTTGCGGTAGATTTCTCCGCCCCCATAGCAAGTAAAGACAAATACTACTCCTAACAATCACACAATAAGAGATGGAACACTGAAAGCCACGAACAAGTCGTATGTGATCTTAGAATTTATGGAAGGATCATAGGCTGATCTAGAAGCCCATAAAAAAAGATCGGGAACGCGAGAGAGTTAAGCATAGAGCAGAGAGCAGCGATAATGAGGCTGGTGGTGGTTGCGAGTGGCGACGGGGGCTCGCGGTGGTCTGGTGGGTGTCGAGAGGTGGCTGACGGGTGTTCAGTGGCTTCGCGATGGGCTGGTGGTTGGGTTTTAAGGAAGAGACACTCAAGGCGGCGTCGTAGAGAGGTGGGCTGGGTTTGGGTTTTTGGTGGTGTTTGGTGTTGCGATGGTTATTGGTGGTGGCGGCTATAGTAATTGGCCAAACCCTACTAAGGGTGGCTCTGATACTATGTTGAATAATATTGCGTGAAAGTTTGGTTAGAAATTATGACTCTAACCCTTTATATAGTAGTCCCAATATGAGTACAATTACAAGAAAGACGTTAGGCTCCTCCCAACATAGAAAGACAATAATAAGAAAAGACAATAATATGGTAGCTAATTCACCAATAAAGGAAACAAACCAATATAAGGAAATAAGCCAATATAGTGAATATTCAACAATAATTCTCTGCAAGCTTCTCCATCATCTCCGCCCAATTAGTGATTGCAAGTTCCCAGCGCCATATCAAAGTTTGTTCGGTTCATCTGGGTCCTAAGCGTCTGTTTCTTCAAAAGGTTCACGAAAAGGCAGTCAGAATGAGCAAGCGCATGTTGCTGATAACGATGGTCATGATTGGGGAGCTAACCAGGGTTTCGGCCATGAGTAGGGTTAGCCTGAGGAACCTGCTCAATTCAATGTTGGGACCTACTTGTGATGGGTATGCAACAATCGTTGGAGGGACTCTTTCAGTGCGAGAAATCGAGCGGCGTGGAGAATGTTAGACTCTTCCACCTTAGTTGACAGATTGCTAATGAGTTTGGTTAGATCCTCTATGAAACCAATATTGGACGAGGATTGTGAAGAAGTCGAGATGGTTTTACCCTTGGTTGCAAGAAACGCCACTATTGCCGACGAATCTTGTCAAGAAATGAGGTTCCGCGTTTCAGCAGAAGGAAGCATGTAGAAACGCATTCCAAACTAGAAGGAAACGCACAGAAACGCAAAGGGACTTACGCAGCTCTCCGGTGATGGCAATCTCCGGCGGCATCAATTTGTCCTCTCTTTTCGAGGCTTCGAGCGTGCAACGTTATGTCAGGGTGGAGGAGTCTTGGAAGGTCGTCGGCGAATCGAGATTGTGGCGGTAGTCGGTGAACGGAGATGGTGGCGGTGGTTGGTGGTGACGTTAGAGGTTGAAGTGGGAGGGTAATACACGGTTGGGTCAAAATGATTTGTTCTAGCATTTCTGAAAGTAATACACGGTTGGTAAGTGTAAAAATCCCATGTGGAAGTGTTGGAAGTGTAAAAACCCCATGTGGGGAAGCGTAAAAATTAATTGCTTTGTATTATTTTAATCAAAATATAATTTTGATTTATTGATATGTGTCACAGTAAAAGTCCATGTGGGGAAGTGTAAAAGTTAGTTACTTTTTTTATTTTAATTAAAATATAAATATAAATTATTATAAATTATAATTTTCATATTTTTAACTAGACGCTTACGACAGCTTTTCCACACTTTTATGATCATTTGCTCCTATCCGCGCTCCCACTTTGTGCAACTAAAGGTTTTACCACTACGAAGATGCATGCAATACAATCAACGAATAATGATTCAAGAATCAGGTGACTATGATAGATTCACAGTGAAATTGCAAGCTCGTAAGACAAATATGGGTAGCACTTAACGCGGCCAAGTAGTATGTGAAAAGATTTTTCAGATCCAAACGGAGCTCCAGAGTTAATATTGAGGGTAGACAGGGGGAGAGGGGTTAGGGTAAACAAAGGCAAGGTAAATAAGGGGGTATGTCAAAGGTAAGTCCTAGGAAGAGAAGGTAGAATAATATAGTGTGGCTTTAAACAGTGATGTGTAAGGTTAAGCACAAAATACTATTGAAGCTATTTTGAACAATTAGAAAGATATTGCAAAAGTAAGGGGCACCTAGCTAAGCTGAGTTGAACCAGGAAAAACCTGCATTGTCCGATTTGTTGTAGAAGCTGAATGCTGCTCAATTTCTTCAATTCGTTTCAGAACACAGAAATTGGGTTGATTTGAAAATGAATCAAATCTGAACTAAAGGTGGCTGCAACAGTGGGTGGGTGGCGATGGTGGTGGTAGTTGGTGTAAGATGCTAGTACTGCACCGAATCTGAGTTGTAGGGGTCTGACTTGCTGGGTTGGTTTTGACGATGATGGAGAGGGATCGGCTGGTGGGTTTGTAAGATGGGTTTGAGTGTGGTAGCAGTGGCTAGTATAAGGTTAAATGTAGTGGGCTGAGAAAAGTGCAACAGTGGTGGAAAATTGAATGGGCTAGTTACGGAAGGGGCTGTTGGGTTATGACGCGGGTAATGGGCTATAAGAGATTGGGTGGGTTCAAACTTTTGAGGATGGTTATCAAATTTTGGACCCATCATGGAGCAGCTGTTCTCTCGCTCTTGCAAATGTATGCTGTTGAATTCTGCAAATCTAATTTTTTCTGCCTGTGTTTTTCCTGCCTTTTCTCTGCTATTGAATTCTGCAAACTAAGTTTTTCTGTTGTCTTTTTTGGTCTCTCTCTCCTTTTTCTGCATAAAAAATAGAATAAACTAAATGAAAAACGACTAAGAAATTTTTCTTGGAAGAAAGAAAGAAAAAGAATAACATAAACAAAGAATGAAATCTAAAGTTTTGATTGCGGAATGACAAGCCGAGAAAAAATGTAGGTGAAAGGCTTCCTGATGTTGATTTTAGTGCGAGTGGACGCAAAGACATGATGTGGTGAATATGTAAAAGTTGATGACGGAAATTAATTTCTTTACACCTGTTGGATCCATGGTTGGTAAAAATCAACAATGAAGTAAGAATACACTCATAGAGGGTTATTTTGATACCAAACTGATGAAGAACCGGAGTATAACCCTAGGGATCCACACCTAGGGCCTAGGGGAGAATTATAATTCAAGGAAATAACAAAAACTTTATTCGTTCAATGCCCATAAACATTTTGTGGAGGTCCTTTAGATAGGCCTAAGAGATAACAACCAAAATAGATAAACATAACCCAGGAAGATAAACCTATCTACAAAATGGATAAATCCTAGACAACAAATAAAGATAAATCCTAGGAACAAAAAGATAAATCCTTGATAACAAATGAGCTAAAGAACATAATGATAAATCATATGGGCACATAATCATCTAGCCATCAAGACACTGAATGGGCCATCCTCCCATGACGATGCGATAGATTCGTGACAATTTGGTGTCTGCACCTGCATGAACACTGTTGTCTCTTTTAAAGAAGGTTGGAATATAAGTTTATACTTATGTGCTTCTGGTAGATAAATATTGCGGTCAATTGTGGGTTCATGATCTGTTTTGGAAATCCACTTGGAAATTCCATGCTTCGTGTCATAGGTCTTTGGAGTTCTCTGATGACACCTGCATGCAATTTTCTTTTCCATCCACATGTCCTGTAATTCTTACTTGAATGGGGATGCGGATGGGTGGACATAGATTAAAATGTCTTCATCTTGTTGCTTGGTATGTGAGAATAATTCTTGAAGTCCTATGGACCTTTCACTCTTTGTGGGGCTTGAGGTGCCTTATGTCAGATTTTCATTTAACTATTTGAAGCTATTGCATGAAGACAGGGTGGGATTATGGTTACCAACTCCTTCACATGTAAAGTATTCTCACCCGGCGATTTATATGTGTCACATATACACCATGCACATCCGTGGAAACCTGATCTAATTTTAATAGCTAGATCTGCCGGCAGCCTGTTGAATATCATGTTTTGTCCAGATAACTGATTCAATTTTAATCATCGATGGATGTGTAAGATCCCTCCTGGAGCATTCATTTTTGAATATGCACTTCTTGTTTTTATTTTATGTGATCATATTTTTGGTTTACAGGGACAATTTACAATTGCTAAGACAACGCTATTATTATGCTACTTGGAAAGCAGATGGAACACGATACATGATGCTAATCACCATGGATGGTTGTTACTTAATCGATAGGAATTTTAATTTCCGAAGGGTTCAGATGAGATTCCCTTGCAAAAGCAGTAATGATGTATGTTCATATAGTCTGCCTTTAGTTTGCGGGAGAGGAAATTATATCCTGCTCTCATGGAGATTTATTTTGAAAGTCTCTGTAATTGAAATCTCTTGTTGATGACCCGCAATTGATATGATATTTACATTTTCCTTGTAAGGCTTTAGCTGAGAAGGCTCACCACTATACACTACTTGATGGGGAGATGGTAATTGATACTTTGCCGGACTCACAAAAACAGGAAAGAAGATACCTGATCTATGATATGATGGCAATTAATCAAGTCTCTATTGTTGAGGTTAGAAAACTAAGAACCTACTCATTAATAGACACAATCAAGGATCCAAGTTTGGATGCTTTATAAGTCTTATTGCTGCATCTGTATTTTGTATTATTCATTGCCTAGCGAAGTTTCTTTCCGACAAGGCTCTGCTGGGTAGGCCAGTCAGAGAATTTTGGAAGTGGATCCTTCAATATTGACAATCACTGATGTTAATAAGCTTGTGTCATACCTAATATTGTAATGTACTGGTGAAATGTTCCTCTCTTTTTTCGACATATAATGTGTCGTAATATATGAAGTATATGATGCTAGATTGGCTAACTTGTCAGGGAGAGATGGACTGGTTCAAATGCAATATTTCAGATTACCCACTGGCCATTGTAGTGAAGCCATCATTGGCTGGGAATTTATAGACCAGGATTGACGAGTTGGACAATTTTGGAAAGCTTTGCACATGCTCCCCCGTTTGCTCAAATATTGGAAAAATGTTGAAAGCAAATTAAAACCAACTTTTTTGAATTCGTTATTATATTGTCAGGGTTTGTTTGTTTATTGATCTTCATCTTAAAATTCTTTTATGGCCTGGTTGGTAACTGTTATAACTGCATATTTGCAGCGGCCCTTCTATGAACGCTGGAAAATGCTTGAGAAAGAAGTTATCGAACCACGGAACCATGAACGCCAACATGTATACCAAAGTAGAAATCCGTATTATAGATATGATTTAGAACCATTCAGGGTATGTTCTGAAGGCTGAGACAATTAGGTACAATTAATTTGATTTCTAAACTGGGACTCGTTATTGATTTGCCTGAGAAGTTTATCAGGTGAGGAGGAAGGATTTTTGGTTGCTGTCTACTGTTAACAAACTTTTGAAGGAGTTCATTCCAAGGCTTTCGCATGATGCTGATGGTCTCATTTTTCAGGTGCTGACTGGATGTTGCATACATGAATCTCCATAACTTTTATTGGTCTATGCATCTGCTCTACCATGAAGCTTGAGGTTCCTTTTTTGGTTAAGCATATTTGTTTTTTTGTCAAATTTTTGTTGGTGTATAAACGTGGCGTCAAGTCAGTAGTAGCATGAAGCGGGAGCAAGTGTGGGGGAGCGAGAGGATATAGAAGAATCTAAGGTTTGGAGCATCTATTGGAGTGTATGTGTGTAAATAAGGATATAAATACTCCAAAAATGTTATTTTGTTGTTAGTCCTAGGATACATGTTACTTCCTAATTTGTGTCATCTGCTATGGTTATTTTGTGTGTGAATATAAGTGAATATTATGTTTATATCAAGTACTTGATCAAATTTGGATAATATTTTCTAGTATTTATCATTATTTCATATTTTCTCTTCTTGCTTGGTATTCATAAGCTTGAGAGGTTTTTTTCCTAGTTGGCAATGCGCTCCTTTCTCAAGGAGATTTTGACTTGGGAGAGCAGGAGTGAGGTTTTGAGGTGGATTCACCTCTCGATTGGAGGATCATGCTACTGAGGTCCATAGATGATGCAATTATTCATTGAGGGTCTTGGTAGTGATTGATTAAACTGAATACGGAACTTGGGTATGTTCCCACTCAGAAGATATTTTGGTTGAGAGTTTCTAAGAAGTTTGTTTAGATTATGGAGTTATTTTTTCTCCTTGTTTGTTGTGCAAGCGTGTTTAGTTCTTGGCAGACATCTTTGGTTTACTCGTTGCACTTAGTGTATGGTGGTTGGTACTTTTGTATTGACAACCAGAGTTTTCCGTCCACTACGTAAAATACACTCCTGTTTCAGGGCTGGGATGATCCTTATGTTCCCCGAACACATGAAGGCCTCTTGAAGTGGAAATATCGTCATATGAACTCTGTTGACTTTCTGTTCGAGGTTGTGTACTCGACTTCTTGTAACGATATCTTTCATTAGTCTGTTTATCCTCATTTCCTACTGCTGCAATTCACTGTCTATGCTTGTTTCACTTTCTATGCCTACGTGTATCAACAGATGGTAGACGATCGCCAGCTACTTTTTTTGCATGAACGAGGAAAGAAGAAGCTATTGGAAGGGAATAGAGTTGTCTTTAATGGTTGGTATTTGTAGATTCTTCTCCATTTGATGTTCCTTTTTTTCTAACCCTTGTTTTCAGTGTTACTAGGACCTGCTTTTAGCACTGTTTCACTTTTGGAGCATCTTGAATTGGAGAAAATTTCATAAGACTTTTTGTTGCTTTTCTAATAGTATATACATGGCTTTGTAGAAGAGTAGAACCAATGAATAATCTGGTGAAAAGTGAACTTTCAAATATCTTCTATCTCTGGTTTTCTTCCATGTCATTTTTTAAAGTACTGAGATGGAAGTTGTATTCGCACAATCAAAATCTTGCATTGCTTGTAGAACCTAATTTAAGTTTTGCGACACATTTGACATTTTATTATCCGTGTATTTAATTGTGCTCTGTTGCTGTAGATAAGTATAGTTCCAGGCGATGTTGCTTTAGAATCCTCTTAGGAGTTGGAGGCTCAATAGAATTGTTCTCTTCCATCAGATTTCAACATTACACATTCAGTCTGTATCATATGGTGACCACCTCCTCTTTTTTTCCCCCTTGTTTTTCTTGGATTTGGTGTTGCTGCTGACGTAGCGAATGTTGGAATGTGAAGTATCGATAGAGATGTAGGGAAGCTTGTTTAGGTTTCTTAATTAACCCCAACACACATATGATTAACATATAAAGAGAGAGTGAGTTCAAAGATGTGATGATTAAGCTACCCTCATTCCATAATACTAAACATATGAAACAATATGTATATCTAACACCCCTCCCTCAAGTAGAAGAATAAATACCACGGTCTCAACTTGTTACAAAACAACTCTAATCGTGGCTTGAACCACGGTTAGTAAACATGTCAGCTAATTGAGCACCCGTATACACGAAGAGAGTAGCTATCACACCACCATCCACCTTTCTCAAACTAGATGACAATTAACTTTAATTTGCGTAGTCTTTCATGAAAGACTAGATTGGATGCAATATGAATTGCACAATGCAAATTCATAGGCAGCACACTGAATCCTATCTCGTCAAGAAAGGAGCGCACCCACCCAATCTGACATTGTATTAGCCGTGGCTTTGTACTCTGCTTCTTCACTAGACCGTGCAACAATTCTCTTTTTTACTCTTCCAAGTAACAAGTTTTCCACCAAGGAAGGTTCGATACCACATAGAATCAATAAAAGTTTTCACATGCAAGTGGCAACTAGTTCGGTCAAAGAAGTCACGTCCTGGATGAACCTTGAGACACTTCACAATTCTATGTATAGCTTCCCAATGGGGAAGATAGGGAGGAGACATAAACTGAGTTGCCATACCTACACCAAAAGAGATATCAAGACATGTAATGGTAAGATAATTTAGCTTGCCAACCAAGCAACGATACTAGTCAGGATTTAGAATTAGCTCTCCCTGATCACAAAGATCCATAGGAGTATCTATGGGTCTCAATTCCAAAATACCAATAACCTCGAAAATATACTTCCTTTGAGAACAACCAATGCCATGCTTCGACGTCCCCCCTGAGTGCACAAGAAATACTGCAACTTGCTTAAATCATTGGTATAAAATTGACGTTGTAAGGAGTCTTTGAGCTCTTCAATGTCCTTCTGACCATCAGCCGTAATAATACAATGTCTTACATCGGTCTGACTTGAGATAGAAGACATAATGATTAGATTGACATTGACGCATACCAAATCGCAAAGTTGCATCACTGAATTTTCCAAACGAAGCTCTAGGAGACTGCTTAAGGCCATAAAAAGCCTTACGAAGACGAGACACACATTCCCCTTGAGCAACAAACTTAGTTGGTTACTCCATGTAAACTTCCTCATGGAGATAACCACGCAAGAAGGTTGGCAACAAGGGAGATAAGAAGCCGTTCGAGCCAATGTTATCAAGTGGAGAAAACGTCTCTACATAGTCAACACCATAAGTTTGAGTGTAGCCCTTAGCAATAAGGCGAGCCTTGTAGCGCTCAGTAGACCTGTCAGGATGATACTTTAGATTAAACTTCCAACAGTAAAAGAAAATAATTTTTCTAGTATAGAGAGGTATCAATTCTCGAGTACCATTGTGATGAAGAGTAAACATCTCATCCTTTATAGTTATCCGCCACTCAGAATTATAAAAAGCCTCCTAAATATTGTTAGGAAACAAAACGGAGGAAATAAAAGTTGAAAAAGCACGAAGAGATGGGGTCATGTGATCATAGGAAATGTATTGAGCAATCGGATGAAAAGTACAAGTGTGGATACCCTTACAAAGAGCAATGGAAGTGAGCCTGGAGAAGCAACTGGATCTCGCAACGGAGAAGAGGGCGAGGCAGTGGGATGAGGTGTTTTAGGTAGAACGTTGGGCCACTGAGCACAGAAGGCGAACAATAGGCGGTAGTGCTAATGGTACTAACCTAAGCATATAAAGAGATGGGCAAAAAATAGAGGAACATGCGAAATACGGTAGTAACTCATTGAATGTAACATCAGCACAAAAGAAAATGCCTATGAAGAGTAAAAAAGTAACACTTATCACCCTTTTAAGTGCATGAGTAGCCAAGAAACACACATTTGATAGATAGGGGATCAAGTTTAGTCTAGCCGAGATCTAGAGCATAATATAGCACGTGTACCGAAAAATCTTAGGAGGTAGGGAATGTAGTGGCTGTTTAGGAAACAACATAATGTACGGAATTTGGCCCCCTATGATGGTAGAGGGCATACGATTGACAAATATCATGCTGTAAGAACGTCATCCCTTCAAAAGGATTTGGGGAATCGCCTTTTAAACAGTAAGGCACTTGTGACCTCTAACACATGTTTCATCTTGCATTCGGTAACTCCATTTTACTGGAAGTTCGATTACAAAAGGATAGGACTGCTGATTAATGCCATGGTCATAAAAAAATATGGACAAAGCATTACTAAAATATTCACAATTGTTATATGAACGAGAGATCCGCAGTGAAGCATCAAATTGAGTATTTATTTCCTAATAAAAACGCTAAAAATGGAGGACAACTCTAAGTGCTCTCGGGTGATCGGAAGGGGGGCTTAAGCTGCTTTTACCTTTACCTTTTTGATTTGCTAATTAAGAGCTTCACTTTCATGAGGCAAACACAAGTAACATGAGAGTAGTCATAGTCATACCCAAAAATAACAAAATACTAAAATCAAAGCGTGATAAAACACACGTCGGACCCCAAACGTTGGAATTAAATAAATGAAAAGAACTCGATGCAAAACTCTCTACCCCAAGAAAAAAAGAAACACGGTGATGTTTAGTAAACTCAGACTTCATATCTATGAAGCACAGGTACTTCAAAAATGGCGCCGTACCCGTACCGGATACTGGTACGGTACGGTACGGGTACAGCAAAAACCGTACTGGGTACTTCAAAATTCTATGGGTACGTTTGCCTATTTGGGTATGTGAGTGGTACGCAATGGGTACGAACTTGGGTACGAAAATGGGTACGTGGGTCATTTTGAAAATTATTTATATTTATGGGATAAAATGTTAAAATAGTAAATTGTTTAAAACCCTAAAATCTAAATAAAATCTCTGTCTTCTAGTCTTCTTCTTTGTTCCAGAGTAGATTGTCCAGCGTTCTAGACTTTGCTCTAGGTTAAACACTCGCTCTCTCTTGCTTGCTCCTCACTGCTGTGAACTCTCTCTCTCCCCATCTTCGTTGTATTTTTCTTCTGATACATTGGAGACCATTGGCAAGGGAGAGGGTCTCCAATATTAACTACATATGCTGTGTTCTCTCTCTCTCTTCGCTGGTCCATATCATTCCGCAGAATGATGATTATATTTATGTCGCATTGTTGCTTATAGACTATGGTGCTTGTTTACTTGAAAGCACTAATTTATTTATGTTGCTTTTGGTTGGTAAAATGACTTTATATTTTATTTTATATAATGAAACATAGTAAAATAATAAAAATAAAATAAAATAACATTAACGTACCAAGCCGTACCTGTACCCTACTTTTTTAGATTTTGCCGTATTCCGTACCCGTACTTGTACCGTACCCGTACCCTATACCAGTACCAGTGCTTCATAGCTTCACATCTTAAAGTGTCGACAACCGTCCATTTAAGGTTATGGAGACATAGATGGCCAAGAGAAAATGATGTTGGTAGGCTGAAATACGGGACCAAAGTGCAATTGAGGAGGAGGCGCACCAGTGGCAAAATAGTAGAGGCCACCACGCCCAATACCATCACTAATCTTTCTTATCTTATTATGCTAAAAAACACAACAATCAGAAAAAATTTTGACGAAGCAATTTAAGAATTTGATAATCTTGCTAACAAATACAAGACTAAATGGAAAACAAGAAACATAAAAAAAAGTTTGGAAAAATGAATTTAAAGTAGCAGAATCCAAAGAAGCAATATCAGTGGTGGAACCATCGACCATAGTGACCCGAGAAGATTTCCCAAGAGAATGAGAGCCAGATAGGACAGTAGAAACACCATTCATGTGATTAGAAACACCTTAATCAATATGTTGCAGCCACCTTTCCGTGCCTGACCCTCTTTGCCGCTGGTTTCCCACCGTTATTGCCCTCTTGGTTGATCTATGTGATCTACTTGCCTCGATATGTTTGCTTCCATGATTGGTGGTCGATCCGATCCTCGCACCATGCGATTGATTATCGCGATCGGTATGTCTTGTTGATTTGATCGGATCTACCTATTTTATGTGGTTATCCCTCGTGATTTGGTTGCTTGATTGAGGCCGTTATTGGTTCTTTTGATTGCTCTATTGCTTTGCGGCTTATTCATTGTCTTTTGGCACCATGACTGAACGGGCATCTGAGTTTGAGTCTGGTTATACTCGTGGTGGCTTACCGTCAGGGGGAGTTAGCCGTGGTAGTTTTTCTCGTGATTCAGGCCGAGGTAGATTCAGTCGTGGTTCAGGCCGAAGTTCGGGTCGTGACTCCGGTCGTGGAGGACGATCCCCTGGCGGAGGGGGCCGAGGCTGTGGATGGGGGCCTCGTCATTGCACTTGGTGCAATGCTGATAATCATACCATTGACTATTGTTGGGATCTTCATGGTCGCCCTTCTGCTCACCAGGTCACAGTTTCTGAGGATGATGGTCTGCAGTATTCTTCCAGTACCGCCCCTCGTGTAGTTACTATTCCAGAGGAAGAGTATCAACAATTTCAGCAATATAAGTCCGTCTTCACAGCTACGCTTGCTCAGACAGGTCCACCTTCTGCCTATCTTGCTTCCCAATCTCCATGGGTCATTGACTCTGGGGCTTCTGCTACCTTGTCTGATTGTCGTCCCTCTAGGACATCTTCTCGTGTCACATTAGCTGATGGTTCTACTACTCCTATTGCTGGTTTGGGTTCGGTTACTTTAAATTCTTCTCTTTGTTTAGACTCTGTTTTCCATGTTCCTCGGCTACTTTTTTCCTGATTCTTGTATCTTTCAGGATCTCCGGACGGGGACGAAGATTGGTAGCGGTGTTGAACGCGGTGGCCTATACTACTTTTTGGATGGCGAGCCGTCTCCCTCTGTTGCATTTCAATCCACCATTTCACCCCATCAATACCAAACCGAAGGACCGCATTTCCCAAGTCTTTCACCCTCTCTGCGTGCCTTTTCTAGTTCTGTTTCCTCTATTTCTGTTCCTAAAACTTTTCAGGAGGCTCTGTCTATTTCTGAGTGGCGGATAGCTATGGAGGAGGAGATGATTGCTCTTCATACCAACCATATTTGGACGTTGGTCTCTCTTCCGCCCGGAAAGTCTACTGTTGGGTGTCGCTGGGTGTTCACTGTTAAGTTTCATCCTAATGGCACGGTTGAGCGCTATAAAGCTTGTCTTGTGGCCAAGGGCTATACTCAGACCTATGGTGTTGACTATGCAGAAACTTTCTCTCCCGTTGCCAAGCTTAGCTTGGTTCGTCTTCTTATCTCTCTTGCCGCCAATCTTGGCTGGCCCCTTTTCCAGTTAGATGTCAAAAATGCCTTCTTACACGGCGATCTTGCCGAGGAAGTTTATATGGAGCAACCACCTGGATTTGTTACTCAGGGGGAGTCCTCTCACGTATGTCGCCTTTGGAAAGCTCTCTATGGGCTAAAACAGTCTCCGAGGGCTTGGTTTGACAAGTTTAGTGATGCGGTCCTTCGGTTTGGTATGAAACGTTGTCATTCTGATCATTCTGTCTTTTCTCTCACATTTGACCAAGGGAGAATATTGTTGGTTGTCTATGTAGATGACATTATTATTACAGGTGATAATAAGAAAGGTATTGATGATCTGAAATTGTTCCTACAGCGTCAGTTCCATACCAAAGACTTGGGAAAACTGAGATATTTCTTGGGTATTGAGGTGGCACGGTCTAAGGAAGGTATTAACTTATCACAGAGAAAGTATGTGCTGGATATCCTCGAAGAGACTGGCTTATTAGGGTCAAAGCCTGTCGAGACTCTTATGGATCCTAATGTCAAATTGTGCGTTGATCAAGGGGAGTTACTTTCTAGTCCCGATCAGTACCGTCGCTTGGTTGGAAAGCTAAATTATCTTACTGTTACTCGTCCGGATATTTCTTTTGCAGTTAGTCTGGTTAGTCAATTTATGTCTGCTCCTCGTCTTCCACACTGGGAGGCTGTTCTAAGAATTATGCGGTATCTGAAGGCCCATCCGGGACGTGGTTTGTTTTATCGTACTAGTGGGCACTTGTGAGTTGAAGCCTTCATTGACTCTGATTGGGCAGGCAGCCCAACTGACAGGAGATCTACTACAGGATATTGTATCTTTCTCGGTGGAAATCTCATTAATTGGAAAAGTAAGAAGCAGACAGTTGTTGCGCGATCTAGTGCCGAAGCAGAATATAGAGCAATGGCGCACATGACTTGTGAGATTGTGTGGATTCGTTCATTTCTTGAGGAAATAGGATTTCCAGTGCACGTGCCTGTAAATCTGTATTGTGATAATCGCGCTGCTATTCACATAGCATCCAATCCAGTTTTCCATGAGAGAACTAAACATATCGAAGTCGATTGTCATCTTGTTCGAGAGAAATTGACTGGTGGTGTTATTGCTACTCCCTTTATATCTACCAATGCCCAGTTAGCCGATATGTTTACTAAGCCGTTGTTCAAACCACGGTTGGAGTTACTTTGTGACAAGCTGGGACTTATTGATATCTACTCTCCAGCTTGAGGGGGAGTGTTAGAATATTAGTTTAGTCATTAGTTTAGTCCCACATTGGTTATGTGAGGAATCATGTGTAGCCTATGCCTTTATATTAATAAAGCTTGTGTTAGGGTGTTTAATCACCTAATACACTTTTATCTTTCTCTCTCTCTCTCTTTCCATCTCGCTAACAGAGTTATTATAGCAAGATAAGCAAAAGAGGAGGGACCTTTCTGAGCGGGCGGAGCTGTGGATGCAGAGGGCATTTGACAAGTATGTGTGGAAATTAGGAGATGAAACTCATTCTCTGAAGTAGTAACTACACGGGGAGCAGAATTGGCGACTGTCATCTATCACTCTCATAAGTAGTAACCTAATGGGAGGAGTGGCAATCATAAAGATCCCAACAATACTCAACTGAATGATTATCGCCATTGTAGTATGTGCAATGTGGAGGCACACGACCTAACCACGTCCATCCCCCACGGTTCACGACCATTCACCAAAATTTGGCCCTCGCGAGAACAATCACAACTAAAACCTCCTTTGCCACCTTACCCTAACTCCCGATTGCTTTAGAAACCACGAGAAAAATAACCACCAAGGACCGTGTAGGCAAAGCAGAACGATGGTTTTTGGGGGGGGGGGGGGGGGGGGGGGGGGGGCGGAGGGGGGGGGGGGGGGGGGGTGGTCGTGAAGACAGTAGCATAACCAAGATCAAATAATGAGGCCTAATGGAGACAGCTGAATACCTCACGAGAGAAGGTAAGTCCCAAGCTTCCAAAAGCTGATAGCTAACGTAGATTTACGTTGTTATTGCATAACTTGGATATTAATAGAGAGAGGTTGACAAATATTGAGTTTCTCACAAACATTACGAAACTTAGCATAATAATCCTCCAAATAACGATATAATTATTTCCATTCAACTACTTAGAAGTAATGGACATCATATTAGAAGACCAAGGAGAACTAGAAAATCTTGTAGCATCATTTGAGGTAGACTCAGAAGCAGATTGAGAAGCCATCAAAGGAGTGCGAAACAAGAAGAAGTCAACGAATATGGAAGGAAATAATCAATTGAATCAACAGTGACCAACTATCACACATCATCAACAAAGAATGATAACAAAATATGACTACCTAAAACTCTAGGCCATAAACAACATCAACAATGACATAAAACATAAACCAAAACCCAAACTTGTGCATAACGTTAGCAACAACCAACATGAAGATACCCATCAACAAGATGAAGATCGAGAATGCAATACTCACCAACAAGAGTGAATCATACGGTTCAGATCGAGATCTAGCAGGTCGATGAGAGAACAAAAAATGAAATCAGTAGATCAAAGAACCCAGAGCTAGAACTTCGGTTCACAAGTCTCAAAAGAAGAGTCGTGAATTGGACTTCGTAAACTAGGGTTTCAAATCAGATTGAACTAGGGTCTAGATTCAAGAAGTGTGCGTTGAAATCTCGTACAAGAGCATCAAAACGAGATAGCATATTGATATTTTGAATTTTAGAGCTTGACTCGTTTTGGATACTGACGGGAGATATCAAAAAGTTCATAGAAAGAGAACCAAGCCATCTGTTTCATTCGGCGTTTTGGGGCAGGTGCCTGCTTGATTCGACCTACTTTTGGATAACAAGAAGGTGAGTTGATCTGCTTTGTGCAAGGAAAAAGCCCAATCAGCCACCAACTCAGTGCATGTCACGTGACCTATAGCTCAGCAAAGTGGATTCTGGAGGATATATTGAAGAGGGAAGAAGTCCCACAAAGAGATGATAAGTGGGACAACAAAAGGAAGTAGCGCCTGGAGGATATGTTGCGGATATAAAAGCCACATACTAGACAACAATGATATATACAAATTTGGGAAATTCTGAATAAGAATCATTCTTGATTTATTTCACTGTTTTCTTGTTCTCTAAGTAGTAGGCATAATATTGAAAGAAAATCGTGGAATTGTACTCAACAATTGAGATGACGTAGAAATGCTACTCTATCAGTTTTGATATTAGTCCGGTTTTGTGACCTAGAGCATCCTCAAAGTCTTCAAAATCTAGAGAGTTCTACACTTGGGCTGAACCTATTTATTACGAACAGACAAAGGTTCCTGTTTTTTTTTTTTTTGGGGGGGGTGGGGGGTGGGGGGTGGGGGGGTATGGTGGTGGTGTTTTCGATCGGCCTTGCAACATGGTCTGTGGTTGATGGTGGCGATCTCAGGTGTGGTAATAGGGTATCCGGCGATGGCATGTACGGTTGAGTTAGGGTTGGATCTGATACCATGTTGTTAGAGATGAAGAGAAACATGTTTAGGGTTCTTAATTAACCCTCACACACATGGTTAATATGTAAAGAGGGTGAGTACAATGATATGGTCACTAAGATGAATAATGTAGGCGACTACAATTAGTTCACTGAGGTATAAAATTTCTTACATCTGCGTTCCTCCTTGATTCCATCTTGCTTTGTATCACGAGGAATCTAGGAAAGACCTTGATGGATTTGGACTTGCCCAACCAACTAATGTGCATACTATTGATAAGCTAGGGAGGAGGGTTTACTGGATTGCTTCATGTTCTGAAAGGGATCGTTGCTATTTACACAACTAAGTTTGCTAATGCTACCATTTTTTTCGTTTTTGTATGGGGATGTGCTGCATTTTCATAGGGATGTTGCAAGCATATTACGATTGGTGGTGGGGAAGGATTGGGAAGAAAGGTTAGAAGGCTTTTGTTTGATGTGGATGCTTTGACCGGAACACAAATAGGACTTTTTAGGGTATTGAGACTCCGATGCACTTGTTGAATAACACCTTTTTTCTTACTTTCTATAGTTGCGATATGGGTGTTGTTTCCCTAGCTTGGATCAAATTGTTTGCTTTGACGAGGTTTTGCATATTTGATTGGTCCTCCATGTGGGCTTTAGTGTTTTTTGTGTTCCTCTTTTGGCCTTGCTTTGGTTTGTGCAATTGGGTGGCATCCTCTGGAGCCCTACTTATACAATCTCTTACTTACATATCCAAAGCCTTGGGTTTTTTAGGTGGGTGTAGCTAGAGAATTTGAGCTATTGATGAGGTATTCCTTATGAAAAGATTTTCGAGAAGGGAGGAGGGATCATTTGAGGACACTGATGGGATTCTCACGAGGTTGTTTCCAATCTCTGTTGATATTCATTTCTCAAAATCTTTCTAGATTCTAGCAACATTGCCTTTTTTTGTGGGAGGAAGTTCATGGCTGGGAAGATGTTTGGAGGGAGGGGTGATGTTTCCTTTGCTCAATTATTCCCCGGATTACATTGTTTGTTGCAAGCTCATAATGCTTCAATATCTTCTTTTGTTGACGCATTTCCATTGTTGTCCATTGAAACTTCCATTCCTTAAGAAACGACGTGATTCTGGGGCTGTGATTGCACATCCTTGTTGTATGTGCTTGAAGGTGTGTCTTCGACCACAGATGTTAGTGATGAAAGGGTAGTCTTTTCATTCATCCGGAATGTTCTCATGCATATCTTATTTTGACTTACTCAGTGATAGTGTTCCATCTTTACCTATTATGAGAGGATTTGAGGTTCTTATGTCTCCTTAGGCTAATGTTTTCTCTTAGATTATGGCTCACACTAAACTGTATAAATTGATATGATTCACGAAAGTAGACAAAAATGTTCTTGACGTCCTCATTCATGGGTCTTGTGGAGAGGCATGTGGAGGGTTGTGATCGCCTATCTTGCTTTGTCATGTTGCTTTGGCCTTATGGTGGAGGTTTTCGATGTAGTGGAGGTGGATTGGGTTCTACTTTTTGCATGGTTGTGTAATCCTAAAGGTAGGGTTCTTTGGAGATCTGTGGCTTGTTCAGTGTTGTGGTTTATTTGGTTGGACAGAGATCAAGAGTGTGAGAGAGGTGATCCATACAAGGGATAACCTATGTAGCACAGACACTCCTCGAAGGTCCCCATAGCCGTGTCGAACATGCGGACACACCGGGAACACACCGAAAAATGTATTGGACACGCCATGTGGCGTGTTGAATTAATTTCATTTATTTTTAAGGGGGGACACGGTGAGGACACGCGGGGGACACAACGGAGACATGAATTGGGACAAGGCAGAGGTATATCTTTTATTTTTTTGGAAAAACTATGTTATTACATAATATATGGGTTAACATTAAAATCCTAAAATATTTAAAAATATATATGTTTCATCTTCATCTCTATCTCCACAGCGATCTCTGTACAGTAGTACGTTTCTTGCTCCAGATATATGTTTTTTTTTTTTCAATATATTTAATCAACTAAATCATAATACATTCATCCAGGACATCTCTTTGATTTGTATTGATTGTATTGTTGTTTTGTTTGAGTAGTATTAATGTTTATTTATTAAACATTATATAGTATGTATGTACACATATGCCATATGTAAAAAAAAATTTGTCATGCCCCTACTGTGTCCGTATCCCTTTTTTTTCAACAATCCCGTGTCTCCGTGTCCGTGCTACATAGGTGATAACCTTTCAGAAGCCTTGTATGGGCCTAGTAGTTTTAGTTTTTCATCTCCTGAGTTAATGGTTCTACAAGTCAAATGATTATATCTATGGTAGTAGTAGTATTTTAGAAAACTATCATTTTTTGTTTATCTTTTTGTCTCTATTTTTTTTTCCCTTTCTTTTTCTACTTGTATTTGAGGGCTTGTCCTCTTTCTGGCTTGAATACTTTTCATCTATTATTGATGTTTCCTTGCCTGCGCATCACAAAATATTGAATATGAAACCGCGGATGATTGTCTTTATGGCTCGGCATGTGCACTTGCGATCAAAGTGTTCTTTCAAGATGATTGTAATCTTACTGGTAGTTGTTGACGCACAATTGTATAGCACTCCTATAAGCAATTTAGGAATCAAATTCTGCACGTGCTAATTTTTGGGAAAGGAGCTCTTCCTTTTAGATCTTCTGAAACTCATTACCACTTGTGTGCTTGGTTCAGTTCTTTTAGCAAAACAACTTCAGGGCTTTAAATTCTCCATTTACAATTAGGGCTGGCAATTAAATTTTGGGGTATTGAGTCTATGTGGAATATTTGGAGCTTGATCTCTGTATTTCCATGTGCATTCATTTTTTTAACTTAGGGTCAGTTTTGTTAATCATTCCCGTGATTTATGTAGTTTATGACTTGCAGATGATTCTGATCCGGCCTCATACTCGGGGAAAATCATTGAATGTGCCTGGGATTCAGAGGAGAACATATGGAACTGTATGCGTATCAGGGTAGATAAAGCAACTCCAAATGAGTTCAATACTTACAGGAAGGTTGTTTCGTCATTGCCACGTTTTTCTATATATATTTTTTGGTTGTGTGGAAAAATAAGAACCATTATATATAAACATAGAAATATAATACAATGCAATTGAAAACAAGAGTTTAAATGAGGTTATGTAGAGGTGGTTAAATCAAAGCTAAAAACTTAATGTCATCGTTGTCTAGTTGGTTTCTTTCTCGTCTATTTTAGCCTCGTTTGAACTGAATCAATTGCTTTCTGGGTTGAAATAGGTGTTGCGAAGCATAACGGACAATATAACAGAGGATGTGTTGCTGAATGAGATTCATGAGATTATTCGGCTTCCCATGTATGCTGATAGGATTCGTAGCGATAGCAAAGCGAACTCAGGACGACGGAGGTGAGGATTGAAGGAAGTCAAAGAACAACCCCGAATGAGGTGTAGCCTTTAGTTCTTACTGCCCAAAGTAATTGCTCGATTTTTTCATCTTTTCTTTTGGTCCTGAGTATTTGGATGGTTATATTTGCAAGAAGGGCAACCGAGAGGGGAGTGTAATTAACTACCTTTAGATAATATCGTTTTAACAATAGAAGTCTTTTGACAGCAGGCCTGGTGCTGGACTTTCCCATAGAAATAGGATCATTATATACACAATTGTACATTACCATTATCAATTTGTTCTTATTTTATCCTGATATCATGTGCTGTGCTTTCAAATGAAGGTCTGAATTTCACCAAAAACTGGAACAAGAAAATTAAAAGACAGCTGGATCATTGAAACCTGAAATCAAATCAGGCCAAGCAATAGAGTTTGGTTTGATCTGGTTCCATTTGAATCCTATTCTTGTCATCAACAACTAATTCCGTGAAGGCATAAGCAATTTTAGTGTAATGAAATTGATAATGAAATTGTATACTATTGGATCAATTTCAGTCTTCATTCTCTCACCAACTAGCAATATGTGCTATTATTTGATGAGTAGTGCGAACAGTACCAAAGAAAATGAGAGGCAAGCAAAACTATTTATCAGTACACAAAGCCGAAAGGAATTCTGGAAAAGACTTGACTACACTCGAAGGAAAGATGGCAATCTCCTTATCTTCGAGGTGTTCATTTCTAAAACATCACATATATTGTATGCAAAATATACGAGGCTCTCTAGCTCTCTGAATCGTGACAAAATTGGTTAGCTACATGAATGGTTTTGTGGTTCAACCACTCTTTAATACGACCCTTGATAGGCCTGTCAATGCTTCGGTTTCAACACGCATTCGGTAGGATCTGAGTCCAAATCGAAAACAAAATGATTCGAATCATAGTCGCATTAGGTTTTCACAAATCCATTAAAGGGCACTCTAAAAATATGAATCCAAAAAATCAGATAGCCGAGTACTTTTCACCTACTTAAAATTCAAGCATACAATCCTATACATTCATCAATTGAAATCTTAAAACTATAAATTTTGGTTTTGATGGGTATGAGAATTGACAACCTGACTGGGACGTGTGGTCTGTTCGGACCAAGGGCCTCCTTAGCACAAGAACGTGCTCAGCCATCTTCTACTCAGCCCATTACGCGCACTGATTTGACTTGGCCAACCATACACTTATCGACTCTGATCTAATCATAATCCTACTATCATGAGATAAAGACTAATCTTCCATTTTGGTGTCGTTCCTATCTTTAAGGACTTAAGATTGGTGTCATTCCTATCTTTAAGGACTTATCTTTAAGGACTTATCTCACACATTATACTCCGCGATGCTAGCTAGGAAGTTCTTGTTCCTATATAACCAAGGCTAATCCTATGGTACAAGGTACGGAAACTATGTCAGTCTAATTTATCAAGCTTCCTTGGCTATTTTCTCCACCCTACATCCTAACTTAGGTATCAGAGGTATGTTGGCAAGGCACTACACCAGTGTCAAGTGTGTTGTAGAGCGAGCAGGAGGCATTTCAATTTGTTTCATTAGTTTGTGCCATCTGTGGAAACAACGTTCCTTTCTTATTTTCATTTCTGAGTTGAACGGGTTATGGTTCGTACTCACTCCATGACCTGAAATGCTAATAACCAACCACAAGTTCTAGATCAACAGGACAACCAAATTCTTGACATTCCCCATGGTGTTCCTCCTGTCCCAGTCACTCAAGAAGATTATAGAGCACTCCGTGAATAAGTCTTTACCTTGGCCCAAGGGATGTAGTGCATCCTAGATCATAACCAATTACCACTACAATGTTACCTCCCAGTGCCTCACAAAGGAGGACATCCCCCTCATGTTAGGGATATTTCTCTTGACGTTGATCCCCGGCCAAAGGATGATCTTGTAGCAGAACAAGGTAAAGGTGATAGTTACACTGTTAGTCGTCAAGACAATCCTCTGGGTGGTCAACAACTCCCAAAAGGAGCGATGACAGAATAGATACAACATACGAAGGCCTAATTGGATGGCCTGACTAGGCAAGTGAGGATCAAGGCCACAACCTCCATGGAGGAGCTCATTCAAACCACTGATTTACCCTTTATTGTTGATGTGATGGACGTTTCCCTCCCACTAAAGTTCAGGGTTCCCAGATCGACACCTTTGACGAGACCATGGATTGCCTTGACCACTTGGAGACTTATAAGTCTCTAATGCATTTGTAGGCTATCTCGGATGCTATTGCTATTATGTGTTGGGCATTTTTGATCACGCTTCGCGGGGCTGCTTGGACGTGGTTCAATAAGTTATCTCATGGCACCGTCATCACCCTCAGAGAACTCAACCAAAGCTTTGTTAGTTACTTCATAGCAGGGCAGCAATATAGAAGACCAACAACTTATCTCGTTAATGTGAAAGAGACCAAGGGTGAAAGTCTCAGGAATTTCACTTCCAAATTTAACAAGGAAACCATACAAGTGGATAATGCAGAAGATCAGGTAGCGATAGCAGCCTACATGTTGGGGCTCAGCCCTGGACAGTTCTTGTTCTCATTGTCTGCTGATCCGTTCTCCAATATGGCTGAACTTATGTTGGGAGCGCAAAAGCTGATGAATGCAAAGGATACATTGGCGGCCCATCGCAAGAGAGAGGTACAACTTTTTGGTTAGCAAGGAGGATTTCAACAAGGGAGAGACAAAAATGGACGTGATGGTGCAATACCTACCTGAAGAGGCATTTAGGGGTAAAAGAGTATACCTAAAAAACTCTCCTAGGAAAGTGAGGCCCTAGAGGATGTTTCAGGAATATACTCCTCTTATGGCTTTTGTTGATCAAGTTTTACAAAAAATCAGTGATTATCTTGAGCTCATGTGGCCATGTAAGATGAAGACCCCTTCAGAGTACTGTTCCTGGAACAAATATTGAAAATTTCATTGCGATCATGATCACGATACAAATGATTGTATTGAGCTCAAGCAACAGATTGAAGGGCTGGCCAGACGATGAAGACTTCAACGGTTTGTATGGAAGGAAGACGACCCACATGGGATACTAATATAGAGGAGGGGGCCTAGAGGAGATCGAGATCAAACACCTCCACCTCCTCATCCTCGTCCAATAGGATAGATCTGGATGATATCTGGAGGATCAAGTGTTGGAGGAGATATTGAGTCTGCAAGGAAGTCATACGCAAGGGAATTGCTCAGTATAGAAAGGACTTGGAAGCAAGCCAACGTGAAGACTCCAATTATCCAGTTCACAGATGAGGATGCAAGAGGAGTTCTTTAGCCTCATGATGATCTAATGATGGCAATGGTGCTACTTGCCAACAACACGAAGAACGAGTACTTATAGACACAGGTAGTTCAGTTGACCTCGTTTTTTGCCTGCATTTGAAGGACTTCACCTTAGGAAAGATACTCGTAAGCCAGTGAAGTCTCCACTTATTCGATTCTGGGGATAAATTGCCTATCCTATAGGAGTGGTTACATTACCTGTCATGATAGGGGATGGGGATAGGAATGCAACTGTCATGATTTATTTTTTGGTGCTTGATTGCCCCTTAGCCTACAATGTAATATTGGGTAGACAAACACTCAATAAGTTTAAGGTTGTGGTGTCAACTTATCACCTTGAAGTCAAATTTCCAACCATTAACTAGATTGCCGAGATCAAGGGCAATCAGAGAAGAGCACATGTGTTATTTGACTTCTATAAAGTCAATAAAGGAAACATTTGTTATAGACCGGACAGATGTTCAAGATGATGATAAACTCAGGCAAGGAGAGCCTGTAGAGACTTGGTGGAAGTACCAGTTATTGAAGGAAAATATGGCAAAGTTTTTCGAATTGGGTCATATAGGTGCATCGCATTCATTTATTTTTACTGCATGTATTTCATCATTGGGATTAGAGACCAAGTGCTTAGAATGAATGTTCGGTGTAGTTTTGCCTTTGGGTGGTCACATGTTAGTTGTACTAGTTTGTAGATCATGCGAACTAGAGGTCTTAAGAGTGCGATTGACCTGTGATTTTCAAGTCATCGAGATGACTGACTTTGACGTGATTCTGGGAGTAGATTGGTTATCTGGTCACCATGTTGTTATTAATTTCTACAAGAAAGAAGTAACTATTTACCCTTTCAATGGAACTTGGTTTAAGTTCAAGGGAGATAGAAAGAATCCTTTATCGGTAAACCAACAACTGAGATAGCACAAGAATTTGTTAGGATGGTTGGCAAGCCTTATGCTTAAAGATGTTGACTGTATAGATTTAGGACTACATTGTGTTGCATGTGAGTACGCCGACATTGTTGACGTTTTTCCTGATGACTTTCCAAAACTACCGCTTCACCGTTAACTAGCTTTCACAATTGAGTTGCATCTAGGGACCGGTCCTATCTTTTTGGCCCCACATCGGATGGCACCAACTGAACTTTTTGAGTTGAAAACCCTGTTACAAAAGAAGGGGTTTATTTAGCCTTGCACATCACTATATGGAGCAACTGCCTTATTTGTCAAGAAGAAGGATGTAACCATGCGTATGAGTATCGACTATAGATAGCTCAATAAGGATTGTATCCACTATCTAGGACCGATGATCGGTTCGATCAACTACGGGGATCCCAATGTTTTTTTGAAGATTGATTTGTGATTTTGTTACCATAAGCTTCGTATAAGAGAAGATGATATACAAAAGACAACATTTTTGACCCAATATGGTCATTTCGAGTCCGTTGTGATGCCATTCGGTTTAACCAACGCTCCTCCTATTTTCATGTGTCTAATGAACAAGATTTTCTAGCCATACTTCGATCAGTTTGTGGTGGAATTCATCAACGATATTTTGTTTACTCACCATCAGAAGAGGAACGTGAGAACCATCGAAGGATTACTCTACAAGTCTTAAGGAATAATCAGCTATATGGAATGTGAGTTTTGATTGAAAGAGGTTAAGGTCCTTGGATATGTAGTATCTGAACAAATGATTGTTGTGGATTCTTGTAAGTTAGAAGCAATTTTGGACTAGAAGTAGCCAAAAATAGTATTTGAGATTCAAAGTTTTTTGGGATTGGTTGGTTACTACCAGCAATTCATTTTAGACTTTGCAAAGTTGGGACGATCAATAACCCAACTGATGTAGAAGGGATTCTAGTTTGAATAGGATGAAGTTTGTGAGCAATTATTTTAAGAATTGAAGAAAAGGTTTACCACCGTTCCAATTTTGATCATTTCGGTAAGAGACGTGGTACATTATATATCGTGATGTGTCCAAAGAAGGATTAGTGGGGCTGTTGATGCAGAATGAGCAAGTCGTTGCCAATGCCTCTAGACAATTGAAGCCACACGATAAGAAATACCCTACCCATGACTTCGATTTAGCAGTAGTTGTCTTTGGCTTAAAGTTGTAGTGTTATTATCTTTATGGTGAGAAGTTTGAGTTCTTCACTAATCACTTGAAGTATTTGTTCACTCAAAATGACTTGAAAATGAGGCAAAGACGATAGTTGGAATACTTAAAGGACTATCATTTTACTTTGTCTTATCATTCGAGAAAAGCAAACGTCATTGCAGACGCGCTCATGTGAAAGCCAAGAGAATTGGTACCCATGCTAGCTATGCGAGAATGGAAAATGATACAGGCTATCAATGAATTTCAACTTTAGCCTGACCAACAAAGGAGCTTCATTGTTTGCTTTGGTTGCTACACTAACTCTACATCAAGAGATATAAAGGAACATAGGTTTCCACAAGCACCGTCCAGGTATAGGAGGAGCACAATAGGGTGGGCATTATCACTGATGGGAGTCTGAGGTTTAAGTGAAGAGTTTTTGTGCCAAATCTTAGAACTTTTTGTGAATCTGTCTTGATAGAGTTTCACAAGTTGACTTTTATCCTGCATCTGGGAGGTAGCAAGACATACTAGGACCTTAAACAATAGTATTGGTGGAAGGAAATGAAGGTTGATGTCGCCAAACTATTGGCAACTTGCTTACCTGCCAGCAAGTCAAGGCAGAGCACCAGTGACCAGGAGAATCACTTCTGTCACGACCCAACAAAAAATGGGGAGAATTAGCGACTGACCAGTGAGTCTAACTCATTAAGGCCTCTAAAAAAAATGAGTTCAAGGATTTTGACCAACCAAATATATACAAACCTCAAAGGTTATTGGCGTACAAAAGCATAAATAAAATATAACTAGAGCTGTACGTGCAGATAGACATTAGCACAAGTATTTCCTAGGTACCTTATTCACTAACTTAGTACTTTGACCTCCGGATTCTGCTTAAATTCTCAAATAAACATCTCCTATGTATAACGATTATGCATGCCATAACGGCTTTCATGTCAACTATCATCACTTGAAATATTGCATTACAACATTTTTAAGTATAAATTTAGAGTGAATTCAAATTTAAAATCTTACATGCTTGCCATGTTAACCATTTATACATGCAACAAAATGATCTCAGTAAATGACATTTACATCATAGTTCATGGGCTAAAATCGAGAACGAATATTCAAGATTATCTGAATTTACTTTCAATTCAACGATTACTAATAATTCATAGGCGGGAGCTACCCCCTTATGCTTCTTTGCATAACTCGGAATGATGTCATTTGTTTACTACATTTGACCGTGGTCGCTTCCCTTATTCCTTCACCTCACTATATCCTAATCCCCCAGCGGTTGGGGTACCGTTTGAACAATTTACTATCACAATTACCAACATTTTTCTCAATTAACACATGGTTTACAAAACAAATATTCGTCATGATCAAGCATGACATTCATGCGTAAAATGATGTCTTTAATCTAAAAATACATTATGCTTTAAAAAATAAAACGTAATAACATTGTATTTAAACTTACCTTCTTGTTATATCTCGTAGTCTAGCTAACACGTCACGACCTCTATTCCTCATTTCCTACATTCCATCAAAAATATCTCATTCAAATATCCAAGTCCAACGTGCTATAAAACAAACTCAAGCCTTATGTTCGTACTTGTTATAATCTCATTATTCGGCTTACCCAATTCTCGAGTGGCTTGAAATACCTACAATACGTTCTAGGTTTGACATTAGGGTCTCAACATGTTACTACATGGTTTAAAGGAGACCCTCAACATCACATTGCAACAAAATCAAACTTATGTTGTTTCTGTCTCAAGCTGACAACATAGCCGATTGTTGGGCTAGTCGACCGTGTAACGATCGGTCTACTGATCCAGTGTTGCAGAGCTCGAGTTTGCCTGTGTAACCTCCATGGCAGAATTTGTTTTCCTTCTCTAAATCTCAAATTCTTTGATTACAGACCTAAAACATGTGTGCAATTAAAGCTTTCACTCTATGGCTGATTTGCGATCTCTAATGTATTGGCAATTTTTAGGATAAGTTAACAATAAAATTGGTGGGAGATCATGTAAATTTTTAAGGATAATAGACGACACTTTTGGCACCAGTTTGACATAATTCACGCTGGCGTAGTAAAAATATATAACAATAGCAATTTGTTGGTTGTGTTTGGCCCCTTTAACTCATATCACCTTTTCTTTTGCCGTAACTTGAAATTTCAATTCAATTTGAGCTTGATTTGTTGGCTGATTCATTTGACTAAATACTTAAGTCTTTTTTCGACACTTTCTTCTAAGTTGTCAAATTTCAAACATCTCTTCGACTTGGTGTCTTCTGAGTTGATGAGATTTTATCCTCAAGATGGTCACTCAATTCCCATTCATGAGATCTGGAACTCTTGTTCTGCCTCTTGAACGATTTTGTAATATTCGTGCACATGTCCATTTGAAGCCCTTATCGGATGATTAGACCTTGATGCTTCACTTGAAATGTTTTTGAGCGACATAGTTTCATGAAAAATATCTAGTTTGGTTCCATCAAGTAATAGTTTTCTTTTTCCATCAAGAACTCATCTTTTCTCGAAACCTGGCTATTATGAAAATATCTTTTGTCATAAGAACTTTCTTTGATCCCAAGATAAGGTTCATGTGAACCAAGGCATCTATTTGCTTCATATGAATATTGAAGTCTTGAGCCATCATGACTGTTTTGTATCATCTTAATTGTGATTGACTAATTCTATTTCTGATTAAATTGGACTTAATTTGATTATACAATCTCTTGTAGTTTAAATTGAAATTTCAACAAATCGTTCGACGCTTCCATTTTTTTGTTTTTTTGTTTTTTATAGTTGATGGGCCAACTTCTCAACCAGTCTATTGAATTTTGAGAGTTTTTCATCAAAATAGGTGTTTTCTGAAAACTAATCAGAGAAATAGGGTAGTTCTAAAACTATTCTTAAAAATAGAGCAAAACGCCATTCTTGATGGCGTCTTGAAGTGACATGGCAAATCGGTTCTAGCTGGACCTTTTGTTCACTAATTTGTGTGGCGTATTCTATTGTAAAACGCCAATCTGTTTGGTGTTGTGCATGTACGCCTGTGTTAGTGGCGTATTATGGGCACCCTATATATGCACTACTTTTAAGCTGCTTAGTTCCACTGTCATTGAAAAAAGCAAAGATGTCTGACCCATTGTCTAGATAATTAGCCGATATAGGTCATCACATAGATTGCCTCTATCTTACATAAGTGATTATCGAGGGGATCGCATGGAAAGGAATCGGATAATAGTTTGGCAACCCAATGGTCCGATCCCTAGCAGTAGTGTTGATGCAAGAGAAGACCGCAGGTGTCTTCCATGTTTGGATTACTGCTTGGCATATTACGATCAGTGGGGAAAATGAATTTTTGTGGAGCCGATAGTTCAAAACGATGCTACGAGTGATGTGTATTTTATGATTGATTGGAATCAGACCTCATACGAGGGCAAACTTGCGGGTATACTGGAATGGCCTAATTTATTTATTGAGCATAATAAGCTAGGAGAGAAAACATCCTTCACGGAGACATTTGTCGGAGGTTGCACGTTGAAATTGTGCAATGTACCTATAGGTAATACGTCAAGGGTTGGTAAAGGATGCCATTAGAGATGCAGAGACAAATAATTATGACCCGATGCCATTGATTAGGAGTATTAAAAGGGATCACAAATACCTGTTTAACCCAGAAGTTTTAGATTTTTCTGAGAGTTTGTAAGTTAATGTAATGCACTCTAATTATGTAGGTAATGTTGTTGTTTCCAATGTTTGTTAGGTAGCGTTAATTTTGTAGTTTAATGCTTTGTACTTTAGTGGACTACAATATTTCAATTTAATGTTTGAGTAGGAAGACAAATTTGTGTGCTTAACTAATTACGAACAAATACAACTCCTCAAAAACAAGAAATACAACTATTTGCTACGACAACATGAAACGACGAATGAGAAACTGGTGAAGACATATATTCTAAGTTGAGCAGTGGAGGTGTTTTCACCTGCTAGACTCGGCTCCCATTCGTCTAGCAGGGCAAGTTCGTCTGTTGTGTCCTGATCCGCCACATATTTTGTAAGTTTGAACCTTGGACGGCTACGACTCTTGCCAGTCCATTTTATTTCTGAAGCGTCGAGTCCTTGACTTTCCATTCCTTCTCTCACAATGCATTGGGGAAAATATGCGATCTCGGGTGTAGGGTGGCCAGTAGCTCATATCTCGCAGTGGATAGAATATTTGAGTATAGTATGTCTCAACGTTTCTGGCGACAGTCCACATGAGATGCACGTAAAGGAGATCGTTCGTGGACATTTTGTTACAACAAGAAATGGCGTGGGAGCAACGGATCCTCCACTAGTCCCATTTTTGGCATGTGCATGTTTGTTGACGTAGATGCACGGTCTGTTTGCGGTTTTCTTTATGCGGCACTGTCCGACTCGCAGCTGAAATCACCTCGAATACCGCATTTGTCCGACTGCGTGCAACCACTGTATGAAACCTTGCCTTGTCGCATCACTTTTTAAGAATTTTGACTACAAAGTCGCTATAAACCTGTCTGAGAGCCTACTTGTTCGTAGCGATTTCTCCCTTTTTGTAAAAGTATGACACACACTTGTAGAAGGTAATGGTGAGTGCTACTGTTACAAACAGATGTCTGGCATCTTTCATCACACCGTTGAAACACTCAGTAACGTTGGTTGTCATTGACCCATATCGCCTCCCATCGTCAAAGGCTAATGCTCGCTTCTCCTTGTCCATTTTGTCAATTACTTTGCCAACTTTTCCTTGCTCTAGAGGGCGGATTCTTTGTAGAGACCTGTTGAACTTCGACACCTGAAGCTGGTTGGCGGACACTTTCACTTGGTTCCCTATTCGCTTGTTGAAATTTTTGGCAAAGTTTGCCCCGACGTGGCGGGAGCAATACTGATGGTAAGCTCGTTGAGGTCTCCATTATGGGTCAATTTTTAAGTATGCCAATAGGCCAATGTGTTTGTCTGAAATGAGGCAGAGGCTTGACATGTTATTTGCGTCTCAGTATAACATATGTCCTACTTTGTTGAAGAAACCACCCCCAAGTTTGAGTATCCTCATTCTCCACAATGGCGAAGCAAACGGGAATGATCATGTTATCTGTGTCTTGTGTGATCATGAGTGTGTGCTTGTATTTGTCACTCATGAAAGTACCTTCTGCACACAAAATCGGTTGACAATGTCTGAAAGCCTCTAAGCACGGTACAAAAGCCCAGAACATCCTATCGAACGGAATTCCTCCTCCTCCGCGTGTCGGGCCATCCTCGGCTTGTAACCTCCACACAGTGCCCAGATTTTTTATGGTAGTCTCTATGAAGAATTGTCTCAACTTGTTGTATGATTCGTCCCAGTCCCAAAAGAGTTCTGCGATGGCTTTTTGTTCGGTTGCACAACATGTTGCATACGATGGCTCAAGACCCACGCACTCTTTCTTGATGGTTACCATAAGGGATTTGATTTTAATTGAAGGGTCTGAGTGCACCTCGGGTCGTATATAGCTCAAGATGAAAGACGTATTGAGCATGGGGTGGTCACATGTCATACTTGCCATGAGACACGTGTGAGGTCCATGATATTTTGAAATGATCCATATGCCTCCCTTCTTGGGCTTCGAGTGGGCGCACAGTCACCATGAACACGGATCTTGGTTTTGCACACGTAAGAAATTATGGTGGTATTTGACTCCAATACTTTAGTCGTGTGATTACAATTAATGTTGTACATTTTCATGGCATGTTGTACGACACCTTTGGAATGAAAAACAAATCCCTTGGGCCGGTTCTAATACGGTGTCCCAACCGATGACGTCCATGTCTAGGAGTGTTGGGGAAGGGTCGACGATGTTTGTTCATGTGTCTTGCGTGAAAATAAGGGAAGGAGGCACATACAAATCATTGTCTTCATTTGTCACTGAGATTAGCCTCTAGACTTGCATCCACGTCCTCTTCGGATGTAAATGCTTTTGTATCACCGAATGAATGACAATGCAATATGAAATAATATATAGACGTGACATATAATGTGTACTCATCGTACAAAGGCGATAGTATGACCCTTACTGTCGGAGCACATGGGGAACTCATCCAGACCTAGTGGAGATGTTGGGTGGTCTTGATTGTAAGCCGGACCTCCTTGCATTGACTCCCAGAAAATGTCACCCGGCTCAGCGTGAACATGTCCACACCTGGTGAAAACATTTGGTCTGTTTGTGGTAATTTCTCCATGAAAAATTGGCCTTCGTCAATGACCATCCTTCGTTAGCTCCGAGTTTGCCATTTGCTTGGTCTTTTGTGTTTTCCATGACTTTGCGGAGGACCAGGTCACCGAGATCAAATTCTCTTTGATAGACTTTCTTGTTGTATGATCTGGAAAGCATAGACTGATAGGAGGCTAGTCCGACCATAGCTCGTTCCCGCTTCTTCGGCGAGATTAAACTCTAATGCCAAAGCTTGATCGTCTCCACCTTGCTCCATCAGCTCGATGCAAAGGGTTAGGAGGCCGACTTCAAGTGGAATGACAGCCTCGGTGCCATATGCGAGTGAATACGGGGTGACTCCCATAGATCGGCGAGGCGTGGTCCTGTATGCCCATAGGACCAGTGGTAACTCTTCGACCCATTTGCCTTTGGCTTTCTCCAGCTGTTTCTTGATACCTCCTAGTATTGTTTTGTTTAAGACTTCTGCCTACCCATTGCATTGAGGATATGCCACTGATGCATAGTAGTTATGGATCTGATATTGTGAGCAGAAGGCCTTGAACTTGTCCTGGAATTGGGTCCCATTGTCCGAGACGATGACATATGGGGTACCAAATCTGGTGATGATGTTTTGCCAGACAAATCGCTCAACATTCTTTTTTGTGATTTTGGCTAGGGGCTCCGCTTTTATCCATTTGGTGAAATAATCAGTGCCGACCATCAGATACTTCCTTTCTCCAGTTGCTTTAGAAGTGAACCAATGATATCTAAGCCCCATTGAGCAAAGGGTCAAGGGTTGGTTAGTGGTGCTAGGTTGGCAGTAGGTTGATGGGTGATCGGGGCAAACTTCTGACACTTCTCACAAGCTTGGACATATTTCTTTGCATCCTCCTGCATGTAAGGCCACCAATATCCCTGAGACATGGCGCGGTGGGCGATGGACCTGCCCCCAGCATAGCTTCCACAAGTGCCTTCATGAACTTCATATAGAAAATTTTGTACTAGGGTCGGGTGTACACACTTCAGGTAGGGACCAATGTAAGACTTCCTATAAAGTTTTTGCTTGGGTGAGAGCCAGAAATGTATTACCTTGATCAACAGCTTGTGAGCTTCTCTTTTATCTTTAGGAATCATACCCCCAGCAAGGTATGAGATGATTAGATCCATCCAGCTGGGGCCGAGATTGATTTTCAAAGCTTTCTCGGCAATTGGAATATCAATGCTCGGGTATTCGATGACATCCACATGTATGGTTCGATGCTTATCTCTTGAAATTGCCAAAGCCAAACAAACCAGGGCGTTAGAATTGATATGGGTCATTTTAACTTTTTTGAACTTGGATAATTCTGCTCTAGCTTTTTAGGCGTAAGCAGCCATCTTCTCATCTCGGGTGGCATACTTGCTATTGAGCTGATTGAGGATAAGTTGAGAATCACAGTAGACAACCACATATATTGCCCCTAGATTATATCTGTATTTGAGCCCATGGATTAGTGACTCGTATTCGGCGATATTATTTGAAGCACTGAAATTCAGCCGAATGGACTGCTCAAAGTAACATCCTTCTGGCTCCTCGATAACAATGCCGACTCCAGATCCCCGTGAACATGAGGATCCATCGACATATAACCTCCAGTAGGGTATTTGATTGGCCGCAAGTTCTTTCTGTGCCCCCTGTTCGGGCAGGCTTGTTTCTGAAATCGTAGACACTTCTGTTGTCTGTTCGTGTGAGAATTCTGCAACAAAGTCTACTAAGACTTGACCCTTTATCGCTGCCCTTGGAAGGAGTCTGATATCGTATTTCGCGAGTTTCACGGACTAGGCAACCACCCTACCCGACGGCTCTGCTTTTCTCAAGACACTGCTGAGGGGATGTTTGGTTGGTACTTCAATCGTGTGGGCTAGAAAATAATGTTGTAATTTCCTAGAGGCAACTATAAGGGATAAGATCAGTTTCTCCAAGGGGAGGTACCTTGTTTCGGAATCGAGCAGTGTCTTGCTCAAGTAGTAGATGGGTGTCTGCTTGCCATCCTTACTTTTCAATAGTACTGCACTCACCGCGTGCTCGGACACGACAAGATATAATGTCAAGATATCTCCCTTCTCGGGAGTTCTGATCAGGGGTGGATTCGCCAAGTAAGTCTTGATCTCATGAAAGGCTATTTCACACTCTTCTCCCCAGGAGTAGTTAGATTGCTTTCTCAGCAGTTGAAAAAATGGCCGACACCGGTTGGATGATTGGCTAATAAATCTATTAAGAGTGGCCACCATCCCTATTAATCTTTGTACCTCTTTCATAGTCTGGGGACTCTGTAAGTTCTGTAAAGCGATGATTTGATCTAGGTTGGCTTTTATACCCCTTCTGGTGATGGGATGCCCTAGAAATTTTCCCGAGCTAACTCTGAATACACATTTGGAGGCATTTAGCTTAAGCTAGAACTTTTTGAGCACTTGGAAGGTATTGCAAAGATCGGTGTGGGTCTCGGATTCCTCAAATATGACAACCATATCGTCGATATATACCTCCATGCTCTTCCCGAGCAATTCTTTAAACATAGGTGTGGCTAATCTCTAATACGTAGCTCCTGCGTTCCTGAGCCCAAATGGCATTACTTTGTAGCAGAATAATTCCCGTGGAGTAATGAATGATATCATTTCTTGGCCTGGCTCGTACATGGCAATCTGATGATATCCCCGATATGCATCCAAGAAGCTCATGCATTGATATCCAACAGTGGCATCCACGAGCTGATCTATTTTTGGCAGTGGAAAGCTATTCTTGGGACATGCTTTGTTTAGGTTGGTGAAGTCAACGCATATCCTCCACTTGTCATTTTTCTTCTTGATCACCACAGTGTTCGTCAACCACTCAGGATAGTAAACTTTTTTGATGGTTCCGACTTCTAATAGCCGATCTGCTTCTTCTATTACGGCGTCGGCGTGTTGAACTGTCGACCTTCTACGTTTCTGCATCACCGACTTGTTCAAATGATGGCAGACAATATCCGGGCTCACCCCAGGCATCTCTTGTAGTGTCCAAACGAATATGTCGATATGTTCCTTAAGAATCTGTACAAGAATTTTCTCGTCCTGCTCAGATAACACTTCGCCGATGAGAAAATACTTTTCGTGTCTGTCTCATGGGCTGGTATTTGCTTGAGTTTTTTCACAACCCAATCGGCTGGATTACGCCTGATATCTTCTATCGTCGGCTGATCAGAAACCTCTATAGATTTCACGTGTTCGGCTTTGGATTTGTTTTTATGGAATGACGTAACAACTTCGCGCCATCGTCTAATTTTTTCGAACACATTTGATCCCCTTCTTGTCAGGAAATTTCAACATCTGATGATATGTGGAGGGGATTACACCCATCCTATGGAGCCAAGTCCTCCCTACAATTGCGTTGTAGGCCGATGGCACATCCACAACTAAGAAATCGATGTCCAGGGTGACCCTTCCTGCCCGTACAGGAATAATGATGGATCCCAAAGGCCAAACTGCTTCGGTGCTGAATCCTATGAGTGGGATGTCGGCTTTCTGCAAATTTGCCTTATCAAGTTTGAGCTGCTTGAAAGCATCATAATATAGAATTTCTGTTGAGTTGCCCTGGTCAACAAAGATTCTCTCCGTGTTGATGGTGCCGAGGAGCAGCGTGATTACCAATGCGTCATTATGGGGATGAGTTACCCCCTCTAGATCCTTGTCTGAAAAGGACATCACCGTATCCATTTTTATCTCGGGTTCTTTCCGTTTTTGCCCGAGATGATGAACATGATGTTCATGCCCGTCACGGCGTCGTTGGAGCTGTACCTCTTTGTTATCCAAAATCGGTGTTGCAGCGTGTATGATGTGAACTGTTCCGATTACCATTGCCTCTTCCTCAGAGAATTCTGTCTCCGTGGGTTCCGACTGAATTTTTGGTTGCCCTTGATCGGCCACAAACCGTTCAAGGTGTCCGGTTTCAACTAGTTCCTCTAGAAACCGTTTAAGCGCCTTGTATTTTTCTGTGATATGACCATTATTGCTGTGATAGCTACACCAATCTCTGTTCAGGTCACGCCTCACGGGTTCTCCCCTTGAAGCTGTTGGCCATTTCCAAAATGGCTCATTTTTCAAAAGTCAAAGGCAGTGTTCGGTTCGGTTTTTCAGAACCGGGTTTTAAGAAACAAAACCCAAAACATCTGTTCGGTTAACCCGAACTGAAAACAATCGTTTGCAAAATCAAAACCCAAAGGTTTAAAATAACTAAATCAAAAGAGAGAGAAAGAATCGAAAACAGCAAGACATGGAGATATAAAATAACTAAATCAAAACACGCAAAGGTTTAAGCAAATCACCTCTTCTTCGCCCTCCTCGTAGTTCCCTTCATCGTCATCGTCGTCGTCGTCGCTGCTGTCTCCAGCACCGTCGTCATCGTCGCTGTCTCCCTCACCGTCGTCGTCTTCATCGTCATCATCGTCGTCATCCACTGAGTGAACAGGAGGCCCAGCTGAGTTATGCAGCACCTCCGTCACATCTTCTTCTTCATCCTCCTCCTCATCGGCTTCGTCTTCGTCGTCGTCGTCACCATCCTCCTCTCCATCTTCCTCCTCATCATCGATCTTACCAGTATCTACTTCATCCTCAGAGTCCACTTCATCTTCAAGAATATCTTCTAAATCTATCTCTTCCTCCGTGATTTTCATCTTCTGCAACTTTTTTTTCTAGAAAATCCGAGAGAAATTAAAATTCAAAATCTGAAAAATTGGAGGAAGGAAGAAAACAGGGGAAGAGAGAGAGGGAAGAGAGAGAGGGGAAGGGGAACTGAGCTCTCTGCAACACCTTGATCTCAGCCGTTGAAATGCCTCACTGACGCGGATCGATGATGTGGCTTCGATCGGACGGCTCTGTAATGTTGATGTATTCTGATTGTTTCTAAGCTGTTAAATTCTTCTTTTGTTCCCCAATGAACACACCATCGGAAGAATATATACATATTGTTACGGAAACGATGACTATTTTGAATGACCAAATTGCTTAGCGATGTTACACAAATTTGAACGTACAAGTTGCGTTCCAATACATATTATTAACTTGGAAAATTTTTTTGGAATTCAAAATACGAAAATCAAAACGATCTAAGTTTCTGAATTTTAAATGTCAAAACGAACAGAATTTCTCAACTAATTTCAGAACTCAGTTTCTGAGAAAATTTTACAATTTCTTCCCAGAACCACCAAACGAACACAGCCAAATTAGCTTAAAGATGGGAGTGTTGAAAATTGTGCGTATTGCTCTATACGACTAGGGGCCAGCTGACTTGTGTTCCTTTATTACTTGTGCTACTTTGGCCACCTCGGTCCGTGGTCTCTTTGTTGCTGGTGCTATCGTAGTGCTCCTATGCACTTTGCTTGCGGGTCGATCCTTCTCTCGGTGGATCTTGTCTTCAAACTTTGCGTATTTTTTCACCCTCGCCATTAGATCGGCGATGGTACTAGGAGGATCTATAGTGAGGGATTCCCTCAACCGATATTGGTATGATAGCCCCAGTCTAAAGGACTCTACGACATAGGCCTCTATGCAGTCCTCGATTTCATTGTAAGTTGCCCAATACCTACTCGCATATTGCCTGAGATCCTCATCGGGTCCTTTCCTTAGAGCTAGGAGAGTATTCACGTACTTTTTTTTGTGCTTGGTTAGCCATGAATTGTTTGAGGAACTGGTCCGTCAATTGTCTCCAGCTAGTGATGGATCTCGGGGGGAGGGCTTGAAACTAGTTCAGGGTTGTTTCCCCCAAACTCAAGGAAAAAACCTTGCAGTATAGGCTATCATGACCTACATAGATCATCATGGAGTTTACGAATCCTTTGATGTGAGTCATCGGATCCATTCTTCTATTATAGATAGAGAATTTTGGAGGGGCAAACTTTCTGGGAAAGTCCTCCGTTTCGATCTGGACCAACAGTGGCGGCACTGCCAGCTGTTGCAGCTCCTTGTGATTTTTGTTATCTTCCGGGCGATTTATTCCCAAATGCTGATTCAACCACGCCCTCATGTCGGGAATCTAAGCAGGCGGTGGTATTGTTGGGATGGCTACTGTTGGGTTAATGTTCGCAGTCATTCTTGTTCGCTGGTTTAGTTAATCTCACATATTGGGGATCGGTTGTACTGGAGATAATCCGCCCACATTTGAACAAGCTCCAACTTGCTGCTCCCCTCCTCAGGATCTTTGAACTTGTTCACGTCGGCTATCCCATCGCGATGGGCCAATCTGGGAATGCTCATCTCGTCCAATACCGACTGACGAGTAGCATCTTTCGGTTTGCAGAGATTCTGATTCTCTCTTTCCATGCGACATATATAATGCTTCATCTCTTCAATTTCCTGGTCCCGCCTTTAGACCCGATCAATGTTACTGTTCTCCTCATCTCAGAGATTCCCGTCATGAGTTCGGGATCCTCTCCTTCCCTCATTCTGGGTTTGTGTTTGAGATTTATCTCTGGTTCTAAACCACTCCGCTTCTCGCAGAAGATCAGAACGTTGCTCCAGCGGAGCTAGTGGCAATGTGGCCTGGGGCGGGGGAGCCACCGCCGAGGCAACTGGTGGCGGAATGGTAGGAGGAAGTGTCCCTTCTCCAGGCTGCCCTCCGACTAGTTTTTGGGGTGCGACCTTAAGAACCACTTTCCTGAGCCCCTTTGATTTTTGGGGAATTTGAGGCAGAGACCTGGACCTGTCTTTCCAGTCATGCTCTCTCCCATGATCTCTCTTGGGTGTTTCAACCATGAGTTGTTAGCTTTTCCACAGACGGTGCCAATTGTAGATAGGTAGATTTTCTCAATTAGGACGGAAAGCTAATACCTCAATATCCGTCAGAAAAAATACTCACGGAAAGCTAATACCTTAATATCCGTCAGAAAAAATACTCTCAATTTAGGTGGACCTGTGATCTGTAAAATAATAAATCGTCAAAGAGCTCTCTATCACTGTGGCAGGAAGACACTCCAATGATTAAGTCAAACAAAAGCTCACAGGATCAGCAATAACTCAAGCCAATATTCTCTATTAGCAAGCGAAATTATACACTAGTTAAAACGTACATTTTTTGGTTGACGTTGAGCTTTATTTATAAACTTTTCTCTAATCCTAATTCTCTTAGGATTCTGATTGGAGTAAAGTGTCTTCTGATTGGCCACTAATGAGATAACTCTCTATCAAGCAGTTATTTTCTATCATTAGAGTTTCATTCAATTAATACTCCTCATATTAATTAAATTGGCCGTGGATTTCTCATCCATATCTGCTAGAACTGTATCCCGACTTATATGGGATTTTGTCTTATCTCGGAGTAACAATCGCTTATTGCCTTTTGTGGGTCGATGTTGTCTCGGGACGCCTTTTCTCAGGTCGGCAAGACGTTGGGCCGCCTTTCTCAGGTTGGCTGTTTATCAAGCCCGTTTTACGGGATCGGCTAGTCTTATATTCGACCTTCTCAGCTCGAATAAAGTACGGATAACCCTTCTCAGGTCGGCTATAACCTCATGTGATCGGCACGTGTGTCCTGATGTATCTTCTATCGGGTGCCGAACTAAATCTCTTGCTGGGGGGGTAAATGTATTTTCTCTATTATATTTTTACCCTCGTCACTTATTTTGATGAAAAATTCGAATTCTGATATGGGGTGGGGGGTAGCCCCAAACACAACTAGTTGCTACCGCAGCAACACCGGCTACAACCAGCAGCCTTTAAACCAACAGCTGCTGCAGCGATCGTAGGCAGCAGCCACGACATTGTTGGAAACCTGAGCCACCACCCATCCTGACCCTAAAGACCACTCTTCTCCACAGAAACCTACTTCTCAGCCCTAAACCCGCAATCCTTTTGCTCTTCAAAAGAAGAAAAAGAAAAGGAGAAAATGGGAGAAAGAGAAACAAAGTCCATGTTCACCGCCCTCGGAGAGCCGCCAATCACCGCCAATGGACATCGCCATCACCAAAATGCTTTATAACCTGCCGCCGACGTTGCCAAAGCCTTATCCCGCGAGTTGAGAAAGTAATCCGAACCAATAGCAGCTGCAGCGATTGTAGGCAGCAGCCACGACATTGCTGGAAACCCGAGCCACTACCCACCCCGACCCTAAAGACCACTCTTCTCCACCGAAACCTACTTCTCAGCCCTAAATCCGCAATCCCTTTGCTCTTCAAAAGATGAAAAAGAAAAGGAGAAAATGGGAGAAAGAAAAACCAAGTCCGTGTTCATTGCCCTCGGAGAGCCGCCAATGGACGTCGCCATCACCAAAATGCTTTATAACCCGCCGCCGACGTTTCCAAAGCCTTATCCTACGAGTTGAGAAAGTAATCCAAACTCCCCAAAGCTTGAAGTGTATTTTCGTAGAAGGTTGTGAATGAAACAAAAATATAAGAAAAAGGATCATACTGAAAGAATTGAAACATTTGGGTAAACAAAATATCGAATTTTTTCCCTGACTAACTGAAGCTTACAGATTAGCCCATAGAAACTTAATTAAAGATAGTAAATTTATAATAAACCATGTTAACAAAAATATTAAAAGGGGCAATAGCAGGACTTATGTTTAATAGCATGAAAATATAGATTTAGGTGTATTTGTGAATGTTTTATCGCATTTGCCCTTGCGTAACCACAACATTTACTGTTAATCCAGGTAGTTTCAAACACTGCAATTTTATTCCTAAATAAGGATTAAAAATAAAAACCTTGATTGATTACTTAAACAGGGTATAACTTCATATCTGATCTATAATTAGTGATAAAACAATTATTAGTTCATCCCTAATAGAGAAATTCCAAAATTGCTCTTTGATATATCCCAAATTCACCTCTGAAATTTGAAAAAACTGGCAATTTGACTCCTAGTTATAATTAGCGATAAAACAATTATTAGTTCATCACTAATAGAGAAATTCCAAAATTGCTCTTTGATATATCCCAAATTCACCTCTGAAGTTTGAAAACTGGCAATTTGACTCCTAGTTCAAAGGCACGATTAGCTTCAAATTTCAAAATATAGATACATGAAATAATTATTTTAAGGTGTTACAATGATAGATTATATTTTGAATAATAATTATCTATTTTCTATAATTCTTATCTGAATTAAACTAATTAAGAACGATTTGAATAAACTTGATTTAACCCTTGAATCACAAATCAAACAACCAGTACTCTACATGACATCGAATAATAAATTCCCAAACTTGTTACTTGAGTTTTTTTTTTATAACGTTATGATAAATTTCAAATGAGTATCTATTATTTCTTTTAGAATTATTAGTTTTTGCTTAATTAAGTTATAAATTAAATATGTGATTTGACTTTAAAATTATGAATTAATTAATGAGCATGCTAAATAATAGCAGTGATAATATTTATTGTTGCCCTTATAAATTTTTGTAGTTGATTTAATTTATGGATTTCACATGATTAAATGAATCATGAATAGTATATTCGTTTTATTTATTTTTTTAGTTTCGTAAATTGCATTAATTTATTTTCTTTGACAACTTAGATGATTTAGACACAAGAATGTGATTGCGATCATTGAAAATTTAGTGTTAATGCATTTACAAAAAATTAATGAGAATTGATATTGACATTTGAGGATGACCTGCAGACCCATCGTTTATGAATTTAAAGGTGATCTACGGGGCCCAATTGATTGTGAATTTAAAAGTGACCTACGAGACCCGATTAAGTACGAGTTCAAAACCCTAAGTATGGCATGGTAAGAATTAAACTTTGATGAAGAAGTTAAGAAATAAAGGTGGATTTCTACTATATATACATCCCGAGTATTTGTTTAATATCTACTTTGAACCCTTGAAATGCTATATGAGGAGTTTGGATCATGCCAGGTGGCATAGTCTTGGAGGTTGTGGGTAAGACGGATCCTCGAGGTTAAGATCTTAGATAATCAGCTAGGTTAATGACTAGATAAAGAAATTTATTTCCATCGCATATTCATGAAATTGTTACATTTTATATACTCATTGCTATGAATTTTAGACCAAGGAGAGTATGATTTTGTCTATTGAGCCTCGTTGCTCACAATATGACGCTAATTAACCTGGTATTCCAATGCAAGGAGTTGAAGATGGAATAAAAGAACTACACGAACTAGGTGACGTTCTTACCGTTGATGAAGAATATACTGAACCATGGCTAATATAGATTAGTTTACTACTTAAACTTTGTTTTGAAACTACATACATATTGTTAAATTTCGAAAACTTATTTGATAAAAAAATCGATATGGTTGTGTAATAATTCTTCCTTTTGCATGACTTTGAAATCCTAATGAATAATTTAATATTTGTACAAGTTTTAGGGTAGTGATATCTTCTAATCGAATGTTTTATTTCAACGAACTAAAAAATCGCGAGGTTACAAAAATTTTGGGTTTATTCTCAAACCAATCCGACAAGTTAATATTTGAATTTTGGGATTCCGATCAAAAGGGTTATCGGATTAATCAAAATCAAATTGTGCTGGATCGGATTCAAGGTGTTGAGAGACCTAAACACTTGGTACATGGGAGCTTCTTGATGCACGCCTAGTGGGTCTCAGCATACCCAGTTTCTTAAATCAGTCAAGCCTAATATCAAGATTGTGGAATTATCAATGTAAAATTGATCCCTAAAAAGAGAAGTAAGCTTGACCTCCTAGGCTAGAAGCACCATCAAGTGTTGCAGATTAAAACAGAAGTTTTTAACCAGGAAGACCAATCCAAATTCCAATGGATTGGATAACCAATATTTAAGTTCTCCACTTCTAAGATGCAAGGGGATGATAGGGGAGTCCTATATTAGGAAATGAGGTGGTAAAAAATGCAACCTAGTGAGCTGCTACAGAGTAAAGGGAAGAAGATGAACTTGTGTTGTAAGATGAGAAGTTACTGGGTTGATTGACAGTAGGCAAGTTGGATGAACTTGTGTGATTTATTTTCTTTCTTTTGTATCAGTTGTAACTTTCCTTATTCCAAATATTGAACTTCTGAATCCTTCTGGAGATCTTTCATGGCACCACAGCCACAAAGGCACAAGGAAAGGGTCTTACTATCATGACAACTAGGGTTCTGCCGTCAAGGGTAAGTTAGCAGAAGAAATCTCGAAGCTCAAGATGGAAACTTCCAATTTTTGACGGGAAATCTCAACCTTCTCAAACCATCTGCGTGCATAACCAACTAAATTTTCTCTTCCTCTAATGGCGTAGAGTAAGGTATAAATTATAAGGTTTGGATCACTCAAGGGTAAGGCTTTGAATCTTGATCTTCTGGGTTCCGCTCTGGAAGGAGCCTTGTTCATGGGTCGTACCCCTTTTAAGGAGGGATATAGGGAAGGAGTCTCAAGCCCAGACATCGGGCCTGAAAAAGGAACATGAGAAGAATGCTTGTTCTACGATCCACCATTCGTTCCCAAATTCTTTCATCACCTTCCAAAAGCACTATTTGAAACAAGAAGAAGAAGAATGCTTACCGTTTGAAGATGAGCAGCCCATACCAGAACCACAATCCCTTGATTTTGCTGACTTGCTTCTATTTCCCCTTCCAGATCATACACAATTCGCCAGTCTCCATCAAGAAAGGGAAAACAGAAACTACCAATGGATCCCTTGGTCCGTGCGATACTGAAGATACTAAACCTAACGGCTTCTACACTCTCTACAACTATAACGCAAAATCATTGGCAGTTCCTCTCACCACCACCTAAAACTTTCCATTCGATTAGTCCAACACCCAACTAAGTTAATAGTTGACATATTTCTTTCATCTGAAAGTTGGTGCTTTTCAAGTCCCTCATTCTGAACCTCCTCCACTTTTATTCTTGGAAGTTATGTCTTACCTAATCACGGTGGATATTCAACGAAGGAACTCTCAAATTCCAAGTAGCTCTTAGTATTGGAAGTCTGCACCATAAACAAATTGGGACATGCATCCACTGGTTGTCTCCAAGAAATCTGAGATTTGGTATCTTCCATCCACTGGGATGCGAATCAAAAAGACAAGCCACTCCATCCAAACAATTAGAACGAACCAAAATACCCAAATCAACCACCCAAGAGCATGGGCTTACCACTTGTACCATCAAAGCTCACAAGAAATTTTCAGACCAAGATACTCCTCTAAAACACATATTCATACTGACCAATTACTGTATGCAAGTATCCACCACAGAGCAGATTCTATTCTGTAGCAAGTATATTTCTATTTTGTACAAAGTATGCATAAGCTCTCTTAAAGTAAGTCTACCTATCTCATGTTTAAGCTATCCTTCCACACTGCATATAAGCCCAAAGAAGGATTTTCTCAGGTTGCTGACTAGTATAGAACAGACAAGGCAATGTTTGAGTTGAATTAACATCAAATGCCGGTACTACAGGAGTGATGAAAAAGATGGAGTTCTCAAAGTATCATATGACAAGCTTGAAGACCACTATGAGTCACCAAACATAACACTGAGTCCATAAACCATCACGTGGTTAGTAAACCAATGAAGTTGATAACTCGAACAATAAGAAAGGAGAGCTCCACAGACCTCTGATTACAGAGCTTAAAGAGCAATTCGAAATATCCAAGCATCAAAACACTAATACCTGAGTATATTTACCTATCCTTAATTACCAAATTTCGACCACATATTTGAGATGCAGAGAGAAACTAGAAAATTCTGCGGAAACTGAGATGCAAATTAACGAGATTCCGTGCTAAATTTTAGTACCTCACATTTCAACACCATTTCCACATATTGAACAAACCAAACTATAGTTTACTCAAAAGTAAAGGAGAGCATCAATACTCAACAGTAGGAGTTTCAATGGAAAGAAAAGCATCCGCGCAGTATATTACAAATATATAAACATATCTTGAAGGAAAGAGAAAATCTAAGAGAAGGATCAAAACAACTGTAGGATGGGCCTCTTACCAAGCCTCTTGATCTCTCTATCCATTTGACCGGTAAGCATCAATCCAAACATCTTAAAATCACACATAAGAGACCAGAAGGGATGCCCAAACGTGGCTGGAACATTCCCTTCAACAAAGAAATGACTGTACCAAGCAAAACCATAGCCAAATAAAGGCACAAGAAACAAACACCACCAATTAAAGGATAAGGAGTAGATCAAGCAGAGAATGCTAGAAAGAGTCCCGGCAAAATGCCAACGCCTTGTTGCTGGCTTTGAGTGCTGGTTCACATAGAAAGACCAGAATTCTTCCATACTTCTGAAATTCATATTTCCAGAACAAACAAATAGAAACCCAAATCCGAAATTTGACTATTGGGTATTTCTTGTAAGCACTGATCTCTATATAACCAAATCAGAATCTTGATTATGAAATGTTTCAGAAATCCCTAATCGGAAGTAGAGCCAGAAATGCCAGCTGGATTCGGAAAATCCAAATCAGAATTTTTGTTTAGCCGACTTCTTAAAAATCCTGATCTGAGTGTACGCAAATCAGAATCTCGACTTCAGATGTTAATGAAATCCTAATCGGTGAGGAGACCGAAAAATGCTAGCTGGGTTTGGTTGATTGGAAGAATTGTCTCAACGACGGCTACAAGGCTAATCAGGTAATATGAAAACAGATGTGGACGAAATATTTTGTGGTATTGACCAAGGTTCTGTAGGAAGAAGTTTTAGAAGATAAATTTGGAAGTTTTCTTGATCACTCACCTACCAATCTCTGAAATAGTAGTTTGTTTGTCCTGAATCAGAAGTTTTGAAGAAGGAATTCAAGAAGTGAAAAGTGGTGGGCACTAAAGGGTGACTGGTTGCTCTCCATCGATGAGTGAAGAAAAATCAGATCAGGTTTGGGAAGATTCATCTGAAACAGTCGCATGGGTTTTTAGTTTTACTGGAGCATCATTTTGTTTTTGTGGAGGCGTGGAAGGAAGATAGATGCGAAAAGGAAATCAGTGATTGGTTGTACTCTCGTAAGACCCACACACCACGTGCCACTGTTGACATTTCTGGTTTTGCCTAATTTGGCCAACATTTATACTTTCATTTTCCAAATTTGGCCAAACTTTTACAGTTATACAGATTCTACCACTGAGTATGTAAGTAAGTTCCACACATTTTTAGGGCTTGTTTGATTTGCATTGCTTAATTAATTTACTTAAATAAGTAATTTAATCATGTAAAATAAGCAAATTTATTTGTTATCATTTCGTTGAGAATGTGAACATTATAGGAAAATCCACACGAGATAATCTGAAAGAATATGAAGAAAAATAAAAATAAAAACAAAGATGTAACAAAACCAAGTTTTAAAAAAATTTGGATGGAATTTGTGCATAACTCTTACCATTAAAATACAAAAAAAAAAAAAGAGCAAAATATTTACGTAGTAAAACTTGAGAGCAACTAAACAATAACAAATCTTTATTATAATACAAATTATATCAAAAAAATGATCAGCTGTTGACAGAGAAGTTTAATTATTTAAATTGTCAACCTTTTAAAATCTACTTTTTGTAGTGTATACGAAATTTTATTAATTTGGAATTTAATAGGCATTGTTAGGGTGTAAAGGAGCAAAGCTAGTTGGCTTTTTGATTCTGTACATATTTTTATTATGATTTTAATATTTAAATTTCTAATAGACAAATAAATTCATGATATTTTTTGATAAGATAAACTAAAAAATATATTTGCTTCTCATTACGAAAAATGTATATAAAAATATAAACATAACAAGATAGTGATGAAAATATAATTTTTGTTAGAAAAAGAGTTATCAAAATATATGGTGCATATTTATTTACATAAACTAAATCAACATATATTTCACTCAAGTCTAATTTGATTTCAATATTTTAAGTTTTAATTTGAAAACTATTTTTTACATAGAATTTCTCTCTCTCTCTCTCTCTCTCTCTCTCTCTCTCTCACACACACACACACACACACAGAGATTAAATATAAACACGAAAGAGAGAAAAAAAAGACTAAAGAAAGGGGTATTCTAGTATTTTCTCAATTAAAACTAACGGTGGTTGTAAAAGTTTAACGGCAAAGAGAATCTACTAAATAGTTTCTAAAGTAAGGGAGGTCTGCATATTTATCAAAATCTCAAGAGAAGTCATGCATTTAATAGAAACCTCAGGGGTGTTCGTGTAATTTACCCATATTGTTAAACAAATTATAGTTTTTAAACTTAGATTTTTATTTTTTTTTAAACTTATCCAAGCCACTCATCGAAATGAATCAATAAATTTTAAAAATTCGGCACAAAACAATCATATATATGCAATCTTTGAATGAGTACAAAAAAATAATTCTAGACCAATTTAGACTCCGACCATAATTCAAAATTGATTGGACAACTTAAATTTATGATTGTAAAAACTTTATTTGGGATGAAATACTTTGACAAATAATTTAAAGTTTAGTGTAAACTTGATTAAAAGCTTCATTAGTGGCAAAGTTATAATTTTAAGAGAGAAGAAATAGCATTTAAAATTTTGCGTAAAAATTTGAGTCTTCCTTTATTTGATTAAAAATCTGAGTAAAACAATTTGTCTGACATTAAGTCAAAAACTGAAGTGAGTTTAAGAAACTGTTATTCAAAATTTGATTCCACAATAAAATTAAAAAAAGGAAGTAATAAGGCCCGAATATGCTCCAAAATGGAATAAACCTTGTTTACCCAAAAACAAGATAAAAAAGTAGCAGACATCATAGTCCATAGAAAAGGCATCAACTCTACTCTATACCCCATTACCCCTCCATACGGGACAAAACCAGGATTCGACGTGGGAGGTCGAAAACTTTTTTTTAAAAAAGAGAAGAGACTTACTATAATTTGAGGTAACCGAAATGTATTTTTGTTAATAATTGTCAAAATATATATCTAGGTCTTAAAATTTTTAGGAAAACCCGAACCTCCGCGGTTTCCACTTAGTTCTTCCCCAGCCAGCTTCATACTAGTATTTTGTAGAACTATTTTGGTTCACAAAGACTAACTTTTTAAAACAGTGACAATGAAAATTAAGAATATGTGAGTCATGATTTTTGGGTCTATTATCTTTACATGCAAGCAGGCAAATTTAGTAGGTGCACGTACTAAAAGTAGGACTTGGGGTTCTTATAACGAGACTCTTCCAGATTTCATTATTATAATACGAATTGTTCATTTTGTTAAATTTATTAGTACGTGCACCTACTATTATCAGTAGTTATACGGTCGGACATCATATGCTTTTAAAAAATAGATGATTAGTATAATTTAGGTAATGAATATAAGACAATGTTGAGATATCATTGGAGATATTATGGGAGATAATATTGGAGAATCCTTGACTTTCCCCTTGTATATCAGTTACCGTAAATATAGGAGATAGTTTAGGAGTCAGTTACCATAAATATAGGTGGTAGTTTAGGAGAATTTATGTGTATATATCTTGTACTTTGTATCCATTATTGAATATGAATGAATACCAGAATTCATCTTGGTATCAGAGCCTAACGAAAAGCTCTTGAGTTCCGTCTTCCTCCATTGAAAAAATTCTGATCTTGCCAAGCAATGACTAATCCACCAACGATCACTTCGACCACTTCGACTCCGATCGTGATTCAACATGAGAGTTCCTTCAACACTGGAATCATTCTGAATGAAACAAATTATGATCTATGGTCCCAGATGTTGGAAATGCAGATTGCCGAGAAGGAAAAACTTTCCTTCATCCGTGACGACGCGACTCCGCCGAAGGATAGAGATAGTGGATACGAGAAGTGGTATGCCGACAACCAGCGAGTGAAACGATGGCTCTTGATGTCAATGACTCCGGACATCATGAAGCGATATATCCGACTTCTGACTGCTCGTGAGATTTGGAAGGCTCTATCCAAAGCCTTCTACGATGGAACTGACGAGTTGCGGGTTTTCTCCTTGAACCAGCGTGCTTTTTCGGCCAAGCAGATTGGTCGACCTTTGTCCATTTTCTATGGTGAATTGACAGAAATTTTTAGCGAATTGGATCATCGTGACAAGGTTGTGATGAAGGATTCCTTGGATTTTGAAGCCTACCGAAATTCGATCCAGCGGCAGCGAGTTCACATTTTTCTTGCAGGTTTGGATGATGATTTTGAACAAATCCGTGGTGAGATTCTGCGCAAAGATCCGGTTTCGGGATTGGAAGAATGTTATGCTTTTGTACGACGGGAGGATCTCAGACGCGAGGCGATGAATGGCCAACAGACGAATTCCGAAGCTTCCGCTATGGCTGCCCAGAATAGATCGAACCGCCGCTTCTCTCAGAAGAATGATCAGAAGAGTGACAAACCAAAGTATACCTGTGATCATTGTGGACTTCCTGGCCACTCCAAGAGCAGATGCTATGAGCTCGTGGGATACCCTGAGGGTTGGGATCATACGCGCGATAGCCGCAGGACGAAAAGCTCCAGATCTACTCCTATTGGTGCAATTGCTGGAACTAGATCTGATGGAGATGATGGTTCCGGTCCCTCGGCTATGGCAGTGGTCGCAGGTAATGGAGGTAAGGTTTTAAAGGTTTCTACACCTGTTTCGAATAGTACATGGATAATTGATTCCGGTGCTTCGGATCATATGACTTTTGATCTTAGACAAGTGAAAAAATTAAACCCTTCCTCCCAAACTTCTGTCACTACAGCTGATGGTACCTCAATCCCCATTCTTGGTGAAGGGTCTCTAACCCTTACTAATACCTTGAATTTGGATTCTGTCCTGATTGTTCCTTCTTTGAGTTATCAGTTATTGTCTGTTTCTCAAATAACTGTTGCCTTATTTTGTGTTGTTATTTTTTGGCCCAACTCTTGTGTTTTTAAGGATATCCGGACAAGGCAGACGATTGGTTATGGTGTTAGGCGAGGGAAGTTGTACTATTTGGATTTGGTTTCTACAAGCTCAGATCAGTTGCGCCAAGCCTTGCAGGTGGACATGTCTGAGGATGATGCGAAACAAAAATCCAAGATATGGCTTTGGCATCGCCGCTTGGGACATGCTTCTTTCGGTTATCTAAAAAATTATTTCCGAGTGTATTTACGCACTGTGACGTTTCTAATTTTAAATGTGATGTTTGTGAACTGGCCAAGAGTCATCGGACCTCATTTCCTTTGTTTTTGAATAAGAGTCCTGTTCCTTTTATGGTCATTCACTCTGATGTTTGGGGACCATCTAAATATGCTGCTTTAGATGGTTCGCGATGGTTTGTTACGTTTATCGATGATTGCACCCGGATGACCTGGGTATGCTTGATGAAGTCCAAAGGTGAGGTAAATATTTTGTTTCAGCGATTTCATACGTTGGTTGCTAGTCAGTACAATGCTAAAATCCAGGTCCTCCGAAGTGACAATGGCCGTGAATACATGAGCTCTGACTTGCAACGGTACTTGAGCAAACATGGTATCGTTCATCAAACTACATGTGTCGATACACCCCAACAAAACGGGGTGGCCGAGCGCAAGAATCGTCACCTCTTGGAAGTTGTTCGGGCTTCACTCATTGAGGCCCATCTACCGTTGTCATATTGAGGATGTGCCCTCACCTCGGCAGCATACTTGATCAATCGCGTGCCCTCAAGTACTATTGATTTTCGGACTCCGTTTCAGGCACTTCAAGAGGCGGTCCCCACTTCTCCGGTTGTTCCCAACTTACCACCCCGTGTTTTCGGGTGTGTTGCCTTTGTACACCTCCATAAACATCACCGAAATAAGTTGGAACCCCGGGCCATACGCTGCTTGTTCTTGGGATATCCTGCTCATCAGAAGGGGTACCAGTGTTATCATCCTCCGAGCCGACGAACCTTTGTTACCATGGATGTGGTCTTTCATGAGCAGGACATGTACTTCGCACCCACACATACCCATGAACTTTAGGGGGAGAATTTGCATGAAGTTTAGAATTTGGACGACGTTCAGAGTTTGGACTACCCTCTAGACCGCCCTCTAGACCGACCCCGGTCGGAATCGGCCGAGCCCGGTCGCCCTGAACTTCCCGATATTGTTCCCGACGTTGTTACGGAGGGACTCCAGTCGGAACATCGCGACTCCGGTCCCTCTGAATCCGAACAGATCGCCGCTGATACTTCTGAAATTGACAGTAAGGGTTTGGATGGCGTATTTGAAGATTTGAACAATGGAAACGGCAGTGATGGGGAGATGGACGATGAACTTGGCAGCGATGAAGATTATGGCCAAACACCACATAACCAATCGTCAGCACCATTGTCGGATGATCCTACTGTTATATCTGAACCTCCCCGGAAACAACTACCGCCGAGACAAACACGAGGTATTCCCAAACTTGCCTATGAACCTGATCTGTCGAGTAAGGTGAAATATCCTATGAGCCAGTATGTGTCTGACCATCGCTTGTCTGAATCGAATAAGTCATTTGTTTATCAATTATCTACTGTTGCTATTCCTAACAATGTGCAGGAAGCCTTAACTGACCCTAGGTGGAAGGCGGCGATGAATGAGGAGATGAACTCCCTGCAGAAAAATGGGACTTGGGAGTTAGTTGACCGACCCCCTGAAAAAAAACCTGTTGGATGTCGCTGGGTGTATACTGTGAAACACAAAGCAGATGGGACAGTGGAGCGATTCAAGGCGAGGCTAGTGGCAAAAGGATATACCCAGGTTTATGGCATCGATTACATCGACACCTTTGCACCAGTCGCAAAGATCAACACAATTCGAGTTTTATTGTCCCTTGCTGTGAACCTAGATTGGCCGCTACAGCAGTTTGATGTGAAGAACGCCTTCCTGCATGGCGATTTGTCCGAAGAAGTGTATATGGATTTACCTCCAGGGTGTATGATACCTGAAGAGCATCGACGAAAAGTGTGCAAGCTTAAGAAATCGTTATATGGACTGAAACAATCACCAAGGGCTTGGTTTGGAAAGTTCACAAAATCGATGAGATCCTTCGGCTACAGCTAGAGCAACTCGGAACATACGTTGTTCTTGAAGAAACGACATGGTAGGATTACTGCCCTCATTGTGTATGTTGATGACATGGTTGTAACAGGGAATGACCCTGATGAGCAAAAGGCGCTTCAAGAATACTTGTCAAGAGAGTTCGAGATGAAAGATCTTGGGAGCCTAAGATATTTTCTTGGCATCGAAGTGTCCCGTTCGAATAAAGGTATTTTCTTATCTCAAAGGAAATATACTTTAGACCTGCTGCAGGAAACCGGGATGTTCGCAAGTCAACCAGCTAATACTCCAATAGAAGAGGGTTTGAAATTGTGCTTCGAAAAAAATCAAGTGCCGGTTGATAAAGGGAGATATCAGAGACTTGTTGGCAGATTGATGTATTTAGCTCATACTAGGCCGGACCTCGCCTATGCATTGAGTGTAGTTAGCCAGTTCATGCATAACCCTGGGGAAAAACACATGAACGCCGTGACGCGAATTTTGAGATATCTGAAGTCTGCACCTGGAAAAGGTATTTTGTTCACTAAGAATGTAGATTGTCAGAATGTGGATGCTTATAGTGATGTCGACTGGGCTGGATCGATTGATGACAGACGATCCACATCTGGGTACTTCACCTTCGTAGGAGGTAATCTGGTGACGTGGAGAAGCAGGAAGCAGGAGGTGGTGGCGCGATCTAGCGCCGAAGCTGAGTTTAGAGGCATGGCACTGGGTGTTTGTGAGGCATTGTGGTTACGACTACTTTTGACTGATTTGGGATATCCTCCTCAGAAGCCAATACGATTGTATTGTGATAATAAAGCGGCTCAATATATTGCTCATAATCCCGTACATCACGATCGTACAAAACATGTGGAGATTGATCGGTTCTTCATTAAGGAGAAATTGGATGAGAAGATTTTGGAGTTACCTCATATTCGATCAGAAGACCAATTGGCTGATATTCTCACCAAAGCAGTCTCGAGTCGAATCTTCATAAAGTTCTTGGACAAGTTGGGCATGTGTGACATCTATGCACCAACTTGAGGGGGAGTGTTGAGATATCATTGGAGATATTATGAGAGATAATATTGGAGAATCCTTGACTTTCTCCTTGTATATCAGTTACCGTAAATATAGGAGATAGTTTAGGAGTCAGTTACCGTAAATATAGGAGGTAGTTTAGGAGAATTGATGTGTATATATCTTGTACTTTGTATCCATTATTGAATATGAATGAATACCAGAATTCATCTGACAATTTTATCTTGATCAATTTGTTAAAAATATCTGATTAACTTTATTTTTTGAATTACCAAAGTGCCCGACCAACCCTACAAAATAAACGATTTAGACCGTGATAATAATATCTTGAAAAGTCCTACTTAAGGTGCAGTGTATTTGGTACACTAGTAAGGCCCCAAATTTGCTAAAAAGTAAGACACAGCGCAACTCCTTGGTTAATTTTATGGGTCAATTACATTTAAATGTTGCTTAAGATAAATACTGTACTTAAAATATAAAGATTTAAAATTTCTAAATGTTAGATTTAAAATAATGTAATCCACAAAAGGTCGATGGAAATGAAATACTCATGTTCGAGTATATGGAAAAGTTATTCAAGTGCTTGGTATCTCAAGATACTGAGTAATTTATACTATATATTAAGCATGTGTATGACATATGATATGTCTTTTTTCTATTAAAAAATAAAAATTACGCAAGAATTTATATCAACACTAATATGTTTCTGTAGTGGGTGACTTTCTCAGTTAAAACGGAAAAATTATTACCTCAATAATCTATAGGAACTAAATTCTCACTCTCTTGAAAATCATGACCTGCAAGACAATACATTGTCAAAAAATCATATGCCACTGTGGCATAAAAGCACTCTGATGATTAAGTTAGAACAATGATCATTGAATTCTCTCATATGAGTTTAGCTCTAGTTCTGAGTTATTGCATACCTTTCACCATGGGTCTGTACTTTTATGTATAGACTTTCTCACTTAATCTTTCTAATTCTTTTGAAACTCTAACTCCTCATTGTAATCAAAACAAAACTGCCTCATGACTAGCCATCAACAAGACAAAACCGATCTGGACTCTCTAGAGATTTATCTTCTATCGTTAGAATTTTATTCAACCTCGAATTTCTTATTCTAAATTGAATTGGCATAGGATGCCTAGAATTCCCCATTCTCGTCTGATCACCAAACCAAGACTGTTAACTGCCTTTCTCAGGTCGGCACCCTGCTAAACCACCTTACTTAGGTAGGCTGTTACGTGATTTGCCCTTTCTTAGGTCGGCAGTACACACATGATATCGGTAATACACATGTGCAAAAGAGCACCACCTTGCGGAGATGAATTACCACTTAATGAAAAACTCGATAATTTTTATTTAGGTTTTACCTCCTTCAAATGTCCTTAGCTTTGTGTGCTTCTCGCCGAGCTGATGAAGTATAGGCAAAGCATTAGATTTCCATGTAGGCAGATATCCCCTCATCAGACAAGCACGTAAACCGTCATTTGAAATTTGTACTGCCCACATTAAATGCGGTTGACATAACTACAGCTTTTTCTTGAAAACAACGACGCCCGTTTCACATGCGTGCTGCCCATCCGTTATCAACTATCTCCATTTTTTTAAAATGATTTTTTTCACTTTTCCAAGTTACTTTACTTTTTCTTGTTCCCTCATGCCTCTTTCTTTCCGCCATTTTCACCGTTCTAATCCCTGTACTCTTCGTGACTTCTTCAATATTCACGTAAGTCCTTCCACAAAACTTATTGTTTTTGCTTGTTTCTTATTTTGTTCTTCTTATTTACCCTAATTTATTCTCCAAATGGGGATATCCGAAAACTGTTCACCACTTCGGCAAAGATAGAAGAATTTCACCGCCACTACAACATCCCAAATTATGTCATAGTGAAAATCAACAAATCGGAAACCCATCCTAAAATCCATCGGGAGGATTCCATTCATATTCCCCTAATGGAAATCACAGAGGGTGGGGCTCGATTCCTCCTCAACCCATTGCTTCGTAGGATTGTGTCTTGGTACCATCTCAATCCATCAGCACTTATTGTATAATCATGTGCATCGTTAGTTTAAATTAGTGAACACCAACTTGAACCTCTGGGACATCAAATACAAGTATGACATGGTAAAGTACAATGCCAATTTGTACTACCTCAAAACTAGCAAAGGCCGAAAAAAAATCATAACTCACTTTACAAACTCCAACTGAGAAAATGATGATGACTTCTTCATCGTCTCGAGCAATTGGGAGTTCGGCCCAGACAAACCTAAGAATGAAATAATCCCAGTCCCTTGCCATTCCGGAAACCTCATTAGTCACTTATTATTTTCTTTATGCGTTGCATTTTCTTCTCGGCACATACCTATTATATCTAACCAGCACTTTTTGATCTTGTAACAATGAATTGCAACAAGGGCCAATACATCGATGTCACTCATCTCGAAGACCTGAAAAAGGTCTTGGAATACAAAGGTGTTCCCGAACAAGCACTTCCCCGATCTCTCGAAGTCTTGCTCTGATACAACCGATCCTACTGTGGATACGTAAAGGACTGCGTTCCTGTTGCAACCATCATTGCAATTGAAGGTGACATTCTAGAAGCCATCCCCCTCCCCTACCTAAGAGAACCTTAAGCATGACTGTTGCCAAACAAAACCCCCGCGTTCTTAGGCGCCATCAACATGGTGACGGCTCCCAACGAACCCTGCCTTTTCGTCCTACTTTGTGTGATTGGAATGTTCCCTATCACGGGCCCATTTAAGGTCCCTAATTTCTCTTTATTCCCTATGCATATAAAGCCTCTGTTTGTCTCTCTCGATCCCACTTTTGCAACCTTTCATGATCATTATCTTCTTGTCCTGTTCATCTCGAGTTCTTGAACGTGAACCCTCTCGTGTTTGGGATCCTCTCTAATCTAAATTTGGGTCTTGTGGTCCTTCTATATATTGATTGTGCCAGTGGTGGTGGAGATGGGTCCTTACGTTGTGGATCTTGGGGCTTTTCTCGAGGCAAAATCCTCGTGAGGTCTAAAAGCGATAGTCTTGGTGGATCCCGCACGGGACAGATGCGCAGATTTCAATTTCTGTTTGCCGCCCATTCACTTCATTGTCTGTTTCTGAGGTGTTCATGCCATGAGATCTTAACTTTTTCACAAGCAGCGTCAATTGTAAGTGGATGGTTTTCTCAATTAATTCGAAAGTTAATACATCAATAACTAGCAAGAATATTACCTTTTTTTTGAAACCTGTGATCTGTGCACAAGAAATTGTTAAAGAATCCATTGTCACTGTGGCGGGAAGAGGCTCCAATGGTTAAGTTAGAATAACGATCACAAGAATCTCTCTAATGAAATAGCTCTAGCTATGAGTTTGTGTGTTTTCATGTACGTTTCACCGTGAGTCTGCACCTTAATTTGTTTATAGACTTTATAACTTAATCAGTCTCAATTCTCTTGGGTCTAATTTTTTAGTATAATCGAAATAGAATTGTCTTTTGATTGACCACTAATGCGATAAAACCGACATGTACCCTATAGGAAATTATCTTCTATCGTTAGAGTTTTATTTAAAATCAAGCTTTTCATTCTAAGTTGAATCGATCCAGGGCTCCTCGTCCTTATCTAGTTAATTAGAACATGTCCCGAGGTATCCGGGGTTTCAGTTCATCTCAAATTTCAAATTGTTAACTGCCTTTCTCAGGTTGGTAAACATATGAACTGTATTTCTCAATTCAGCTACTCTTTTTTAGAACTCAAACATCATGCAAGTACGTGAGAACATCTCATTACCAAACTAAATTAATTATTTTAAAAAAATCAATAATATTTATTTATGTCTTACCTCAACAGTTAAATTTGAGCAACAAGCCAATTAATACGTGCATACCACTTGGCAGTTAGACCTTCGCAGTAGTGTACTCCTAGTAGATATAGATAACCTTTTTAGAGTTTGTGGCGTTGGAGAGTTGTCCCTCTTTCACGCAACATTTATGGAGCTCGTTGCGTGGAACAAGTTAAAGTTATGCTATTCGGCTTTGAAAAGTAATCTCCTTTTTTTTTTTTCTTCTCATTTTCTCTCATCATTATTTTATCAAGTTATTTTGTTCCACAAATTTGTTATGATAGTAAATTTATCATCCTTTGCATATTCTCTAGTAATATGCTTGTGCTTAATTATGGTTTGGTGATTTATCATAGTTCTTAAGTTTATTATTTTCATACTTTTATCGTTTTGATAAATAACTTAATTTCTATATTTTATACACTTGGTCAAATTGTGATGGTAAAATTTATAATGGTGATAAGTTTGTGATTTTAAGTATTTTAAGTATTTTTTGGTGATAAGTTTGTGATTATTATCATTGTTGTGTTTTCACTAAAGTTTGGGAAAAAAAAATTGAACGTGCAATCTATTTTCTTTTGGGGTTAGAGGTCTTATTGAAAAGTAAAGCTTAAGAAACAGATAAGAAACTTAAGCATAAATTGTACAATATGAGAAATTTGGAGAACTATTTTAAATCAGTGGAATCTGCAATTATTAGGGGCACTTTAAGAATTTTCTGAAATTAAGACTTGTGAAAAATTTACCAATTGAGGTTGGTTTATTTGCATGTTTTCTCCCAAATTAAGAGCTGGCTTCAAATGGCCTTAATTTCTAACGAAAAATTGGTCAAAATGACAAATTTTGGCTCATTTGGCCCATTAATTAAGGACGGACTAATCTAATTTATGAGCCAAAATCTATTTGTTGAAGAGTTTTAATATCATAGGTCCTTTTTTAGACGATTTTGCCCCTGTCTTGTCTCAGTCGCCATGAGGGCATTGATCATGTCAGGCAATTGATCGTGGTAGAAAAAAATAACACATATAAGTTTATCTGATAACATTATTAATCGAAAACCTAACATACAACATTATCTAGTAAAATTAATTATTTCATATCTTACAAACAGATGACGTTATCAAGTAAAATTATTTATATTAGATAACGTTATATGTTCAAGTTTTATTAGTAAAGCTAATAGATAAAACTCTCTTAAAAGTCACAGATCATGTTAACTAATAAACACTAACCGATAACATTAGATAATAAAACAAACATGTATTATTGGATAACGTTATATGTTCGTTTGTTATATATATTAGTCAAATCAGAAAGATAAAACATATAAGTTTACTAGATATAACGTTATCAATCGAAAAACTGGCAGATAACGTTATCTAGTAAAATTAATTGTTCCATATTTTACAAACATATCTAGTAAAATTATTTATATTAGATAACGTTATGTGTTCAAGATTTCTGAGTAAAGCTAACAGATAACGTTATATAATAAAACATACACGTATCATTATATAACATTATATGTTTGTTTGTTATATATATCAGTCAAATTAAAAAAATAAAACATATAAGTTCATCTAGTAACATTATTAATAAAAAATTTAACAAATAACGTTATCCTCTGTTGACTGGAAGGATATCTTTAAAACTTATGAGCCAAAAAAACTTCCAACCGAAAATTAGATTGAGATGGACTTGAGGCGGTCAAACTCCATTAACCAAATTTCCCAATTTCTAAACCATCTAGAAAACTTGAACAATCAAAGGATGTTTCAGCCGGAGTCACTAGCTAGTTTCTTTTTCCATTTTAGTTGCATCAACAAATGGGACTTGGGGCTTTCTGTCCCCAAACATGGGCTTCGTCTAAGATAAATAAGTGATCCGAATTGTTCATTTGATTTGATTCGTCAGGTTTGTTGCATATGAAAAAAAATTATACCGGTCAAACAGCTATAGAGAAACGAAAGAAACGCATTTTAATTGAAAAATTTGAACGGCTAATATCATTTTGAGAATAAACTTCAAGACAAACGTGTCTCAATCATGTCTCTACTATACACCAATGAATGCGATTTTTTTTTTTTAAGTGAACAGTTCAAATGACTATTTTGAGATCAGGATGAGGGTCAAAATAAGACGAACGCATAGCTGACTCCTGGGAAAATTAAAGAGGTGAATCGTCATATTGAGCGTGCGCACACTTCGCGCGCGAGTTATATAATTTGTGTTGCGCATGTCACATTTATTAACTTCCGAATCAAACTCTTTAAGACACTCTTGATTTCTCGTTCTCAATCTATTCCAATATACACATTTGATGTTTATAACTAATACAACGAAGTAGCAGTAACATGAGATGAGCAAAACCCACAGCACAAATCAAAGAATCACTCCTTTGATGTCACAGTACAGGTACCGAAATCGATTACTCAAAATTTCAAAACTGAACATTAAATAAACATATTTGCATCTTCTTCCACACCCTTTTCTTTCGTCTTAGATACAATCCCTAAATGTTGGATATTACGAAATTGAGGAGGGTTTCCTGTCTAGAATACTCGTTCTCCCGTAGCATAGAGGTTCCAAAAAATGGTTGAAACAAAATAAAGTCCAGCCGTAACCGTAAGGAATGCTTGAAATGATCCAAGCCATTGCACAAAGTAACCTGTTCCAATTGTGCTTACTATTGCAGCCAGAGTTCCAGCTGAATTTGAAATACCTAAACAGCCCATTTCCAAATTGAAGAAATATCAGCATTTTTTTAAGAATAAATTTTTTTTTGCAAAAAAAAAAGCCGAAGAAGAGTATAGATGGATTTGAGGGCATACCATGGAGGAATCCGGCGTACTGAGGAGCAATATCCTGATTAAAAAATGATGAAAATTAAGTTTTATCTTATTTTGCATATAAGGTAGAAGATGGTGTAGCAATGGAAGGGGATTAACTTACTTGCATATTGAGGAGAAAGCCAGCTTGGCTGAAAGAGCTCAAGCTCAGTGCTGCAGTGATGAATATGGATGCTACTACTGGGGTCTTGGCATAGTTCAAAAGGAGTAATGACACCCCAGGTCCAATAAATCCAATTGACTGCCATGTTTATGATGATGATACCCAATGTTAGTACAAAAATGGCACATGCGTTGTTATTCAAGTACCCGTATTTGAATTTATCTCATACACGAGATACAGATGCATCTGGATACACTCAAATATACGTTTCTATGTTGTTGACATGTTATGAATTCATTCCTAAGTCATCGCCAAATTTAATTTCTGGGTCCACCACTATATACCAACCTAAAACCATGCTTTTTGTTTGTTACATACTGATTTATTCCATTTTTCATTGTGAATGTTTCAAACAAATTAATAGGAAGATTGGTTCCATCCAGGGTAGTAATCCAAGAGTTTTACCTGCATGATTTTCCTAACGACTGTTACAGAACATCCTGCCTTCACTAAAAAATCTGAAACCCGTCCAGCAATGTAGCCTGAAATCGCCATTGTTGCCCATGGCACAGCACTAAACCAAGCTGCTTGTTTTAAATTCACATTGAATACCTAATGTATGTGTCACAGCCCAAGTCATAAGTAGAAGGCAGGGAGAAAATGACAAGAAACATTAGGAGAAAATGGTCCAAGGAAATTGGTACTTACAGTTTTAAAGTAAACGGGCATCCATGAGAGCAGAACAAAGTATCCCTGCATTCAGATACATGTTTCGAATTTTTACAAGTAGTAAGAGGTAGGATACTGATACATACTAAATGTTATTCCAAAAGTATGGATCCAAGCACGTAAAACGTTAAAATCTTATTCCAAAATGTCTAATATGTATGCGACGAGGCTGGCAGATGTGTCCCGTCCTTTATTTTTTATAAACCAGAAGTACTTGCATTTGAACATACACCAAGGTAACTCACCCAATTATTAGTAATGTTAGCGCTGATAATTGCCCATGTGGGCATTTTCGATAGAAGGAGGCGAAGAGGCGGAAGCTCGCTCTTCTTCGGCAAAGTCTCAGATTTCCCGTCTTGGATCAACCACAGCTCTGATTTGCTGATAAATTGTGATTCTTTTGGATCATCCGTAACCCCATATGCCCATGTTGTGAGCCAGAGAAGCCCAAGAGATGAGAAGAAAATGAAGGGACCAGAAATTCCAATTGATGACATAGCTAAAGGAGTTAGTACTAATCCCACGACGTTTCCAAGATGAAATCCGGCCATTGACATTCCAACCGCAGTAGCTCTTTCATGGCTTGGAAACCACCTGTCATGAGATACAGAGTAATTCTAAAAATTGTACAAAAATTGTTACGTTTTGGGAAGTATATGGCATTATTTGATCTGATATACTAAGCGATTCGTATCTAAATAGCAAGAAATTAGAATTCAGCAATTGCGTGATCCAATTCATTTCAATACATTCTTGTGGTTTGAAAATCAATTTTGTTTCTTTTCGTCATATAATTGGATGCATTACAAATGATAGCATAATCCATAATGTAATATCTAAATATGTTTCCATGCACCGGGAGAATCATTAACAAATCTCTAGTTCACAATTCAACTTAAAAAAAAAAAAATGATTCGTAAAAGGGAGGTAGCCAAATCTCCAACAAGGGTGCGAAACTAATACATTAAACATATGTTTTTATTGCACAAAACTTGAGCTTGTAGAACGAAGTTATGTTGGCTCAGCGGTATGGTTACATGTTCGATGAGGAATAAAACAAACTGATTCACAAATAATCTTAGGAATTACGTTGGGGATTTCAGTTTGAAATGAATACTAAGTGCTGTGTTTACTTCTTGTGCACGAAAGTTATGTATGTATATTAGGAGTTACCTTGATAACAGGGTGTTCATGGAAGGTAGAGCCACACCTTCCGCAAGGCCAAAGAAGGCACGAACAGCCAAGAGAGCGATTGTGGAGTGGTTTGCAGCCCAAGGGGTGAGGAGAGTGGCGAAAGACCACAAAGACACACCCCATGCGAGAACTCTTTTTCCTCCGTATTTGTCTACCAAGGCACCTCCGACGATGGATGAAAATATGTATCCCCATAGAAACGAGGACTGTACATGTACGTAAACAAAACCATCATAATCTTTGTTAGCACATCATCTATTCGTGAACATGACCAACAGAAAGACAAGAAGATCAATATGCAAGTATGCTTGCTTTGTATATTTGTCGTCGGGATGTTGGGCTTTCTTAATTTACGATACTTGTGAATTATCACTAATCTGTTAATGAAGAAAGCATGAATGGCAAACAAAATATGCTGGGATTGTGAATGAACTAATGTTTCAATTCCGCAGTGTAAGTATATTTATTTGTGCCAACCAAAAGAAATACCACATGATAGAAATATGTGTCTTTAATTGTAATGGAGAATCTCTTTTCACTTTAGTATTTTTACCAACAAAAATAAAGGATAGAAAATGTTTTACAGGTTTCACACTTACCAAAAGTGAAAACTATTTTAGATAAGAGACAAAGGGTAGATTAATAAAGGAGTAAAATATTTACTTCATCCCTAAACTATGCCCAAAATTTTTAAAATGTTCCTAAACTATCAATTTCATTTACTTAGTCCCTAAATTGTCAATTTGGACTTTATCTAGTTCAATTACTAACATCTGTTTATAATCCTTTAGGAGGAGAATTTATTTTCTATTTTAATCCGTTAGAAGGAGTTTCAGTGTAATTTATTTAGTATTCAAACTAAACCCCACATTTTTGCAATTGTTTTTGCCGAAGAAAGTTCCCCCTCCCTCTCTCTCTCTCTCTCTCTCTCCCCCCCCCTCCCTCTCTCTTCCCCCTCCCCCACTTCAATTCCAATCATGGTCAAGTAGAATTTCAATTGATCCATTCTGATAAAAAAGATTAGGTGATTTGACGATGACTTGGGCATTGAGATCTGATAGATATGTTCTGAAGTGTAAGTTTTTATTATAACTGTGCAAGTCAATCTTCCTGATTCCTAGTATAATACACGAACAATTGTTTTTCTCCTACTTTTCATTCCACCATCAAACAAACTATATTTATTTAAAAAGATTGGATATTGTGCATTGTTGTTTATTCAAAAAGAAGTTGGTTTTTTTTTTTTGTTTGGGATGACGTGTTTGTAGTGTATGTATGGACATTTGCATATTTTTTTGTCAAGTTGTTTAAAGACAATTTTGACAAGTAATTCCTAATTTTTTTATGTACTTACATTGTGCAGATTTCACCCCTAATTATTTTCTCAATTAAGTTGTATTATGGTGAGATTTTTAGCTATTTGTAAAACAATCGAACCAAAATAATTGGAATCGAAGGGGGGAGAGAGAGAGAGAGCGCCTTAGTGCAACAACAAACCCATTCAGCACAACCAACAAGAAAACCCTCTTCAGCAAAAATAGTTGCAAAAACAAGGGGTTTAGTTTGGATACTAAATTATTTGCACCGACAGTACCCCTTCTAACGGAATAAATTCCCCTCTTAACGGTTAAGATCTTAAAGCAGTAAATTGAAAGCCATTTTTACTCGATGCACCCCAACTTACCAACCATTAATACTTGCACGTGCCTTATATGTTCCCCGCTAGTATATAATAATGCCAAAATTGTACAGTGTTCCTAGATCTCCATTCAACAATCACATATCTAGATTTTCGTTCAATAATTAACTTTCCTACAACGTGACAAACCTTCAGAAAATACCTACCTACACCTTCTCAAACTATACAAGGGCAGCAGCTATATATAACACTAAATCCTCTTACCAAATTACGATTTAACATTAAATATTCATTGTGAATTTTTTTTCTAGAAGAATAAAAAGAGGGAGAGAAAGAAAGAATTTAATTTTCCTTTAATTTTTAAAAAAAATAAAGAGCGTGACATGAACTACACCCACTTATAGTATTAAACAAGCGTAAAGTCCATGCGTGGAGACTGATTATTCAATAGTCCCGAAGTACTACGTGACATCGCTTATGTGGTCCTCCAATGGCGAAAAAAGTATAACAACATACAATAATTGGTCACCCCTTGTCTCACACTAATTATTCAACTACATGTCTGATGCACAGAATGTAACAGATATGAAAAGACTGAAAACATAAAAATATATACTGAGGAAAAACTACATTGAAAATGGATGAAGGGTGTGTTCAGTTGAGTGTTTCTGAAACGATTTTTGGAGAAAAAACTCTGAGATGTTATTAAGTATAAGTGTTTAAGAAAAAATTTGGGAGTTAAATTTTTTTGGCATTTTTAAGGTATCTCTCTCTCTCTCTCTTATTTTATAGAGAGATGAAGTTGTTTGGGTAAAAAGTAAAAATGTTTGGAAATTTTTTTCCAAAAACCTGTTTGAGAAAAAAATTTCCAAATAAATTAACAAACGAACACAACCTAACTATATAGAGTCTCTAGTAAGGAAATAAAAAGGTTAAAGAGTTATCCAAATTATTGACTAAAATTGTCAAAGTACTAGAAAGGTTATTGTCAATAAATGAGTGACTTGGATAAGTACAAGGGCGGAGGAAGAGATTAGGGTGACATAGTAATGGATAAGTGATGGGAAATTGAATTGTGAAACAAAAAAGAGAATTTGATGAGAGAAATGAAGAGGATGACGTAGATTTTTACATAATATTTTTTATAAAAAAGAGAGAGTTTTGCTTAAAAAAAGAAATTCTCGGGTGTCATATACGTATATATGTATATTATACGTATATAGTATATAATATAAAAATTTAGAGGTCCTGATATGCACTATCGTCTTTCATTCCATAATATGGATTATATAGTTAGATAGATAAATAGGTAAGACCTACAATTGGTATTAGGTGTTGTTTGGCTGCAAATGTATGAGGGGTTTGGTATGCGCCCCTTTCAGTTCTTGGTGGTAGGTGGTAAGCCTAGTCGCTGGTCCACAAAGAATTTAACATTTTGGCGCTTGTAGACTCTCTGGGGACTGCTAAACAAGCTAGAGAGACGTCGAGTTCTAAATAACCAAACGCGGTGCGCCGAAGAAGACATGTCCATTAGTGGGACCTAAGCCGTCATCCAATGAAAGAATTAGTAATTGCAAATGTTATGTAAAATTTAATATTTTTTAAAAGTATAAATTAACAAAAAGTAAGATCCTATTTTGTGAGTTAAAAATATGATAATTTAGTGTTTGGACTAATTTTTCTTTATAATTAATTTTGTTTGTAATTTTTTCCTTCTGCGTTAATTTTTTAAGGAGTGATTTTTTGAAAAATTACTTAAAATTTGAGAGAGTTCATACGACAATGAAACAACGTGACACAATCCCAAAATTGACCTCTCCTATTAGGTTTGCCGGATCAACACAACTCTTTTCTCAACTTACATAAGAGTTTGCTACATCTTCTAATTGTATAACTTTCTTTTTCCAGAAGGTAACAAAAGAAAGAGATAGAAAAAACAAAGTGTTGTAGAATATGCCTTCGATATCAAGCCGTGTATCTTCCTAATCTTAGAATGGTTAGTATAGTCATTTTCAACATTGAATAGATACTGCTGAAATAGGCCTATCTGGTGAAACTCTTTAATTGAGTCTCTTTTTACACTTTTGCAACTTCTAAAAAGATTATTTTCGTTTGAAAATTAATTGATGAATTTATAAAAGCAATAAAAATGACAATGATAATGTTCAATAATGGTAAAGTAAAATACAAAAAATAGATTAATAATTGGAGACGGAAGGATTTCTTCATCGGGGCAATCATGAATATATCACATTGGGGTAACGGTATAAATCTGGTATAGTAGGCCAAAAGCATTTGATTTTTGTTTTAATTACAGATTTTGGATTTAATTAGTAGAATATTACCTGAACGATGCCTAAAAAAGAGCTGCTCCAGCCATGTTTGGCGGCGAGGGGGACGATGGCGACGGACATGACGACTCTATCCGCATTACAAAGGCACATGACGCAACCCAATAAAGCCACCACTTTAAACCTCTCAGGCAACACATATTCAACTTCTTGCCCTCTCCTCCCTCCCACCAGCAATCCCCTCTCTATCCCCTCCGCCGTACACCTCACCACCAATCCTTCCTTCCTCTCTCTACTTCTTATTCTTCTTCTGATCCTCTCTCCACCTGATCCGGATGATGATGCAACATTTGCCCATTTTGCACAAATTGGCTGAAATCCCAAATTGGTTCTCTTGAAACTTATCGACTTAAAATGGGTTTTGGAGAAACATGGAAATTTTGGATTTGATGAGGAATGAAGTAGAGATTCAGTTGAAGCAATGATCGCCATGAGAGAGAAAGCGGTTTTGGAAGCAAGTAATTATGCGTGAAACGCTTATTAATGAAAGCTCTTTAAATGAACCATTGGTTTTTTTATATATATATATATATAAAAAGTAGACTAATATATTGGCCAGATTTGGATTATAAAAAGGGAAAAGATTCAAGTTGATGAGCTATGGGAGTTGGGAGTCTGAGAGTTGGCTTCTCCTCTGTACTATATTATATACAACAATTCAAGAAGGGCATTTCCGTCAACTATTAAAAACTGCAGAGAATGTAGTTGGCTTGGAAATCTGTCTGGTTGTTAGTTCTTTAAAGCTGAGAAAGTTGGATAGATCTCATCTGTTGGCAATTTATCGCATGAAGAAGAAGAAGAAGAAGAAGCCTTGGAGATCATCGGGCGCCAAAAACAGTCTCGTTATATTAGTGGCGATACAAACGGAGCGTAATGTGGGTTAAAAAACATAACTAGTATATTATTTGTTTGATAATATTATGTATATATTATTCATTGACTAGTAGACGGTGATTAAGAAGACCCTCTAATTTAATATATAAAAGGGCTACCTATTTTTATTCATTTTTATGTGAGTATTAAAAAACTCTCACTCTAACTAGACAACCCAGTAAATAACTAATGTTGCTTTTCACCCCTCCCGCAAAAAAATAGGGAGGGGATTTGGCTGTCTAAAGACCAACAAAAATATTCTTTTGTCATTTTTTACAATATTTGTAACTCTTATTTTAAGGACTTGATTTTGGAGAGAGAACTTGATTTTAGTCTTATTTTGAAAAAATATTAAAAATTCAATTGATTAAAAATAATATTTAAAGATTAACCATAGGCTCTATTATTGAAAAAAAAATTTGTTCTTTTAAGTTTTCCATGGTACTTAAAAATTTAAAGATAAATATTTAAGTATTTTTTTAAATACTTAAGTGTTCCGTAGTATTTAAATTATTTTGTCACCCTTTTTTTTTGTTTGAACATAAGGACGAACCATATAAATGTTCTTGCACGTGATTTTTTTAATTTTATTTCACACCTCTTTAAACATCTTGAAATTTGACGCTATGTAATTTTGAGTTGATAAAGTTAAAGAATGTGACTTATGTAGTTGGTAGTAAATTTGAATATAATAACAGTGATGTTCTTGGTATTTATGTTGACTTTTAAGAATTTAACCGATGTTATTTTTATTTTTAAATCATATATTTTTTTTAAAAAAATGCAATAAAAAAGTGAAATAGAACAGAATGGTATTTTTGTAATTCGAAGGGAGAAGAGGAGTGTTATTTTTGTAATTTAGAGGAACAGAAAAGGGAGAAAGAAGGAGAGCGACATTTTTAAAATTTTAGAAGAATGATTAGATATTTGTTAGGGGGGTGTGGTTTTTGTCTCTGGGGAGAAATGAAAAATAATTTCTTTAACACTTCCAACTTTTGAATTTTCATATGGCAGAAGTACTAATATGAATTGTGAGAGACATCAAATAACAAAGTATTATCTTTTTCTTTTTTTATCTTTCTACGTATGCATGCCATCATGCTTCGACGTAATGATGTAGCAGGTTTTAATTTTTTATATTCTTTTTGATTTTTCAACTTTTTTCTTGTCTCTCAAATTACTATGCGATTATATCTTGATTTTTCTTCACAAAAATTGTCGAAGAAAAAACTTCGACGCTAGTTATTAAAACTAAAAAGAGGGACATTGAATTAAAGGGGATAAAAATCAAAACTAAACTCAACACAATTCAATAAATGGAGCCTAATTTTTAATTTAACACTTGACTTGCACATGTATTATGAATGCTCCATCTTTAGTGAGAATTAATTACGATTGAACACTCCGAAAGACATTAGAATTTACGTTTAAAACGGATGCGATCAAAGATGAATAAGTGTACTAGATGAACAAGTCTCCCCAAATTTAGCTTGTCAGCTTTTGATGGATACCTCCCCTAATTGAATGCACCAAAACTTGCCCCCCATCAATTATTCAAATAGATCATATACTATTAGATAATAGGGTAAATTTTATAAATACCCCTCAATTTTAGTTAAACCACACTGCATATTTCTGTAATTTTTTTTTTAAATCACACTATATACCTTACTTTTTTTTTTTGGTAACAATTTAGTCCATTTTTTTGTTGACCAGGAAAAGAATGGTGACATCATAAAAGATAAGGTCTAATATACTTATTTATACCCTTTCTAAATGTAAGAATATGAAAATGTCTTTTATACTATTTGTTTGACATCAATTTATTTTTACATAATTGATCAGTCCTTATATACGCAAATATCAAATATAATTTGGTCAGCAAGGGTTTTAAGCATTAAAGCCATAAGGAGATGGGTTGGTCCGAAGCAATTAATACTAACTCAACTCCTATAATCTTGAACAATTATGAGTTTTATCTCTTTTTACTCTACGTGAGCAAAAAATGCAAGCAAATCTTGCACTCAAGGTAAATTTGGCCTAACTTTTTTAGTCCATTATTTGTTTTTATTTTACTATCAATCTAGTATTTTTCTTAAGTTTATATACAATAGAAACTTACTAAGTTAAATAAATATGTACTAAAAATCCTAATTATTGACCAAAAAAGAAGACCTAAAATGAGTTTTTAAGGGAAAAATATCCTTTTTATAGTCATTTAAGTTACAAGTTATACTAAAAATAAATTGGGGATATACTGGTAAATGCAGCATGCCAAGAAGTCACTCTCCAAATAGGAGTATGAGTTATCATTTTAGATAATAAAGGGGTATAATTAAGTTTAGTTTCATCCGAATTGAGGGAATGTTTGTGAAATTTATCCTAAATAATATGAATAAATCTACTAACACATTAAGTTACACATCATGCTTACGTGTCATATCATTATAAGAAAAAATATAAAAATAAGTCCCATAAATTTTGATATGTGTTCAAATTATTGTATGCTGCATAAGCATATTGTATAACTTGATGTGTTAGTAACTTTGCTCAAATAATATTCCATCTGAACGCCTCAGGCAACAACTTTATTAATTGGTTAGATTACATACTTCAATTGTTTTTTTTTTTTTTTGTTTCAATGTAAGGGGACCACTTCTATAATATAATGCCATTAGCGCTAAATCTGTATCATACGTGAGCATATAACATTTAATTTAATTTAGTACATAATTTGTCAGGTATAATATTTCTTAATTATAAAAATCTTAAATTAGATTGCTTTAAATTTTATATTATTGTGTGTAATATGTCTCATATATATATCTATACTGTATGAGTATCTTTAAGAAGAATATTTTACACTAATCGAAGTTATTAGTAGTACTGGGGTACAACTTTTTATAGTAGACATTTTATTCACAGAAAAAACAAAAAAGAGTTGGTTTGAATAGGGGTAGGTGTTTTCTCGGAAGAGCTATGATGATTGATTGAAGAAAAGAAAAGAAAAGAAAAGGGTAAAATGCACTGAGGTTTCTCACAATTGCAGTCACCTCCCCTGTAGTTTGAGAAAATACACTAACCTCCTCTACTTTTGAAACTATTACACATTTTCCCCCTTCTGTTAGTTTATGTTAAAAAATGTTTAGTATTTGCTGATATCATCACTTTATTTTTTTAATGCCTAAATTACCCCCTGCTGTGACTATAAAAATCAATCAAAATCTCCTTTAAGGCTTATATTTTGATGCTCTTTTTCAACTGCCTAGATCAAATGTAAGTAATTATTTTTTTAAGTTAATTTTTATTACAAATATTTTAGTTGTTTATTTTTGTGTGGTGAGAAACCTCAAGGGAGTTTTTTATAATTATTATTTTTAGTTAATTTTTTTATTTATTTATCAATATAATTCTATTTTTTCAGTTATGGATATGTCATCTAGTACCGGAATGCAATTGAATGTGTTGTAACTTTTTTTACAAAGGCACGTTGCATATATTCTCACGTCACCAAAAAATAAATGTATTATATATATGAAGGTTTCAAAAATATATACTGAAATCAAATTTGAAATTATCTCGACTAGATGTTTTAAAAACTAAAAAAATATGAATTAATTTGAAAAAAATTCAGAAAAGACAAAAGTAATTAAAAATAGTTTCAATTTTGACTTATTTTTTATCTTTAATATTTTTTTAGCTTTTGAACATAATTTTGCACTTCTTAAATTTGTTTCGTTAAGACGAACTAATCTATAAAAATTAGGACAAAACTAGGACGTCAAATTTTTTTAAATTTTTGATTTGTCTCGGCAAGTAATTTCATAAAAATAAAAAAATATGAATCAAATTTTTAAAAAAAAATTGAGTTTTTTAAACTTATTTTTTGTCTTTAATGAACTTTTTAAATATAATTTTATACGTTTTAGATTCTTTTCGTTAAGACTAACCAATAATTTACAAAAAATTAAAGCAAAATCGACAAATACAAAAAAACTCAAACAAAGACGAAAAAAAATTACAAATGAAAAAATCATGTCGAATTAGGCATAAAGAGTTGGCTCTCTTTTCTTGGCTTCTTAAAAGTTTTTCTGTGATATAAATTATCATAGAAACATTTTAAGTATGGGATTCGTTACCTTTTTAGTAAGTTAACTTCAAAAAAAGTATCAAACTTTAATTTTTTCATTATTTTTTTATCATTTCCTAACAATTGAATAGAAAAAATAATAAATTAGAATTAAACATTATTCATACCCACCTTTACAAAAAAATATTTTATTTTAAAAAATAATAAAATTCATGAGTTAAAAAATTCATCAGTGTATTTTTTAAAACCATAGGGGAGGTCCCTGCAATTGTTAAAAATTTTAGGGGAGATCAGTGCATTTTATCACATAGTGAAAATACTCCTCAGCATAGTAAAATGGTAAAATATATATTTCACGACCAAAATTAACACCGTAGGCTTTAATTTCACGGTGGGGGGAAAGAGAGTAATAGTTTCAAAAGTAAGAGAGGTTACAGCATTTTCTCAAACCTCAGGGGAGGTCCCTGCAGTTGTTAGAAACTCAGGGGAGGCCAGTGCATTTTATCCAAAATAAAAACACTAACCTGCGCGAAACTACAACGCAGGTCCTACAAATTGTATTGACTTAAAATATGTATAGAGTTGGAAACAAAACAGAGGTAGTAGTGTCATGTGACTCACGCGATCTTCCTCCATAATTCAAACCCAACTACTTCCTCCTTGGATTTGGGCATGCCTACTTGTCTCCCTCCATCTCTTAACTTACCAACCACACCTTTTTATTTTCCACTATTTTTTTATTATTTATTGGTTAGTCTCGACGAAAAAAATATAGAAATTATAAGATTATGTTCAAGACTAAAAAAGAATTCAAAAAATACGAAAAATATGCCAAAACATGGTACGTTTTGACTTGTTTTCGTCTTTAGTGATTTTTTTTTTTAAATTTTTGGACGTAATTTTATACTTTTTAGAGTCATATAATTTGTGTTGCACATATAACATTTATTAACTTTCGAATCAAACTCTTTAAGACACTTTCGATTTCTCGTTCTCAATCTATTCCAATATACACATTTGATGTTCATAACTAATACAAAGAAGTAGCGGTAACATGACTTGAGCAGAACCCACAGCACAAATCAAAGAATTACTCCTTTGATGCCACAATACAGGTACCGAAAACTATTACTCAAAATTTCAACACTGACCATTAAATAAACATATTTGCATCTTCTTCCACACCCTTTTCTTTCTTCTTGCATACATCCCTAACTGTTGGATATTAAGAAATTGAGGAGGCTTTCCTATCTAGAATACTCGTTCTCCGGTAGCATAGAGGTTCCAAAAAATGGTTGAAACAAAATAAAGTCCGGCCGTGACCGTAAGGAATGCTTGAAATGATCCAAGCCATTGCACAAAGTAACCTGTTCCAATTGTGCTTACTATTGCAGCCAGAGTTCCAGCTGAATTTGAAATACCTAAACAGCACCATTTCCAAATTGAAGAAATATCAGTATTTTATTTTAAGAATAAAATGTTTTTTGAAAGAAAAAAAAAAGCCGAACAAGAGTACGAATGGATTTGAGGGCATACCATGAAGGAATCCGGCATACTGAGGAGCAATATCCTGATTAAAAAATGATGAAAATTAAGCTTTATCTTATTTTGCATAGAAGGTAGAAGACGGAGTAGCAATGAAAGGGGATTAACTTACTTGCATATTGAGGAGAAAGCCAGCTTGGCTGAAAGAGCTCAAGCTCAGTGCTGCGGTGATGAATATGGATGCTACTACTGGGGTCTTGGCATAGTTCAAAAGGAGTAATGACACCCCAGGTCCAATAAATCCAATTGACTGCCATGTTTATGATGATGATACCCAATGTTAGTACAAAAATGGCATGTGCATTGTTATTCAAGTACCCGTATTTGAATGTATCTCATACACAAGATACAGATGCATCTCGATACACTCAAATATACGTTTATGTGTTGTTAACATGTCATGAATTCATTCCTAAGCCAACACCAAATTCATTCCTAAGCCATTGCCCAATATAATTTCTGGGTTCACCAGTATATACTAACCTAAAACCATGCTTTTTGTTTGTTACATACTGATTTATACCATTTTTCATTGTGAATGTTTCAAACAAATTAATAGGAAGATTGGTTCCATCCCGGGTAGTAATCCAAGAGTTTTACCTGCATGATTTTCCTGACGACTGTTACAGAACATCCCGCCTTCACTAAAAAATCTGAAACCCGTCCAGCAATGTAGCCCGAAATCGCCATTGTTGCCCATGGCACAGCACTAAACCAAGCTGCTTGTTTTAAATTCACATTGAATACCTAATGTATGTGTCACAGCCCAAGTCATAAGTAGAAGTCAGGGAGAAAAAGACAAGAAACATTAGGAGAAAGTGGTCAAAGGAAATAGGTACTTACAGTTTTAAAGTAAACGGGCATCCATGAGAGTAGGACAAAGTATCCCTGCATTCAGAAACATGTTTCAAATTTTTACTACAGGTAGTAAGATATAGGATATTGATACATATTAAATGTTATTCCAGAAGTATGGATCCAAGCACGGAAAACGTTAAAATCTTATTCCAAAATGTCTCATATGTATGCGACGAGGTTGGCAGATGTGTCCTGTCTTTTATTATTTATAAACCAGAAGGACTTGCATTTCAACATAAACCAGAAGGACTTGCATTTGAACATACACCAAGGTAACTCACCCAATTATTAGTAATGTTAGCACAGATAATTGCCCATGTGGGCATTTTCGATAGCAGGAGGCGAAGAGGTGGAAACTCGCTCTTCTTCGGCAAAGTCTCGGATTTCCCATCTTGGATCAACCACAGCTCCGATTTGCTGATAAATTGTGATTCTTTTGGATCATCCGTAACCCCATATGCCCATGTTGTGAGCCAGAGAAGCCCAAGAGATGAGAAGAAAATGAAGGGACCAGAAATTCCAATTGATGACATAGCTAAAGGAGTTAGTACTAATCCCACAACGTTTCCAAGATGAAATCCGGCCATTGACATTCCCACTGCAGTAGCTCTTTCATGGCTTGGAAACCACCTGTCATGAGATACAGAGTAATCTAACTTACTCCTTGTGTATACATAATATAAAAATTGTACGTTTTGGGAAGTATATCGCACTATTTGATGTGATATACTTAGTAATTGATTCGTAATTCAACTTAATTACGAAAAAAAAAGATTTGATTCGTAATTCGGACAGCATTTTTATAAGGGAGGTAGCTAAATCTCCAACAAGGGTGTGAAACATTAAACATATGTTTTTATTGCACAAAACTTGAGCTTGTAGAATGAAGTTATGTTGGCTCAGCGATATGGTTATATGTTCGATGAGAATACGAAAAACCTGATTCACAAACAATCTTAGGAATTACGTTGGGGATTTCAGTTTGAAATGAATAAATCAGAAATTAATACTAAGTGCTGTGTTTATTTGTTGTGCAGGAAAGTTATGGATGTATATTAGGAATTACCTTGATAACAGGGTGTTCATGGAAGGTAGAGCTACACCTTCGGCGAGGCCAAAGAAGGCACGAACAGCCAAGAGGGCAATTGTTGAGTGATTTGCAGCCCACGGGGTGAGGAGAGTGGCGAAAGACCACAAAGCGACACCCCATGCGAGAACTCTTTTTCCTCCGTATTTGTCTACCAAGGCACCTCCAACGATGGATGAAAATATGTATCCCCATAGAAATGAGGACTATACATGTACATAAACGAAATTTGTTAGCAAATCATCTGTTCATGAACAAGACCAAGAGAAAGAGAAGAAGATCAATATGCAAGTATGCTTGCTTTGTATATTTTGTCATCGGGATGTTGGACTTTCTTAATTACATAATAAAACATTTTCTTTGGTGGAATATTTACGATACTGCCAACCAAAAGAAATACCCACATGATAGAAATATTATGTCTTTAATTGTAATGTAGTATTCTTTTTTTCATTTTAGTATTTTTACCAACAAAAAAGTAAAGGAAAGAAAATGTTTTACTGGTTTCACACTTACCAAAAGTGAAAACTATTTTAGATAAGAGGCAAAGGTAGATTAATAAAGCAGTAAAGTAAAAGCCATTTTCACTCAATACACCCCAATTTACCAACCATTAATACTTGCACGCACATTATATGTGCCCAGCCTGCTAGTATATATTAATGCCAAAATTGTACAGTGTTCCTAGATCTCCATTCAACAATCACATATCTAGATTTCCGTTCAATAATTAACTTTCCTACCACGTGACAAACCTTCAGAAAATACCTACCTACACCTTCTCAAACTATACAAGGGCAGCAGCTATATATAACACTAAATCCTCTTACCAAATTACAATTTAACATTAAATATTCATTGTGAATTTTTTTCTAGAAGAATAAAAAGAGGGAGAGAAAGAAAGAATTTGAAAAATTCCCATATGAATTTTGTTTTAATTTTCCTTTAAATTTTTTAAAAAATAAAGAGCATGACATGAACTGCACTCACTTATAGTATTAAACAAGCGTAAAGTCCCTACGTGGAGACTGCTTATTCAATATTAGTCCCCGAAGTACTACGTGACATCGCTTATGTGGTCCTCCAATGGCGTAAATAGTATGACAACATACAATAATTGGTCACCCCTTGTCTCACACTAATTATTCAACTACATGTCTGATGCATGGAATATAACAGATATACACGGAAATAAAATGATAAGAACATAGATATGAAAAGAATGAAAACATAAAATATATACCGAGGAAAAACCACGTTGAAAATCGATTAACTATAGAGTCTCTAGTTGAAAATTTAAAAAGTCAAGAGTTATCCAAATTATTGACCAAGATTGTCAAATATTAGAAAGGTTTCTGTCGATAAATGAGTGACTTAGATAAGTACAAGGGCGGAGGGAAAGATTAGGGTGACATAGTAATGGATAAGTGATGGGGAAATTGAATTGTGAAACAAAAAAGAGAATTAGATGAGAGAAATGAAGAGGGTGATGTAAATTTTTATATAATATTTTTGATATAAAAAAAAAAGAAGAAGAAAATTTCAAGTGATCTACACATGCTTAAAAAAAGAAATTTTCGGGTGTTATATACGTGTATAGTATATAATATAAGAACTTCGAAGCCCTGATGTGCACGGCTGTCTTCGATTCCATAATATGGATTATATAGTTGGATAGATAAATAGGTAAGACTACTATTGGTATTAGGTGTTGTTTGGCTGCAAATGTATGAGGGGTTTGGTATGCGCCCCTTTCTGTTCTTGGTGGTAAGCCTAGTTGCTGACCCCACAAAGAATTTACCAATTTTGGCGTTTGCGGACTCTCTGGGGACTACTGCTAAATAAGCTAAAGAGACGTCGAGTTCTAACTAACCAAACGCGGTGCGTTGAAGAAGACACGTCGATTAGTGGGACCTAAGCCGTCTCCAATGAAAGAATTATTAGTAATTACAAATGTTAGATAAATTTTATTTTTTAAAGTATAAGTTAAAAAAAAAGTATGCCCTCGTGTGAAAAATATGATAATTTAGTGTTTGGCCTAATTTTTCTTTATAATTAATTTTGTTTGTGATTTTTTCCTTTCGCGTTAAGTTTTTGAGAAGAGATTTTTGAAAAGTTAATTAAGATTTGAGAGAGTTCATACGACGACAAAACAACACAAACAAAAAACAGACATGACACGATGCCAAAACCGTCCTGTCCTATTAGGTTTGACGGATCAACACAACTCTTTTTCTCAACTTACATAAAAGTTTGCTACATCTTCCCCTTATATAACTTTCTTTTTCAAGAGGTAACAAAAGAAAGAGAGAGAAAAAAACCGAGTGTTGTAGAATATGCCTTCAATATCTTCCTAATCTTAGAATGGGTAGTATAGTAATTTTCAATCTTGGGTAGATACTGCCGAAATAGGCCTATCTGGTGAACTCTTTAATTGAGTCTGTTTTTACACTTTTGCAATTTCTAAAAAGATTATTTTCGTTTGAAAATTAATTTATGAATTTATAACAGCAATTAAAAAGACCATGATAATTTTCAATAACGGTAAAGTAAAATACAAAAAATAGATATTCAGTTAATAAGTTGAAATTCTTAACAGAGATTAATAATTGGAGAAGGAAGGATTTGTTCATCGGGGCAATCATGAATGTATCACATTGGGGTAACGGTATAAATCTGGTATAATAGGGGAAAAGCATTTGATTTTTGTTTTAATTACATATTTTGGATATGATTAGTAGAATATTACCTGAACGATCCCCAAAAAAGAGCTGCTCCAGCCATGTTTGGCGGCGAGGGGGACGATGGCGACGGACATGACAACTCTGTCCGCGTTACAAAGGCACATGACGCAACCCAATAAAGCCACCACTTTAAACCTCTCAGGCACCACATATTCACCTTCTTGCCCTCTCCTCCCTCCCACCAGCAATCCCCTCTCTATCCCTTCCGCCGTACACCTCACCACTAATCCTTCCCTCCTCTCTCTACTACTTCTTCTGATGATCCTCTCTCCACCTGATGATGACGATGCCACATTTGCCCATTTCGCACAAATCGGCTGAAATTCCAAATCGGTTCTCTTCAAACTTATCGACTTAAAATGGGTTTTGGAGAAACATGAAAATTTTGGATTTGATGAGGAATGAAGCAGAGATTCAGTTGAAGCAACCGCCGCCATGAGAGAGAAAGCGGTGTTGGGAGTAGGTAATTATGCGTGAAACGCTTAATGAAAGCTCTTTAAAGGAACCATTGGTTTTTCTTTTTTAAAGACCAAAATAGCTAAAACTATAAATGGTTTTTTGGTGATGAAAAAAAGTAGACTAATATATTGGCCAGATTTGGATTATAAAAGGGGAAAAGATTCAAGTTGATGATATGGTTTGGTAAGAGTTTCCCTGCGTCTGGGTTGGTGAGCTATGGGAGTTGGTGAGAGTTAGCTTCTCCTCTGCACTGTATTATATACAATATTTCGAGAAGGGCATTTTCGTCAACATGCACGATTGTCGTCTGACGTGGCAATACGTGTCTTCATCTCTGGGTAATCATCTAGTACGTCTTGGATTACCCATTAATCATGTAATCACGTATTGTGTAATTCCACCAGAAAACGTAACAATTAGTAATCGTTGAAAAATTCCTAGGAACATTGAGTAAATTTTTCAATCATTCAGTGGTCTGAAACCAACGGTGTCTGATCCCTTTCAGTTTCTCTTTGACACTATGTAATTTGATTGAAGCATGTTTCAGGAACACTGAATAATTTGTCAAGATTGGTTCGTGGACCACTGAATAATTTTCCATAAGGCTCGATTTTAACCACCACTTGGGAGTGCATGCCGATGCCAACTACTACGGAGAGGGCCGGTTTTACCGGGAACCGGAAACAGTCGGCGAACAATGGTTGGTATTACTAGTACGGACCATTAAGAAGCCACTCACATTCGGTGCAATTTGTAATTTTTTTAGCTCATGAGCGGTACACTTTGATGTCGAGATTACTTTTCTAATAAAAGTTATAAATAATATTAATTATGTTAAAAGTTATATTGATTGAATGTTGATCCAAATATATTTATTTTGAGACTTATTAAATTTTTTTTCGTGTCGAGTATATTTATTTCATGATATATGTGTTCTAATTAATTACTGATAATAATCCAATCAATAAATTTTTGAATCTCTAAGCAAGTCTTATAAGATAAATAATTTTAATTATCAATGTAAAGGCCCAGAAATATTAAAAACTGCAGAGAGTACAGTTGGCTTCGAAATCAAGTCCAGTTGTTAGTTGCCTACTTTTATAGTAGCGAAAGTCGGATAGATCCCTTATATTGACAACTGATCGTATAAAGAAGAAGAAGTCTCGGAGATCATCAAGCGCGACAAACATGCGGCGATACAAACGGAGTGTTTCACTATGGATTAAAAAACAGACGAGTGGCGGGGACTTTAACGAAAAATACTTATGTGACAGAGTTTTGTTTTTAAATTCATACTAAACAAAATATAGCTCCTTTCTATTAATATAGATAGATATGGATTAACACATAGGGTATCGTTATCATACTCCCCGCGCTGTTGGATTAATGTGAGCGGATTATGATTCTCGAGTTAAGTGATGATTAGAGGATGATACTCAAAATATCAGTGATTGAATATATATGCGGGAGAAAATAAGCCCTTGTATTTGTTTTTTGTTCTTGGATATTGATACATATAAGATAGATAAGATGTCAGCAAAATATCCTTGAATTCTAATTCAATAGATTAGATTCATTTAAAAGTAATGCTTGTAAATTTAAGTGAATTTGATTTATTAATTTTGAATCCATAAATATTTTTTGAGAAAGTTTTTGAGAATTGTAGTCTTTCTTTAGTTTGAATGATCATCTATTTTAGGAGGCTGCTAACCACCACTACCTAGGTGATGGATAATGTTAAATGGTAAATTGATATACGTAAAATGTATATTGATATCAGAGGATATATATTGATATTTATATATTGATACCATGTGAAGCATCCAATTCAAAATCAATTGGCAATGAATGGAGTGGCCTCTCATGTATATAAGGTTACCCATATTTTAATATCTTAGCGATGTGGGATTGATTCCTTCACATATAAAATATGTATTGATATTTGTATTTTTTTGATAATATGTATTGATATTAAGATTTTTTTTATTTAATACTTGACTTGTACATGTATTATGCGTGCTCCTGCCTCTAGTAAGAATTAATTACGATAGGACGCTCCAAATGACATTAGAATTTAAGTTCAAGACGGATGGAATCAAAGATGAATAAGTGTACAAGATGAACAAGTCTCCCCAAATTTGGAGTCTCCGTGAGTGTACTTGGCCCCTTATCAACCATTCAAATAGATTAGAGCATCCACACTAGGCTTCCTATTTTTTGTATCAAATTACAGAAAAAATTTCACTTTTCTATTTTGGGAAGTCATATTTTGTAATGTCTCATGCATCAAACTCTCTATTCTATCTATATATTATTAAAATATTTTTTCTTTTATATTCAATTCAAATGTTATAAACACACAAGCGAGGAGAAAGAAATAAAATAATAATAAAAATAAAATGTTAGGAGTGAATAGTTTCTCCCTAAAACTAAAGAGTTGCTATTCCTTTTGGAAAATAGAGAAAAGTAGTGGAGAGACTGATATGAGGATTATTAAGAAGATTTGCTCCTCAAATTAGAGAAGGAGCACATATGAGGAGTTTGATGTGGATATTGCTCTTAGATAATAGGGTAAATTTTATAAACACCCCCAATTTTATTTAAATCACACTGCATATTTTTTATTTTTTAAAATCACACTGTATATATATCTTTACTTTTTATATTTTTTGGTAACAATTTAGTCAATTTTTTTGTTGACCAAGGAAAAGATGGTGATACCATAAAGTATAAGGTATGATATACTTATTTTTACCCTTTCTAAATGTAAGAATGTGAAAATGTCTTTTATACTATTTTTTTGACATTAATTTATTTTTACATAATTGATCAATCTTTATATACACAAATATCAAATACAATTTGTTCAGCAAGGGTTTTAGGCATTAAAGCCATAAAGACATGGGTTAGTCCAGATCAATTAACTCTTTTTTTTTGATAACCGAGGTATCCGGTACGGCTTGGGACCAAGCCGGGGGTAACGGCTTGGGGGAGTCCCCACCTAATGCCGACTAGTCCTCGAAGCCCTGGTGGGTCGACCACTTGTACACCCCCAGTGGCCCCAAGGTTTTTAGATAGTTGTTACCGAGTTTCGAACGGGACATCTGGGGTTTACAGCTTGCCTGTTCTACCGCTCGGACAACCCCTTGGGGTTCAGATCAATTAACTCTTACAATCTTGAATAATTATGAGTTTTATCTCTTTTTACTCTACATGAGCAAAAAATGCAATCAAACCTTGCACTTAAGGTAAATTTAGCCTAATTTTCTTAGTCCATTATTTGTTTTTATTTATTTATTTTTATTTTACTATCAATCTAGTATTTTTCTTAAGTACTGTGGAGTCTGGAATCCACTCTTGACTTCTCGGGTTGACGAATCGGATCTCTTCGATTGATCTGCAAAATACTCAACACTAAATTAGTACACACCGGGGGTTGGATCTCCGGTGGGCACTCCGACGATCAAGTTAGCCTTCTAGAAAGAACGAAAGTAACTTGAAAGTAAGTTCTTAGCGCGAGTATGCATGTACCTGTAGTAGGAGTGCCGTTGGGGTATTTATAGAGTAGGAGTCCAACCGTTTGCCGGAGTGTTCGGCCAGTATGTAGGTCGTGTCCCGAAGACTACGGGAATGTTGCCATGTGTCCCACGTTCAAGCGGATCAGAAGGATGTGCTTTGCACGTCCTCTGCCACGTGTCCCATGCCTGAGTGGGTTGGAAGGGTGTGCTTGCACGTCCCTTAGGAAGCGGAGAACGTGTGTTAGTGTTCTGAAACTGAGTCACAGCATTTTCGGACGTCCTGAACGAGAAACTGCCAAAGGGGATCCTGTGGCCGAGTGATGAATGCCGAGCAATGAGAAGCCGAAGATCGGCGCGGAGCCTGATGCCACAGCTCGGGAAGCCCGAGCTTAAAACTTGTTCGGTAGGGCCGAGCTTAAAATCGTTCGGAGAGGCCGAGCTCAGTACTCCAGCCGTCAGGTCGTTCGGCCCAATAACGGAGAGCCCATGTTGGTCAGATTGGGTTATGCCGAGCTCCAGAATACAATGCGGATGATCATGGGCCGGGGGCCCACTAATGACTATTCCGGCCTACTACAATAGCCCCTCAATCCCTCCACATCAAAGCTGGTCGTGAGAGGGGTTGACCCTCCGTAGGCTGGATCCCAGAGTTCGGTCACTAATATCGAGGTACGACAGCCGTCAATTTCAGGAATCATGACACGTGTCGTGTCATCCGACGGTCAGAAGCTGGAACGTCTTGTCTTCCTGCGCATGACGCTTCGATTTCCGAGCTTGGCCTTTCATGGGCTTGAACCAACTGTCCGGCCACTCATACCGAGACGTGACAGCCGTCAGTCTCCCAGATCGTGACACGCGTCGTATCATCCGACGGCTAAATACGAAGCGTCTCGTCTTTCCGCCTCTTCCGCTTCGTCTTCCGTACCAGCCTATAAATAGGGGGTTGCCAGGAGAGAGAGAACTTTTACCATTTCTCTCAAGCTTTTCGACCTTGCCTTCAGAGCTCTCAGTTTCTCCTGCACGATTTTAACATATTCAAGCCACGCAAGAAGGTATGATTTCTATAGCCCCTGTCGTTTCTTCAAGTCGTATGTTGCACGTTGCTCTATTTCCAGTTTTTTTTTGCATTTCGAGTAGTCTTAGAATAGGTTTTGCGATTTTCTGCACTTTAAGTTTCTGTGTTAGGGAGGCCGAGGTCTGTAACATAGGCCGAGGTCTGTAGGAGAGGCCGGGGTCTGTAGGATAGGCCGAGGTCCTTATTAGGAACCGTAGAACACCAGTGAGGCCGAGGAACTAGTGCTCGGCCGAACTCCATTTAGACTTAATTGAGTGATCTTGCCTTAGCAACTTTTTTGACACCCGTGCACTGTTTGATAGGATGTCCGAGATCGACGTGGATTCAGCCCGAGCTTCTTCTGCCGACGCCGGGGAGCCCGGCCCAAGCGGCTCATCTGGTCTGCCGAGCGGGGAAGAACAACCTTACACAGCGAGGAACCGCTACACTCGGTTCTTTGACGACCCTGAGAGCTTAGCCGACTTCCGCCAAACCTACGGTATTCCGAACGACGTACACATTAGGTTAGTTGAGCCGGACGAGAGTCCTGTCTCCAATGAGTCCCAAATCGTCCCTCTGATGGCCATTATCGAGGGAGGTGTTAGGTTCCCTTTTCACCCCTTCCTTAGGCAAGTGTTGAACCTCCTTCGCCTAACCCCCTCCCAAGTAACTATCAACTTCTACCGAATAGTGATGGGAGCGCTAGAACTGAGGGAGAGGTATAGGCTAGACTTCGAAGCAGATGACCTCTTCGGTTTATACTTCGTAAGCAAAAATAGAGTCTCCAAAAGGAAATTCTTTGGGAGCCGAGCCGGACAGAGAAAGCTTATTAGAGGGCTGCCGGACTCTGATAAGTACGCAAACGAATTCGTCTGCGTTAGTGGTGAGTTTGAGTATGCGGTCGGAGAATTCAGACTCAACCCAATTCCTAGGGTAGCCGGATACGCAGGTATTACACGCGTGCGAGCTCTTCACTCTTGTTTGTTCTTCTCCGTCTTGCTTCTAAATACTGTTCTCTTTGTGTAGGAAAAGGAGCGGTTCTGAAGCTGAAGAGCCGAGCATCGCGAGAAAGAATCGACCGAGCACTTGCCATCCGGAGAAGACATCGTCATTGTACGGATCTCCTCGGCTACGTGGACTCGTACAAATCGAAGTTGAAGGCTCGGGGGGATTCCAGCAGTAGCAGTGAATCCGGAGCCGGAGATAGGGGATCTTGCGAGCCGGAGAACTCCAACCACTCACGCACGAGCCCACCACTCGGCATCGTCCAGGAACCGAGGGCAGAGAAGACGCCCGAGACTATCGTAGCCATCTCTTCAGGTACTGCCACTTCCGACTACTCCTCGGGTTATAGCCCGACTCCAAGCGTTGGTGACGCAGAGTTGAGGGCATTATTTGCAGAGATTGACCGCGCCGAAGCAGAGCGATCGGACTCAGACCCTATGCCGCGTAAGGAGAAAGAGCCTGCGACCTTGAGGCTGGCAGTCGGCCCTTCTAGAGGACCGAGCAAAGAGATCGCAGATCCGCGAAAGCGTAAGGGTACGGAAGGACCCCTGCAACAAAAGGACAAGCAGAAGAAGGTCGATCCTCGTCCCGCCGAGATGGGTACCCAACAGAGCCGGCCTCTGCGTCCTTCGCCGCCGACTACTGTTCCCACTACTGCTGCTGCTGGAGCCGAGGGTGCGACGGGTCCTCAGCCGTTTTGTCCCCAGCTGATGTTGGCTGACCGTCCACTAACCGTCGAGGACTCGGTGGACACCACTCGCCATGCGGCCTTTGCCCTGGCCGAGGGCACGCTGCTGCCTAAGGATGCTGATAATCTGCCGTTGAACCTGGAGGTAGCATTTTCCGAGCTGGCTAAGCTCACAGTGAAGGTAAGTACGGCCAATAGTTCTTATTTTACTTGTCATAATGGTTATAACTTTCATGCTCTGACCATCATTTTGTGCTTTTGACGCAGTCCTGCCAGCACGTGGTTGCTGTGAAGGTCGGGCTTCTGAGGAGTGCTAATCAGACTCGGTCTCTCCGGGCCCTTCATCAGAAAGAGCAAGCGGATAGGCTCCAGATAGCCAAGCAGTTGACTGCTACTCAAGCTGCTGTTGCCGAAGCCGAGGAGAACGCCAAGGCATTGGCGAAGGCCCTGGAGCAGAAGGATGCTGAGATGTCCAGGAAGGTGGACGAGGCCGACTCCAAAGGCTTCGACGACGGCTATGCTGAGGCCGAGGGGAGATACAAGAGAGAGATGGAGAGGATCAACGCCGAGCTTGGCGATCTTCTTCAGAACACTTTCAGGGACGGCTGGCTGTCGGCTCTAAGGGAGGCCCAAGTACCCGAGGGATCTTCATTGTACCAGAAGATCCCCAAGTATAATGATGCTGGTCCGGCCGAGTCTGCTGCCCAGAACCTAGCCGAGCCCCAATCCCCAGCCGAGCAGTCGGGCCCTGCAGCCGCAGGAGCAACCGAAGACGGGACTCCGGACCCTGATGTTAGGGTAGTCGATCCACCGGCTCCTGAGTGAGCTCGGGCTTTGTAATAGTCTGTTTGTCATTAACAATGCTACTTCCGCACTGTTCCACTTTGGGTTTTATAAGAGTCTCAGTTTTTGAAATCTTTTATTGTGCATTTTGTGGTTTGTTTGTGAAATGTGTATGCATTGATCGTCGGCTCGTGCCAACTTATTTTACTTGAGTAGAAGCCCCAAACATAGGCATAATTTCAAATACCATAGTTCGGTTTGTAGATCATATATCATACTTGTGAATTTAAACAACGATAAGGCCAAAGGCCGCACCCGGAGATTTCCGAGGATTTAGAAGGCAAAAGCCATAAAAGATGAAGGCAACCGTACATAGGCTGGTCGAAGTCGCCCGGCCGGTATGTCACTCGTGACCTTAAACTGTGATAAGGCCGAAGGCCGCACTCGGAGATTTCCGAGGACTAGAAGGCAAAAGCCATTGAAACAGAGACAACCATACATAAGCTGGTCGTAACGTCAAGTAGATAGAATTATAATAACAATTGAAGGCCGTTGGCCGTACATTGAGTCTTCATAACAAACTGTCGAACATCTTTCAAGGAAATAGGAATTAAACTGAATTGAAGGCCAAAGGCCGTACAAAAAGGAACAACAAAAATGATATAACTGGGAGGCCGCAGGCCGTGCTTACAAGTAAGCTGAAAGTAAGCTAGTGATAATATCTCCTTAAATTGTGAGCATTCCAAGGACGGGGAATAGGAGTTCCATCCAAGTCTTCCAACTTATAGGAGCCGACCCCGACAATTTTGATCACTCGGTAGGGTCCTTCCCAATTAGGACCGAGCTTATTGGTTCGCTTAGCCCCGACTACCTTTCGGAGGACGAGGTCATCTGGTTTAAATGACCTAGGACGCACCCTTGCGTTATAACCCTGAGATATTGTTTGCTGATAGGCGGCAATCCGAATCCGAGCAGCTTCCCTCTGTTCTTCGGCCTCATCCAGCACGGCTGTTAAGGCTTTGTCGTTATTCTCCGAGTTGAACTCCTGAGTCCGCATCGTTGGGAGGCCGGCCTCAAGCGGGATGACGGCCTCCGTGCCAAAAGCCAACGAGAATGGTGTTCGTCCTGTAGATCGGCGTGGTGTAGTTCGGTAGGCCCAAAGGACACTGTACAGTTCCTCGGCCCATCTTCCCTTGGCCGTCAGCAGCCGTTTCTTAATACCGCCGAGCAAGATTTTATTTGAGGCTTCGGCTTGACCGTTGCATTGAGGATATGAAGGTGTTGAATTGAAGAACCGTATTCGGTGCTCGGCATAGAAGTCGGTAAATACGTCCCCCACAAACTGCGTACCATTATCTGAAATGAAAGCATAAGGAATGCCGAACCGCGTAATGATGTTCCTCTAGACGAACCTTTTGACATCCTTGTCCTCAATTCTGACCAGGGGTTCGGCCTCGATCCATTTAGTGAAGTAGTCGGTAGCCGTAATCAGAAATTTAAAGCCACCGGGTGCCACAGGAAATTTGCCAACTATGTCTAGCCCCCACTGTGCGAACGGCCATGGGCTGGACAAGGGGTTGAGTTGTTCGGCCGGCTGATGTATGAGTGGAGAGAACCTCTGGCATTGGTCACAACTTTTGATCATGAGGTCGGCCTCTTTTTTCATGTTAGGCCACCAGTATCCTTGGGTTAGAGCTCGGTGCACAAGTGATCGTCCTCCTGAATGGTATCCGCAGCTGCCGGAGTGTAGTTCCTGGAGTATAGCACCAGTTTGGTTCGGGTGCACACACAACAGGTAAGGTGCCGAGTACGCCCTCCGGTACAGTTTGCCTTCGGGTCCTAGCCAGAACTGGGCGGCCTTGTGGATGATTTTGTGTGCTTCCCTCCGGTCTTCAGGTAAAGTTTCATCCCGGAGGTAGGATATGATGGGGTCCATCCAACTGGGAATATGAGAAATGCAGTTGACCGACTCGCTGACAGCAGGTTTTTCAATGCTCGGTCGCGGGAGGACATCGACGGAGACAGTCCTCTGCCCCCCAGCGTCTATTGCTGATGCGAGTCCGGCTAAAGCATCGGCATGGGCGTTGTGTTCACGGGCGATCTGATCCAATGAAAAACTTGCGAACCGTTGACTAACTTGCTGAACGACAGTGAGGTAGCGGGACATGCGGTCGTCACGGGCTTCGTATTCACCGGACAATTGGTGAACGACCAACTGCGAGTCACTGTAAGCCTTGATTCGCTCTGCACCGAGATCGCCTGCGAAACGGAGGCCAGCTAAGACGGCTTCGTACTCGGCCTCATTGTTCGAGGCAAGGAATTCTAGGCGGATGGCCATCTCATGGAGAACTCCTTCTGGTGAGATCAGGACGACCCCGGCTCCTGAACCATGGGTGTTAGAAGAGCCATCTACAAACATCCTCCAGAAGTCCCCATGTAGAAGTTGCCAGGGTGGCGACTCAGTAGACTTGTTGTTCGGCATTGTTAATTCGGTGCCAGGGGTGAATTCGGCAATGAAATCTGCTAGCACCTGTCCTTTGATCGCCGTCCTCGGCTGGTAGTGGATGTCAAAGTTGGCCAACTCCACGGCCCACTTTGAGATTCGGTTGGACAGATCAGCCTTGCGGAACAGGCTTTTTAGGGGCTGTGATGTCAGAACCGTGATGGGGTGCGCCTGAAAATAGGTCGCGAGTTTTCGGGAGGCGGAGACTAGCGCCAGAGCTAGTTTCTCTAGAGGTAGGTACCGAGTTTCTGCACTGACCAGAGTCTTGCTGGTGTAGTAAATCGGAAGATGAGTTCGGTCCTCTTCCCGGACAAGGACAGAACTGACCGCATGTGGAGATACGGCCAGATATATGAACAAAGGCTCCTTATCCTTTGGTGTTGAGAGTAAAGGAGCCGAAGATATGTAGGCCTTCAAATCAAGGAGTGCTTGGTCACATTCCGGAGTCCATTCAAAACTCCTTCGGCTGCACTTCTTGAGTAAAGCAAAGAATGGGCGGCACTTGTCCGAAGACCGACTGATGAACCTGTTGAGGGCGGCAGCCATCCCTGTTAACTTTTGAACGCCTTTAATGGTGGACGGTGCTGCTAGGTTGTTGATCGCACTGATTTGGTTTGGGTCAGCTTCAATGCCCCTTCTGGTGACTAGGTAACCCAAAAATTTCCCGGACCCGACTCCAAAAGCGCATTTGTCGGCGTTCAGACGGAGCTTGTGCTCCTTCAATATGTCGAATACCTCCTGGAGGTGCTGGAGGTGCTCGGCCTCGAACTTGCTCTTGACCACCATATCGTCAATGTAGGCCTCAATCGCGTCACCAATCTGTTTACCGAACATTTTGGTGACCATCCGTTGGTATGTGGCCCCCGCGTTCTTGAGACCGAAGGGCATGACCCTATAGCAATACAATCCGCGGGGACTGATGAAGGCGGTTTTCTCCATGTCGGGGCCGTGCATCGCAATCTGATGGTATCCTCGGTAGGCGTCCATGAAAGCTGAACCTAGCATGCCCAGATGTAGCGTCGACGAGGCGGTCGATCCTCGGTACCGGGAAGCAATCCTTGGGGCAAGCATCATTCAAGTTCGTATAGTCGACGCAGACGCGCCACTTGCCATTTTTCTTCTTTACAACGACGGTGTTCGACAGCCAGGTAGGGTACTGCACTTCCTTGATTGCCCCCGCTTCCAGCAGTCGGTCGACCTCCTCGATGACTGCATCAGTATGGATCGTGGCCGAGCGTCGTGGTTTTTGAATGATGGCTCGGCGAGATCTGTCCACGTTGAGATGGTGACAGATAAAATCTGGATCGATGCCCGGCATCTCATACGGAGTCCAGGCAAACACCTCGATGTTCTTCTTAAGGAAGCAGGTCATAGCTTCCCGTTCGGCTGGTGATAAGGTTGATCCTAACAGAAATATTCTGTCAATATTGAGGTCGTCGGCTGGTACAGTGATCAGGTCTTCAACTGCTTTCTCGGCAGCTGGTGTGCCGACGTCTTCCAGAAGGGGAGCGTCAGGTGCCACTACCCACTGGACCTGTTCGGGGTAGACCTTGCTTTTTATTGCCGCTACATAACATTTCTTCGCGGCCAATTGATCGCCCAACACTTCTTCGGGCCCCCATGTCCCATTGAAGCGAAGGACCTGATGATAAGTTGAGGCTACGGCCCCAAGCTTGTGTAGCCAGACGCGACCGACGATGGCGTTGTAAGGGCTCGGCACATCAACTACGACGAACTCAACCTCCACAGTCCTTGTGCCCGTGCGGATGGGAAGCTTAACCTTGCCGAGGGGCCAAACGGGAGCTGAGTTGAACCCTACCAGAGGTACCTCGGTTGGTGTGAGGTCTGTGTCCCGTAAGTGTAGCGCCTTGAAGAGGGAATAGTACATGACCTCGGCCGAACTCCCTTGGTCGACCAGTATTCGCCGAACTAATGAATTGCCGAGGGTGAGAGAGACGACCAAGGCGTCATTGTGTGGTACCTGGAGGCGTTGCAGATCTTGATCAGAGAAGGAGAGGTTGCCTCCAGACTGGCTGTCAAGATGTGGGCGTTTACTTCCCGCACTAACGGACATGATCTGTTTCCCGCACGCCGCACGTCGGATCTCGGCCCGAAGGCTCTCCTCGGCGGCCGCATCCACCATTCCATGGATGACGTCGATCACCCGAACTTCCCCGCTGTTCTCCTTCTCGGGTTCTGACTGGGGCCCGGCCTGAGTTTTTTCCTCGTTGATGAACTCCTTGAGGTGTCCCTGCGATACCAACCGTTCGAGGAAATCCTTCCATGCTCGGCACCGTGTAGTCAAGTGACCCTTCTCCCTGTGGTAAGAACAGCGGTATGGAGAGTCCGGCGTTTTTCGCTGTTCTCCCAACGGCCGCCTCGGCCATTCAAAGTACGGCTCAAGCTGTATCTTTTTGAGGATCTCGTACGTTGGTACTTTGAAGACCGTCTTCACCGCAGTAAACTCGAACTGCCGAGGTCCCTTATTTTTCCCGGAGGATACCACGTTCACACTCCAGCGCGAGCCGTGTGGTGTATTTTTGTTCCCATCCCCCTGACGGGGATGGTTTTGTTCGGCCTGACGCCGCTCGCTGCGCGCCTCCTCCAATCGGCAGTGGTTGTCGATCCGGGCCATGAGATCATCCATGTCCGTAGGATTGGATAACATGAGGTCCTCGAACAACCTGCTTCGGTGATCCAGTCCGAGTTTGAACGAAGTCACAGCAATAGCAGGGTCGCAGCCCTGAATTTCGTTGAAGAGCTCCCAATACCTAGCAGCGTACTGCCTGAGAGACTCATTTGCCGACTTCCGCAGTGCAATGAGAGAGTCGACGCCCTTCTTCTGCCTGCTACTGGTGACGAACCGAGCCAGGAAGGCGAGGGATAGGTCCTTGAAAGATGGGATGGACTCCTTCGGCATCTTATCAAACCAGAGGAGCCCTAGCTCTCCCAAGCTGGAGGGGAACAACTTGCACATCAAGGCGTCATCCATGCTGTAGAGAGACATCATCTGCCGAAAGTGCACCAGGTGCAGGTAGGCATCTGTCTTAGGATCGTACTTGCTGAACTTTGGGGGATTGAAGCCACGCGGCGGACGCACTCCATCTATCTCTCTGGTAAAGGGAGAAGAGATGAGCTGGTCGTGGATGATATCGCACTGTGAACGTGCTGGCCGAGGATCCTGCTCGGCCCTTCCCCCCAGTCTAGCCACGAGTTGTGGTCTGAGGTCCTGCCCACCGTGATACCGGGGGGAACGCCCTTGATAGTTTGGACGTCTTGATGGGGATTGATCTCTTCGGCCGCCATACCTCCGATCCATTTGAGTCTCATGGGTCGGGGTGTCGTCCGAAGGTGTTGTCGGAGGAGAGTACGATTGGGTGCTACTCACTGGTTGAGCTCCCAACCTTCTGTGAACCGAGACCCTCCGCGCTCCTCGTTCGGCATCCGAACAGTTTTCAGATGGTGCGGTTCGGGTTCGGCCCTGGCCCCGTGTCTCGTTGATCGCGTCGACCTCGGTTTCGGCTCCCAGCCGTTCGAGGGCTGGACGCTTATTCCTTTCTCTTCGCTCCGGAGAGCGTGTCCTGCGGCGCCTTCTTCGCCGAGCCTGCGATGTCTCGCCATTCTGGTTATGTTTGATGGCAACTTTGAGTTGCGCAATCTCCTCTCTGACCAGGTGAAGCAGCTGGTCTCGTTCCGCCAGTCGAGCCTCCAGGCGCTCGACATACGCTCTGTCCCTCAGGTCAGCAGGGGGAGGGGGTGGAATGGCTGGTAGGACTGAAGGTTCTGTTCCGGTGATCACCATTGTTGATTTTGGTAAAGCGTTACTGTGAGGGTTTGAGGATGAGAAGTCAGAAGAATCTCCCACTGTGGTCGCCAAATTGTGGAGTCTGGAATCCACTCTTGACTTCTCGGGTTGACGAATCGGATCTCTTCGATTGATCTGCAAAACACTCAACACTAAATTAGTGCACACCGGGGGTTGGATCTCCGGTGGGCACTCCGACGATCAAGTTAGCCTTCTAGAAAGAACGAAAGTAACTTGAAAGTAAGTTCTTAGCGCGAGTATGCATGTACCTGTAGTAGGAGTGCCGTTGGGGTATTTATAGAGTAGGAGTACAACCGTTTGCCGGAGTGTTCGGCCAGTATGTAGGTCGTGTCCCGAAGACTACGGGAATGTTGCCATGTGTCCCACGTTCAAGCGGATCAGAAGGATGTGCTTTGCACGTCCTCTGCCACGTGTCCCACGCCTGAGTGGGTTGGAAGGGTGTGCTTGCACGTCCCTTAGGAAGCGGAGAACGTGTGTTAGTGTTCTGGAACTGAGTCACAGCATTTTCGGACGTCCTGAACGAGAAACTGCCAAAGGGGATCCTGTGGCCGAGTGATGAATGCCGAGCAATGAGAAGCCGAAGATCGGCGCGGAGCCTGATGCCACAGCTCGGGAAGCCCGAGCTTAAAACTTGTTCGGTAGGGCCGAGCTTAAAATCGTTCGGAGAGGCCGAGCTCAGTACTCCGGCCGTCAGGTCGTTCGGCCCAATAACAGAAAGCCCATGTTGGTCAGATTGGGTTATGCCGAGCTCCAGAATACAATGCAGATGATCATGGGCCGGGGGCCCACTAATGACTATTCCGGCCTACTACAAGTACATATACAACAGAAACTTGATAAGTTAAATAAATATGTACTAAAAGTCATAATTATTGACGAAAAAAGAATACCTAAAATTGGGGGGTATATTGGTAAATGCAACATGCCAAGAAGTCACTCTCCAAAATAGGAGTATGAGGTAAGATTTTAGATAATAAAGAGGTATAAGTGTAGTTTCATCAGAATTGAGGGAATGTTTGTGAAATTTATCCTAAATAATATTCCATCTGAACGCCTCATGCAACAACTTTACATATCAATTGTTTTTTTTTTTCAATGTAAGGGGACCACTTCTATAATATAATGCCATTAGCACTAAACCCGTATCATACGTGAGCATATAACATTTAATTTAATTTAGTACATAATTTGTCAGGTATAAGATTTCTTAATTATAAAAATCCTAAATTAGATTGTTTTTTAATTTATATTATTGTGTGCAATATGTCATATCCACACCGTATGAGTATCTTTAAGAAGAATATTTTACACTAATTGAAGTTATTAGTAGTACCGGGGTACAACTTTTTATAGTAGACATTTTATTCACAGACTTTAAATAAATTAAGTTTGACCATCATGTTTTAGGTCCATTTGGACTGTGGTATTTATTAAAAAAAAATTTCGTCATTATTTGAAATTCTTTTGTAATTTTTTATTTTTCATTAATTTTTTGTGATTTATTAGTTCATCTCGACAAGAGCTTCCAGAAAAATTATAAATCATGGGCCAAATTTAAAAAAAGTTTAGAAAAGACAAAAATAAATGAAAAACAAAGTTTTTTTTTTTTAACTTATTCGTCGTCTTTAGTGATTTTTTTAAATTTTTGGACATAATTTTATACTTTTTAGATTCCTTTCATCAAGACGCATTAATAAACCAAAAAATATTGAGGTCAAAATAACAAATACAAAAAAAAATGAATAGAAATAAAAAATAAATTACAATAAACTAGTTAGCCCAAATGTCATTGAAGATATTTATTTAGAGAGAGAATCTTCTTTTATTTTTTTCTATATTTTTGATAATTTTTTAATTCAAATATTCGTAAAATTGCATGTCCTTGTCTTTTCTATATTTTGCACCGTCACTGAGTGATTGAAACTTGAGATAATATTTTTTTTAAGTAAAATTTTAAAATGATTGCAAGAACTAATCAAATAATTGGCGGTGCATTGTGGCCCTTTAGCAACTCTCCTTGGAAAAAAATAGCCATGCAATCTATTTTCTATGTACGCCTTCTATTTATGTAAATTATTATTAATTACGAGAATGTCATTCATGTATTCATATTTATTATATTTTTCTTCCTTGAAAAATACCCAAACAAATTCACCCCTCCTTCTATTATACCTCTTCTCTTATTATATTTATCCTATCTCTTTTAAAATTTTAACGGGTAATAAACATTGCGTATGAGTTTTAGCCATATTAAGACTAGGTTTTGCCTGACTTGATTATTTGATTATTATTTCGTCCTTATTTGAAATTTTTTGTATTTTTTTATTTTTTGTCAACTTTTTGTGAATTATTGGTTTGTCTCGACGAGAGCTTTTAGAAAAGTTATAAATCATGGACCGAATTTAAAAAATTTTCAGAAAAGACAAAAATAATTCAAAAACAGAGTTTTTTGTGCTTATTCGTCGTCTTTAGTGTTTTTTTTAGCTTTTGAACATAATTTATACTTTTTAGATTCCTGTCATCGAGACGGAGCAATAATTCACAAAAAATTAATACCAAAACAATAAATGCAAAAAACATTTGAATAGAAACAAAATTTAATTATGAATAATCAAGTTGGGCCAAATTGGAACACGAATGCTTGTTGACGGTGTTCCACAAAAGCATCAATCTTATCGCATTTAACAACTGATAGTCAAGCTTACCGACACAGATATTTCCTTTGTCTTTCAGCCCAACAGAAAAAGAAAAAAAAAAGCACAAAAAGAAAGAGAGTTGGTTTGAACAGGGGTAGGTGCTTTCTAGGAAGAGCTATGATGATTGGCTGAAGAGAAGAAAAGAAAAAACATTAACCTGCGCGAAGCTACAACGTAGTTCCTACAAATTGTATTGACTTTGGAGTTTGTAAACAAATTGCAGGGGTAGTAGTATCATGTGACTCACGCGATCTTCCTCCATAATTCAAACCCAACTACTTCCTCCTTGGATTTGGGCATGCCTACTTTTCTCACTCCATCTCTTAACTTACCAACCACACCTTTTTATTTCCCACCAATTTTTTATTGTTTGTTGGTTAGTCTCTACGGAAAAAATATAAGAATTATAAAATTATGTTCAAAACTATTTAAAAAAAAGGACAAAATATGGTACGTTTTGACTTATTTTCGTCTTTAGTGAATTTTTTTTTTAATTTTTGGACTTAATTTTATATATTTTTTTTAGATTCATTTTATCGAAACGAACCAATAAACTTTGAAATATTAATGAAAATATAACAAATAATAAAGAAGTTAATTTACGCAAAATAAAGAAATAAGAAACGAAGGGGTAGAAAATATCATGGCAGCTTGTCCCATATGCGATGCAGGGGCTGCTAGTCTCATCATTAATATACAGTACTGGACCATTGTTAAAATCCAAGTGGTAATTTGTCGGCAAAATATACTTGATAATGCTCCCATTTTCTTCTCCTCGGCTATGACATGCAAAGACGCTAACGATACAAGTGTGGTGCCAACCAATACCTATTTGATGCCTAAGTTAGTAATGGGCGATATTCTTTGGGAATTAGCAAAGAAAACTCTTATTGAATTGACTGTACCTGACTTTTCTCTCTTCTCCCTTCTCAAGCTCCCTTTTCTCTTTTTTTCGAGGCCTGTTATCATTTGATCTGTCAATTGGCCCATCCTCATCCATTTTGGCCGTTCCGAGATCCTCATCATTCCCAAAGAATTAGGCATCATCCTCCCAGGCGTGACCAATAGAAGTATCTCCTCTTTTCTTAAACATTCGTTTACTTTTTACATATCCTATTCCCTTACATGATCCATTGTTCGTGGGATTTGTCATAAATATCCATAGCCTCCAAATCTCAATTCCTAATTGCTAGTTTTTATTTTTTGGAGTATATTTTTACAAAATAGGTACAATCTCATCTATAATATATAATCTATAGTCTCGTGTGTAGCACGAATTATGTTCAAAAGGTTGGTGTGATTGAATTGGGACAACGAAAGGTCTCTTGACAACTGAAAAGTTTTATCCGTTACGAATTCTAAGGGTCTCCACTAATGTCTCCACTTCCTTTCATTCATGCCCACTTTCTACCATTCATGATTGGATGTTCAAGGGTCTTTCGGTTTTAGCATTCCAAAGGTCATCCATGGTTCTTTATATACCAATCTCGTTCTTGGTATTGGGTACTATATTACACACGAATTTTGTCCAAGGAAGTACTCTCGAATTTGTTCTTCAAGTGAGAGAGACAGACACAAGTAAGTTCAATTGGCGAAAGAAGTTATGTGCTACCTTGTTCGTGGAGCCGTTTTATCCTGGGAGACGACGCCGAAACTATCCTCTAACACCCATGGTGCGGTGAAGATTCAGTCTTAAGGGAACTGTGTCAAACACACATGACTTGGTTGGCAACTCTGTTAATGTTATGTATTTCAATTCACGTATTGTATTGTGAAGTTTATTTTGTATTATGCTGTTTCGTTTAATATTGATATAGATGTATGTTTTCTGAATTTCTAATTGTATCTTTCGAATATGTCACGTATAATTTTTCCTACAATAACAAGTCCCAAGTATCCAAACCAGTCGGAAATTAATTAACCACCTAGCTAGTATAATTGATTATCATCGTTGAATCCACTCTAGTGCATTGTTCATTAAGTTGGCTTCATTAATATGCAATTCGATCGTTAGCATTAATTGAAAAGTCGAGGTACATTATTTTCAATTCGCGATGGAAGTTTTATTATTTAGATTTATTCTCTCACACACTTTTGGGTTTCTAGTCTATCAAAGGTAGAAAATAATTGTGATTGGTTTGTTGAGATATTGATTTCTTCTAAATTCTTTTTTCCTTTCTTTGTTTACTAGATTCGGCACGTGTACTCATGAATGTGGTCCGTCTGATACACGTGAATGCACAAATCATTGTATATAGGGATCGATTAGTTGGTCACTACTTGTTTGATAAAAAAACATTAATGAAAAACCCATTTTGATGGATAATTCGAAGTCGTCAATTAATCTTGATAGAGAGTTCGTCTAAGCATCTAAGTCTTTGACCGGGTAGCATTGTATCTTTATCTTTATGCACCGGCATGATCTGTTTGTTTTGTTTGTTGAAAGAAGATAGAATATTCTGTGATATCTAATGCTGTATATCTTATAAATTTAATCTATGTAATAAATTTAATTTTTAGGCTCTTTGTTTTGTGTCATAAAAAAGTGTACTAAAAATTGTGATTATAATAGGTATTTGAAAAATATAGATTAAATTAATCTGTCAAGACGAGACATTTTAGAATAAAAAGCTATTTACAATTCTTATTCAGGCTATTCCTTTTGTTATTGAGAAAAATTCTTCCAAGAGTCCATAGTTGATAGTTATGTTATATCATTTTATTTTTCTTTTCATTTTTTTGTTTGGATAGTTATTAGGCAAGCCATGAGCAACTAGTTGAGTATAATTTAAGATGATGGCAATTTTATGGTAACAGTTAAGATTTCAATATTACTAGCATGACAGTTTATACAATGTGATCGAATTTCAAATATGATTTCATAATTTTAAAATTTTGCCTACTCATGCTTGATTTTTTTTTTTCTAATTTTTTACTCAGTGATGTTCTTTTTCTATTTTTTCAAAATATTAATATGGTACAACAAATAAACTTGATTTGTTTTTTGCAGCAAAAGATTTTCATCCAAACTCTATCAAGTATGTACATTCTATTCAATTGTAACTAGCAAAAACCCATGTTATGTACGGAACGTGTAAAATAAAATGTGTAATATTTTATCCTATTAATCTATATTTTTTTATACTTTTAATAATAAATTCTTACTGTAATAATACAATATAACACGTAGTTTTCATAAGATGTGCAACTTAAAACATGTTCAATATCTTATTCTAAACTCTATTTTAATAAAATATTAAAATTAATCGCTTAATGACTAAATTAATTTAATCAAGTATTCATTCAACTCACCTAAAAAAATTAAAAAAAAATATCAAAATTTAAGAATTGTGATAGTTTAAAGTAAATAAGAATAAATTTTGAAATAGAAATTGTCTAGTCATGAATCACTTTATCTCGTAAAAACATTCTCAATATTTTATTGTAATAGAATAACAAAATACATAAATTTTTTACGAAATTAGTTAATGCAATATTTATCTACCTATACTATAATTTAGAAAACAAAAATCAACCTAATATTTAAAGTTCTATAAAAAATAGAAAATATGATATTTATTAATTGAATTTATATTAGATAAAAATAAATTATCAATTACTTACTTAAAAACTTGGCTAAAAAGCATATAAAAGTTTCAATGACGATACTTTTTAATCTTTATAAAATTATTAATTCATTTTATAATTATGATTTTTATCCAATTTACCTTCAAGAGGTAAGTCTGAATGCAAGTAAAATTTAGTAATTAACATGTTATCTAACTAAATCTAACGTAAAGATATTATAAGGATAAATACTATCCATCTAATAAAATTCAAACATACGTATAATTCTTCACTTTTATTGCTCTTATCCTTAATATTAAGTGACCTTTTTATGTCTTTTTATTTAAAATTTTAAAATTAAAAAAATATAAAGAAAGAATTTCTTTTAATTTGTTGTCTTTTTATTTTACCTTATTTGGATTTATTTTTAACAATCAACCTACTTAACTGACCAAATTAAAATTTTCATCCAAAGTATCGCTCTTGTTTGGATGGTACTGAATATATCCTCTTCGTCTAGATTTTTTGTTTTGAAAACCCGATTATTGTGAGCTAACCACAAGCCCCACATTGCTGCGAAAAAACACAAATTCTACAAGTATTTTTCCAGGTTTGGAAGTTCCAAGTTTGGAAGCCTTCTCCCCGGTCAGATTACTGCTAGCTCTGAAATAGATGATGGCCAAGCCCATGTTAACTCCCACCATTTCAGTAATCTACACCAAATTCTCCAAAAGAGATTGCAATGCATGAGTAGATGGTTTGCAGATTCCAGTGTTGTGTTGCAGAAGCAGCAATTGCCTTCTCCCACAGGTATGACGTTCCTTCTAATGAGCAGATCATTTGTGTCTATTTTTCCCTCTATTGCCATCCACAAAAAAATTTCAACTTTTGGAGGATCATTGTTGCCCCATACTTCTGCCAGAATCCTATGATTTTGAAATTGTTGTTCCTCCTATGTTTTGTATGCTGAGTTAACAAAATAATTATGATTCGCCCATTTCCACATATGGTGTCTTCTTTTGAATCGTCCAATTTATAGGTAGTGAGTTTGTCGCCTATTTCATGTAGTTGAGCTTCCTCCCATGAGTAGAGTGGCCTTTTGAAACTAAGTATCCAAACATTTCGAGTTTGTTAATTCTTAGATTTGAGAAGATATTGCGGACTACTAAGGACATTAAAAAAAATTCAGTTAATAGATATGATGGTAGCCTTAAGAGAGATGAAAAAAATTGAAAGGAGTACATAAATGAGATTATTGAGGATTACATTTTATTTTTTTAATTTTAGAGATGATTTTGTCATAGGACCTAACTGTTAACTAACGGATGGGGGCTAAGTGGAATGAAAATGCAAACCTCAGGAAGAAGACAGTCATTTTTCATACCTCGTGAGAGTATTTATATATATTTCAAATCTCGAGAGTATTAATAAAAATTTATCAAGAACACGAGATGTCTTTCGGCTTCGACCCAATGTGTCCTCCAAAATTTTGAAATTGCTATTTCCTCCCTAAGAGATTCATGCAAGAAATTCAAGATCTGCATACTTAGAGATTAATACATGACTGGTGTACCTACCATTTGGTCCCTTTATTGTTGTATGATTTGATCTGAGAACTTAATTGAATGAGTTGGAGTGTTGATTAAAACTCTACTCAGGTTCAATTCCAATCACAATACTCGTTCATCTGTTTACAAATAAAGTAAAAGTTTCAGGAATTTTGCATAATTGATAAAACATTGTGGTAATTCAAATTATTTTGAATCCTTATTGAATTTATGAAAATAAGATCTAAAAGTGTGGAAAGTGAGTTGTGCGGTTTATACGGAAATGTGGGTCCTTACATTATTTGTTAGCACAAAAAGAAAATTCAAATCATTCTCTCTCAATTAATTTAGAGATCGATTTTAAAATTAAAAGTAATTAGTAGTCTCTGAGATTCGTCGTCCATACATATTCCCATACTAATTAATTTTTACATCATTTAAATTTTAATTTTGACACGATCAATTAGTTGGAGAGTTATCTCTCTCATCAAAAGATGACAAAAAGAAGCATGGGAGGAGAGGAAGAGCCAACACAGAGATTTTTCATCATGTTATGACTCTTAAATGATGACCTTTGAACCCTACTTAATTAATCCTTAAAAATCTTAAATCATCATCCCTTAATCAAATCAACATTTAACCCTATTATTTTCTATATACACATTTACATAATCTATATATCTTTACAACACCTCATGCACAAAATTCCCTATTCAATTCACCTGTTTCTTAGACATTATCATCACACCATCTTTCACTCCACCTATCAATTTACATTCAAAACTTGCATTTTTACGTATACATTTACCATATGCATACACACACTCACTCTTCACATGCACTCCTCATACTCAACATAAAATTGCTCCTCCCATACTCCCTCAACCTTTGAAAAAAATTAGAGTAATCCCATTACTTCACCTATTCTTCTTCAACCTTTCAAAACAGCTATTGAAGCATCCTCAAGCTCCAATTTGCTTCAAGCTCAACCAAATCAAGATCCAATTTGTTCATCATCATTCTTAAGCTTCTCAAGGCCTTATTGGAGCTCACTAATTGTCACTTCGAGCTAGACCAACCAGTCAAGGTGGAATACTGAAAACCTGCTATTTACTACAAATGTTATATATAACTTTCAAAATGCACATTTCAAACTCCGAAAGACATGCTTAGAGCTTGCATCTTTGATCTCAAGGGTAATTGGGAGCGGTATCTGCTCCTCGTGGAATCCTCCTAGAACAACATATTCCAAACTAGTATGGGATGACACCTTACAAAGCATTATAGGGGAGCCCATGCTAACCACCAATTTGTCAAACAGATGTCGAAAAACCAGTCTGTTGGGACCAGACCTCGTTCGAGAGGCTAAGAATAAGGTACAACAAATTAAGCAACGACTAGTGACAACACAAAGTCGATAAAAGAGTTATGCTGACAAGAGGACCAGATCATTAATCTTCAACATAGGAGATCGTGTATTTTTGAAGATTGAGACTTGTTGTTGGGATCATTGGCTTTGAAAAAATAGAGAAAACAATCACGAAGATATATTGGGCATTCGAGATCCTGGAATGCATTAGGGAAGTAGCGTATCGCCTGGCTTTGCCACCACATATCGCTAGCTGGGTTCTCAATTTTTTTCCATGTGTCTATGCTTGGAAATTACTTGGCGTGCTCGGACCACGTACTCAATTGTAAGGAAATAACACTCGAGGAGAGCATTACGTACGAGGAACAGGCTGTCAGAATACTGGATTGACAACAAAAAAATTAGCGCGACAAAATCATCAATCTTGTCATAGTTCTTTGGCGTCATCAGAACATGAAGGAATGAGGAATCAACCTAGGAATACAAGGATACTATACAAACAAACAATCCTCACTTGTTTTTTATACCGAGCAAACTTTAATTTCGGGGACGCAATTTTGTTTAAAGGGGATTGGATGTAAGGATCCATATTTTTGCATGAACTGCATAATTCGATTTCCACATTTCAAATTTTATTTTCATAAATTCAATAAGTATTCAAAATAATTTCAATTACCACAATATTTTGTTAATCTTGTAAAAATCCCATTGCAATTCTATTATATTTGTAAACACTCGAACGAGCATCTTGACTAGAATCGAACCCGAGCGAAATTCTAATCAACACCCTAGTTTAATCAAATCAGTTCTACGACTCTTAAATGATAATCTTTGGGTAAGCTCCTAAAATTTTGGATCATCATCTCTTAACCAAACCAATACATAACCCCACTCTTTACATCATTGTCCATCTATACACAATTATATTATCTATGTATCTCTGCATCATCTCATGCACAAAATTTCCTATTCAAGTTAGGACTTAGCACGAATATTCTCTCAACCTTCAAAAAATATCAGAGCAGCCCCCTTACTTCACCTCTTCTTCATCAACCTTTCAAAATCACCTTTGAAGTACTCACAATCTCCAACCTTCGTCGAGCTCCAAGATCCAATCCGTTCATCTCCATCCTTAAGCTTTTCGAGACCTTACTAGAGCTCACCAACTCTCACTTCAAGCTAGACCAACCAAATCAAGGTAGAATATTAAAAATTCATTTTTATTGAAAATATTATTTATAACTTGTGCCTTTGATCAAACCACATTTAGAGCCTTAAAATACTTAGATAACATCCTATATTTTAAATCTGTACATTTAGACGTTTATGTACTTAAGATATTTTATGTAAATAAGCAACAAGTACATCCCATTCGAAAACAATGGTGATGTTAAAATTTTGAAATTTTAAATAGATAAAAACTCAAATTTACCTATCAAGAACAAATTCAAAAATTCTAAGGGTGGACCAAGAATAACGTCTTTTCAAATATTTGATATATATATGCTCTTGCCTAGCTGCACAATATCTTATTTTTAGTTCCTCATAACAGTTGAACTTAGAGAGCAGTTTGTTGCTCTACTTAAATCTAGAAGTTCTAATACATTTAGCCCTCATAGGCGTCTCAGAAAACTAAGTGTCAGAGTTGACTTTTTATAGACCAAAATATGATCGTTAAGCATGAAACTTAGATGATAGATCGACTCGCATGAACCTAGAAATTGAACAATTAGGTTAAGTGTCACTTCTGGATCTATGAACACGGAGCGGCAAACGAAAACAAACGAATGAGAGCTTAGTGTTCAGGAGTAGAGCATTTGGGATCATAGAGGATGGAAACAATGTCAAATATACGAGTTGCTAGATCATAATCATTGGGGTGGGGATGTCCTGAATCGTGCTATGACCTGAGCCGTGATAGTTGTACTTGTCTTGGATCATGTCGGTGTACCTAGTTTAGGAAATTAGACATGATGTATGAGAGCAAGAGTCCAAAAACTTAGTGTACGAGAACCTAGCGTACGAGAATATCATATGTTTTATTAATCAAATTTCTTGTTTAACATTATTGATATTTTCTTTTAGTTTCTTACGTGTTACTTCTTGCATTATGAGTTTTACTGCTTGTTTCATATCCACAAAAATATAAAATATGCAGATATACAGGTGTTCAACCAATTGTCAATGTTGACCATTAATCATCGGCCGACCACCTCCATTAACCTGTTGCATATAGTTGTCCAGTCAGTGAACCTTCTATTCCTGAGCCAATTTTCGGTCTTGTACAACTAAAAATGAAACACTTCTCAATAAAGTAGTGGAAACATTCTATCATGAAAATATCTGAGAAATGAAAATTGGACCATGCTACATAAAGTGACAAATAGTACAATGATAAGAAAATGGGAGGCTTTCTCCTACATGCATGTCACGTAAATATACGTTCATTCGTCTTCTAGGTGACATATATATGCAATGAGAAATTTCCACGTGTGAGCATAAAACTTCTCATCAAATTTATGCATGGTGAAACATAAAATTGGGAAATTTTCATCGTGTAATAAAATTAAAAAAAAAAGGAGAAATTCTCATCATATAGAGAAATTATCATCAAATAATGAAGATCTTTGAGTTCTTCACTTCAAATTTTTTAATTTACCGATATAACAAATTATAGCGAGTAATTCTCACCCTGTTATCCCAACTCAAAGAGATTATGACCGAGCACCCATCACAATCACCACCGCCTCAAATACTAACAATCAGCCCTTTTCTTACTCGAAAACCCAACACATTCATCAGATTGCAGATCATAACTCATAAGAACCACAGAACCTATCGCTCTAACACCACTTTCTCAAACTCCAGTCTCATATCCCAACAAAACAATTTTCAATTGGAAAATGTAGGGTTGAAGTTGAAAGCAATAAAAAATGGAAGTGTATTTTGTTACAAGGTTATAGTCTAGGATTCTTTTGGTAATTGCTTAACTCCAGGATTCTTTATGTAATATTCTTTAAATTTAACTGTCATTGCAAAGCCAAGCCCTTTTCCACTCCGCTACACAGAAGTGTCAATGGGGTCGCCGCGGAAACCTCATCTCCGACCACAAAATACTCAGCTGAAAAACCTCCGATAGCCACGACCACTGACCCAAAGCATGCCATAAAAATGAAACACAAAACTTCCACCACCCATTCCCTTTCCTTCTCTCTCTCATGGCCGCCGAGTTACCCAAATCTCTCTCCCCTAAACAACTCCTAAAGCTCCTCAAATCGGAGAAGAACCCCATCTCAGCTCTCTCCCTCTTCTACTCCGCCACTCGCAGCCATCCTAATTTCTCCCACACCCCCGCCATCTTCCACCACATCCTCCGTCGCCTATCCGACCCCACACTCGTCTCTCACGTCAGCCGAATCGTTGAACTCATTCGCACTCATAACTGCACGTGCTCCGAAGACATCCCATTGACGGTTATCAAGGCCTATTCGAAGAACTTAATGGTTGATAAGGCCTTGGTCGTTTTTCAACGAATGGGGGAATTATTTGGGTGTGAACCGGGTATAAGGTCGTACAACTGTTTGTTAAATGCATTTGTTGTGTCCAACCAGTGGGACAGGGCAGAGTTGTTTTTTAAGCACTTGGAAACAATGGGTATGTCTCCGAATTTGGAGACTTACAACATTTTGATTAAAATTTCTTGTAAGAAGAGGCACTTCGATAAGGCAAAAGAATTGCTGCAATGGATGTGGATATGGGGCTTGAAGCCTGACATTTTTAGCTACGGTACTGTGATAAATGGGCTTGCAAAGAGTGGGCATTTATTGGACGCATTGAAGGTGTTCGACGAAATGTCTGAGAGAGGGGTGACTCCTGATGTGATGTGTTATAACATTTTGATTGATGGGTTTTTCAAGAAAGGTGATTCGGTTGGAGGTATTGAGATTTGGGAGAGGTTGATAAAGGATTCACGTGTCTATCCAAATGTTGTTACCTATAATGTTGTGATCAGTGGGTTGTGCAAATGTGGGAACTTCAATGAGAGTTTGAAATTTTGGCAGCGTCTTAAGAAGAATGATCGGAAACAGGATTTGTTTACTTATAGTAGTTTGATACATGGGTTATGTAAGTCTGGAAATGTTGATGGGGCTTCAAGAGTGTACACAGAAATGGTTGAGAGTGGGGTGTCTCCGGATGTCGTAGTATACAACACATTGCTCAATGGCTATTGTCAAGCTGCAAAGATTAAAGATTCTTTTGAGTTGTGGGATTTGATGTGTAAAGAGGGAAAACGTAATACTGTGAGTTTCAATATTTTGATTAGAGGGTTGCTTGAGACTGGCATGGTGGACGAAGGAATTTCCATTTGGGAATGTGTGGCTGAGAATGATTGTCTTGTAGATTCCACAAGTTATGGTGTTCTGATTCATGGTTTGTGTAAGAATGGGTACTTGAACAAGGCTTTACGGATCCTAAGAGAGGCAAAAGATAGAGGAGATGCTCTGAGTATTTTTGCATATTCATCCATTATCAACGGGTTATGTGGAGAGCAAAGGTTGAGTGAAGCGTTTCGCATGCTTGACGAAATGAAAGAGAATGGCTGTCAGCCAAATTCTCATGTTTTCAATACACTACTAAATGGATTGATCCGAGCTTCCAAAATTGACGATGCTGTTCATTTATTCAAGGAAATGATAACAAAGGATTGTTCCCAAAATGTTGTTACCTACAACACTCTCATTAATGGCCTATGCAAACTAGAGAGATATGGTGAAGCCTATAACTTTGTGAAGGAAATGCTGGAAAAAGGATTGAAGGCGGACATGATCACTTACAGCTTGTTGATGGATGGCCTCTGTCAAAGTAAGAAGGTTGACATGGCGATTAACTTGTGGTTTCAAGTGCTCGACCAAGGATTGCAGCCTGATGTGATAATGCACAATATTATCATTCACGGGCTATGCTCGGTAGGCAAAGTGGAAGATGCTTTACGCTTATATTCAGAAATGGTTGAACACCACTGTGTTCCAAATCTTGTGACTCACAATACGCTAATGGAGGGGCTTTACGAAACCCGAGAATGCCAAAAGGCATCTATTATTTGGGCCCGAATATTAGAAAATGGGCTACAACCGGATATAATCTCATATAACATTATACTGAAGGGGCTTTGTTCTTGTAATAGAATATGTGATGCCATTGTGTTCTTGAATGATGCTTTGGGTAGGGGGATTCTTCCTACTTACATTACATGGAACATACTTGTAAGAGCTGTGCTTAATGGTGGGGTTGTGACATGACCTGTGCATTAGAAGTAATGGAAGTGAGCTTCTAACTTTTTGCTACTCTTTTTGGTTTTCTAAATTGATACTGATGGAGCTACCGCAATTAGTCTGAGTTTCCATGGTTTTAGATTTGTTTAAATCCCTTCAAGCAAAATGCTTATAACTGCACTGGAAGATCCCTTTGAGGTATGAGTATCTATTTCTGAAATGCTTTTTCTTGAAGTCTACTGTAATTTTCTAATTTCTGCTGTTGGATCCATTAATTTTGCTTACATTACTGCAGGTGGTTGGTTTCAGAATAGTCAGCTAGTTGGCAAATGGTGATTTCTGCTACCCAACCAATAATGTCTAGCCTCTCTACTCATGGATTTCGTTATCCATGTTCAGGGTTAGGTGCATCTGGAAAATTTGGCATTGGAACCATAATTACTGGTTCAAGAATCCGCGGTATGAGAAGGTAGATGCATTCATATGATTGCTTAGCTAAACAAGCTGTCCTTGAGCTTTTTGTGCATCTTCAGATAACACACTTTTGGTCCTTAGATGCATTGGAGATTTTAATTTGAATGCATTATGACCAATTTGCTCTATACTTCTCCATACTAATAATGAACAACTTTGAATCAATAACTGATGGATTTAAGTCTCTAGCAAAATGACAAATAAAAGGGTTTGATTGTAAAGCATCATTCATAGTAACTCAGTTACATGGGTTTTAGTGATCAAGAAATACTGCCAAAACTAGTTGATGATGCAAAAGTAAAGTTGCTTGATATATCAGCCCTAAGTTGTAGGAGCAAACTTGGAGTTATATCTCATGCTATATTTCTCTGTACTCTGTAGTGATAAGAAGTGCCACAGTAAAATTAATTAGACCAAGGAAAGAAAGGACATCAAGAATCTGTGGTATGAAAAGGTAGATGCATTCATATGGTTGCTTAGCTAAACAAGCCGTCCTTGAGGTTTTTGTGCATCTTCATATAACGCACTTTTGGTCCTTAGATGCATTGGAGGTTTTAATTCGAATGCACTATGACCAATTTACTCTATACTTCTCCATCCTAATAATGAACAACTTCGAATCGAAAACAGATGGATTTAAGTCTTCAGCGAAATGACAAATAAAATGGTTCGATTGTAAAGCATCATTCATAGTAACTCAGTTACATGGGTTTTGGTGATCAAGAAATACTGCCAAAACTAGTTGATGATGCAAAAGTAAAGTTGCTTGATGTATCAGCCCTAAGTTGTAAGATCAAACTTGGAGTTATATCTCATGCTATATTTCTCTGTAGTGATAAGAAGTGCCACAATAAAATTAATTAGACCAAGGAAAGAAAGGACATCAAGAATCTGCAGTATGAAAAGGTTCATATGGTTGCTTAGCTAAACAAGCTGTCCTTGAGGTTTTTGTGCATCTTCATATAATGCACTTTTGGTCCATAGATGCATTAGAAATTTTAATTTGAATGTATTTATGACCAATTTGCTCTATACTTCTCCATCTTAATAATGAACAACTTCGAATCGAGAACAGATGGTTTAAGTCTTCAGCGAAATGACAAATAAAATGGTTCGATTGTAAAGCATCATTCATAGTAACTCAGTTACATGGGTTTTGGTGATCAAGAAATACTGCCAAAAATAGTTGATGATGCAAAAGTAAAGTTGCTTGATGTATCAGCCCTAAGTTGTAAAATCAAACTTGGAGTTATATCTCATGCTATATTTCTCTGTAGTGATAAGAAGTGCCACAATAAAATTAATTAGACCAAGGAAGAAAAGACATCGAGAATCGGCAGTATGAAAAGGTAGATGCATTCATATGATTGCTTAGCTAAACAAGCCGTCCTTGAGATTTTGTGCATCTTCGTATAACGCACTTTTGGGCCTTAGATGCACTGGAGATTTAATTCGAATACATTATGACCAATTTGCTCTATACTTCTCCATCTTAACAATGAACAACTTCGAATCGAGAACAGATGGATTTAAGTCTTCAGCGAAATGACAAATAAAATGGTTCGATTGTAAAGCATCATTCATAGTAACTCAGTTACATGGGTTTTGGTGATAAAGAAATACTGCCAAAACTAGTTGATGATGCAAAAGTAAAGTTGCTTGATGTATCAGCCCTAAGTTGTAAAATCAAACTTGGAGTTATATCTCATGCTATATTTCTCTGTAGTGATAAGAAGTGCCACAATAAAATTAATCAGACCAAGGAAAGAAAGGACATCAATCTTTTTTTTCGTCAATATTTTCGGCTTTTGTTCTTTCTGTTTCTGACAATATCTTTTGCTCGTAGATGAGTTGAGAAAGCAAACCCACCAAAATCGCCCCAAGAATCACAAGCTTCTGCCATCTGGTTGAAGAAGAGATCAACGAATCGGCAATCCCAATGGCGACCAAGCCAATCAATGCAAGGTAAACATTCCGCCTAGTTTTTGATCCGGCACTGTCTATGGTAATCTTGCTAATCTTCTGCATTTCCTCTTTAGCTTTTGCTTTATCAATAGGCTTCCCCTGCCCCAGGTTCTTAAAGAATAGCCCTTCATTCCTGTCCTTCTGTATTTGACCTTCAAACTCTGCTAACTTCCTTTGATTCTCCTCCCTCTTGGTTTTGTTCAACTTTGCAGATTCCTCGAATGCTTGCATGTGGCTGTCTATGTCCTCCATTATCTATTCAGCACAAATAATATAACCCGGGTTACATATTCGAAAAGGGAAATTAATATTTCGTTAGAGGAATTCTGTTTAGTCGTAGTTTTCAGAACCAATTTTGCAGAACACTTTTCGAAAAATTATTGTTGAAAACAAGACCTTCATAATTTATTCATTTTTTAGTCCACTGGTTTTCGAGAAATTAAAAAAAGGGTTGTTTTTCTTCAAATTCTAGGAAAACAAGTTTCGAAAAACCGTCAACCAATCTTTGTGTCTTGTTTTATTTCCCCCCCCCCCCCCCCCCCCCCCCCCCCCTTCAAAATACTGAATCTGAAAAACAAAATCTGAAAACTATCCAAACAGGTTAAGAAGTTGAGGAGACCTCGGCACCAGCTTCGTTGAGTTCTCTGAAGGCATTTTCTCCTATCTGATCGAACTCGGCATTGGCATCTTCGGCAAATTTGATTAAATAGGCTGATCGCTCATCTAAGTAATCGGTGAGACGGACTTTTTGAGCTTGAAGCATTGCGATCCTGACAAGCAGTTCCTGTTTTTGAACATCTCCTTTAGGCGGGGATTCCTCTGAATTAGATTCTTTGGATCTGCACAGTGAGAGTACTGTGGGATTCTTCGTGTGGAAGAGTTCTCTAGTGTTGAAAAGGGCATGCTTGGTCGGAGTGAAGGATGATTGCATGGCTCTGAGGGAAATCATCATTTTTGAGGGGGGCGAGAGAGAGAGAGAGAGAGAGGGGTGCAGTAGAAGTGTTTTTAGAGCCTCTCATTCAATCTACCTTATCTAGTCTGACTTTATACATTTCATTAGTTTGCTTGTGGACCTTGCTTTCTAGTTTCGTCTTTATGGAGTTTGATGTTCTGTTGTTGGGCCAAAGACATTTTCGAAGGATTGCTGAAAATATTAGTGCTAAGCTTCAATAAAGACAAACAGTAGCACCTCTTGCTCAAATTGGCACTCTCTTTTTGTTGCTGCATAAAATACATATGTTGATGGACTATTTCATGTATATATTACTTAGTATTGTCTTTAGCACCACATAAGGTCCATCTGCAAGGATTTTACTGCATATATGTTGAGGCTAAAGTTAAGGTTTAACGTATCTTATGTGCGTTAAAAAGTATCTTTAGGTATCATTAAAGTCATAATATGAAAAGCTTGAAGAAGGTACTTACGATACATTTGTAATCATGATTTACACTAAATATCCAACAGTACTAGAAGGGTACATTGATTCCAACTGGATATCGTATATCAAGGACTCATAGTCTACAAGTGGATATATATTCACTCTTGGTGGTGCAGCAGTGTCTTAGAAATCTTCCAAATAGATTTGCATAGCAAAGTCTACGATGTAATCTAAATTCATTGCTCTAGATAAAGCAACTAAAGAAGCTGAATGACTCCGCCATTTTGTGAAAGATATTTGTAGATGGTCGAAATCTGTGCCAGGAATATGCATACATTGTAATAGTCAATCAGCAATTGGCAGGACACAGAGTAACATGTATAATGGTAAGTTAAGACATATTCGTTGACGACATAATACCATTGGATAACTGCCCTCAAATAGAGTTGTTACTCTAGACTATATTAAGTCTAAGGACAACATTGCGGATCTGCTAACTAAAGGGTTAAATCGAGAGTTAGTTGATAAATCATCGAGAGGAATGGGGCTAAAGCCTTTGGATGTGTGCATTACAGCAACGGACACCCAACCTAATTGACTCGAGATTCCAAGATCTAGGTTCAATGGGAAAACCTAATTGCGTGTAATTAGGTGAAACACTGAGGTGACAATCTCTCTTACCCATTCCTATGGTGAAATAGTATTGCATGTACGAGTTAAGATTAAGCTATGCTTTTAATGACTCTTATGCGTTGTTATATCCAAGCAAGATATGGCATGACACCTTTAGATAAGAGGTCACCTATGTAAGTGTAAAGTGAAGCCGCTTCAATAAGAATTGACAAGGCTAAATCCTTTAAAACGCTTACCGAACTAGGCGAGAGTTTAGTGTCAAAACAAACTCAACAGTGAGAACTAATTTGTGTCAAGAGAAGTTTCTATATGAAGTCTGTTGTCTCTGTTTACATGAGAGTCAGAACAGTTTAAGACATCATGTTCACTGTTTAGCTAGCAAATTCGATAGATTTTCACGAGGAAAAATTCAAGACCAAAAGCTACCTATCCTGTGTGGGAATTATCCTATGTACTATCTCTTCGAGTCTGTGTTATCATCCTTATCGTGATTTTGCCAACGTCCATTCATGTAAGGTATTGTTGGAAAAAATAGATTTTAATCCATATTTAAGGGGTTCCCTAAGACCACTTAAGGTGAGTCTTAATGGGTTTATGTACTCCTATATGAAGAGTTTAAACCTTGAAAAAAATACTTAAAATCCATCCGTGTTTGAATAAGAAATTGATTTTCAAAATATTCACTATATCTAGTATGTGGAAAGGTGATAGGTCATCCAATCCCACTTGGAAATACACACGTGCGTGTGTCGTCGCCGCTCGCTCAGACCATGACCCAAGATCGGGGCTGGGGCCCGTGATCCGAGGTCTATAGATTGTGGATCTGGGCTTGGACCTGACTTAGTTTGGCTTGGCTTGGCATTGCGTGGTCGTTGCTTATTCTTTTATAGCCTAAGAGTTTAGGTTTACTTGGCTTGGGATTAGATCCAATTTATAATTGAGCTATGTAATGAATTTGAGCCCATATGGTTGTGTGTTTAATCAAGAGGTCAATTTAAAAATAAAAATTAATTTCTAATTTAAAATCGAATTCAATTTTTGATTTATTACATAGAATTTATTCTAATTTTAAATCTACAATTTATTTCTAGATTTATGAGCACATAATTTATTTTAAAAATAAATCTTAGAAATTAATTTTGATTTATTACGAAATTAATATTTTGGCTCTCCTTGGTCCTATAAATTGAGCAGTCTTCTTTAGTTTTTTTAAAACACCAATAATTCATACATTTCCCCTCTACTGTTCGAGTCTTCGAGTGTTCTTCGATCAAGAGAGAGTACAAGGCGAATTAGTTCGACAGCCGATCTTCGAGAGGTGCTACCCAACCTGAATTCAAACATTGTATACTGGAAGATGAACGCTGGGCAAATCCTCAAGTACTTTGGTAAGATAGCGCAATTTTTCTTAAGGACACCATGAAATTCACGGGCCTCAATTTGCAATTTCAAATTCATTATTGTTCAAGTTTATGTACTGGTTTTATTTTTCAAAAATTAAATAAAATTCCAGAATTGTTATTTTTCCTTACACAATCACCATAGAATAAATACAAGCCATAAAACAAAGCCAATCACCAACCAAACCCAAACAGTTTTAAACACAAACATAACCAATCACCAACCAAACAGAAACAGTTTTAAACCTTTCCAACCCTCACTAGGTGGTTCCTATGGCCTTCTTGTAGGTGTACCACTTGGAAATCCAAAGGTATACCAAAAAATTAATCAAACTCAGAATAGCCAAAAGCCAATAGAAATAGTCAAGATGGCCCCTGTTCAAGTTATCCGGAATCCAACCGAGCTTCCCATTCCTTGTGCTCAAATTCGTCACAACCGTAACAAGCAGAGTGCTCAAGTAATTTCCCAATGCAACAGTAGTAAGCGAGAGAGCGGAACACATGCTCCTCATCGCATCAGGTGCCTGGTCATAGAAAAACTCAAGCTGCCCAATGAAAGTAAAAACCTCCGCGCACCCAATGAGGAAATACTGAGGGACTTGCCAAAATATGGACATGGGAATTTCCTCTAGGTCATAGTAGTTATGCCTCCGAACGAAGTTGAGGCGAATTACCTCTAATACCCCTGCAACAACCATGGAGAAAATGGAAATGACGAGGCCGATTCCCATGCGTTGGAGCTGAGTGAATCCACGTTCATTACCAGTATACTTTCTTGCAAATGGCACGATGAGTCTGTCGTACACCGGGGCCCAGAAGATGACACTGAGGGTGTCGAAGAGGGAGAGGGAGGCAGATGGAATTTTGAACTTTGGACCCATGTGCTGGTCCATGGTGTTGCCTTGGAGAACAAACATGGTGCTCATTTGGCTGTAGACTGTGGCGAAGACAATTCCGGGTGCCCAGATGGGGAGTAAGCGGAGGATAGACTTAAGTTCTTCGACTTGTGTTACCGTACAGAGTTGCCAAGGGTTAGCAGAGCCCTTGACATTGTCGGATTCGGTCTCCACTGCAGCCTTGTCGAAAAATCTGGAAATGGGTAATTCTAGTTAGAAACTATGAAAAAATAGAAGAAAAAAACTGGAGACTGAAAATTAGGGTAGTTAGCTCGGGAAGAGTCCAATAGAAGAACACAAGTTCCAATCAAGCAAAGAAATCCTCAGGGTCCATTCTGCAGAATCTTGAGCAAGCCTTTGAGTTTAAGGCAGAAGGATAATTCTAGCCTTGTAGAACTTTTATAGTAAATGACATGGGAGTGACATTTTTTTCCTTTGAGATTTTATGCCACCTTGATGGCCGTTTTGCTGGGAAGTGATGAGGCCAAGACTTCCACATCATTCTAGTATGCAGTCACCTATTGTATACGGCATTTTGCCTTACTCATTTTGAAATACTTATTAAACGTAATTACCTCCATTTTTTCGTGTGCTCGAGCTTTCGGCTTCCTTTAATGTTACATTCCTCATCTGCAGTCTCATAAAGAAGAGACTTATCCTCAGGGACGTTTACATTCCATTTCCTCGTGGAAGCAACCACCACCTGAACCATCCGCGTCAGGGGACTCCCACCTGGTTTCTGAAACCGATACAATCGGCTACCAGAAAAGAAAAACACAACTGCAATCGCCATGGCAACTGCCGGGATACCAAACCCCCATTCCCAACCCACATTCATCTGGATCCAAACCAACACTGAGGAAGCAATAAGTGCGCCCACATTGATGGATAAATAGAACCAGTTGAAGAAGGAGCTCTTCTTCTTCCTCTCAGTTTCATCAGTTTCATCAAATTGGTCTGCACCAAAGGACGAGACACACGGCTTGATTCCACCTGTCCCAAGAGCAATTAAATAGAGCGCTGTGAAGCAGGCTGCAGTCTGTGATGATGAGGGGTGGCAAACGTCATTTTCACAAGATGGTTTTAGTCCTTTGACAGAAGCAGATAGTGTTAAGAGTGTCATTCCCTGCAATGACATAGGAGTCCGTCAATTTCCAGAGCAATGTTAAGTTAGCTTACTGGCAATTCGTTTCTACTGGTTCCGATTAGCATGGAATCAGAAATATTCAGAATATGTTTTGGAAAAGTTGATAGTCTAGAGAAATATTTCCAAACAGGAACTGAGATTGTTTGAAGGCCCAATGATTCAATGTTTGAAGGCCCAATGATTCAATGAGTGAACGTATTCATTTTTGTACAAAAACCTAAATTTGTGTAGATAACTTACTGTTTTGGTATATTGTGCTATGATATGATATGGTCTCTTAGGAAACAGAAACCTTTCAGCTGCTTCAATGGTAGCAAAGGTAACTTTGTTCCTTGCCCATTGGAGAAGATGGATCAAAGAGAAGTTGATTTCGTGGAAGAAGAAGTGGAGTTAGCTCAAAATCTTCAATACTCTGCTACAATATGAGCTTTGAACCAAGACATTTTTTTTTCATATCTTTTCACCTTTAGGGATACTGAAAATTAAACAGCCCTCGCTTTTTCAAAGGTTCAAACTGGTTGAAGAAGAAGCCATAAAATAAGTCGACTATGCAGCAAATTGAAATCTTGAGGCGGGATAAAGGCATTATATTGATGAAACTTATGGGAAACTTGATTCAAATATACACAAAATGGAAAACATATGCAGCTTGCAAAGCTTGATTTGAATTGATTTCGATAGTACAAGTATAGCTTTTAAGCTTCCAAAATATTCGGAGGGTATTACTTACAAACACATAGAGGATTGAGAAGCTGGCAATTGTCCAATAACGACCCAAGTAGGAATCAGCTAGAAAAGCTCCAATCAAGGGTGTGATGTAGCAGGTTCCAGACCAATTAGTGACACTGTTTGATGCAGCGACATTCCCCATGTTCAGACGTTTCTCAAGGTAGTTCACCAGATTGGTGCCCATACCATAATATGCCAATCTCTCACAGCATTCATTTCCTTTGAAAAGCATTTCATCGCCAAGTTTGTAGTATAAAGTTAGTGATAAATCAAGTCCATACACGACAACATATTTCAGAAATTGTGTCGCAGAGTTATACTCTTGAAAATTACATTAAGCAACTGAAAATTAAGCACACTTCCCGGTACGTGTTCATTGGAATAAAGAATATTGTAGACACTGGGGAACTAGTTCAGAAACAAGATTCTGGTGAAATCTTGTATCTTTTGCAATATGAGTTTTGACTTTTGAAGAGAAAATAATCCTAATGGAAAAATTAAGGACATGTCGGGTCTCACACAATTCTTGTTAACTGAAAAGTACAAGTCAAAGTACGCTATCGTTTTCGAATATTTTTCTTGCCTTTCCTGAAAAATGAACAAGGCCTAAAACCGTACCAAGAATGAAGCGGCAAGCCCTCCAGTTTCCAGTTTCCTTCTTGTCAGCAGGGTTTTTATGGATATCAACCGTCCCATCATTTGTAAAGCTTCCATCTTCCGCCATGGCAATTTGCAGCTAAGCAATCTGTTAATAGCCCTGAATATTTTACCTGCAAAATCCGTGTCACCATCCTTAATTTTTTGCATTAAGCAAAAGGGTAGAATGGATAACTTAGAATAAAGAAGCAGTTGCCGTAAATATCTTGCACTTTCTTCCAGCACTTGATTATACTCGAGCTCTTAATTCATGCTCTGTCATTAGACAGACATGGAGATACAAAAGTATAACGTGCAGAATACTAATTAATTTCCAAGCAGCAAACCTCAACAAAGATTACTGGAACATAATTTGTATAAATTTCAAAGTACACAATAAGATCCCAACTGAATGGATTTCCGCAATTTGGAAAACATTCATCAACATACACATATACAAACATCTCTGCAAATGTTTAGCCCTGTATACCGGCCCAAGCTCATTCTCCACATGCTCAATCAACTCTGATTATTCTTCACAGTAATCAGGGGCGGAACCAGAATTTTGACCGTAGGGGTGCCAAGCCGCATTTCGTGTTGAACTTTATCGGACCATTACATGCTCAGTAACACCACCACTTTGAATAACTTCTATAAAAGAGAAAAAAAGAACCAAGAGAAAGAGAAAGAGAAAGCTAACTTTCATCACGCAATTACTTTAGCTGCAACTTATCCCCGCTTATGTACACAGTTAGAATAATTTCCATGTCACAAATTCAACATTTACAAACTTATCTAATGAAATATACAACAACAAAGCTAATATGACCACCAAATGCCATACATATAGTCTGGAACTAACTAAATGGCATATACACATAGATGAACACTAACACATACCACGAGTCCAAAATTATACAAGCGAAGGAAATACATACTAGAATCCTAATGGCCTAACAAAAGTCTAGGAACACAAATATTTCGGACACAGATGTGTTCGGAATCGTTGAATGCACATGGGATCTACAAATTATTGAGGGCTCTAACGGTTCTGGAAACATCTGTGTCCGAATATCTTCAGACCAATTGTGTTCCTAACTTTACTTATGGCCTAATGACTTTTTTTATGTGTGTCACGGGGCTCAAAGTGGAGTTAAAAAGTCAAATTAGTGGAGTGGTTATCTTGCCCTGCAAAAACAGAATAAAAAACCACTAACATGAGTTTTTTAGTGTAGTCATCCACATGATCATAACGTCACTTGGGTTAATTAATTAATTAATGAAATTCACTCTACTTTTGTCGTGTTCAAAATACCAATTTTAATACAGAAAGCATCAGGACAAACAAGAGATACGCACACACCAAAGAATCCAAAAACCCACTTTACACTAATTAAAATTACACCAAAGAAGCCCAAAGAAATTCCTTTTCCTGGCGTTGATGTAATAATGGTCAAAACCCACGTAACAAAACATGGGTTTGAAACTTAATCCCTACCAGGGAAAACATAGTCACTCAGATATATTCATAAACACATACCTAGGAGTCCGGATATGTACTTTCTGAATTTCCATACCTAGTACGTTGCCTTGCCAGTACTGAAAGACCCCGTTCGTTCCCAAAAACAAAAAACAAAAAACAAAAAAACTACCCAAGAACCACCATATTGTAGGTTGAACCTCCTATTGTACCGCAACGTATTCGGATCTTATCACTTTAGATTTGTACCCTTTGCAAGCACATTGAGAGGGAATCGATGACAGAATGTTGAAACACTAAATCAGATCCATTCAGAACTACAGAGAAGTAGAAGCCATCTGATCGAACTATAGATACTCAGATCATAGATATAGATATATAATTACATACATACATACATATATACTGATAGAGAATGGACATACCCAAATATAAAAGCAGAGCCTATACCACAAAAGACATGAATGCATGCAAATAACAGAGAGAGAGAGAGAGAGAGAGAGAGAGAGTCGAAATAAGGTGAGGCCTTTACCTTCTGAGTGCACTGGTAAAGAGAGATTTTTTTTAATGAGGAGATTCTGATAGCCAGGTTTGGTGTATCTCTATTGGTGTTCGTTGGTGGCGATGAAGGCGGTGTGGAAAGATTCTGACTTCTAAGAGCAAAACCAGGACAGAGGCCCGGTTCCCGCTCGTATACGTATACCCCACCCCGAACACAGAGAGGGAACACAGAGGGAGGGAGAGGGAGAGAGAGAGAGAAAGAGAGAGGACAAATTCTACGGGCGTTGTGTTGTGTGATGTATTTATACTTGAAAAAAGTCACTGTCTCGGTTGGTGTACAAAAGGAATTATCTTAATCCAATTTTATTTGACAAATTCGTGTATTTTCTGCTGCTTACTTGTTTTTATTAGGCCGATATTCCGGGAATCTCGGCTAAGGATCTCAAATAGTAAAATTTTATTGATACATTTTATTAATAAACTTTGACTATTAATTTTTACTATAAACGAATGAGATGCCTCTTTTTAACAAGGCAGTATCGTAAATAAATCGAATATTAATTAATGGCGAACTGAGGTACTTCCACTCAACCTTTTGTTTATACGTATGAATTTTTTATTTTGGTACAATACACTTTTCATTTCTTGATCAAATTTTAATAATTCGAACCGTTTAGTGTCTTTAAAATATTTTTTCAAGAATACCTGTAAATAATCGGCTCAAAATAATATCGAGAAGATATTGATCTAAATAATTTTTGATAAATGCAGACAGGAATAGTTTTAAAAAAATTAAATCAATCAATTCTTTCCAAATAATATTTTATGCTGATTTCTCGTGGGTATTTTTAAAAACATGTTTTAAACACATTGAATGATTCGAATTATTAAAATTTAATCAAGAATAAATAATTTAAATATTAATTTAATATTAATCTAAAAAAGTGTTAGTATGTAGATTCGGTCTCATATATATATATATATATATATATATATATATAGTCTATAGAGATACACACTTATCTATATAAATGTATAATAGCTGGCATCCAATTTTCATTTGGATGGATTTGTGTATTGTGATCGAAAAACAAAAACAGTAAACTTCTAGAATTGCTTGGATAGTAATTAATTTTATTGGACTGCCAAGTTTCTGTATTTATTCAATTACATTTTTAATATTGCAAATCATTTAAGATGTGAAGTATATATTATCATCAAGAGTGCTACATACACATCATTTTTACACATCACTTTTGCACATCACACAAAACTACGTCGTTTTGTGTTGAGAAAGACCCAAATATATTTTGAGCGATATGGATCAAATACAAATATAATTTTTTTTCAACACAAAATGACGTAGTTTTAAATAATGTGTAAAAATAATGTGCAAAAGTGATGTGTGTATATCATTTTTGATATTATCATTACTTACTTGCTGTCCTTGTGAAAGATAATGATGATAAAAAAGAAGTTGACATATAGCACTCTCCTACATAGGCGGAGTCATTGGAGGCACAAGGGGTGACGTAAAGCCCCCGCAATTCTCTTTATATATATATATATATGGGGTGGGTGCTGTGCACATACACTGTTAACAGAATTTTATTTTAAAATTTTGAGTTCGCAATTAATCTCGAAATATTTTTTTAAATTAATGGTGAATTTTTAGAATCTTTTTAAAAATAAAATCTAGAAATTACTACCGAAAGAGATTTAAATGAACGGTGTCGATTATTTTTTAATGTGGCAGTGATAAAATGGTATATATATTTTTGTTTTCTTTTTTTTTTGCCACCACAGCATTAAAAAATTGAACGACACTGCTAATTTGAACCAGTTTTTATCATGTTCTCTGAATTTTATTTTTAAAAAAATTTCAAAAATTTACCGTCTACTTAAAAAAACTATTCCGAAACTAATCGCAAACTCAAAATTTTAAAATAAATTCTTTTTAACGTGTGTGTATAGCACACGAGATATTTTATTTAAAATCCAAAACAGTACTGGTTTTCTCACAAAGCACATGCCCCATTCTCATATTTCTTACATGCGATCTAAATTTAAGTTTAAGTTAAATTTGCTCTAATTATATTGTAGTGTAACTTTTGAAATATTTTTTAAACTTATTCTAAGTAAATAATCTTCCTATATGAAATTGTTGGATCTGTCGCTACCCTCGTTGTAAAATTAAGGATATGCTTTGGGATTCGATTTGTACTAGTACTCAATTGTAATATCATTGTTCTACGTTTAATCAAATTTATAGTTAGTATTTTTTTTTTTTTTTTTTATAATTCTAACAAATAAGAAGAACCAAAAATGTCAAAAAATGAGCCAAAAATTAAAATATTGCCCACCACAGACAAAAAATTTACTTAGTAGTTTATAGACTATTTTCCATCTTTGTTTCAAATTTGAAGTCAAAGTTAAAGGCGCTCTTAGAAGATTGTTGCCCATAACCAAATTGCAATTTCCTTCACGTCCCTTAAAATTCAAGGCTTTTTATTGTTTGTCCAAAGTTTTAGTTGTTTTAGAATATTGTTTATTTATCTCTTAAAAAACTTATACAGTAAATTATTCTAGTAGTCCCTGTAATTTGGTCCGAGTCTCACTTTCGTCCCTACGTTTTGAAATGATTCGATTTTGACCTTCAATTTACGTTTTTGTGTCAATTAAGGACAATCGTTAACGGACTTTTAAAAATTTACGAAAAAAATCAAATGTTGAACATCTTTTAAGGGTATTGTGGTAACTTAATATTTTTTATTATTTTTTACAATCTCTCTCTCTCTCTCTCTCTCTCTCTCTCTCTCTCCTACCCCATTCTCAACTCTCATACCTCACTCATTCCATATTAGTTTCAACACCCCAAACTAAGTTTGATGCCCTCCATAATTGTGATAGTAAATTTGCATATATTTTCTATATGTGATGATAAATTTCCTTACTAATTTGTTAGAGTCGATGATAAATTTGTTACCTCTATAAACTTGATGGTAAATTACAAATCTTTTTTATATGTGATGATAAATTTGCTTACCTGATAGTTAATTTGTTAGGGTCCATTTGGCCTGTGGTAATTATTGGATTATTCACTGTTTAGTTTTTTGTCTTTATTTGAAATTTTTTTTAATTTTTTGTTTTTCATCAATTTTTTTATGGTTGTTGGTTCGTCTCGACAAGAGATTTCAGAAAAGTATAAAATTATGTTAAAAAATTAAAAAAAATTCATAAAAGATAAAAAATAAGCCAAAAATAGCGTTTGTGTTGGCTTATTTTCGTCTTTAGTGACTTTTTTAAAAACTTTTGGACATAATTTTATACTTTTTAGATTTCTTTCATCGATACGAACCAATAAGCTACGAAAAAATGATATAAAAATAACAAATACAAATTTTTTTTTAATAAAGACAAAAAATAAGCCAGAAAAATAAGTTAGGGCAAATGGACTCAGGTTGATTGTAAATTTGATGCCCTCTATAATTTTGATGGTAAATTTGCATATCCAATGGTTTGAATTGTTATAAAATTATTTGTTCTTTTGTGATGGTAAATTTGCAGATCATAGTAAATTTTTTTGTAAAATTCTTCATTATATTATTCAACTAATGTCATCTTAAAACGGATGTTAAACAGATGAAAAATAGTAAAAAAAACTTCACTTCCTGTGTAATAAAAATTATCTTCGAAAAATATTCTTTATGTTTGACGATGAAATTCTCCTTCTAATTCATAATACTTGATTTTCTTCTTTATATGCCTGAAGTTTTTTACAATTGATTTGGGAGGGATTGAAAACAAAAGCTTTGGATTTCAGTGAATCAATATAGGAAATTGAAAAAATCTCAGTGATATAAAATGATGAATATACCAAATTGAATTTAGAAGGATAAACACAACAAATTTAGATTCTATGAACAAATACAGTAGTCAACAAAATCTCAGTCACTTAATATGATTCAGATGAATAACTTTTGCGATTTTGATAAGTATCTTTTGGATTCTGGTGAATATCTTTTTTATTCACACAATATATTTTACCATATTTGTTTACAACTTTTAAAGTCTAATTTACTGCCATATTTTTTAACATACCAAATTAGAGATTATATGTTTTCATTTAAAAGGATAAAAAGGTAAACTAACACTAAAGAATAATAGCAAAAATATCAAACCATGTAAAAATAGGATGAAAACTTAACTTGCAAATCCTGATGGGGTGAAAACTTACGCAACGTAGGCTCATAAGACCTTGATTTAAATTACCCAAGAGTAATATATACTTTTATCAACATATTAACTTGAAATAATTAAAGAAAAGATATAAAAAAATGTTTATTCTTTAAGAAAAAGTTAACAATGTCTTTTTAATTATACACTCGTAAAATTTTATTTATCAGTTAATTTTTTTATTCATATGCGATACAATTTTTTGCATGGTCTGCATAGTAAAAATATTTATTTTTTTATATGAATAAAATGTTGGATACAATTTTATAAATTAGGTTAATTTTTTGAAACAATTTTTATACCTTTCAAAGAGACTGGGGCAAATTACAGACAGTGGGACAAATTATCAAAAAAAAAAAAATCTCCAGCACTTTTCAAAACACTGGATTCAACTGGCCCCACTTGCCCTTGACTACATCCGCCGATGCACAATACATATAGAAGTAAGAACATAAGAGGTAACCTAGGTAATTGCAGGATTAAATGATAACTTAGCATTTTAAGTATGATAAAAACTAGGATTATGATTTAATTAACCTGAAATTTATTGTTATATATTGTTTCCTTGTGAAACAGATCTACACTAGATAAACTAGGGGTGTACATGGTCCGGATTGGACCGGTTCTGTAAGAATCCAAAAACCAAACCATATCTAACGGTTCCAAAGAATTGAGAACCATAACCAGACCATTACATATATGGAACCAAACCAAAACCAAACCATTAGACCGGTCCGGTTTGGTTCCGGTTCCTGTTCCAAACCATGTTAGTATTAAAAAAAATTTAAAAAAAATATGAATAGAATAACACTAATTTTTTAAAATTGTGAACAAAATAAACAACGTAATAATTGCACAAACTTCATTAATCTTAAAAATTGAATTTATACATATAATAAGTTTATGAAAAACACAACTACATTGAGAATGAAAGAGTTTTTTATTTTGAAAATAGAAGGGTTGTACTTGTAACTTTTATGAGATATATATATATATATATATATATATATATATATATATATATATATATTTAATCGGTCCGGTTCGGTTCGAACCGCGGTTTATAATTATGAAACCATGGACCAAACCATAATATCCGGTTCTAATTTTTTTAGAACTATAACCGATCCACTAAACCATGGAACCAATCCAAAAAGACCGGTTCGGTCCAATTGGTCCGGTTTAGCGGTTTTTCCGATTTTTTTGTACACCCCTAAGATAAACATTAGAAAAAAGTCAAAATCACTAACGCTTAATTGAGGGATTTGAAAGTGATTTTCTTGTTTGAATTGCACTTTAAGAAGGAAAGAAATGGATTTTGTTCATCCTCTTTTAAAGAGAGTGAATATTACCTTGATTTTCATTGGTTAAATATTCTCATTCCAAAAAGTATATTGCAAAAGCGGGGCCTAGACTATTTTAATCAATGAGTGTGCAGATAGTGTTTATCCTCTTTAAAAGAGGATGAACAAAATCAAAGTTATCAATCTCGTACCGGCAAGCGTAATGATTTTGTTACTGATACGTTACGTACTGGTACTGGTGTATACTGGCGTACTATTTTAGATATATTGTTAAAATTAATATACATATTTTAAATAATATTTTTTAACAAAAAATCATATTAAACATAAAAATAAAGCATCACAATTTAAAAATAAATCACCAAACATAAAAAAAATATTAATTTTACCCTCAAATTATGTCTAATTATCCAAAAAAATATTAATTGATTTTTTAATTTTTTTAAATACAGACCAGTACGGTACGGTACTAGTCAGTATTGTCCAGAACAAGCTAAAAAATGGCCGGAACGGTACTCCGGTGATTCGGTACCGTTACGAGGGCAGTACGGGACGTACCGGCTGGTATAGGACGAGATTAATAACTTTGAAAAAAATTGCACTCGGAAAGAAAGGGAGGAATGTGGGGGAAATAGAAGGGAGAAGGGTACAATTATCTTAAGCACATGTATTCACCTAAAAAATTGGACGAAATGAAAGAAAAATGAAGGAAAGTAAAAAAGACGTTATAAAATATCTATTCCTTCTTGATAAACCAAAAAATAAATAAATAAATGAAAAGATGTTTCCCACTCATTTTCCTCCCTTTTCCTTTTAATTAAAATTTGTCTTCACTTTTCTTCTTCTCAATCCAAACTGTGTGTAAATTGTGTTATTACTTCAAAGCCAAAATACGAGGTTGTTTCCAACTAGGAAAAACAAAAGAAAATAGGGTTGCTTCGAGGTGGGAAATTTCAAGTAACTTTCAAGTTGCCACCAATTATGGATTTTTCGTTAACGAAAAAGAACCATTACAAAGTAAATTTTGGAGGCATCATAAAAGGATTATTAGGATTATACACAACAAAATCTGAAGCCTTGAGAGAATATAATAGAAGGAACTTTAAAGACGAATTTATTTAAGCAATTGGGACTGAATCGGGATGAAACTTTGGGCCGAATCGAGGTTATTATTGGGTCGGAAGACAGACCAAGCCAAATATTTGACATCTTCAATTTCTTTAATAGGCTGAACCGAGCCCAGACCAGGCCCATGACACATTGTGCCTCCAGCCCAGTCCAAAGGCACAACTCATGAGTTCGGGCCGAGTTTACTAAGCCCAATAGGTTAGCATCTCTGTAGGTTGTACCGAGCTCAGACCAAGCCATGACTCACAATTCTCTCTGCATAGCTCAAAGGACACTTCAAGGGTCCGAACCAAGATCAAACCTATATGATGGCCAAGCCAGATCATTTACAGCACCAAAATCCATCTGACAGTATAGGCTTTAGCACGTGATATGTGAGTTGAAATTTATTGTGTCATTGGCTGGTGTCAAACATAAATTGGTTATAGGTCACTGTCACCAAAAAGTGTGCTCTACACATGTCAATTTAAGCTTGGTGCTTAAGTCAGGATAAATATAAAAGGATCAATACCTGGAGGAGTATAGTAGGCACAATCTTCTAAACCCTAACTTGGTACTTTCTTTTATCTTATTTTTCATGTACTAACTTAGGTATTGGAGTACTTTCTATCCAAACTCCAGTTGGCGGGCGTTAACCTTTGATAGTGGTTGCAGATCTAGGTAATCAAAGTTCGAAGTAGATAGAATCGTGAGTGGAATCATCACACGGACAAAATGGCACCACAATTGACGACACAGTGATAGTCTCTTTCTTTTCGATTTCCTCACCTTCATCGGCAACCGAATCTTACCTTCTAGTAACCGGCATGGTTGTCGCCGAAATGCACTGAGCTTCCTTATCAAGATATCGGTGGAGATTGTCTGCTTATCCCATAATAACCAAATACCTCTTGAAAACCCGATCGGATCAATAGGAGTGAATGACGACCATACCAACATTGCTTAAAAGAAAGAAGTAGTGGATCTACAACATCTTACTAGCGGGTCTCCTAACCTGCTGCCATCCCTAGACACTGCTAACCTGGATCCCAACTCCATGGCCTATATTGAGAGGCTTGGAGTAAGGATGAATGAGAAGTACATACTCATTTAGACGATTCAACACAAGGTGACCAGGCTCAGGACGGAGGTCCGCCCTTGATAACTTGGAGACTATTCTAGTTTTGGTGCTTGTCGTCATCACTATCGCCACCATTCTTTAACTCCAGACTGCCACTGCAACTAATAGAAGGATCTCAATCAAAGACATAATTAAGGAGCACACCGCCACAAGGCATCAAGAGGGTGTAAGGGGTGATCTCCGAGAAGAGCAAAGCCCAATGCCGTATCAATGTCCTCACGACAAGCAGTGTGAGTCCCCATGTATTCTTGCGCTCTTAAGGCTAGGTGAGCCCTCTATGGCTAGTTCTCTCTCCGTCTACGATTGTGTACGTTGTCTATATATAAACCAAAAGCAAGAAGGCTACCGACCACATAGCTGACCTCGGAGAAACATTTGCTGTCTTCAGAAGCTACGAAATGAAGCTCAACCCAGTGCTTGACCGGAAAGGTAGCTCCACTTAACTTGTTCGTGAATAGATGAGGAAAGCTTTTGAATGGACCCAAACTGCGAAGTGACATTCACTAAATTGAAGGAGTATCATTCCACTGCCCCATTGCTCTCGCGAACAGTGCCCAGCAAAGAGCTTTACCTCTACCTAGCCACCTCCACTTCACTCGTAAGCTTAGCTCTAGTTAGGGAGGAGGTAGAAATATAAAAACTGGTGTACTATGCCAATAGAGCTTATCAAGGACTTGAGAGTCGATACCCTCAAATTGGGCAATTGGCATTTGTCCTCATCACATCTGTCCGGCGGCTCAAGCTTTACTTCAGGGGCCATAATATGGTCGTGACCCCAGCTATTGGGGCTACAACAAGGGACAAAGAGCCCTTTTCAGCAATGATGCAAACAGAAAGGAGGTCATAAAAAATGACATAATCCAAGAGGAGGGTCCTCGTCATCCCTTTGACCTGGCCACATATGCCCCAGTTCCTCATGTTTTGAACCCTTCGAGCATTACTTCTTATCACCCTTAAGGGACAGTGTATAATCCTTGATTCTCCGTGACCCTGACCAATATCATTCTGTCATTTTGGCGTAGGCAAAAAGAACTTCTTTGAATTTCATCCTATTGTATCCCTGTTTCTATTGTACTTTTACTTCCGTATATACTTACTGTTCATTCTAATGTTTTAGAGGGCGTCTGATGTTCGTTGTTATAGGGGTAAGAGTAGAATCAAACAGTATTTTACTCGCTTACCCGATATTGTCTGGGCTCTTTTTGACCAAACGGGTTATCAGCACATCCTTCGATTGCTAATGGATACACAGGCTAATTGGATATTGGTGACTTCCTCATAGAGAGGTTGCGGGACACCAACAATTCCTTTCACTTCTCATGCGAGGAGATTACAGTGACCTCCTCTGGACTTTGCACTACTGAATGGTTTTCGGGTAGGCTACCGCCTACTCTATTTGACTTGGGTTTTCAACACTTCCCCTAATTACACTCTTTGGCGTTGGCCCATTCCCAAATAGGAAAAATTGTGTCTACATGTCCTACCTGTTCCAACCGCCCTCTATTGCTTCTTGGGTATCGTTTCACTACTACAAAAAAAGCTTATTAGGGCATTCATAACTGCCTCAATAAGGAACCTGTTGGGGCATCTTACTTATTGGGGCACTACGCCTTAGTGCCGTGTGTATTGATGCAACTATAGAGGTAACGCAACATTTGTTATGAGACACTTTATATAGCTTCAAGAGCTCGTCTATATTTCATATAATATAATTTTTCTTCTCGTTTCAAGAATGACGTTAATCGGATGTCATCAGATACTAGATCGAAATGAAAATGCCTATAGATTTGGTCTTAAATGCGAAGATACCTAATTAAATAGGGTAAAAACAACACAATATTATTTTGAAAGGAAGTGCTGTAACTTAATGAAAAAAATAAAATAGAATATTAAAAATTAGAGATCAATACAAGTCTAGTCAGGTGCCGCTAAAGATAAAAAGAAGAGAAAAATATAGATAACAAAACGATGTCGTATTATGTCTCCAATAAAGTGCTCAATTATATCTAGCTTTTACAGGCACTAAAAATTGCCCCATTAAAATTATCACGAATAAATTAAATATAAAAATTTGAGATTAAATCCAAATGTCTCGTACAATCACATGGAGCACTTAAGACGGTAGTGCCTTGTTACTAATTTGATAGAATAGTTTTTTAAAAAATGCCCTTTAAAATGTACCCCTAAATCTTCATTTTATTATAGTGTTTCTAGGTGGATGGGCGGTAGTCTAGGAGATTTTTGGTAAGTCTTGGAGATATACTTTTGGACTCTCTGTAATTCCTTTTGCACAACAATCCTATTTTTTTGTTAGTAACTACAACTTGATATTTGTCTTATTGGGAAGTACTGGAATTACGAAGTTTTAGAGATGTACGATCCCGAGAACACTAATCTCAACCCTTGATTCCTTCCTCAAATACTTCGGCGGGTAAGTGAGTACAAAGGTCCCATGCATGGGAAGAATTTGGATGCCTACTGCTTTTTCTTGGATTCCCTGACTGCGAGCAAGGTATGATTCAATCTTAACCCTCTACCAAAATAGTTGATACATGCTCTCCTATCATGTGCTCATGTCGCATGCTTTCTAACAAATGCAGATCAGGTGTAGGGTCTTGAGGGGTATAGAGGCCAACTTCTTGATTATGACTCAAAGCCGGGTGCTACTTGAGTGTCCCTTCCGGCAATAGTGGTATTTGGGGGTGATTAGGTGTCAATTAGGCTTTGGACATCGACAACTCGTGAGTTCCTTGTCCTCTTCTTGACAATGTCCAGATGACCGATAGGTATATATACCCTAGCCGAGCTTGCTGAGTTGACACCGCCTAAAGGAGAAGGAAAAGGTGGCCATCCCAACCGTTCAACGTGAGAGGTATAGATGGTTCATATCCTAACACATATGCAAGCTTATGAGCACTCATCCTAGCCATTTGACGTGAAGAGTGAAGACAGACGAGATCATGTCATGGACTTGGGAGAATTTATCCTGATTGTTCGATGTGGAGGAGCACAACGTGCGAGGATTGCAACACGTAACACAGATCGCTGGAAAGCCTAACAAGTGAAGGACGCACATTTAATGAAAGGCAATTGTTGTTTCTCAAAAGATGGATTCCCTACTTCTAGACTCACATCCAAATTGGGAATGTGGGGGAACTAAGCTGCTCGGCCTGGCTCAACACTCGATTTCTCGATGCATGACTCGATGTTTAGCCTCTTAGCGCTCAACTACTCAATACTAAACCGCTCAGCCTTCAATCTCTTGGTGTTCAACTACTTAGGACTCAACTACTTGGCCTTCAATCTCTCAGTGTTCAACCTCTCAACACATGGCAGTTCCAATTTTAGGTGCTCGACATTATATTAATAGCTACCGCTCAGCCTTTTAGGAATTATGATGCTCGGTCAAAAACTAGTCACGGAATTTGCTCGGTAAGATCCTGCAAATGAAGCCTACGAGCGCTTCTAATCCCGAACACGAAGCCCTAAGTAAATGACCGGTTCTTCCCAACAAGGAAATAAGGAGCGCGATCGGTTGCCATCAGGTCCCCTAAAATCTTCCATCATTCAACCTATAAAATGGATTGTTGGGCCAAGATCAAGGTACATTCACAATGCATCTTCTACCTACCTCCATACTCTCTCTCTCTCTCTCTCCATTGATCAATATCTAACTTGATCGTCAAGAGGTCTTTGGTCACAAAATACATTCAGTCTTAGGACTTGTGTGCAAAACCCTGACAGTAACTTGAGAGGTAGGTCTAGCTTTCGGGATCATCGAAATCAAATTGTTTTAGTTACGATGTTGATTGTTTCAAGGGATTTGTTTCCAAACTGATATATTGGCATCTTCTCTCCTCTATCTCTTCTCTCATCTGTGACTTTTTAGTGAGCTTTATAGAAACGTGATATAGCAGGATGCTTTTCACATATATTCACCGAATGCTAGGGTTACAAAATATATATAGGAAACAGATACATTCCTGATCCTAATCTAATGCCTACAATCAAGGAATGATCCTAATCTAATGCCTACAATCAATGAAACCAAACTATAATAGGAAGCAAATAACTAATTACAAATTTACAATATTTACTATAATTAATCTTAGATATCTTCCTTAACACTCCCCCTCAAGTTGGAGTGTATGTTAATGACACCCAACTTGCTGAGCAATGTTTCAAACTGTGTGGAACCCAACGGCTTGGTGAAGATGTCTGCTGGTTGGTCATTTGTACGTATGTATGCCGTACGAATCAGTCCTTCTTGAACCTTTTCTCTCACTAAATGACAGTCAATCTCTATATGCTTTGTCCGTTCATGAAACATCGGGTTCGAAGCAATGTATATGGCTGCTTGGTTATCACAGAACAACATGACTGGTTGTGAATGACTCACCTTTAAGTCTCTTAAGATGTTCTTTAACCATGTGATCTCACAACATGTGGCCGCCATGGAAAGGTACTCGGCTTCTGCACTAGAACGAGAGACAGTGGTTTGCTTCTTTGTTTTCCAGGATATCGGTGCTTGACCAAGTTGAACACAATAACCTGTTATCGATCTTCTTGTGTCTTTGCATCTAGCCCAGTCAGCGTCACAAAATGCCCTTAACTGCAAGGATCCCTTGGATGGCAAAAATATGCCTTGTCCTGGTGCACTCTTGATGTATTTGAGAACTTTGTGTGCTGCTTCAAGATGTGGTTGTCTAGGCTTTTCCATAAACTAGCTTAACATATGCACAACGTAGGCTAAGTCCGGCCTCGTTATAGTCAGGTAGATCAACCTACCCACAAGCCTTCTATAGGATGAAGCATCAACCAAAAGTTCTCCTTCTGCCTGTGTGAGAGAAACGTTTGGCTCCACAGGAAATCGTGAAGGTTTAGCACCCAAAAATCCCGCATCATCTAATATATCCAATGCATATTTTCGTTGACATAAGGTGATGCGATTGTTAGACCGTGCAACCTCTATCCCCAAGAAATATTTAAGTTGTCCCAAGTCCTTCAATTTGAATTGTTGCGAGAGGAATTTTTTCGTTGCTTCAATTTCTTGGAGATTATTTCCTACCAAAATTACATCATCAACATATACCAACAAAGCAATGAAGTTACCGTGCTGACTTCGGACGAACAAAGAATAATCAGACCACGATTGATGAAATCCAGCAGCCTTGAGAGCATTGGAAAGTTTAATGAACCATTGTCTGGAGGCTTGCTTTAAACCATATAAGGATTTGTGCAGCTTGCATACATGAGTCTCCCCCTTTCGACCGAAGCCAAGAGGTAATTGCATGTACACTTCCTCATCAAGATCACCATGCAAGAAGGCGTTGTTGACATCGAGTTGGTGCAAATGCCACTGACGCACAGCCGCAACACTAAGGAGCACACGAACAGTGGTTAACTTGGCAACTGGAGCAAAAGTTTCACGGTAGTCAACCCCTTCGATTTGGCTATAGCCCTTGGCAACCAACCTGGCTTTGTAACGCTCGATGGTCCCATCAGGTTTAAGCTTAACCTTGTACACCCATTTGCACCCAATCGCCCTTTTTCGAGGAGGAAGAGGAACGAGAGACCAAGTATGGTTGGCCTGAAGAGCAGCAATTTCGTGTTTCATGGCGTCACGCCATTGTGGATTTTGGACAGCCTGCAGGTAAGTGGTAGGCTCTCAGATAGTGGTAACGTTAGTGAAAAAATGTTTATGCATGGGAGAAAGGCGATTGTAAGATAGGTAATGAGACAAAGGGTGAGCTGTACCTGAGACCTGAACCAGATTCGAGGAAGGAGCATGTCGGGACGGGAGAGAGGTCTCGACGTGGAAATCCTGCAAGAAAGAGGAGGGTTTTGTAGGGCGTGTGCCACGACGGGGTGGCGGGTGGTGCAGGTGAGGGAGGCGAGGGGGTTTCAACAGGTGGAGAAGGTCCTATTTCAGGAGAAGGTTCTATGAGAGGTGGAGGGAAGGGAGGAGGTGATGTATCAAAAGATGGTGAGTAAGGTTCTATGGGAAGTGGAGGAGGAGTGGTAGAAGAAGCAGCGGAAGTAGGAGGTAATTGATAGGGAAAATGGTCTTCGAAAAAGGTGACATCCCGGGACACAAAAATCTGTCTAAGTGTGAGATCAAACAAGCGATAACCCTTTTGACCATGGGGGTACCCAAGAAATATACATCGTCGTGCACGATGATCAAATTTAGAGGGTTTTTGTGCATGGGTTGATGCAAAACATAAACAGCCAAAAACACGTAAATGCATGTAATTTGGTGCTGTGTTAAACAACTTGTGATATGGTGTTTTCCCTTGAAGAAGAGGTGTGGGTGTACGGTTAATGAGATAGGCCGAAGTGAGAATGGCATCCCCCCAAAATTGTTTAGGCAGGTTGGCTTGAAAAAGGAGGGCTCTAATCGGTCTCGAAATATGTCGTTGTTTAGACCGTATCAGAGTAATTTAAACGACTTGTGCTATAAGTTGATTGAGTAAAAAGTGTATAGCAGCAAGTTGAGTATCGATCCACAGAGACAGGGTGAATTGGTTATTTCTTTTAATTGAATCCCACTCTTAAATTGAGAAGAATCGTAGGTTGTTTTGTTGTGTGATTTTGAAACTAGAATTGAAAACACGAGTAATAAATTGATTTAAAAAGTTCGGGAAGAAATATCTAAGGCTTGAATCCACCCTAATCTTTTTGTAATGACATGAATGTTCCATTTTATGAATGTTCATTATTCGAATCCGTTGAGCACTGTGTAGATAGTTAATCTGCACTAAACTTGTTAGGATATTCATGTATACCAACTAGCATATATTATCTTTGCTTAGCACGAATTGTCTTATCAGTATAACCCGTCTCTAAGGCACGGATTATCTGATAGCACAACGCGTCTTACAAGGCATAATCTATCTTAGTTGAGTTGCACGAATCAACGAGCCCTTGGTTGTATGTCGTAAAAATACGCTACCATATAATGAAAGAGGAAGATCTTTTAGTTCTATATCATACAACATGGATTCGAATAATGAAAGCAGGAAGCTCTAATGAAACATATTCATTGCAATAGGTTAGAGTTTCATCATCACCTTAGACAGAAGATTAGCCGGCCATAGAAGTAGATTTCATTGATTCAAAAGCGTAAACCGTCATTACAACAACTTGAATATAGCGCTCACCTTCTGTCCTTCCCTTTCTCTCTCCTATCTATCCCTGAATTCCTTCCCCAGGCGAAGGATATTCTATTACAAGTGGTCTCCAGAGAGAAAATCTGAAATAAAATCTGAGATGCCTTCTAAAAAATCGGACTGGACTATTTATAGACGTTTTCACCGCCCTAAGCCGTCCGGACGCCTGCGTGACAGCTGTGTGACAGTTGGGTCCAGAGGTGCAAAACTTGGTCCGTCCGGACGCCGGTGTGGTCCCGTCCGAACGCCGCGCCGCCTGAAGTTTTAGGGCTGACGTCACCGTAGCGATGTTGGGGCGGTGGTTCCGTCCGAACGCCTGACGGTCCCGTCCGGACGCAGGTTAGGGCGGTTGAAGGATTGGTGAGGTGGCGTCCGGTGATTGGAGGTGGGTCCATCCGGACGCCGGTGGGGCCCGTTTGGACGCCTGTGTGAGGATTTCTGGCAGAGGGCATGTGTGAGCCATGTCCGGACGGGGATCAGTGCCGTCCGGACGCCTATCCTTATTTTTGCCACTTTTCTCCTTATTTTGTGGATATCAGCCCGGACTCCTGAAATCATGGAAAACAAACCAAATTAGTAATAACAAGGCTCGTAAGACGATAACAAAGGTACATTGAGCGATGGTAATAGTACATAATTATGTACTTATCACACCCCCCAACTTACACTTTGCTAGTCCTCGAGCAAAGAAAATTTTACTAACTTTTATTTAAAACCCAACTTTCGTATGGTTCACGATTGCACTTAGCATGTACAACAAGCCTTTTAAACCCCTAGGTGGCCCTAGTGGGACGAGTGAAGTCTCGTGCGGGTTTCCAGAGATGATACCCACAAACATCTGGTGTAAAACATGCAACCATTCTTGAGTTTTTAAACAGCTAAGCATATTTCTCAATTTCTGCCAGGTCATGTCAAGATATCATGGAATTCTGCACACTATAGTCGGATTTAGATTATTCATTATCACCAATACTCAAAAGTGTGTGTGTGTGTTCTGCCAAGAAATGTTAAGTAATCTCAAGTCAAGAATTCAAACCATTCAGGTTTCCATTCAGATCATGCTTCAACTTCAAAAACTCACTGGTTATTCACTCAACAAATAATTCTCTCAGAAACTGGCTTTGTCATTCAATTTTCTCTCAGGTGGATGCGGTTTGGAGTTATATAAGGCATGCAAGATATCCGCAATCCACGACGCTCAAAAACGTATCATATGACTTGTGGTTTCCAGAATAGAATGTCAAATGCCATGAATAACCAATAAAACCACATTACGTTACTGCTTTTTAAAAACCGAGTCACTTTTCCCTAGGATCAAGAAGGACTTTGATTTTTGGTTGTAATGTCAGGTGAGGATAGAGTGTTTAGGCAAGGTCAAGAAAGAATCATATCTTGAGAGGTAAGGGCTTTTTGTTCTAGGAACACATGGCTTCATAACAATTCTTTTTCTTTTGGAAGCCTATTCTTGATTTTTCCCCAACTCTTCTTCACTTTTTCTTTTGATTGTTTTCCTTTTTCTTTTTCCACCCAATTCACCCAACTCACAAGTTGTTTCTATGTATTTTTCTTTGTTCCAACTTCTTTGAGTTTCCAGTTTTCTTTTTAGACTCACTACTCCCTTCCACAATTCATTTTTATTCACCTAGCCATTTCTTTTGATATCAGCCTTATACTCTCAAGATGATTTTGGCCATGGAGCTTATCAAAGAACGGTTAGTTTATGCAATAGGCTCAAAGTGGCGGGCTAGGGACAAGTGTTTCATAAAAAAAATCAAGCTGGCTCAATACAACAAAGATGGCCTTACAATCCTTTCCTAAGGCTTACGAGACCTAGCCTGTTATTTAGCAGCAACATTGTGGTTCCACTTTTTATTCCAGCATTCGACCAATTAGGATGAGAATTTATGAGTAGTTGTGTTGATATCCCTCCAATGAAAGAATTTGGCTCTAGGCTCACTGAGGGTTAGTCTCCACAATTGATTTTCATGTTTCCCAAAATGGTTCTTTTTCTTAGCTTTTAGAGTTCCACACATGCAAGACAGATATTCGGTGCAAAGTGTTGAGCATTAGCAACATGAGTAACCTAAAGCAGAAATAATTTGCAGACTTCTTTCAAGTATCACTAACATGCCCAACAAGAATTTAAAGAAACCATGACTTATTATGCAGAAAGCTCAGACAGATGGATGCATGTTTTTTTTTTTTTTTTTAGCCGACCTATCCCCCAAGATACGCATATCTACACCCCCCAACTTAAATCAGACAATGCCCTCATTGGCACATTAAAACATGAAGCAGCAAAGTAAAGAAGGGAGGATACAGTGTTACCTGATGGGAGAAATACCGCAGGACAGAAATGGGAGGAGTATAAACCCCGTTCACAATGAAAGATGAAGTACCTGCAGGTTAGTCGGAAACAACAAAAGAAAACACAAAACAAAGAAAGAAAAAGAGAAAACAAAAAAACAAAAAGAGAGTCACAGGTCATCGTCGTCATCCTGTGGAGCCCGAGCCCCGGGGTATGGTGGGTAAAAAGGTGGTTGATAGGGGGGCAAGGGTGGTTGGTTCAGAATGGTACGCAAATACGTATGCGTATCATAGGTGCTCTTTTCGAACCGCTCCCGAAAACTGTCAAGGGATGCTTGTTGGTAATTCTGACGTTGTATAATTTCATGATACTCAGCATACGTCAGATTCCAGGGTCCACGGGGCGGTACAGGGAAGGAGGAAGAGCCTGGGCCTTGGGGTGCAGATTCATAGACGGGAGGTGGGGCATACACGGGTGGAGTATCGTGAGGATGTGTGTCATAGCCTCCAGCCTCCTCTTCTTCTCGGTCATCGCCTGCCGGGCCCATGGGTGCAGGGGGGATGGCCCAACGGGCTCGCTGGGCCCGGCAAGAGTTGACGCTTTTGCGCCAATCTTGTATTGTCAAGTGGCGCACCGAATCATCCCGTGGTTCCTCGGGAGAAATTTCAAAAGGAAGCTCGCCCGTAACAAGGGAGCCAGGGTCAGTGAGAATATAAGTGATAAGGTGCGCTAATGGCAATTTGGCTCTAGAGGAGCCAGAATCAGCAAATCGCTTCATCTCATCGAGAAGAAGTCCAAGGAAGTCAACAGGCTCACCAATAAATATGGCATATAAAGTGCGGAGAACGTCCAGGCGACGCTCATCCTTGTGGCCTGTTTGTACAAAATTGCGGGTCAGGACGGAATCTACAAACCAAAGACCCGGGGGTAGCTCGACACGCCGCACAAAAATGTTGCCCCCGGAGGAGCGAGCGCATAGAGCTGCAGCGATGTCGGCTAGAGGAAAGTTAGCAACCCTAGGGGTGAATACAGGATTAGTGCGATGAGTAGCCATGTTCAGTATACGGGCCAAGGAGTGTCGTGAAATCTCAAAGGTATGACCCGAGACTTCAGTAAAAAGGGAGTCAAAATTGTCACAGCGAGTGATATTTTGCCAGAAAAGCCGGACAAGACGCGGGTAAATGGGCCGGAAGGGCCCATATAGAAATTGAGCATGGCGTCGGTTAATCTCCTCAATGCCCCAATGGGCATCCTCATCGGCGGCCAGAAAGTCATTCACCGGGAAAATTGTGGGAATGTGGTAGGCCCGGTTAGCCCATTCGGGTTGAAGAAGTCCCGCATTCGGGGCTTCTTCCTCCTCAACCCTTGGTTGGCGGTTGCGGCGTGAGGAAGGGTTGGTACCTGCCCTAGTGGATTGTGACCTAGTGAGCCGGGAGGGTCCCGGCTCGTTAGTAGTTTCGTCACGGTCTGAAGTGTTAGCACGCCGTGATCCGGAACCACCGGTGAGGCGACGAAGTTGACGCAACATGACTTAACAAAGCACGCAAAACAAATGAAAACAACGGAAAAAGAAAACAAGAAACTACCGGAAAATGTCGCCGGAGCTCCGGTGAGGTCGCCGGAAACTTGTCGCCGGAAAATGAACGGGAACCGTGGAAACGTAGCTTGTTCACCGGGGATTCCAAATATGGTATTAGAAAATGCGGGAGATCGCTCGTTTGGCGAAGATCTGAGTTGGAAGCCGAAGTGAACTCGCCGGATTTTAAGGATTGAGAGAACTCCGTCCGGACGCCGCTGATTCTTGCTTGTACGGGAACCGGACGCGAAGTATGGATGAGGGATGGAAGTGGTAGGGAAGTGAGAGGGGTTAAAGACTGGTTTTTTTGGGTGAGGAAGACGAAGTAGAGAGAGAGAGAGGTCTGGAAATGGCAGAAAAACCGCTGGGCGCGGTTTAAATAGGCACAGTGGCGTCCGGACGGGAGTCACGGCCGTCCGGACGGATGGCTGGGGAAAAATTTCCAGACTTGAGAAAAATGGCGTCCGGACGGGAGTCACGGCCGTCCGGACGGATGGTCCAGAAAAAGAGAAGTCCAGAGAGTTGGTCAAAATTGCGTCCGGACGGGAGTTACGGCCGTCCGGACGGGTGGCTGCAAAAAATTTCCAGAGTTGGTTGGAATTGCGTCCGGACGGATGATCGGTCGTCTGGACGGAAAGCCTAGGTTTCCTTCAATTTTGACTCGACATTTCGGGTACGAGTATTAGCCTACGACATTTTACGGAGTTCCAGAACAAGGGCAAATAAAACGCAAAACGAAAGAAAGATTGGGTTGCCTCCCAATTAGCGCTAAGTTTAATGTCTTCAGCCAGACACACTCATGAGATCTTTTTAAGCATAGATAGGGTCCACCAAGTTGAGTGATTTAATGGTGGCACCGTCATGGATTATTTCACCAATACCCTCCACGCATGGTTTTAAGCGTTGACCGTTGATTGTGAAAGTATTGCCAATGCGTGGATCACGAATCTGGACTGCTCCATGGGGGAAGACTTGGGTGACCTCGTAGGGTCCTTCCCATCTAGAACGCAGTTTCCCAAGGAATAATTTAAGTCGGGCATTAAAAAGCCACACTTTAGAGCCAGGGTGGAAAGTCTTACGTAGGATGTGTTTATCATGAAAGGATTTAGTCCTTTCCTTATAAAGGCGTGCACTATCGTAAGATTCATTGCGCATTTCTTCCAGCTCGTTGAGTTGGAGACGTCGGTGTGAGCCGGCGGCTTCCATGTCAAAGTTGAATTGTTTAATTGCCCATAGAGCTCTGTGTTCTAATTCAACAGGGAGGTGACATGGTTTACCGAACACCAATCGATAAGGAGACATACCGATTGGTGTTTTGTATGCTGTGCGGTAGGCCCATAAAGCTTCATTAAGTCTTAATGACCAATCTTTTCGATCGGGCCGTACCGTTTTTTCCAAAATGTGCTTGATTTCTCTATTCGAGACTTCAACTTGTCCACTTGTTTGGGGATGATAAGGTGTAGAAAACTTATGTGTAATAGAATACTTGCGCACGAGGGAAGCGAAATGTTTATTCAAGAAATGGGTGCCGTTATCGCTTATAATGGCCCGTGGATAACCAAACCTTGGAAAAATATGATCTTGGAGAAATTTGACCACAACTTTGTGGTCATTGGTTCGGGTGGCAACTGCTTCTACCCATTTCGTTACATAGTCAACAACGACTAAGATATACTCATGCCCTTGTGAAGATGGAAAAGGTCCCATAAAGTCGATACCCCACACATCAAACATTTCTACTATCAAGATAGGTGCTAGGGGCATCATATTTCGTCTAGATATAGTGCCAGTTTTCTGACATTTTGGACAAGTTTGACAGAAAGCATGAGCATCTTTAAAGAGGGAAGGCCAGTAGAATCCACATTGAAGCACCTTGGCAGCTGTTCTTTTGCCACCAAAGTGGCCACCACATTCAAGGGTATGGCAAAAAGTGAGAATACTATGGTGCTCATTGGCTGCAACACATCTTCTAATTACTTGGTCAGAACATAGCTTGAATAGCTCTGGATCTTCCCAAAAGTACTTATTGATTTCAGAGAAGAATCAGTCCTTATCAGTCCTTGACCAATGAGTAGGTATTTCACCCGTGGCAAGATAGTTAACAATATGTGCGTACCACGGTTGAGGGACATGTGAAACTTGAAATAGTTGTTCATCGGGAAATGTAGTCGGGAATTGAGTAGTATGACAACTAGAGTCGACAAGTAGCCGAGAAAGGTGATCTGCGACTGAATTTTCGGAACCTTTCTTGTCTCGAATCTCAAGGTCGAATTCCTGGAGGAGTAAGATCCACCGGATTAGTCGTGGTTTGGTGTCTTTTTTAGCAAGCAAGTGTTTTAGGGCAGCATGATCAGTATATATGATGACTTTGGAGCCCAATAAGTAAGACCGAAACTTATCCAAAGAGAATACTACCGCAAGCAATTCTTTTTCAGTAGTAGTGTAATTCAACTGTGCATCTGAAAGAGTTTTACTTGCATAGTGGATAGCATGTGGGATACGACCAACCTGTTGTCCTAAGACAGCACCAACAGCATAATTTGATGCATCACACATTATTTCAAACGGGATGGTCCAATTGGGTGGTTGGATAATCGGGGCAGTGGAAGGAGAATCTCGAAGAATCTCGAATGATCTCATACATGTTTCATCAAAGACAAAAGGAATATCCTTGGCGAGCAAATCGCACAATGGCTTGGAAATTTTAGAGAAGTCTTTGATGAATCGCCGATAAAAACCAGCGTGCCCAAGGAAGGACCGGATTTGTTTCACGGTCATTGGGAGAGAAAGTCTCGAAATTAAGTTGACTTTAGCCTGATCGACTTCAATTCCTCTTTTGGACACCACGTGTCCTAAAACAATTCCTTCTTGAACCATAAAGTGGCTTTTCTCCCAACTTAGCACAAGGTGAGACTCAATACAACGTTGTAAGACTAGGGAGAGATTGTGAAGGCATGATTCAAAGGATGGGCCAAAAACAGAGAAATCATCCATGAAAATTTCTAGAAATTTCTCTACCATGTCGGAGAAGATCGCCATCATGCAACGTTGAAACGTTGCTGGTGCATTGCACAAGCCAAAGGGCATGCGACGATAGGCATAAGTTCCGAATGGGCAGGTAAAGGTAGTCTTCTCTTGATCATTAGGATCAACAGGAACTTGGTTATATCCGGAATATCCATCCAGAAAAAAATAATATTCTTGTCCTGCTAATCTCTCAAGGATTTGGTCAATGAATGGTAGAGGAAAATGATCTTTTCTAGTAATAGAGTTTAACTTACGATAGTCAATACACACACGCCAACCAGATGTTGTGCGGGTGGTGACCAATTCCCCTTCCTCTGTTTCTACCACAGTGATGCCAGTCTTTTTACCCACCACCTGGGTAGGGCTTACCCATTTGCTATCAGAAATTGGGTAGATGATTCCGGCATCCAGTAATTTGATTACTTCTTTCATGACCACCTCTTTCATATTAGGATTTAATTTCCTCTGTGATTCTCAAGTGGGTTTGGCATCATCCTCACAATGGATGCGGTGCATACACACAGAAGGGTCAATTCCTTTTAAGTCAGCTACTGACCATCCAATTGCAGTTTTATGTGTTTGGAGAACATCAAGAAGTTGATTTTCTTGTGCAATTGATAGGTGTGCCGAGATGATGACAGGTAGGGTATCATGTGGTCCTAGGAAGGCATATTTGAGTGAGGTCGGAAGTGGTTTAAGTTCAAGTATAGGTGGGACATGAATTGAGAGAGGTGCTGGCACACTTGACAGGGGAGGTAAAGACTCAAATCTGGCTCGCCATATCAGAGGTGATTTTTCAAGTAGGCAACTAACTTCATCGACTGCTCTGTCAATGTTGTAGTCATCATACCCAAAATGAGCTAGGCATGAAGCCAAAGGGTCGGGAGTAAGAATATAGGGGCCAGCCTCATCGACGAGGTCTTCAACAAGGTCGATTGCGAAACAGTCCTCACTGGGTAAGGTAGGGCATTGAGATGCACTGAAGACATTTAGCTTGACATTCATGTTACCAAAGGATAGTTCCATCACCCCAGTCCGACAATTAATACAAGCCGTGGCGGTAGCCAAGAATGGCCGGCCTAGGATGATTGGAGTTTGTCGCTTGTGGTTGTGTACAGGCTCGGTATCAAGAATGATAAAGTCAACTGGGTAAATAAATTTATCTACCTTGACCAGTATATCTTTGATTTCACCACGGGGCACTCGGATAGATCGGTCTGCCAATTGAAGGGTCACTGGCGTAGGTTGCAAGTCACCCAACCCAAATTGTTCATAAATTGAGTAGGGCATTAAGTTGACGCTTGCGCCAAGATCTAACAATGCCCGGTCAATATGATGTTGTCCAATGACACAGGAAATGGTGGGTTGGCCAGGATCTTGTACTTTTTGCGGAGTGGCCATTTGTAAAACAGAACTCACCTGTTCGGTGAGCAAAATCTTTTTTGAGACATGGGTCTGGCGCTTCCGTTTTTGGGTACAAAGATCCTTAAGAAATTTGGCATATGACGGAACTTGTTTGATTGCATCTAAGAGTGGGAGGTTGATTTTAACTTGTTTAAATACCTCCATCATCTCTTCCATGGAGGCCCCTTTTTTTGAAAATGGTAGTGGAGAACGTAGGGCACTAGGGAATGGTACGGGTCTTGGTAGAGATTGCTCTGGTGGTGTAGATGACTGTGGAGGATTATCTGCCAGTTCTGGTTGAGGTGCAGAAGCCACATGTGCTTTGGGTTTAGCACTTTTTGGGAGAGGTTGAGAATCAATCTCTCGCCCGCTGCGTAAGGTTATGACAGCCTTTGCTTGCTCATGGTGTGGATCTAAACTAGCCGATTGGTCTACCACATATTGTCCCTTGGGATTGTTGATTACTTGACTAGGTAGTCTACCCTCCTCTCTTCGATTAAGTGTGTTAGCCAATTGACCCATTTCAGTTTCTAGTCGTGATATCGATTGAGAATGAGAATGGACTAGTTGGGTGGTGGCTTCAATGGAAGAAGTCTTGGTATGTAATTCTTGGAGGGCTTTTAAGACTTCTTCCTCAAAATTACGATTTCTTGGAGGTGGGGCAGTGTTCTGATTTTGGTAATTTTGATAGGGACGATAGGCTGGTGGATTGAAAGTATTAGGGTAACTAGGCCTAGATGGTCCAGGTAGAGAATTGCCTTGGGGCTGGGGTTTCCATGAGAAGTTTGGGTGATTACGCCATCCCGGGTTATAAGTATTAGAGTATGGGTTATTGCCGGTTTTGGTGTATTCTTGGGCAGCATTTACTTGTTCTTGCACAAAATCAGGGTAATGGGGTGCAAGATGACAGTCGCCTATAAAGTGAGTCGTACTAGAGCATAAGGCACATGTGTCAACAGAATTTATCGGTTGCTGAGGCTGTAGTCCACTAGAAAGTAGTTGGTCAAGTTTTTGAGTGAGAGTGGCTACTTGGGAAGTGAGGTGGTGAGTGTTATCTGACGGTTGAATTTCATACACCCCTCGTTTGCTGGTAGAGGTGGTGCTTCCCTTACTATTACGAAGACCTGAGGCATGATGCTGAGAGGTTTCAGCCATATTCTCAAAAAGTTGCCATGCCTCATCAGCACCTTTTAACATGAATGCACTCCACTTGAGGCGTCTACCATTTGTCTGTTAGGAATTGACAGTCCATCATAGAAAGTATGGACTAGTTGCCATTTAGGGATTTGATGGTGGGGACATCTTCTAAGCAAGTCTTTAAGTCTTTCCCAAGTTTCATGGAATTGTTCACCCTCAAATTGAGTAAATTGATTAATCGCTCGCCTATACTGTTGAGTTTTACCCATGGAAAAATATTTCTTGAGGAATTCTCCTCTCAATTGTTCCCAGGTAAAGATAGTACGGGGAGGTTGCGTGGTGAGCCAATGGGATGCCTTATCCTTAAAAGAGAATGGAAATAAAATGAGTTTAAGGGCATCACTACTGAAATCATTAATCCGTACCGTAGAACAGATTTTGAGAAATTCATCTATATGCTTAAAAGGATCTTCATCATCTAATCCATAATATGAAGGTAACATGCCAATTGTACTTGGTTTGATTTCATAATTCCGGGCTGTGACATTTGGCAGAACAATACAAGAAGGGGATTCATAATCAGCAGGAGCAAAGTATTGTTGCAATGGGGGTGCTGGTGGCTGTGGTACCTGATGAGCTAAGACAGCTTCAGGGAATAGATTCTCGGGTAACGCCTGGTCGGCAGCCATGTTAGCCATGGGTATGTCAGACACACGAGTGGGGTCTGTTCTAATTGAAGCCCGAATGGCTCCGAGTGTGCGTTCTATTTCGGGATCAGCCGGTTGAATATTAGGAGTCAATGACCGGCGTCCACGCATGCAAAGTAATGATTATTATAACTAAGAAAAAGCCTATAAATGATTTGCCGAAATAACACAACTTACAGTGATGTAATGATATCGCTTTAATTCTTCAACACTGACTTGCACCTGGTTGTGTTCTGAATTGAGTACTTCGTTTGGGCAAAGACACTTATAGAGCTTTAAGAGACAAGAAGAGGTTAAACTAAGAACAAAAATCAATTAAAAGAGTAACAACTAATTTAACCGTGTCCCCGGCAACGGCGCCAAAAATTTCACTCCGTGATCGGTCTCGAAATATGTCGTTGTTTAGACCGTATCAGAGTAATTTAAACGACTTGTGCTATAAGTTGATTGAGTAAAAAGTGTATAGCAGCAAGTTGAGTATCGATCCACAGAGACAGGGTGAATTGGTTATTTTTTTTAATTGAATCCCACTCTTAAATTGAGAAGAATCGTAGATTGTTTTGTTGTGTGATTTTGAAACTAGAATTGAAAACACGAGTAATAAATTGATTTAAAAAGTTCGGGAAGAAATATCTAAGGCTTGAATCCACCCTAATCTTTTTGTAATGACATGAATGTTCCATTTTATGAATGTTCATTATTCGAATCCGTTGAGCACTCTGTAAATAGTTAATCTGCACTAAACTTGTTAGGATATTCATGTATACCAACTAGCATAGATTATCTTTGCTTAGCACGAATTGTCTTATCAGTATAACCCATCTCTAAGGCACGGATTATCTGATAGCACAACGCGTCTTACAAGGCATAATCTATCTTAGTTGAGTTGCACGAATCAACGAGCCCTTGGTTGTATGTCGTAAAAATACGCTAACATATAATGAAAGAGGAAGATCTTTTAGTTCTATATCATACAACATGGATTCGAATAATGAAAGCAGGAAGCTCTAATGAAACATATTCATTGCAATAGGTTAGAGTTTCATCATCACCTTAGACAGAAGATTAGCCGGCCATAGAAGTAGATTTCATTGATTCAAAAGCGTAAACCGTCATTACAACAACTTGAATATAGCGCTCACCTTCTGTCCTTCCCTTTCTCTCTCCTATCTATCCCTGAATTCCTTCCCCAGGCGAAGGATATTCTATTACAAGTGGTCTCCAGAGAGAAAATCTGAAATAAAATCTGAGATGCCTTCTAAAAAATCGGACTAGACTATTTATAGACGTTTTCACCGCCCTAAGCCGTCCGGACGCTGAAGCGGTCCGTCCGGACGCCTGCGTGACAGCTGTGTGACAGTTGGGTGACAGCTGGGTCCAGAGGTGCAAAACTTGGTCCGTCCGGACGCCGGTGTGGTCCCGTCCGGACGCCGCGCCGCCTGAAGTTTTAGGGCTGACGTCACCGTAGCGATGTTGGGGCGGTGGTTCCGTCCGGACGCCTGACGGTCCCGTCCGGACGCAGGTTAGGGCGGTTGAAGGATTGGTGAGGTGGCGTCCGGTGATTGGAGGTGGGTCCGTCCGGACGCCGGTGGGGCCCGTCCGGACGCCTGTGTGAGGATTTCTGGCAGAGGGCATGTGTGCGCCATGTCCGGACGGGGATCAGTGCCGTCCGGACGCCTATCCTTATTTTTGCCACTTTTCTCCTTATTTTGTGGATATCAGCCCGGACTCCTGAAATCATGGAAAATAAACCAAATTAGTAATAACAAGGCTCGTAAGACGATAACAAAGGTACATTGGGCGATGGTAATAGTACATAATTATGTACTTATCAGGCTCGTGCAACATTTAACAGGTGTCTGTTTTTGCGTTCAGCAACACCATTTTGTTGTGGTGTGTCGACACAACTGGTTTGGTGAAGGATCCCTTTGAGTTCGTAAAAAGAGACAAGTTTGAACTCGGGACCATTATCACTTCGAATCACCTTAACTGTTGTGTTGAATTGATTCTCAACCATGTGTATAAATTGAACAAGGAGAGCTTGTGTGTCAGATTTGTGTTTCATCAAGTAAACCCAGGTGCACCGTGTGTAATCATCTACAATGGTGAGGAAATATTTTGCACCTGAGAGGGAAGGAACTTGATAACCACCCCAAATATCAATATGTATTAATTCAAAACATGAACGAGTAGATATAGAACTCAAGGGAAAAGACAATCTGGTTTGTTTAGCCAATGGGCAAATTAAACATTGATTGGAATCACACGATTTATTGTGCACAAATGAAAGTAACGAGGACACTTTAGATGATGGGTGCCCAAGGCGTTGGTGCCAAAAAGGAGAGCTCATGGTGGATATGGTGTTGCAGGATCCCTTCCTTGGTAGTTCGAGATTGTAGAGTCCCTCTCATTCAATTCCCGTCCCAATCATCTTCCCCGAACGTAGGTCCTGTATGACACAAAATTGTTTGAGAAAAATGGTGATGTAGAGGGAATCATAGGCTAATTTGCTAATAGATATCAAATTTAGCCTAAACAAGGGAACACATAAAACATTGTCAAGGATAAGGTTGGGAAAGAACACCACTTGGCCGACATGGGTTACGGTAGCAAGGGAACCATTTGGTAATTCAACACTATGATTTTCAACACGTTTTGAGAACGTGAGAAACTCAGGACTGCATACGATGTGGTCTGTGGAACCATTGTCCAAAATCCAAATGGTTTTCTTTCCATTACGCATGAAGGAAAATGCTTTACCTGAAAGTTCTTCATGATTGGAAGAATTACCCACTTGATTAGCGAAAGCGAAAGAGGATTTGCTCTTGTTCAAAAGCTGAAGAATCTGCTTGCAGTCCTCCGGAAAAAGGGAAAGTTGGGCATTGTGTCCTTCTTGTCACGACCCGTGACCTGGTTGCCCTTGGAAGGCCGACTTTGGTCAGTTTCAGCCGCTGCTTTTCGTTTGCGGCAGAAATCGAAAATGTGTCCCTTCCAACCACAAAATGTACATTTGAGATGAGCACGACAATTCTTGGTGCTATGATTGGTCTTGTTGCATTTGGAGCATCGCTGGCCACCATCTTCTGTCTCAGGTTCTCGACCCACACCTTTCACTGAAAACACGGCAACATCAGGTTGCATGGTGCTGCTTTTTCTGTTTGACACCTCAACTTGTTTCTCATGGCGAAGAACAAGCGCATAAGCTTTGTTAACAGTTGGCAATGGATCCAGCAAGAGGGTGTTGCTACGAACCGTAGCATATGAGTCACTTAAACCCATGAGGAACTTCATTGTTTTCTGAGTCTCCACATATGATGTTACTTCATTCCTTGCTTCGCAATGGCACGTCGGGATTGAACATAGGGCATCACGTTCATCCCAAAGGCTTTTGAGTTTGGTGAAATAAGAACTCACCGTCATGTTGGTTTGCACGCAATTGTGAATTTCGTTTTCTATGTGAAACAGTTGAACGATATTCACATGAGAAAACCTTTCTTGCAGGTCAAGCCACATCTGCCGCGCGTCCTTGCAGTGTATGACACTTCCTGAGATGTCTTTTGACATGGAACCAAGCAGCCATGTTTTCACCAGATTATTACATCGGTTCCATTGCTGTAATTCTTCAACCTGCGCATCAGTTGGCTTTGTGATTGTTCCATCGACCAGCCCTAACTTGTTTTTGACCATTAAGGCCATGGTCATGGATTGCACCCATGTGCCATAGTTGTCTTCCACGAGTGGCTACGGCACAAGGATGGCGCCAGGCTGATCCGAGTGGTGAAGAAAAAGTGGATGGTTAGGGTTTTCCCACTTCTGATGTAAAGTCATGCCTGAAGAGGTTGACTTGTCTGGTTTGTCACCCATGGCTATGGTTGCTAGGGTTTAGATTTCTGTCGTGGTTTGCCCAGATCGATTGCTCTGATACCATATAGAAACGTGATATAGCAGGATGCTTTTCACATATATTCATCGAATGCTAGGGTTACAAAATATATATAGGAAACAGATACATTCCTGATCCTAATCTAATGCCTACAATCAAGGAATGATCCTAATCTAATGCCTACAATCAAGGAAACCAAACTATAATAGGAAGCAAATAACTAATTACAGATTTACAATATTTACTATAATTAATCTTAGATATCTTCCCAGACCCCTTTGAAATCCTCATCTTCCAGGGAGAGCTCCTTCAAGAATTCAAAACCCACAATCTCATGGGCCAAAGTCACCAACAACTTGGCACGACGACTCAACGCGTCAGCCACACGATTTGACACCCCAGACTTATGCCGAATGGAAAAAGGAAATTTCTGAATAAAGTTAGACCATCTCACATGCATACTGTCCAACTTCCTTTGACTGTTAATGAACTTCAATGCTTGATGGTCAGTGTATAGCACAAACTCTCTCTGAATTAGATAGTGCTCCCAATGCTTGAGAGCACGAACCACGGCATAAAACTCTTGGTCATAAGTGCTCCATTTTTTTCTTGCTTCACTTAGCTTCTCGCTGAAAAAGGCCACTGGACGCTTTTCTTGGGACAGAACAGCTCCAATACCAACCCCACTGGCATCACATTCAACTTCAAAAACCTTCTCAAAGCTTGGCAAGGCTAAGACCGGCGCGGTACACAGCTTCTCTTTAAGTAAGGTGAAACTGTTGTTTGCCTCTTCTCCCCACAAGAACTTTCCCTTCTTTAGACACTCCGTGATTGGTGCAGCAATGGTACTGAAATTTCGAATGAATCACCTATAGAAGGTGGCCAATCCATGGAAACTTCGCACCTCAGTAACTGTTTTGGGAATTGGCCAATCACGAATGGCGCGAACCTTTTCTTCATCCACATGAATACCTTCCGCACTCACTACAAAGCCCAAGAACAATAAGCTGCTTGTCAAGAAACTGCACTTCTTGAGTTGAATGTATAACTTATTTTCTTGTAGCACCATCAGCACTTGGCGCACATGCCCCACATGCTCATCTTCAGATTTGCTGTAGATAAGTATGTCGTCGAAATAAACGACGACAAACTTCCCCGTGAAAGGTCTCAACACCTAGTTCATCACCCTCATGAATGTACTTGGAGCATTAGAAAGGCCGAATGGCATAACCATCCATTCATAGAGGCCATCCTTGGTTTTGAAAGCAGTTTTCCATTCATCACCAGGCCGGATACGAATCTGATGGTACCCACTTCACAGATCAATCTTTGAGAACCACTTGGACCCGTCCAGCATGTCTAGCATATCATCCAGCCTAGGTATTGGAAACCTATACCGGACGGTGATCTTGTTGATGGCACGACTGTCCACACACATACGCCAACTCCCATCTTTTTTTGGCGTCAACAAGGCTGGAACCCCACAAGGACTCAAACTCTCCCGTATATGACCCTTCTGCAGCAACTCCTCTACTTTTTCTCGCAAAATCTCGTTCTCTTTTGGACTCATTCGATAGTGTGGCAAGTTGGGCAGACTTGCCCCAGGCACCAAGTCAATCTGATGTTGAATGTCCCTCATTGGAGGAAGCTCATTAGGCATGTCATCTGTAACCAGCTCTTCAAATTCCTCCAACAAAGGCTGTATCTTTTTAGGCACAGCAACTACAGCCGTACTCTTGTCCTCGACTACCAACGCTTTCACCACCATGGCATAAATCTGTTCAAACTCCTTAAAATCTGTCACAAAATCAGCTTCTGAACTAGCAACCGTTAGAAACGATGGCTGCTCTACTTTAGGTTTGACAAGCACCTTTTGATTGGAAGGAACCATAACAACCTTATGGGCCTCCCAATTGAAAGAATAGGTGTTGTCACGACCCCTGTATACCACATCAACATCAAACTGCCATGGCCTACCTAACAACACATGACTAGCATCCATCTCGATAACATCACAAGCAACTTCAGCCTTGTAAAATTTTCCAATGGAAAGGGGAATTTTACAGACTTCAGTTACCTTTACTGTTGTGCCCTTCTTGATCCACCCAATGCTGTATGGTGAGGGATGGGGTTCTGTCGGCAACTTGAGATGGTCCACCAGCCTTCTTGCCACAAAGTTCTCGCAACTGCCACTGTCCACAATCAGATCACACACCTTTTGGTTGATTGAACAGCTTGACCGAAAGATGTTGTGACGCTGATTGTTATCTTCTGATTTTGGCGCAAACAACACCCTTTGTAGCACGCAGTTTACTCGCTCCCCATCTTCCTCTGCATAGTCAACTTCGTACTCCTCATTCCATTTGCCCAGTGCTCCATCAGCGTCCTCATCTCCTTCCTCTGCCAAAGCCAACTTCCGATCTGGACAAACATTAGAACGGTGACCAGATTGTAGTTGGGAGACGCCCAGCTAATCATGTGGATAGTGAAGAAGAATCAGAACCAGAAGTAGAAGAACCACCACAAAATCCTCGACAAGAGCGACCACAACAATTGTTTGATGAATATCGTGTGAAGGTGGATCTTCCCACATTCAGCGGTAACCTAGAAATTGAGGAGTTTTTGGACTGGCTATCGGAGGTTGAACGATTCCTTGATATGATGGGAATTCCAGACACAAAGAGGGTAAAGGTGGTCGCTTACAAACTGAAAAGTGGCGCTGCAGTTTGGTGGGACCAATTGCAGGTGAAGAGACGAAGGCAAGGAAAGGATCCTGTGCGAACATGGCGCAGGATGAAACAACTCATGATGGACAGGTTCTTACCCCCTGATTATGAACAACACCTATTTCATGCCTATCAAAACTGCAAGCAAGGAAACAAGTCCGTGTTTCAATACACGGCTGAATTTAATCGACTCGCAGATCGCAATAATCTGTACGAGTCGAATGGACAGAAAGTAGCAAGGTATCTAAATGGGTTGAAGCAGTCAATACGGGAACAGATTGGGTTGCAGACAGTCTGGGATGTGGATGAAGCCCATAACCTAGCATTGAAGGCCGAGCGGTTGGAGCGTGACCGCAAACCAACATATTCAAGATACCACTGTAACATGACAGAATCGTCCATTCCTCCTGATTCTAGGGGGAAGTCGACGTTTCAACCAAAGGCTGCAGAAGGTGGTGGAGCAAAATATAGGGATACAAATCAGGCAGGCAGTTCCAACAGAACCGCGGCCAGGGCGCCAAATCCTTATGCCAAGCCCATGATCGACAAGTGCTTCAGGTGTCAAAAGCCTGGTTACCGTTCTAATGTTTGTCCAGATCAGAAGTTGGCTTTGGCAGAGGAAGGAGATGAGGACGTTGATGGAGCACTGGGCGAATGGAATGAGGAGTACGAAGTTGACTATGCAGAGGAAGATGGGGAGCGAGTAAACTGCGTGGTACAAAGGGTGTTGTTTGCGCCAAAATCAGAAGATAACAATCAGCGTCACAACATCTTTCGGTCAAGCTGTTCAATCAACCAAAATGTGTGTGATCTGATTGTGGACAGTGGCAGTTGCGAGAACTTTGTGGCAAGAAGGCTGGTGGACCATCTGAAGTTGCCGACAGAACCCCATCCCTCACCATACAGCAACCATAGCCATGGGTGACAAACCAGACAAGTCAACCTCTTCAGGCATGACTTTACATCAGAAGTGGGAAAACCCTAACCATCCACTTTTTCTTCACCACTCGGATCAGCCTGGCGCCATCCTTGTGCCGCAGCCACTCGTGGAAGACAACTATGGCACATGGGTGCAATCCATGACCATGGCCTTAATGGTCAAAAACAAGTTAGGGCTGGTTGATGGAACAATCACAAAGCCAACTGATGCGCAGGTTGAAGAATTACAGCAATGGAACCGATGTAATAATCTGGTGAAAACATGGCTGCTCGGTTCCATGTCAAAAGACATCTCAGGAAGTGTCATACACTGCAAGGACGCGCGGCAGATGTGGCTTGACCTGCAAGAAAGGTTTTCTCATGTGAATATCGTTCAACTGTTTCACATAGAAAACGAAATTCACAATTGCGTGCAAACCAACATGACGGTGAGTTCTTATTTCACCAAACTCAAAAGCCTTTGGGATGAACGTGATGCCCTATGTTCAATCCCGACGTGCCATTGCGAAGCAAGGAATGAAGTAACATCATATGTGGAGACTCAGAAAACAATGAAGTTCCTCATGGGTTTAAGTGACTCATATGCTACGGTTCGTAGCAACACCCTCTTGCTGGATCCATTGCCAACTGTTAACAAAGCTTATGCGCTTGTTCTTCGCCATGAGAAACAAGTTGAGGTGTCAAACGGAAAAAGCAGCACCATGCAACCTGAGGCTGCCGTGTTTTCAGTGAAAGGTGTGGGTCGAGAACCTGAGACAGAAGATGGTGGCCAGCGATGCTCCAAATGCAACAAGACCAATCATAGCACCAAGAATTGTCGTGCTCATCTCAAATGTACATTTTGTGGTTGGAAGGGACACACTTTCGATTTCTGCCGCAAACGAAAGGCAGCGGATGAAACTGACCAAAGTCGGCCTTCCAAGGGCAACCAGGTCACGAGTCGTGACAAGAAGGACACAATGCCCAACTTTCCCTTTTATCCGGAGGACTGCAAGCAGATTCTTCAGCTTTTGAACAAGAGCAAATCCTCTTTCGCTAGTTCAGAAGCTGATTTTGTGTTCGGATATGATAATCATATGTATTGTGTGTTTTTTTGCACATTTTTTTTAATTATCCATTGCATGTTTGATAAATGGTCGAAATCAACGTCCGTTGATCTGCACAAAATGTGAGTTGTGCTAATGGTGAGGTGTTTCAAATTTTTTTTTTTTTTTCCTTTTTGAGATGCTCTTTCTAATTTGTATCTGTCTCAAACTTATTTTTCTTAAATGTGAGGCTATTATGAGTCTATCCTATTGTTATCATTGAATTATTAAATCATGTTGTGTGAAATAAAACTTAATCAAGTCAAGTCCGTTTGGTCTAAATTATTATTTTTGGTATGTTTTTACCGCATATGATGCAGAATTTTGTTTGACTTGAGATGTAATGACCGAAATGCCCTTTGAGGTAACCCTAACTCATCTGATACGCATTAAAATAGCGCCTCCCAAAAAACCCTAATATGATTTAGTCTTGCAGTACATATTGATGCAAAAAAGCCCAAATTCATTAAACTCAATTCGTATTCAAGGTTTTTATTATAGGGCCCAAAAAAAATGACAAAAAGGACCCCTAAATTCATCAAAGGCAGTTTATATTCAAAGTCCAAAACCTATTCAAGTGATATTCTCGAGTCATTAATTTTTAGACTTTATATTTTTATTTTATATAGTCATAAGTAATTTTTAAATCTTGCCTTTCAAATTATAATTTAAAAAAAAAAAAAACAGAAAGGGTCTCATTTTGAAAATTTAGTTAGGACCCTAAAAATTAATGGACCGGCCCTACATATAATGAGAAGTTGAGCCCTCTCCTAGTGACTAGAATCACTATGGACTTCAAGAGCTATTAGTTGGTTGGGGTTAGGAAAGTAGGCACTTGGATCGGTTGCCTCTCCACTGATTTTCACTTGTTTCATTCAATTCGTGAATTCTTTGATTGATTTTTCAGACTTGTTCCTGCCCACATAGCTCATCACTGCCCCACAAGAGAGAGTTCGTCTCTAGTGGTTGGAAAGCTCTCAATTACCTACGATAAGATGTCCTCTAAATGATTACTAGTTTTAAGAGAAACAGAGGAAGAACAGCAATTCCACTAAGTCTCCACAGTAAATAAGTTGGAAACTCACTGTTCTCCAGGGATGGAGCCAAGAAATTCACTACATGAGGGTGAATATGTATTTATTACTATTTTAATTTTTTTCAAAATATTTAGCAAGGGTGAGCCTATATACTTCATAGATTTTTTTTTTCTATATAATACTAGAGGTTTTTTTCCTTTCTTGCAGGGCGATCGCCCCTACTAGCCTCTCCCTGGCCCCATCCCTGCTGTCCTCTGTCTATTTTGTTTTTTTTTTTTTTTGTTGTGATGGATTTAATTACTCCCCTTTTCTCCCAATTCCTTCCAATTTTCAGCGAGTGTGTAAAGCACGTGACAATGTCTCTAAAGAGGACTGTTATTTAGTAATCCAATTTGGTTTTGTTTGCTATATATAGTAAGCATTTTTGGCTCTGTTTTTAGATTTTTCAAATACCCAACAAGTCACAATCTTTTCTTGACTAACATTTTTGGCTTTTGATTTATTGTTAGTATTATTGGTGTGCTCACGAACAATTTAACAGAGTTGGTCTCCTAAAATTTGAATGTTTAGGTTTATGAAGATTCTCTACCACGCGAGCTTTTAGTCCCAAATTACAGAGTTAGAATTTCATGTTCTTTCTCCTCAATATTTAAGGACACTAAAAGTTCATCAAAAGTATAGTTATTAGGCTTTTGTTTTAGCATCCTACCAAATTTAGATCACGAGAAGATAATTTTTTGATAAGTGATGTAACTAAAAAAGTATCAGTCAAATCCATCTATTTTCTTCTATGGTCATAAAGAATAGCTCAAAATCCATGGTATTGTTCCATTACTAACCTACCATCAACCATTTGGAATTATAAAATTTTTACTACAAAATACCGTTTAAGATTGGCATCTTCAGACCCATACTTAAATTCAAGTGCTTCCCACAACTCAATGGAGCACCACCGAAGCCAGAAATTTCAACATGCAATGGTGAATATGTATTCGAGGAAAAAAAATGCATATCAAAATATTTAGTAAGGGCGAGCCTATATACTTCGTAAGAAAATTTATTTTTTTCTTAATAGAGATTTTTTTTCTTGTAAGGACGACCACCCCTACTGGCCCTCCATCCCTACAATGGAGGTCTTACTGGTGCAAAAAATATTATAAATGCCAATGGATAATGCACTCAAGATTGAAGATTCTACTGTGATACAAATAATCTTTTTCATCAAGCTATCATCATCATTTTTTTTTTAATGAAGAAGACTTCTTGCCAAATTCAACAATTTCAATAGTCTTAGAAGTTCCAGTTTTTTTTAAAAAAAAAAGAAATTCTTGTCCTTTCAAAACTAAAGTTTTGGCTTACCCATAGTGGTAAGCCAAAGTTTCATTTGTTTTAGCCAACTTCGGCTGTTTGATTATTGCTAGAGCTCCTTTTGCTGTTGAATTGGGTTTTTTTTTTTCTCAGTAAAAGAAAATTTATTAATCTTTGGGTTTCCTATTCCTGGTTTGTATTGTGGTGGAGGCTGCTTTAGTTTGGTTTGCTGCAGTTTCTTGAAGCCTACATCAGTTCAAATGCAGCCTTGTCTGCTGTATTTTGAATGCTCTGTAGCCACATTTGCTTTGTACTCAAAGGTAGTATCAAGGAGAGTTTAGGCTTAGTTCCCTTTTTTTTTTTTAGCTTTTCTTTGGGTTGACATCTTGTCACCCGAGTTTTTTACTTCTTCTTGGATCACCTAGCGGCATGTGATTGTAGGTAGCTCGAGTGTCAATTTAGTTGGGATGCGAGTCATCCTTTTTGATGCCGTTTTCTTTCGTGACCTTTTAAATCTTTGTACTCTATCTTCAAACAAAAATAAATTTTACTCTATCTTCAAACAAAAATAAATTTTCTCTTTTGCCTAGTCTTCTTACTATGAGTATGATGCATTGCTACATATCTACAAACACAAAATCTCCAATACATTCAATAAAATAATTTCATTCAATGAGAAATTAAATTCTTCTGAAAAAACAATAGATATAACAAATGTTTTCTTCCGTTAGAGCATTAATTATGTGTTAAGTTCTTGAAGAGATACTAAAACTTATTTTGTAAATACTTATAATGACTAATCAAATATACCATGTTTTGTAAAGTCTCTGCGCTTTCATTTGATTGACAATGTCACGTTATGTTAAGGAGCAATCAAACTATGTGATTTGAAGGTTTTTTCTTATGTTTATGAGATATAGCATAAATAACCAAATAAAAGTCTTACCATTGCAGCTCACCTTTGAATACAGCTTGGTTAGACAACACATATTTTCTTCAAGGTCGTGTTCATCCAAAGGATGACACTTTCGGATCTTGCAGTTCAGGTTATAATAATTACATTTTATCCCCTCTAACTATGATCCTTTTTCATGGTACTCTCTTTATCTCTTTTTGGCTACAACTTACCCCCTTCAACTATAGAAAGATGACATAATATCCTATCGTTAGTCTTTTCGTCCAATATTTAACGGTAAAAGTCATATGTTATGCACATGTGCCCTTAAAAATACTTATTGTGACTGAAATACCCTATACACACAACAACATTATACATAATATATAATTTATGGATTAAGTTAGACAATATTAATTTTTACTTTATTTAATTTGCATTGTTTACTTTTAAATTCATGATATTTGAACATAAATTCATAGCATTAAATCAAACTTTGGTCTATTTATTCCTTGATATACCCATTTTAAGCTTCTTGATGTGTTTTATTTCTCGGTAAAAAAAATATCTTTGTATGTCATTATATCTTTTTCTTAATTTTCTAATTTTCTTCAAGTTTTATGAATTTCTAAACAAAATTTATACATCTTTCCACATTATTACCTATTTTCATCAAATTTTAGGAATTGTATATAAAATATTATGAATGCAAAGCAATTAAATTATATATGCTCTGTAGACACTCAATAAGAATGTTTATTGTAGCTTTTTCTAAAGATACATAATGAAGTGGACATATGGTGACGTGTCATTATTCCAGTCACAATAAGTATTTCTAAGGGCACATGTGCACGGCACATGACTTTTACCATTAAATATTGGACGAAAAAACTAACAGCGTGGTATTATATCATCTTTTTATAGTTAAACGGAGTAAGTTGTAGCCAAAAAAAATAAAATAAAGAAGTTAATGTGAAAAAGGGTCATAGCTGAAGGCGATAAACTGTAATTAACTCTTAACTTAATTCACTTTTAGATTTCAGATGCCGAACATTAATTTTTTGAGATTGTTACGATAAATACGATAAATAAGAAGAAATAATCGACAAGAAAACAAAAAACACGAAAATTTACATGGTTCCGAATAAGCAATAGTTTAAACGTATGTCCACAGGAGGAGAGGGATTACTTTCACTATGATCAAGAGAGATTACAAGGGCCGGCTATGTTCCAAAATCCTAATGTGAGGTGCCTAATCAATTAGATAACCCTTTTGAGTCAAGTATAACTTTTCAACTTTTCGATCCCTCCTGATTTCCATGCCTAAAATCTTCTTTATTGCACCTAGGTCTTTAATCTCAAACTCTCTAATAAGCTGTTTCTTCAACTTGTTGATTTTCGACATATACTTGGCGGCAATTAACATGTCATCAACATATAACAGCAAATAGATAAACGAACCGTCAGGAAGTCTTCGAAAATACACACAACTATCATATTCACTCTTAGAGTAATTTTGACCCATCACGAATGTATCAAACTGCTTGTATCACTGCATAGGTAATTGTTTAAGGCCATACAAAGATTTCTTTAATAAACAAACGAAATCTTTCTTACCAGAAATTACAAATCCCTCCAGTTGATGTATATAAATTTGCTCATCAAGCTCACTATGCAAGAATGCAGTTTTGACATCAAGCTGCTCCAGCTCTAAGTCGAAATGCGAAATAATGGCAAGCATAATACGAATAGAACTATGTTTAACAACTGGTGAGAATACCTCATTGAAGTCCACTCCCTCTTGCTGACTATAGCCTTTCACCACTAACCAAGCTTTAGACCTTGCATCTTCCACTCTTGGGATACCTGCTTTTCTTTTATATATCCACTTATAGCCAATAATTTTCTTCCCCTTAGGCGGTTTCACTAACTTCCAAGTTGATTCTTATGAAGAGACTCAATCTCCTCATTCATAGCAACAGTCCACTATGTAGCCTCCTTTCTCGTGACAGCCTCACAGTAAAAAGAAGGCTCCTCATATTCCACTGTTTATGTTATAGACAACGCATAACCAACCATATATGCATAAGCATATTTCTGAGGTGGGCGAATCTCCCTCCTTGGCCTATCTTTTGCAATACTGTATGGTTGTTGCTGCTCTGCACCATTCTCTGTGTCTGAATCATGAACATCTTCCTCAACTGTCTGAATCATGAACATCTTCCTCAATTGTCTGATCACTGTTCTTCTGCCCTTCGAAAGTTTCACATTCTAGCTCAACTTGCTTCAGAATTCTCTCACTAGTGTCTTGAACATCAGCACTTGTCACGCCCTCAATTTTAAGTATGATAAGTATTCACATTTAAATAAAACTACCAATTCTACAGAAGAAATACTTCCAAATCATCATTTTCCAAAAAGTATGAAGTTCATAACTTTCAAATATTACAACCCAAAAAGAGGCACCCCCGGCCCGATGATCAAAATAACATCTTAAAGTGTTACGAATGATTTGAGTATGAGTACATAATTTCCACAAAAGAGAAGTTAGTATACATCTTTCAAAAATAAGTCTAAAGATGATGTATAACTTCGTTCTTGACATTTCCTTCAAAACATGCATCGCTATGCATCCATGCAAGTCCAACTCATGTCTCGGAAGTACTACCTGAAAGAATGAAAGGGTGAGCTACAAAGCCCAGTAAAGACGTCTATACCAATATTATATGAATATGCAATGATTTGGCATGCTTCATGAACAACTCACAATAACACATACGACAAATAATTCGTAAGTCTCCAAAGTATGACTGCAACATTGTGAATATAAAACGGTACGTCAACATGACTAGTCAATCCATGGTTCTCATATCAATTTCATTGTCACATTCCAACTAGCACCTCACCCAATGGTGGCTAGACAATATCCAAAATATACTAGCACATCTCCCGTCGGAGGTTAGGTGTCATATAACTAGCACATCTCCCGTCGGATGCTAGACTTCATATAACTAGCACATCTCCCGTCGGAGGTTAGATATCACATAACCGGCACATCTCCCGTCGGAGGCCAGACATCATATAACTAGCACATCTCTCTTCGGAGGCTAGACAATGCATCATGTCAATGTGAGGCAATTAATGCAATACAAGAATTCCCAAGCCACATTCATTAAGCTAAAGAGGTAATATACATACACAACAATCAAATGGAAACCCGAAACCACGTATTCATCATCTACATATGACCGACGATAGGTGCAAACATTACCCTTAGAAGCCAATAATTCAATTATTTAATGAAAATTATCGATGATAACAAAGCACGAAATTACCGGTAATAGCACGCTATTACCGGTAATACTGACACTATTACCGGTAGTACTGAACACTGCCTAAAAATGAACACTGTATTACTGGTAATACAAACCCTATTACCGTTAGTAAACTGCACTGCCCAAAAACGCCCGAAAATGAAGAAACACTGTATTACCGGTAATACAGACCCTATTACCGGTAGTAAACTGCACTGTCCCAAAAAAAACGCGATTTTCTGCAGATTTTTCCAAACTTCAAAAATCAAATTCTAAACCAACACCCAACCTCATAGATCACCAAAAACAAGTCATACACACATAATAGAGGTAAGATATCCCTACCTTGAGTGTCGGATCGAAAGATTTGAGTTCCAAAAGCAAGCCCTAACCTCCAATGGTGGATGAACTTGAGATGAACTCTCTCCAAGCAAAATGAGCACGATCAACCACCAAATACTCACCAATAGCAAGGGGAATATGAAGGATCTTGAGAGATTTAGAGGTTCTAACAAGGTTTGAGAGATGGGGTTTGAAAGAGTTTACACCCCCACCTCCATGGAAGTACACGGGAAAAAGAGAGGGAAGAGGAGAGAGAAAAACCTTGACTTTTTTCCAAAAATATCTGATGTGGGGCTATTTAAAGGCCCAATTGCACTTTCACCCTTCAAGTATATTACATGCTACCTCTCAAACCCTCATTCAACATACACCACACATAAACCCCAACTCATTATATATGCAAAATTTTGATAAACCACCATTTAAACTAAATTCCAGAAAATCATTTATTTATTTATTTATTATATTTTTATTTATTTATTTTTTAAAATTTTCGGGTTCTCACAGCACTTGCCTTACTTTTGATCATAGAGTTTTCATCAAAGGTCACATCCCTTCTGAAAAGAAGTTTGGATAACTTTTCATCAGAAAGCCATAATCTGTACCATTTCACCCCAGATCCATACCCCAAGAAGACACACTTCTTGGCCCTAGGCTCAAGTGTACCCTCATTGACATGAGTATAAGCGGGACAACCAAACACCCTCAAATTTGAGTAGTCAGCCGAAAAACCAGACCATACCTCTATAGGAACCTTGCACTCAATGGCAGTTGATGGAGATTGATTCACCAAAGAACAAGCAATGGAAACTATTTCAGTCCAGAACTCTTTACCCAAACCTACATTGGATAACATACAACGAGCCCTCTCTAAAAGAGTTTTATTCATCCCTTCAGCCACACCATTCTGCTGAGGGGTTTTTCTCACCGTGTGGTGCCTCACGATACCCTCATCCTTACAGAATATTTCAAATTCTCCGGAATAAAATTCCAAACTATTATCAGTTCTCAATTTCTTAATCTTCTTACCTCTTTATTTTTCAATCATGACCTTAAACCGTTTGAATGTAACAAAAGTCTCGCTCTTATTTTTCAACAAATACATCCAAAATTTCCTAGAATATTATCGATCAAGCTCATAAAATATTGAGAGCCACCTTTAGATTTAACAACAAAAGGACCCCAAAGATCTGAATGAAAATAATCCATCGTACCTTTAGTCTGACGAATAACTGTGTTGAATTTCACCCTGCACTGCTTACCATACACGCAATGCTTACAGAAATCTAACTTCTTCATCTTCTGTCCACAAAGCAATCCCTGTTTGCTCAATTCTGTCATCCTCCTCTCACTCATATGTCCAAGGCGCATATGCCATAATTGAGTCAAATCTGAATCTGATACCTTTGATGATGAGACTGTTGCTACAGCACCTGAAACAGTACTGCCCTGTAGAACATAAAGGTTACCCACATTCTGACCTTTCATAAGAACCAGCGCAGTTTTTGAGACCTTCAGAACTCCACCTTCAACTGTATACCTACAGCCATTCGAATCAAGGGTACCCAAAGAGATAAGGTTCTTCTTCAAATTCGAAACATGCCGAACATTTGATAGTGTCCTCACAATACCATCATGCATCTTAATTCGAATAGTTTCAAACCCAACAGTTTTGTAGGCCATGTTATTGCCCATCAAAACTGAACCACCATGTATCGATTCATAGATGCTAAATCAATCTTTAATCGGACACATGTGATAGGAACAGTTAGAATCTAAAATCGACTTTGTATCTAAAAGAACATCATCAGGTGAAACTGATAAAACGTTTTTCAGCCAATCAGAATCCTTAGCAACACTAACAACTACCTTTTCCTCCTTGTTATCCCTTTTCAGTTTCATACATTCGCTCTTATAGTGGCCTTTCTTTTTACAGTTAAAACAACGAATTTTCTTTCTGTTTCGACTTCGATCTAGAAGTCTCTCTATTCTCATTCTTCTTCTTCATTGTTCTCCCTCGCACAAACAACCCCTCACTGGACTCCTCACTCTCACTAGACACCTTCTTCCTCAATTCTTTAGAATATAAACTAGATTTTACATCCTCCATTGAGATCGTATCCTTTCCATAGAGTAAAGTAGTAAGAAAATGCTCATAAGATGGGGGCAAAGAACACAGAATAATTAGCGTCTGATCTTTATCATCAATTTTAACATCAATATTTTTCATATTCATAATAATTCTATTCAACTCATTAAGATGATCTTTAACTGGCGTACCTTCCTTCATACGAAACATGTAAAGGCGTTGTTTCAGATGTAGCCTATTCGTCAGTGATTTAGTCATATAGATACTCTCGAACTTCAACCATAATCCTGTCGTTGTAGTCTCCTCCTCGACCTTGCAAAGCACATCATCTGCTAGACTCAACTAAATCGAACTGAGTGTCTTTTCATCAAGAACCTCTCAATCCTCTGTTGACAACGTTCCTGACTTCTTGGCAGTTCCAAGTAAAGCCTTCTGCAATCCTTGTTGAACCAGCAAAGCTTTCATCTTCACTCTCCATATACTGAAGCTGCTACTCTGCCCATCGAACTTCTGAACTTCGTATTTGGCCGCCATAACCGTAATCAATGGATCGATCACCAAAACTCTAATACCAATTTGTTACGACAAATACGATAAACAAGAAGAAATAATCAATAAGAAAACGAAAGACAAAGAGATTTTTGTCGTTCCAAATAAGCAATAGCTTAAACGTACGTCCACGGGAGGAGAGAAATTGCTTTCACTATGATCAAGAGAGATTACAAGGGCCGACTATATTCCGAAATCTTAATGTGATGTGCTCAATCAATTAGATCTCAACTTGCTTTCTAGGGTTCTCTTTTAGGGAACCATATCTATCATATAAGAAACCCCAAAGAATATGAAAGAATATCAATCCCTAAAGAATAGGAAAATAAATCTCCTAAAGAATACATAGGATATGCACCATCCAAAATAGATTAGGAAAATAAATCTCCTAAATCTTACCACAATGATTCTCGCCTATCCCCTTATTATTGGTAATGACAGTCATTACCGGTAGTTCCAGGCACTGCCTAAAAAACCAATCTGCACTTACTGCCAGTAGTAACAGTCACTACCAGTAGTTCCAGGCACTGCCCAAAAAACTTCAAATTCAAATTTAAGGCACTTTTCAATAGAGACCATCATACTTAGATCTCTCGGTGAAGGAGCTATTGTACATAAAACAGATGTAATTGTATCTCGGGCTGATTGTTTTCTTGTACAGACAGGGCTTCTTGATAGAAAGATAGGTGGAGCAAATCTGAGTCAAACTTTCTTTCCATTCTAGCAAGACTTGTGGGAGTGTCCTATAAATCCACGCCCCATAGTTTAATTATGGTTAATAAAACTCTGAACAAATGAAAGTGTACAGAGAAATCAACGCATAAGCCAAATACAAATTGGTGTTGCAGGACCACCTCCATATACGAATCTGAATCACGCATTAATTTTTTTTGTCTAATTTTCTCGGGACTAGTTTTTTGTTGGATTTCACTAGTGGTTACATGTGGACTTGTTGGCCTCATTTCACTTGAGTTGTGAGCAATACATTTCAAACTTCATGATTTCAAGAAAAACAAACACAAAATTTTATTCATTTTTGTTCGTGTAGGTCAATATAACAGCAACGTATGAGCTGGTATGTGTTTGAAGCAGCTGTAACATTTAGTGTATTTAAATTATTACTTTAAAAAGGCTATGTGGGACACAAAACATTTATTTAAACAGAACTCATATTTCTTTTTGAGGAGCTAATCAAGGTAGATGGCATAAGGGTCTTAATAACTTAAAACTTCTAAAACTGCACTGATCTAAGGTAATACATAAATATAAGGGTATATATAATATCAATATATGAAATAAATAATGGGAAAAACTTCGAACTTTCCTAGGAAATCTTGTTGTTCAAGAGTTCATTAATTCACCTAACGAAGGAAAAACGACATGGCAGCAACATTTATTTCCTTATGCTTGTATAACTAGAGTTGAGTTGGCCAGTCATTACCTGAGTGCAACTATCTAGAAAGATACATAAGCTAAAACAAAATGGACACTCATATCAGAGAGGGAAAGATGAAGCATTGGGTTCGAGTTTTGATCGTTTTGGCATGCTTGTTTCCGGCATTGATTCAATGCAGAATTCGTCGCTACAATTTTAACGTAAGCATCTCAATGACAGTTCAACCATTCGTATTTTTCTTTCTTTTCATGTGCTTTATGAGTGTACATATGAAGTAGTATCAAAATGCATTAATAGAAAATTGAATGAGCAAAAACATTTTATACGTACAATGATTAAATGAGTTCAAAAGTAGATACATCATGTAGGAGAACTTCAAATTGAGTGATAAATGCATGCAGTCCTAGGTGCATGCAGAATTACTGCCAAATGTTTAGAACTCTCTCATGAGATTATGGGAGTGTTCTGCCTGTACGATGGTAAGTTTATGTGTTCATATTATTTTCAGTATATCAAAGTTTTATGTAATGTGTCATGAGAATATTCCATAGCCTAGATTTTCCTCCCAATTTTAGCGGAGATTATAAAAGATGGATTTTGTTAACGGGTTTACACTTGTGGCCGGTTACGTATTTTAAAGTTGTGTTCTTATATTACTGTAAATTTTGTAGTGATTCTCAAAACGTGCCATTGGAACACCAACTCCCTGTGAGTAGAAAGACACATTAACTGTCACACATAGCACGTATTTATAATCTAAGATTATGAGAGTACAATCACCATAACACCCATATCTATCTTTTGGGAGCAGAACTCCCGACATGGGAAACGTCTTTGGACCTCTGCAATCTGATCGGTTAGGTCGAATTCCGTTAATATCAATAAAGTAACAAGTAAAGTTGAATTAGACTTCATAAACTCAACGACATATGTGTCACTAATCCTTGAATCCCACAATTTTTAACGGTCACATCAAATTTCAAAATGACGATTAGAGTTGATAATAAAATGACCATTAAATTAGTTGATTTATTACACTCCACAAACCCAATAGCTTATTGCATACATTTTATTAGTACATCATGACTACAAGAAAAACTAGATAAAGTGCAAAACTAAAACCGTCCATAATGAAGTTAGTTGAAGAAACCTATGAAAAAGGTAGCAAAGGGCATGGAAGGTACACCCAACATATCATTTTCAAATCCTGATCTAACACACACACACACACACACATACATATATATATATATATATATATATATATATATATATATATATATATATATATATATATATGTTTGGGTGTGTAATTAATTTTAACTTGTGCAGGTGGTGATGAGGGAGACTTGTCGGTTGTGTTCAACGAAGCCCATTGTCACCGTCAATGGCCAGTTTCCGGGGCCAACTATCTATGCTAGGGAAGATGATACAGTGCTCGTTAACGTCGTTAACCATGTCAAATACAACGTCTCCATCCACTGGTCAGTACCCTCAAATACTATATTTGCTATATTCTTTTTACTTTTGTCACTGTCGCATTAAAAAAAATGACCGACACTGCTCATTTGAATTCTTTTCGGTCCTATTCTCTGAATTTTATTTTCAAAAAATTTAAAACTTACTGTTTACAAATATTTCAAAAGATGAAAACCCGTTGAGGTCAATTGTAAAAACTTTTAGGGGAGAATGTTCTATTTTTTATGCTTTTGAAATGTTTAATGTGAGAATTTTTTGCTTGACGATGAATGTTTAAATTAAATTTACTCTCGTTATATTGCAATTGTATTGTGACTTAGAATCTTTTTTAAGTTTATTCTAAACAAATGACCCTCCTGTATGTCATACATATGATTCTGCCACATGTTATACATGTACTTAATATATATAATTTAGATAAATTATTTCCTTAATCCCCATGATCAATATACATTAATAATCCCTGGAATTTATGGCCCGTACATGTTCCATATACACTTTTTAAACCTTCAGACTAAGAGATGACGGAACTCTTGGCTTCAAAAAAATTTCGCTTTTAAGAAATTCATCGAGAAAATCAGTTAAATAAAAAATCAAATTGATCGGTTATTATTTGATATGTTTTTGTAAGATATCTATGTTGAGAAAAATAGATTTTGATCCATCGTTGTAGTATTTTTTTTCTCATTAACCGATCAATTTGATTTTGAGTGACACGTTTCTATTTAACCTACTAGTCCGTGCGTGACATGTACGTCAATCTTTTTAAATCTAAGTCTCAGCTAGAATAGACATATTCCTATTTCAGTTATACTTGAAGTTGAGCGTTACTTTTTTTTTTGGATGATAGGCACGGTATCAGGCAATTCCGAACAGGTTGGGCAGACGGACCAGCATACATCACGCAATGCCCGATTCAACCAGGGCAAACCTACGTATACAACTTTGCTATATCTGGCCAACGGGGCACGCTTCTTTGGCACGCACATATTTTATGGCTGAGGGCGACGGTTCATGGGGCTGTAGTGATTTTGCCCAAGCTTGGTGTGCCGTATCCATTTCCCAAACCCCACAAGGAAGTAGTCATTATATTAGGTAAAATGTTCAAAGTACGTACATAAGTCAATTTTTCTTACCAGTAGGTGGAAATGGAAGATTTTCACTCTCATTATTAACAAAGTCATATATTTTTTTTCATGAAATACTTAATTTTATAATCAAAATTGCAGGTGAATGGTGGAAATCAGATGTTGAAGCTGTGATCGACGAAGCTCAGAAATTCGGTTTACCCCCAAATGTCTCAGATGCTCATACCATTAATGGGCAACCAGGATTCATGTCAACTTGTCCTTCACAAGGTATAACTGTAAACAATTCAAGTTACTCGAGTTTGACTCGTGCTTTACTTGTTAAAAACTAGTTAAGAATTAGAGGTTTGCGAACACGGTCGAACACCTTTTGAACATCTTTAATATGTCCTGCTCTTAACTCAGTTTTGTCATTTGAAAGCGTATTTAGATTGACGTTGAATGCCAAATTAACAAGGTCCGAACGCCTAAAAGCTCATTAAGTTATTAAAACAAGTTTGAACACTCAAGCACTCGGTCGTACTCAATTGGGTGACCCACTTCAAAATTAATATGACTCAAGCATTTTCTACGTTTTTGGGCATTTTTATAGGTACCTATTTCTATTGAAATAGTTTCCAATCTAACACTTTATTTGGGACTCTTCTCAATCATGCAGGAGAATTCACACTGAACGTTGAGAAAACTAGAACTTACATGCTGCGAATCATCAACGCTGGACTCAACGAACAGCTCTTCTTCAAAATTGCACGACACAACCTAATTGTGGTAGAAGTTGATGCGACTTACGTGAAACCATTCAAAACCGACACCATACTCACTGCACCGGGACAAACCACCAACGCGATCCTAACCACCGACCAGTGTTCCGGCAACTATGCAATGACTGCCTCCCCCTTCATGGACACCCCAATCACCGTCGACAACATCGCCGCTACTGCCACTCTCCGCTATGCCGGGACCGTTGCCAATTCCCGGACCATCTTTGCTAGCATTCCTCCCACAAATGCCACCCCAATTGGCAACAAATTTATAGAGTCGTTAAAAAGCCTTAACTCGCAAAAGTACCCAGCCAAAGTCCCATTGACAGTGGACCACTCCCTCTTTTTCACTATAGGGCTTGGGCTTAACCCATGTCCCACTTGCAAAACCACTAATGGAATCCGTGTGGTGGCGGCTATTAACAACGTCACATTTGTTATGCCCAACACAGCTCTCCTTCAAGCCCATTATTACAATGTGAAGGGAGTTTTTACCGACGATTTTCCGGGTCATCCGCCCTATGTTTTCAATTACACGGGTGCTGCACCGCGGAATTTACAAACCACGGCTGGGACAAAGGTGTACCGGTTGCCATTCAACTCTACAGTTGAAATTGTTTTGCAGGATACTGGAATTGTAGTACCGGAGGACCACCCCATCCACCTCCACGGATTCAACTTCTTCGCCATCGGGAGGGGAATAGGAAATTTTAACCCAGACAAAGATCCTAAGAAGTTCAACCTTTTTGACCCTGTTGAGAGGAATACGATTGGGGTACCATCTGGTGGATGGGTAGCTATTAGATTCCGAGCAGATAATCCAGGTATACCTTAGTTCACATGCCTTAATTTATTCACTATGTTGGAATTGTTTTTTCACCAATTTCGTCTTCAAATTTTGGTAGGGGTTTGGTTCATGCATTGCCATTTGGAAGTGCACACAACATGGGGGTTAAAAATGGCATTCCTGGTGGAGAATGGCAAGGGTCCTAATGAATGTGTATTGCCTCCTCCCAAAGATCTTCCAAGATGTTAGCAACAGCATCAACTCAATTCACTACATAGATACAATGATTTTGGTAAAGAAAGGAAAGATAGAAAGAGAAAATTGCAGCACAAATGGAAGAGGATGATGGAGAGAGGGAGAGAGAGAGGGAGAGAGAGAACAAATTGCTGGGTGGTATATGTGCCTGATTGTTTTGATAAGTAATTGGGCATTTTAGTGAGTCCAACAATTTTTTCAGATATACATTTATATTTCTGCCATGTATATAAGTCTTTTATTTTTGCTCTATCTTCTCTTATTCTTTGTAAGTACTCAGGAATAACTTTACAGGGTGCATGGTTTGCAATATAACTTAGGTGAGCCATTTTCTAACTTCGCATAGGAATTGCTAAACCTTGGAGATACGAATGTAAAAAGTATTCAAATCAACTAACCATACTAAAGAAGAACACGTTATTTGCGTAGTCCACTCATATGGACCATGTCGGAAGTTGGTGCAGTTGATATTACTCCGATGAAAATAAATTAAATGCATTGAAGTTTTATCTTATCTCAATAATATTTTGTTAAAGTTTAAACAATTTGCCTCAAGGATACAGGTGAAGAAGCTACTGCAAATGCAATATTATCAACTGCAGACTACAGCTCAATATGCCATTGTCATTCAATTCTGTCCGCAAACCACAAGCACAAATAAGTCAAAGGCAATTCTCTGAATTGAGATCTCCCTATTCAACAAAATGCTCCGACACAACTAGATAAGCTATATCTGTTGGCGAACTTCATAGGTACAAGCTACAGATTCATACGGATTTGAGGGGCACGATAATAAAAAACGGAACAATCAAATTAGAAACCGAAGCTCATGATTCAACATCAAACATTTGGTTTGGGTTGTCTCTGCTGATAACCTTTGGTTGCATCAACTGGTTGAATTCCCGTCTTTATAACACTGAATTTCATTTACAACCAGAGTAATTAGTTGTCCTTGAATACTAACAACCATGCACCTGACCGAATACAGCCATGCACCTGACCGAATACTAACAACCATACACCTGACTGAGTTGTGCGCTCAATATGATAATTCGAATCAACATGCATCCAACACCAAAAGAATATTACATGGGTCATATGATTCGAGAATAATATATGCTGAAAACCAAGGAAATATATCTATCTGAAACAACTGTAGTTAACTTCTGGTGCCTTAAAAAGCCACCTGAATATCCATTGAAAAGGTCTCAGTAGAAATGGTCTCTTCTTCCGCCAGAACCAAATGGCAGCACTGTACTCTTCGTTGCGTATCTTTTGCGTGGCCGCCTTCCAATCATACCTCTCCATATCTTCACGTGCAGCTTTTCCAATATTTCCTCTTAGTTCATTGTTATCCAGTAGAGGCTTCAATTTTCTTACACAATCATCGTCGTCTCCTGGACTAAAGCAAAACCCAGTTTTACCCTCATGGTATTCAGGAATTATGTCTATGATTCCTCCTGCACGTGCAGCCACTACAGGAAGTCCCGATGCCATGGCCTCCAAAACAACGAGCCCAAGTGTCTCCGATTCTGAAGGCATTACAAAAATATCTCCGCTGGCGTATGCCCTTGACAGCTCCTCGCCTCCTAACATTCCTGTGAATACTGCAGGCATGCCGGAGAACATCTTTTCCAGTTCCCCCCTGCGACAAAGAGACCATACCTTATAAATGAATTTTCAAGTGATTATTCGTGTAGACAAATCTAGTTCATCATGAATGCCCTGTACACCTGGGACCTGTTTGTTTGAATGGATAACATTGACAGGACATATAATCCCATATGATTACAAAGAAAAGACTAAACCCTTCACTATTTACACTGCTTAAGAGCATGGGGGCTGCATTCCCGCATTTAGATTCAGCCATTTGTGGAGGCATTATGGTAACTTTGGACAAACAATCCCATCAAAAGTGGGATATTTAATATTTGGGTTGCGTGGTGTTGGTAACTCCAAAAGTAGATAATACATCTAGTTCACCATCAATGCCCCGTAGACCTAGGCCCGGTTTGTTTAAATGTATAACAGCATATAGATGAGTAAGACTCTTGTTTAAAGGATAACAGCATATAGATGAGTAAAACTCCTGTTGGAGTTGCCAACACCACACACCCCCAATATTTAATATCCCAATTCTGAAAGCAGTATCATTTACGAATAGATTTTGCAGCAACTTTCAATATCTGCTAGCATATTAGCAACCAAACCGAAGAAACCACGATGTTACCCAGCACTGCGTCGTCAATTGTTCCTTTTGACTAGATCACTGGAAAACCTATGCAGTATTATACAGCAGGCTGGAAACAAAGGCGGATTAGGATGTAGATATTATGCAAAACCTCCCAAGAGTGATTGATCAATGACCGTAAAACTTGTCGCAATTAATTTATTCATTCATTATATTTTCCTCCAAGTTATTCAGCCAGCTGAGCAGTCGCTTCGGAAAAATAAAATGACTTCATCAATAACATAGATTCAGTAGAGAAAAATCTTGTAATGAGTTAACAAAATAAACGGCCAACAAGTTGCAAGTCAATTACCTGTATGGCCCATCTCCAATAAAAGCAATTCGCGCCTCTGGAAGCTTGTCCATGACCCTGTTCAATCATGCAGCTAAAATTTCAATTGCTGCAACTTACAATAACAATAAAGACATCTACACTAGCACTCTTCGAGCTCACAGGAACCAAGGAGACTGGAAATGGTTCCAAGATTGCTGGAAGCGTGATTGAACTTTCAACCACAACTCCCGTGAGTTTCACAGAAATGGCATTAAAGAATGTGAACTAAAAATGTCAACCCACTCAGTGAACCTGAATAGATGCAGTAGACCAGAAAAAAAAAGAGTCACGTAGTTGTTTAGAACAAGATAACTACCCAAGCTGAAGGAAAACCAGATAACTACCCAAGCTATTAGACCATATGTATTGGGCCAATTGAGCCAAATGCCTTATTGCAAGTGATAGCTGGAGTATTGCGCCATACATTAGACCACCCAATTCAGGAGAAGTCCAAAAATCAGGGTTGGGTAGGTTCAAAAAAGACCGAAAAGAAAATCCAAAATTCTTCTTGGGGATGAAGAGGGATATTCAAAAATGAGAAAATTGAAAATGATGAAAAACATCTTCGAAGGACGTGCTGATAAAAATGGAGCATCATCTTCGAAGAGGAGAGCAAGGAGAACAAAGAATGTAATTCTTAGAGGCGTGGCAGCTGCAAACGCAATATCAGTATGCTCAACTGAAATCAGAAAGCGAAATATGATGATATTGAACGAGGCAGAGGCAACATGGACTGCTGGGAAAAAGATGAACATCAATTTATGAAGGCTCCGATGAGGAAGTCACTGGTAGACTGGCTCGCTTGGAAGAACATGATGAGGGAGATTCACAAAGGAGAAGGTGTATGGTTGTTAAACACCTTATTTTAAATGGGGAATGGAGCTCAATCACTGTTTTTTTCATAAAGATCATAACTTGGAATGCAAGAGGGTTGGGAACAAGACACAAGAGGAGGAGATTGATAATGACGATACACCAAAATAGAGTCATGGTGATGTTACTGGAAATAAAGAAAGTACAAGTTACAAATGAGTGTGTACAGTCATTGTGGGGAGGCACAATTTGAGTGCATGGAAGTGGGCGCAGATGGTAGATCTGGTTGCCTGTTTTGCATCGAGATCAAAGATTCATTCAAATTACAAGATGCATGCTGCAACAGATATTTTATCCTGTTGTCAGGCACATTAAAATCAAATTTCTTGGGTTGTTTGTTAATGTTTATAGACAAAATGATGTGTCTGATACAAGAGAGTTATGGGAAACTTTAAGAAAGATAAATTTAGTGCCCCATGGTATTTAGGGGGCGACTTAAACGGAATGAAATACTCAAGGGAGAGGCAGAGCTGCTCAAGTGGAGATAGGGGGATGAGAGAATGTAGTCAATTTGTGGAGGATATGGAATTGGTTGACATGGTCCAAGACTCTAAATTTTATAAATGAGGCTCTTGTTGAAGGATGGGCAGGACATAAGCTCTTAAAGAAGCTGCAAGGAGTTAAGATCTCCTTGAACCAATGTTATGAATACCGGACTAGACCGGACCAAAAACAGTACCCACCAACCGATGTACCATACCGGCCAATATCGATACTGGCTTGTACATTTTTTTTTTTAAATTTTCAATTGATGATTTTTGTAGGTAATAGTAATACACATAAATTGAAACTAAAACCATTCTCTTTTATGTTTGGTGATTTGTTTTTAAGTTGTGAGACTTTATTTTATAAGTCCAATATGATTTTTTGTTATAAAATTTTATTTGAGAAATGTATATTACGTACTAGCGATAAATCCGCAACGGTACGCCAGAACACACTAGTACCGGTACGTATCATACCAGTAACAAAATTGTACGCTTGCAGGTACGAGATTGATAACTTTGCCTTGAACATATGGATGTAACACACAAATTCGAGTTATGCAATAAAAAATACAAAACAAATGCACAAAATATATTTTTATTTATTTTAAAATTATGAGTACAGTCCTCTGTGATTTTCCAATGTTTCAATTTGTGAACCTCTAGTTCAACCTAATAGTGTCGCAATCCAACAGCTATTGAAGCTACTTGTCAAATCAAACCGGTTGATGACTTCTTCGAGTCTTTACAGTCAAGAACGTTGTCGATTGGTCGAGAGCTTGAATAGCTTGATCTCAAACATACACCGCTCAATCTTTTGAATGGGGATATTAACTTGAAAGCTCTATGAGTCTTGAGATGTAAAGTGTGCTTGATGTAAAACTTGAATCGGTGAGTAGCTCTATTTAAAGGCGCAAGGAGAGGGTACTGATTTTGGTATCATATTCAATTATGATTAGTTTGATTGAGCTACTTTCTTAAAAATAAGATATTTGTATCTTGTTTGAAGGAAATAATTTAAATCAAGAAAGTATAATTTTTTTCCTTATTTTGACTTTGGGGAAAAATAAGTGAGCCCTCATCTCAGTTAGCCCAAATTCTTGACCCATTTGGCCAATTAAATCCCCCCATCTCCTTTTGGTTTCACCCACATTTTTTCATAGATTGGGCCTATAGTCTTGGTGGTCCTCGTATCTACTTTAAGGAATTTAGAGTTCAATTAATCAAGTCTATCTATTTATCTTGATAAATTACCATGTAAAATTTTTGTGTCTACAATGGAACAAGAGGTGCTTGGGGATATCAAAAGTAGAATCACATAATTAAAAGGAAGAGAATTGTTAATTTGAACTTCAAGAGGAAGAGCAGAGACTAAAAAGGAAACTAAATCCCAATTATGAAAATTCAACAGAATGAAGGAACGGTTATGGATGCAGAAATCCAGAGTTGATTTGGGCAACAAAGGCGATAGGAACACCAAAATAATCATATCATAGCCAAGTTATAGGCAAAGAATGAACACTTTCGATTCTGTATCAGTAAATAAGGGATTCTGGTCAAGCCACAAAATGTCAAACGGGCAATGCTTTTTTTCTATTAGATTTTGCTTATGCTGAAGAGTGGGATAGAAGACCAATCTTTGATTTTAATTTCAGTTGTAAGATTAGTGAGGAAGGACAGAACAATTTGGCCAAAGAGTTTTTTGAGCATGAAATCTGGGATGCAATGATGAATGTGAGGGGAACAAAGCACCTGGACCAAATGATTTCAATACGATGGCAATTAAGAAGGGTTGGAACGTTATGCAAACTGAGATCATACAATTTTTCATTGAATTTCACTTGAATCGAAGAATGGCCAAGGCACTGAACTCCTCATTTATCACACCAATACAAAAGACTAATAATCCTGCTGGATTATAGGCCTATTACTCTGGTGCGATACATCTACAAGATTCTAGCCAAGGTCTTAGTGAGTAGATTGAGGAAGGTGTTACACAAAATTAGATGGGGAAGTTCAATCAACTTTCATGGGTGCAAGAAATATCCAAGATGGGGTGCTAAATTGCTAATAGTTAATGAAATTGTGGATTATTGGAAGAGAAGGAAGATTCAAGGTTTTATGTTGAAACTGACTTTAAAAGGCATATGATATTAAGTTGAAACTTTTTGTTGGGAATGATGAAGAAGTTTGGGTTTCCAGATAAGTCAATTTAATTGATTAGGGAGTGCATTACAACAACAACACCTTCAGCATGGTTGATGGTTCTTCTACTAAAGAATTGCAACGGAAAACGATCTAAGACAAGGGGATCCACTTTCATTTGTGTTGCTTATTATAATAGCTAAAGGGTCGAATATTCTGTTTAGAAAAAGAAAAGAGATGGGGTGGCTAAAGGGGTGGAATTTGGCTAGAGGGAAGTGGCGGTTACACACTTGGAATTTGGTGATGATACTATTGTATTTTGAAGTGCAAACAAAGAGGACTAGCTTACCGTTAAAAGACTAATTAGGTGTTTTGAGATCATATCAAGGCTGAAAATCAACTACCACAAGAGCATGGTGAGTGGAGTTGGAGTAAGTCATGTACAAAATAGGGAATTCGCTGTTGTTTTATGATGCAAAATCAAAATACTACCATTCAAATAATGGATTTACCACTTGAGGCTAGTCCAAGACTCAAGAACACTTGGACACCAGTCCTAGAAAATTTCAAAAGCAAACGTGCATCTTGGAAGAAGTACTTGTCTTTTGGTGGGAGGGTTACCTTGATCAAAATAGTTCTTACTATTCTGTCAATCTATTACCTATCTATATTCAGACAACATAAGTAAATCCACGTCAAGATAGTCGGCCAATCTGAAGGGATAGCAAAGAAGATAGACAAGATCCCAAGCAATAAAGATTAAAAAAAAAGGAAAATCCAAATACAAGCCCCAAAAGGAACTTCTTGTCATAAAGCAGCGAAAACTAGGGTGATATAGATCAAAAAGGAAAAATAATTGGCAAAACGTAACATCGAGAAAGGGATGGCTTGGGCTTAACGAAAATCAGATGGATGAATGAATCCTTGCTTTGAAATGGTGGTGGAAGTTTGGAGTTGAGAAGGGGCAATTTGAAAAAGTAATCTGTCTGAAAAATGGGGATAATGTAAATGGGTGGTTACCAAATACAGCCATGGCACACAAGTCCTCATCGATTTGGAGGGATATTATTTCAATTCACCGCATGAGTGCTACCATTTACAATCCACTTAGATCACATGTCAAGGTGTTGTTGGGTGATGGGAAACCTATTTCACTAGGGAATGATGTGTGGATTGGAAATAACACTTTGGCCTATTTATTCCCTGGAATATTTAGTTTGACAGTCCATAAGGAGGAAATCGTATGGAGGTTGATTACTCACCTCGCAAGACCAGATCCTTCATATACTTCATATAATGGAAAGTAACAACCACAAGACAACTCAGGAAAAAATTAGCAAGTGGTGATGCATGGCAATTATTGTTCAGAAGAAGCTCCCTTGTGTGGGAAGAGGAGTCACTAAATAGCTAGGCTTCAATAGTTCCTAATGTGGAAGATCTAAAAAAGAAATAGGCTTGATTCTTTGACTTGGAGTGCTCAGCCAGCTGGTATGTTTTCTGTTCAGTCCATTTACAGGGCTATAGAAGCAAGTTCTGCCAAAAAGAAAAAAAAGAAATTCACATATGGATTTTTTATAGAGAATGCTGCTCCCAGGAGTCCAATCTTTTGCTTGGCTAGCGTACTCCAATATGGTTAAGACAGCAGATTACTTAATGAAGTTAGGAATTTGACTGATGAGGAAGTTGGGAGGTCACTTTTGGGAACTCATATGGAGAGTACTGACAATCTCTTTTGTTTGTGTAATTTTTCTTGGAGAATATGGTCCGAATGTTTACAATGGTCGGATCCCACCCTGCCACCAATTAAACAAATTTTCGATGCCATTCCATTTGCTGTGAAATGGAGTATATGAAAGATATGAATTAGTTTTTCCAGGAGCAGAGCCGGGTTGGAGAGGGGCAGTGGAAATAATCAAATTTTGAGTGGCTTTCTGGGCTAAAATGAAGATTGGGGAGTTCTCAATTTTATTTATTGATATGATTCATAATCTGCAGCATGTGCTTGTATTGATATAATTAACAGAGCAGAGATTTGGGTAATGCAGTCCCAATCTGTTGTTTTCTTCCGTCTCTTTTCATTGTTTTGTTTTCTATTTGTTGAGGTTGGCATCGTGCATTCTCTCTTATGTCATCCTGGATTTCTTGCTTTCAATGAAAATCATTTCTTTGCTGATAAAAAACAAATGGTAGTTGTTGAAAACATATTGATTGGATAAACACAAAGATTGAAGTGTTAGTGGCAAATGCTTTTACTAAGTGGGTAAGTTGCTCACTGACTGAACTTGGAGCTAGGAGCTAATTCAATTCATCCCCTAATCATCCCTGGTGTTTTAACCATTTCATTTTATATTTGCATGCAATATCTGAACAGTGAGCATGAAAACGACATTTTCCCACTTGGAATGGAAGAGATATACCTTTTGAGTAAATCCAAACTCTTCTCTTTTCCTAGCCGTCCAACATGAACTATCAACGGTTTCTTGGGCTCACCATTGCTGATTCAGAAAGAACACTATATTAACATGTCTAGAAAACTCATATCCACAATGCAATGCAATTGCAAGATTGAACCGAGATCCTACCTTAGTCTTAGTCGCATCTCATGAGAGAAATATCGAGGATGGAAGCTTTCCGAATCAACACCCTTATTCCAGACACGGATCTTGTTAGCTGAAAATAAGCAAAGAATTAACAGGAAATCAGGTTCGAAGTACAGCTAGACAACATGAATAAGAGCTGTTCACTTGCAATGTGATGGAAAATTGTGAAGTGGGTAAAGCACACTTACCACATAAAACAAAAAAAGAATCACCAAAAATTGCATTTAAAAAATTAATACAAATGCTTATATTCGTTCTGCAATTGTTGTGAAATTTTGTGGAGTTATTTACCAGGCATGAGATGTTTTTACCTGCTGTTACCCTAGCTGCTTCAAGCTCCTTTGCAAGAGCAGCTGATGGCACCAGTGTTAGATCAGCTGCTCCATGAAGAAACTCTATCAAGAAAGAACACAACTTCCATTCATTAGTTCAAAAGTTGGGAAATTTCGGATCCATACAAAACTGAAGCCAGAATGAATGCTCACATACTTATGATACCCCACATAGGTTTGACCAGCCAAGTAAAGGTGTATCTTGGTATGTATCTGCAGCCGAAAAAAGGAATCAGCTCAGCCCAAACTACAAGACTGACGTAGCGTAAGCTATGAAAACATAGTGGTATATTTGAGTGAATGGTACGGAGTTTCAGTTCCTGGGAAAGGAAAGGAATATATGTGACTACTTCACTCCCCTGTGTTGTCATGTTTTAGTTAGTAGCAAACCTAGAGGGCCCACATCTTTAACTTTCCACCAGGATCAGTTTTTCCTCAAAACTTGTTCTGCAAAAAGAACAAGATTTTGCAGGATCTTATTTGAAAATCACAGTTCGCAGCCTAACTCAATACCAATATAATTTTCTTTAAAAAAATATCAAATAAGCACGTACCAGGATATATATTTCATTTTCTCTACTCACTCCACAATTTTTTCTCAGAAATAACTTTTTTTCACCAAATTCTTAACAACTGAACCAAGCTTGTGGGAAGCTAGCTAATGGGAGGGCCCTCTAGTAGTTCATGCCCACCTAATCTTCATTTTATGCCATGCCGTCTCCCCTTGCATAATAGATGTGATATTAGACCAAGGAGATCTCTAAAGGTTTTCTACTCTTTCCTTTTTTACTTTTTCTGACCATCTACTAGAATAATACAGGTTACTCAAGTGACATTAATAGCTTTCCGAATCAACACCTGGGCTAATAACTATATCTGAAAGATTAGCTGTCAAAATCCTACTTACACTGGAAGATGCGTGTGATACGATAGCACTAGAGGAACACACAATAGCTTTGCAATAATGAGCGCGCCAAATACCTACAGGTAGACAGATTAAGTCTGAATGATGCATCACAAGCTAATTGACCAAAATCTTAAGAGAGAACTTAAAACAGGCTGTCAAGTGAGACCAAGAGGAGCAAATGGAAGACTTACCATAATACCTGGGGATGTCGAGTGTATTATGTCAGGTTTAAACTGGGCAACCTCTGAGATTATTCTAGGGCTTAGTGCTAGGGAAAGGGGCACCCTCTGGTAAAAAGGACAAGGAAAGCTGCAAAAGAACTGGGAGCTGTTAGAAAACTCCTCCAAAGGTTGTAGATACTGACATTGGCCAATGAGTACGATGCATCCCTTCACAACGGGTTATAGCACCCAGGTTCAACCATCTATTGGTTCAATCAAAAGACCAGACGAAGGAAAGCAAACAAACACGCTAGATAATCTACGTTAAAACTATACACTCCATTTTTAGCCTCTCACAACCATTTACTTTCAATAAGGAATATATAAACACAGTGCACGTCAACAAAGGAAACATATTTCTTTGACAAAAATGTTAAAATGCAATGAACATTGAGAACTGGCTTTGAAAACTATATATTGCTGTAATTCTGACCACTTATGGTTTCAATGACGTTTCAAACTATATGTTGGAAGGTTTAAAATCTGCAAATGCTCAGAAAGATAGTTACCAAGATTGTTATAAGAAGACTACGTGCTAGGTCACATGAACTCGGGTATGAGTGTCTGGTACGAATATGTGCCCAAGGATTACCATTGCAACCTGGTGGTCACAGGTTGGAGTCGAGGAAACAACCTCTCCACTTGTGTGGGTAAGGCGAGGTACATCCAAACCTTCTCCAGACCCTGCAGTAGTAGGAGCCTCATTCCCTGGGTAGCCCCTTTTCTTTTGGTCAAGGTCATCTCATCCCAAGTTGAAGGAAATGTTGACATGTCAAAATGTTCAAATTTCTTTTATACTTATCCTATGGTCTTGGATAAAATGGTGTTTAGAAGATGACTATATCATTCCATGCAAATATATGAATTTTATGCATAGCTATATAGTAAACCCAAATGAGGAAATATGCTTAAAGCTTAAAAGGAAGATGTCCAACCTCTCATGACAACCACATACCAATATTATTACTCAAGTGTTGAGCATCCAACAAATGTACTTTATATACTCAGAAAAATACATGTAACAAAGACGATAGATACTTTAGTAGCAAGGATGTCAAGTCATATTCCATGCAACTGATTAAATGCTATTCAACTTTGAATTGAGCCTGGACATGGCCAAAGAGCTGCTTCTCATTTAATGACCATAAAAAGTTATTAACTTTTTACCGCTACTCTGTTTTTTCAAGATTGCACCATGTCATATATTCAAGTAACAGATGCTCTTGTTGTGGATAGATTGATTATCCAACATGACTACATAGTGAACATTAAATTCTTGAGATTGGTAACTACAAGAACTTTATTCAACTAGGATCTTTGGCTTTACCCTGATAGCCCAGGCAATATGCAATTTTCTATTAAAAGAAAATGAAGCATTAAACTGCAGTGAAAAGAAAAGAGGAAGTATGAGCATAATGTAACAGCAAATATCCTGAAAATGACAACCTTCGAGATCCAATCACTTTCGCTCCATGAAACTCTTGAGGCACTCCTTCATGCGTTGTCACAACTAGCACCTACAAAAGGTTCCCAGAACCAGTTTGGCAGAAAATCATGTGAAAACATTCATAAAACTATGCCAAACTAGAAGTTCAAATATTTAACTTGTAAACCACTAGTTTAAACAAGTACTTGAGGAAAGTCAAAAGAAAGGTTTGGGTCAAGTATCGACAAAATTTCAATCATTGGTTGACACATGTACCACGTGGAATCAGGTATGGGTGTCCGGTGGAATGGTGTTTTGAAAGTGATATAGAGCATTCCCCAAAAAATACATTAAGATATATGGTAAATTCATATTCGTACACACTAAACGGACACATATCGTTATCCTTTCACAATTGTCAAGTTCGATACATACTTTAAGAAGGGTCCCCATGTAACTAGGCCAACACATTTCCCTCGACACGTAGAACTTAAGGAATAGATCACCTCTGAACAAAAACAATATAGTAATATCATCACATCTCAATCCAACCTTAGGGTCTTAGACTTTTAATGAAATACAGAGATCGAGTTCAATCATGATTGACAAGTTTGATCCCATTGGTCAATTAACAAAGCTCAAAGGTCACAAGCTAAAACTTATTGCTGCCAACCTAAATAGGTTCAAAATGAAGAAGCCTTAATCTTAGATTGACCTTTTTGACCTCTGATGGATATAAGAATCTTGATCGAAATCAACTTTCACAAATTTATTGGGATGAGTTGAACCAGTCTCTTTCTGCCATTTGTGAACTTCCTGAGGCCGAGGCTAAAACTCCGATCAAGCATATAGAAATGCAAATTATTCTGGCGATTCCCCTAACATAGTAATAGCCGCTGCTTCTTTCTTTCACTTCGGAGTGTCTATTTCTGGATGAGATTGACCTCCCTACCCCCCTTTCTTTATCCAGATCTTACTTTCCTCACTTTACTTTAATGAGCCAGCTTTCATTACTGAATAAAGGAAAAAAACCAAGCCACTTCCACCAAAAGGTCAAGTCAAATTTGTTAATAAGGCCGAGATTGCAGAGGGCTAGGTTCAAGCTCACATTGTTACTAGTAAAATGCTCCACTCATAGAAATCATTAATTACAAATAGAAGAACTTAAACAGAAATTACCATAATGTACCTCGTCTCCCATTTCCCGCAGATATTTTATAAAATTCTGGAACCGATTTTTGTAACCAGAAACGTAACTACAAATTCAATAGAAAGAAGAGAAAGGTTAGCAACCACCAAATTAACCAAGATTAACTTCGAAGGGAAAAGCGTCATTGATAGGAAGAACTACAAAAGGCTGGGAGCTATCATTTTCTATTCAATGTATAAACTTGTGTTCATTCTCTTGAAGGGACTTTCTTTAAACAAAAATTGGAAAACAGCGTCAAAATGATTATGAAAGGCTTGTGTGGACAATGTTACACATGATTTTATGCACGCCATTCCAAGTTTAATTCAGTCGCAATGTGCTTGAAAGTAGCAATCTCCACCAAGAGGATGGTGGCTCATAAATACACCAAACTGTGTACATAGAACAGATTTTCAGTTGTAAACCTGATTTTAATATATTTGCCCCAATATAACAGCAACATCTGAAAAGGCTTATTAAATCAAAGTTGCATCGTGTACTAAATAAGACAATACAAGTTTAAAGTGAGATTAGTTGGAGTTTTGGTGCTACTAATGGAGCATAGCCAAGATGAATTGAAATACAGCCGCAAAATAAAAGACAAGGTAATATGGAAAAAGTTACTTAACATTAGAAGGTTAAAATAAAAGTCACAAACATGAGACAGATTAGATGTGTCTGCCCCGACATGTCTTAAAGTATCCACATGTTTGAATAAAAGAACACAGTAAGAAATTTAGACACCTATTTAGTTGTCTCCACCCCACAACCGGAGAGCATTGTGTCGTATACGGAGAGTATCGTATCGTTTGTCGTGTCCAACCCATACGTGAGGCCAATAGACATGTCCGTGCTTCTTAGAATCCAATCATCAAAGAGAAGACAAGCACCCACACACTTATTATAAGACCTTCATACTTGGACCAAGGAACTAGAAGCCACGCTAATAACAGCTGGTAGAGGCAATTGGCAGAAAAAATTCAAGCTACATTACCCACTAAAATTTGATGAAGAAAAAGGTCACAAAACTAAGTGTTTTTGCGGAATCCAGACTAAGATACAGCAAACTACAATTCAAATTACCAACTAAGAAGCAAATTACAGTACAAATTTACGACTTAGACCATCCCCAGCCCTTTACTCAAAATTTGACTAGAACATGAATAAAAGCGTGATTCAATATGGAGCACTCCAATTGGGAAACTCATCAAATCCAAACATTATTTGAGTAAAGTATCAATTAAAGGCCGAGTTACAAATTTCTAAGCCTTGGAAATTTTTGCGAAAAAAAAAAAGATCTCATTAATTTGGGTGAAGAATGAATAAAACTCACTTTGCAGCGGGTTTGAGTGATTTGAGGAGTTTTCACTCAGATTTGAGTTTAAGTAAGAACATGAGTAAGGGGTGAAGATGCCCTAACCTAATCAAACCAATTATGTTGACACATATTTCACACCTCAACCTCACTCACACTCTCAGAGCAACACATCAAACCCAAACTCAAAACCATCAAATTGGCCAAGAAATCAAATGGGTCACAATCCTGTGGAATTATAAGCTATTACACACATGAAGAAGTGGAAATCAGAGACTCACGCAAAAGGGGAGGGCTCAACAAAGAGAGCAATACGGCGAGGCCTAGAATTTACTTCTGATTCAAGCAAAAGAGGGGAATCTTCCCCTTGTTCATGCCTTAGTTCTGTAATAGTCATGGTGCTTGCTGCAGGAAAAGATCTCGGAGTCAATCTCCACTTATTGGATCTTTTGGAGTGTAGAAAATGAGGCTGCGTGCGAAGAGGGTCAATGGGTTGAGCTCTTAGTGGAGAAAAAGCCCCGAGGCAGATTGATGTGGAAGTACAAGACGAATACGTAGAAGAGAGATTTTCCGAGGAGGAGGAAGGAAGAGGAGAAGGAAGGAGAGGGGGATTTATAGAGAGAAAAGGAAAGGAGTGGAACATATGCATATTAGCGACTTCGAGGAAAGAGACAGAGGTGAGTTGGGAATATTTGAAAAATGATTCTGAGGGAAGCGTCCGGAGAGAGAAAGAAAGAAAGAGAGAGAGAGAGAATCCTCCTCAATGTCCACAATCCACAATCCAATGTTTTTCTATTAGGTGGTAACGCACCCATTGGAAGAGGGTTAAAGTTCCACTGTTAGGGGGGGATAACCAGGCATAGCAATTAGCAACGCCCCTAGCAGGGACTACAACTTGGGAATATATATAATTCCCAAACTTGGACCACTTTTGAGTTATTCCTTTTAAAGTACACTGTTTTCTCACCTTTTTTTGTCAAGTTATCTTATGTCCTTCATTTTTAATTTCAATAATATAGTTTTTATATTTTAGCTTAAATTATATTATTCTCAAAAACTTTAAATAACTAATGAAAAGTGATTATATGTTGCATGTTACCTATATTAAAAATATAATCATCTTTATTCTACCATTCTCTCTTACAACACGGATTTCGAGAAAAAAAACTCGGTGTAAAGAACAATAACTGTATTAAGGTATTTTTTCACCATGTATAAGAGCATTATGATGTTTTTTCAATTTTTTCATTGCTCAACATTTTTCTTTTCCCTCCTCCCAGGTGGTACTACCAAAAGACCAGGACGGCCAGGCTTCACCAAGAAATTTTAAAAAATTTAAGACCAAGGTTTAAATTTGAAAAAATTACATTTTGACCTTTTTAAATTATATTCGGCCCCTCTAAATTTCGAATCGTAGTTCTGCACTTACTTATTACCGTAAACTATTATGCACTAATCTCATCAGAATTTACATTCTCATTTTTCTTCTCATCTCTGCCTTAAACCACCTTTGACAACTACTACTAAAACATACTATGACCAATGTTGTAAATACCGTTCCGTACCATACCGGTCGTTACATATTGTTTGGACACAAAAACAGTATCAAGTACCTTTAGTATCATACCATTCTTAATACCGGCCATATCGGTCGGTACCGAATTTTTTTTTTTTAAGAATTGTGAAAAAATTAATTTTTGGGGGCTTTCTCTCTATAGTTTATATATATATATTGATAGTTACAATAAATCCAATACGGTATCCGGTATATGACCAGTACCGATACATGCCATACTAATGAAAAAATTGGTACCCAAACTTTTCCAGTATTCAGAACTTTGACTATCATTGCCTTTGGTCGGTCCATTCCTCTCATAAATTTGATCAAATGTTTCCATGATAATATAGAATATAGAAAGTGAGTGGAGTATGAACTATCAAGGTGGAAAAGATTCAGCATCATTTGGTCTGATTTTTTTATTAGATTATTTTTCTATCATTATATGAAAAACTTTTGTATTTTTTTGTCTTTCATCAATTTTTTATACATTATTAGTTCGTTTCAACTAGAGATTTTAAAGCAGTTATAAATGATGGACTAAATTTGAAAAAATTTAGAAAAAATAAAAATAATCCAAAACAGATTTTTTTGCTCTTATTCATCTTCTATAGTGATATTGTTTTAACTTTTGGACATAATTTTATACTTTTTAGATTCTTTCATTGAGACAGACCAATAGTTCACAAAACATTAAGGTCAAAATAACAAATGTGGAAAAAATTTGAATAGAGAGCCAAAAAAGAAATTTAGGCCAAATTTTAGAGTGAGTTGAAGAGAAAATGGTAGAGCAAAAATCATTGGTACATTTTTATTAGTTCTCATATAACTCTGGTGATTATTTTGTATGGTCATAGCATATCCTAATTAATGTGGAACAAATAATTACATTAAATATATGAAGATGGCTGTGGTCCTATTTACCAAAAAAAGAAAAAATTAAAGATAGTGTGGTCCTGAGTGAACAAATTCCCATTGACTTTGCCGACGCCATTAACTGTTGCAGAATAATAAATTATGAAGACAAGCTTAGAAAAGTAATTACTTTCGAAATTTATGAAATCAGGGCATCTAAAATATTCGAGTGATTTGGTGTGGCTTTAATTACCACCTAAGTATTAATACTACCACGTTGAGATTGCAACCATTTTTATAAATAAATATTTAAAAAAATAAAAAACACCTTCTTCCTTTTGATGTTTTTATTTTATTTTATTTTCTTTCCTTCATTGTGCCTTTTAAATACTTTTGCTTTGCATGGAGTAATAATACTAAAATTGTCAACCATCCACTCATTTTTTTCTTTGAAGAAGGTAAATTTTGATTAAATCTAATTAGAATTTTTATCGAACTGATAATCAAGAGTTGAGCTCGACAAAAAGGTACCCTTGTGCATGCACATGTTATCAATCAGAGAATAGTATCTATTAACCTAAGAAATATTATAAAATATTAAACAGATTATGGAATTTCAATTGAACTTGAATATTTCGGAAAGAGTTCTAATCAGACAAGGATGAGAAATCTAAAACCAAATCGACTTATAACAATAAGTTAATTGCCAGAAGGGATTCTAATTGTAATGGAAGACGATTATCTTTTGACCTTTCAGTGAGTACATTTAATCATGTTTTATTGAGAAGTTTGGAAATAAATTAGGATTCATATTACTCAGAGGGAACCTCTATAAATAAGTACTGCATACTCCCATGGTTAGCGGGACATCAAAATACACACTGAATTATTATTTAATGCATAAATTTGAGTTATTTTTCATGATTAAGGGTCTATTAAAATATGATTATTATTAAATTATTACCTGATTAGTTTTTTTTCTTTATTTAAATTTTTAAATTTTTTCATTTTATATCAATTATTTGATGGTTGTTAGTTCATCTCGACAAATATTTAAAAAACTATAAAATTATTTTCAAAATTCAAAAAGAATTAGAAAAGACAAAAATATAAGTCACACATGATCTGTTTTGATTTATTTTTTATCTTTAGTGAACTTTTTTTAGCTTTTGGACATAAGTTATACTTTTTAAATTCCTTCCATCGAAACGAACCAACAATTAATGAAAAAATAACAACTACAATTTTCTGAATAAAAATAATATTATTAATTTAGATAAGTTAAATCCAAATAGAGCCTAAGTACTGAATTAATCATCGGAGTATCTCCGCCACCTAAAGGTTGTGGGTTCTCTAATGGTTTATTATTTTGCAAGAATTAGGATTTCAAACGAATTAGAATGCTAGCGTGTTCAGCCATAATTGAGGTTTCTAATTTTTCAAGTATGATTTTTGTTTACTCACTTACAGTCTAAGTTTGATCTAACTTGATTATTTGATTATTTTTTTGTCTTTATATGAATTTTTTTTACAATTTTGTCTTTCATTAACTTTTTGTGGATTATTAGTTCGTCTTGCCGATAGATTTCAACAAAGTTACAAATAATAAACCAAATTTGAAAAAATTCAGAAAAAACAAAAATAATCCAAAAACTGAATTTTTTGTACTTATTTGTCATCTTTACTGACTTTTTTAATCTTTTGGACATAATTTTATATTTTTTAGATTCGCCTCATCAAGACGAACTAATAATCCACAAAAAATTGAAGCCAAAATAAAAAATGCGAAAAAGATTTGAATATAGACAAAATTTACTTATTAATAAGCAAGTTAGGTGCCGATCAAAAAATAAATAAATAAATAAGCAAGTTATGCGAAATTGATTATTTTAGATTTTATAATCACATCTAGTCTTGTTTTATCATTTTAACATTTAATAAAGGTATCGTATACATAATTTCAAAGACTAATACATTCAAGGGTAATTTAAATCAGGGTTTTATTAGCTCAGACATCATAAATTTTTATCTCATTTATTTTTTGAAGTTATGTTTTCATCTCATTTTTTCATAGTTTGTCCTTTCTACCATTACTTTTGAATGTTAGTTTATTTTTTTATCGTCTCTTAGGTAGGGATGGCAATTTCGTCCGATCCGTTCGAATCCGCTTCGATCTCCGCTCCGAACGGAGCGAGGATTCGGAGTTTTTTTCGGGGATCGGGGCGGGTATGGATTTTTTTTTTAGAAAAAATCGGGGATCGGAGCGGATTTGGAGGTAAGTCTATCCCCGCTCCGCTCCGGTCCGAATCCGTTCTCCGATCCGCTCCGCTCCGTCTCCGATTCGCTCCGCTCCGCCTCCGATCCGCTCTGCTCCGTCCCCGAATATCCGGGGTAAAAAAAATTACAAGAATACTACAAATAATTGCTACTTACGTTAAAAAAAATTGGAGAAAAAGTATAAGAAAATATATAGAATTAGTAAATCATAAATTAAAAAATTTATTAAAAGAATATTTTGGTAGCAAATAGAGAGAGACAATAAAAGAAATAAAAATGTCAAATGTTGATGAGTGTATGTCCGATGTTACAAGTGTTGATTGATCGGGTTATGGGTAAGAGTTTATGATTTTATATGCATCTCAATTGATTGTATTGATTATAGAGTGATAGATTTGTATTTTGTGTCACAGGTGGTACTTTCACTACTTTGGACTATGAAGCTTTTGGAAACTTTTGGACTATGTAGATTTGGAGACTTGGAGTTGAATTTTTTGTCGCAACAATTTATTAGATGTTCTTGTTGCCACTGCCCAATGGGCTGGCTAGTGTCTCTAGAATGTTAAGCTTATTTCAAACTTGGTTGTTAATTGTCTAATTGACTACTGATGCTTATTTTGTGGTAGTTGACTGGTGCTTATTTTGTAAATCTGCTGTGAGGTTGATGATTTTGTGGTAGTTGACTGGTGCTTAGTTGACTGATGTTAAGCTCATGTGTTCTCTGGTGTTAACATTTTAAGGTTGATGATTTTGAATTGTGTTCACATCTTTCGGTGGTCTGTACATGCTGCGTATTCATGTGCTTGCTGGCTTGGTAATTCCATGTATTGTTGATGTTACTCTTGCCTTGATAGACGGGTCTAACATTTTGTCTTTGTCAATGTATTCCGGAATAACCGAGAGATACAATAAAAATTCGGATCTCCGAATCCCCGCGGGGATCTCCGAATCCCCATTTGGAGCGGGGATGGAGGACCAAAGTAGACCTCCGACGGGGATCGGGGCGGATTCGGGGATTGATAGAGGGTTCGGAGTTCGGAGTCGGAGGTAGCCACCTCCGCCTCCGATCCGCCCCGTTGCCATCACTACTCTTAGGCCCCGATTGGATGGCGGATTATTTTGAAGGGGATAAGTTATGGAGGGGTGATAAAATAAGAGGGGGTATTAGTTTTAGAGGGAGGGCCCACTTTGATGTGATGTTTATAGAGGAGGGTAAAAAAGTAGATGGTTTGGATGGGGTTTAAATAGGGGGATAAAGGGGGATAAAGGGGGATAAGAGGAGGTGAATAAGGAAAAAAAATGTTGCTTGTTTGGATGGGGGAAAAAAGAAGGGGGATAATTTTGGGAGTGCGTAAAAGGATCGACGTGACATGTTTAGCATGGTTTGGGAGTAAAAAATGCAGGGGGATAATTTTTCACCCCTCCAAAAATAATCCCTCGGAGAGGGATAAAGGGGGATAATTTTTGGGTAGGGGGGGGGGTGTCCAAAAATGTCACGTCGAAGAGGGGAGGGGGTATTATCCAAGAATAATACCACTTCTTCCTCATTACAAATACAAAATAACTTTATCTCCCTATTTTATGCTCTATCCAAATCAAGTACTATTTTTTCTCCCTTTTTTAATACTTCATCCAAACTATCTACTTTTTACTACCCCCTCTATAAATATCACATCAATGTGGGTCAACCCTTTAAAAATAATACCCCTCTATCCAAATCAAGTACTATTTTATCCTTTTTTTTAATACTTCATCCAAACTATCTATTTTTTACTACCCCCTCTATAAATATCACATCAATGTGGGTCAATCCTTTAAAAATAATACCCCTCTATCCAAATCAAGTACTATTTTATTCTTCTTTTTTAATACTTCATCCAAACTATCTACTTTTTACTACCCTCTATAAATATCACATCAACGAGCAGTTTTTTTCCTTATCCACCCACTCTTATCCCCCTTTATCCCCCTTTTTAAACCCTCATCCAAACCATCTATTTTTTTACTCTCCCTCTATAAACATCACATCAAAATGGGCCCTCCCTCTAAAACTAATACTCCCTCTTATCTTATCACCCCTCCATAACTTATCCCCCTAAAAATAGGGTCTATTTGGACTGCGGTATTTATTGTGGTATTTATTGAAATTTTTTTCGTCTTTATTTAAATTTTTTTGTAATTTTTTGTTTTTCATCAATGTTTTTTGATTTGTTGATTCATCTCGACAAGAGTTTTCAGAAAAGTTATCAATCATTGGCTAAATTTGAAAAAAGTTTAGAAAAGACAAAAATAAATCAAAAAATAGAGTTTTTTGTACTTATTCGTCGTCTTTAGTGACTTTTTTTTAACTTTTGGACATAATTTTATACTCATTAGATTCCTTTCAACAAGACGAACTAATAAACTACAAAATATTAAGATTTAAACAACAAATGCAAAAAAAAATGAATAAAGATAAAAATAACAAATAAATAAAAACTATAGCCCAAATGGGGCCTATAATCCCTTATCCAATCAGCCCCTCAAATGACTATTTTTGAATAATTTAAGAGTTTTTTAACTTTTTTTTACCAATTAACCAAAAAAAAGAAAAAAATAACAACAAAATATAAATTAATAATAAAAAATTTAGTTAAAAAGAAAAAATATATAATTTAGCTCGCGTAAATTTAGTTAACAATAAAAAAGAAAAAAAGAAAAAATTTTAGTTAACAATGAAAAAGCCAAAAATATAATTTTGGGAGGAGTGAAAATCTAAGAGGGGGTAATAATTTTTGGAGGGGATAAGAGGGGGTAATAGGAGATAAGAGGGGGTAATAATTTTTGGAGGGGTACTTTTTTTCTACCCAAACCATGCCAAAAAAATTAATAAGGGGTGATAATTTTTGGATGGGGGAATATCCCCCATCCAAACGGGGGGTTAAGTGAAAACATGCATTTTCTGATTAGGTATGTTTAAAATCATCTAGCAATAATTAGGCTTGAAATGTGAAATCAAATATCATATATTTTTCAGTAAATTTTAAGAATATCACCGGAATCGAAAAGTTATTCATTTGAATTTTTAAAAAATTCACTGAAATCTATTAATATACCAAAAATTTGTTTTAGTGACTTTGGTTACGAAAATCAAGATCCAAAAAATTATATCTTTTTCATTTATTTTCACCAAAATCTCTTAATACAACACTTCCACGAAAATTTGTATTAGATCACCGAATTTTTTTATCCTTACATGAAATCATATCTTTTTTATTTCTTTATATTCCTAAAACCAAATTTCTTATATTTGTTATCCTATATGACATAGACTTGCCAATTTTCTGCTCTTCTTCACCAGAATCTAAGTGTTGCGAGTTAGGAGGAGAGATTTCATCATCAAACCTAAATAATATTTACCGAAGACAGTTTGGATTTTGTAATGAGTGAAATTTGATTTATTGTTGTTTCTATTTGTAGTATCCGTTTAGGATGATATTGGTCGAACAATATACGACAGATTTTGCAGAAATTTAACATAATTTACAAATTTACCATCGCAAAAGAATAAGATATTTTGGGGTTACAGAAATTTACCATTATCTGCAAATTTATCATTGCAAAAGAACAAAATATGTTGAAGTTGCAGAATCGCAAAAGAACAAAATATTTTCCAGCAAGTTAGGAGGAGAGATTTCTGTGCTAATAAGAAATATTTTCTCTAAATCTTGATTCAGTGATCTCGCGTTTTTTTTAGTGCCTAAACTGATATGATAATGAAACTTTAGTATCCTTTTTTTAGGAGTTGAGTGCTTGAATTGTGCAATTTTTTAAATTAAGAGTAATTTGGATATTTTTTTAAAAGAAAAGACCAAAAGATAACCTTTAAAAGTGAAAAAGGGATGAAAAACTAATGAACACTTATAGATGGGATCAAAAAATAAGTGCACCTAATTTCAACGAGTTATTCACAAAATTAATGAATGGTGTCTGAAATAGTTATGAATAATCACTTATTTAGTTCTTTAGCTTATTTAACCCAAAAAAAAAAAAAAAAAAGCTTATTTTAAGCTTCAATTTGTAGTTTTTTTTGCTTATTTATAACTAGAAAAACTACAATGGACAAAAAATACTTAATTTCGACAGTATCTTTCAAAAACTATTAAGGATAATCATTCAAGTAATAATGATTTATCCTGCAAGTTATTTAACCAAACAATTTGAAATTATGGTCAAGCTTGTTAAAAGCTACACAAAACATACTTACAGCTCATGTAAGCCTTTTAAATAAATAATCAAGAAAATGCACATATGACTGGATTTGGCCTAACTTTTCCTTTAAAATATATTGTCTTTATTCAAAAAAATTACAATTGTTAGTTTTGCGTCAAATTTTTGTAGATTATTAATTCGTTTCAATGAGAGGTTTCACAAAAGTAAAAAAAGAATATGAACAAAAATTTTAAAAAGTTTAGAAAATACAAAAATAATTTAAAACAGACAGATTGAATTATTTTCGTCTTTAGTGAACTTTTTAAAAAAATTTGGTCATATCTTTTTTTTTTTTGAATTCCTCTAGTCAAAACCAACCAATATTAATCCACAAACATTATATGCAAAATTAATGAGGGTAATTTATTTTTGAATAAAGACATAAATTATACAATAAAATGTGGGGTCAAATTGAACCTAATATACAAAAACGTACTACTTTAGCCCCTCACATTGGTTTTTGTTTGTTTAATTTCCAAAGGGGGAGAAATTTTCACATTGCCCTTTCCAAAGTCCAATCTCCTCATTCAAGCTTCTTTAAATTAAACTTACTTAAATTAATTGCTAATCCTTAATGATAGGGAAGAATTATTTTATTTTTTATGGGGTGATTGGGACGGTGTTTTAATAAAGATTGTGGCTTAAACTTTAGTATGCAGATATCTTAATTAGCATCATAAGATATACCATTGGATATCCTTTAATTGAACTTATTCATCGTCTTGTGGGTCACACATAACAATTATATTTATTTAATTATCCAAAACCTTAATATAAGTTGAAAACAAAATCAGAAAAATAGACAGGACAAGAAATGCATTTGACAATCCCGCTGCTGCAGGTTCCTTCTCCCCCTCTATTCTCTGTCGTTGGCTCTCTCTCTCTCTCTCTCTCTCTCTCATGAAAATCAAACCGCACCATGTGCTTTGTTGGGTTTAAAATAGTAGAAGGCAGCCCATGAAAATGCTAATTAATCTTGTTTTTTGAGATGACCTACAACTTCCTAACTATACATAATTGGGTTAAATACTGGGATTTTTGGTTAAGCTGCATAACTATTGAATGTTGAGTATCTGGTAAATAATTTTGTGTACTGATGAAATATATAGTTTAAATTGCAGGAATGAAGGAAGAAATAAAACTTTATTAATTAGAATATGTAATTCATATTCTACAATGGAACAAATGTGTTTAATCTAATATACTAGAATATGTAATTCATATTTGTTGAAAAGGAATCCCTAATATTTATGGTTTGGTAACATAGACCGAATGTGTTTAATATAATATTCGAGCTTTGCATTAGTGTGTAACCTGTGTCCATAGAAAGTGTACAACACTCCTTACTGACAACACAAAAGTGACAAAGCCGACGGTTTAACATCAACATGCAAATTAAGAATCATGAAGCTCAGAGAGCTCCAAGTACTTTCCCTAGTTCCTCCCCGTCAACAAAGGACGAAGGAGCGGATACACCATTTTCTTGTAAGTCCTAATTGCAGAGGTTGTGTTTTTTACCTTACGTATTGTTATTAAATCTTACGGCATATCTTTACTTACAGTTAGGTATGACAGGAAAAAGCCCGCAAAATATTGGGTTCTAACTTTGTACTTCCCCGTGTTTGGAAAAAGCCAGCATACTACAAGTTGTACTAAAGGAGGGGGAGCATGTGAGAAGTTTTAGACTGTTTGTGTGTTGTTTTCCCTTGCATTAATTCTTTTTGCGCCCTGCATGCCACGAAAGATCTACCAGGAATAAGCTTTTTTCCTTCCGTATTTGATCTACAATGAGTAAGCTCTTATAAATGGACTGTATTTGTGTTGAATTGGTTGGTTGATGAGATTAGAAATTAGAAACAAAGAGTACCATCTAAGGCTACAGAACTATTCCTAGTGTCAGAGGTTGTTTGTTTGTTCTAATGGCAGATGATGTAACGTCCCGATTCTCGAAGATGTTAATAAAAGATTTCTCAAAAAACCACATGCTGTATTTCATTTAAAAGGAGTGAAGATATATACAAGTTCGATTAATACAACATATGGAATATGAAATTAACTTTGACAAAACGTGGTATACATTCTAAATATAATTCATAAAGTGGAATGTTTACAATTCATAAAGTAGAAATAGCATGTGAAAAGAATGAAGGGTGTTGGGTTTTATAGGCTCCATTGTATCTATTCCCATTAATCAGCCATTATGCCCCATAATATATCCCATCAATTAAACCCCTCATAATCAACACTATAAAAAGTACTTAAAAGTATAGGGGTTGCGACTGAATAATGAAGAGGAAAGAAAAATCATCCAGTGTATCATGCTCTACCACAACTCTTTTACACAAGTGATCTTATCCGTTCATTGGAAAATAAATATATAAATGATTAAATTAACAATTACACATAAGCTAATTGTTTAAAAAGAGCTAAATTCTTTTAAAAATTATGGATTATTACAGTTATAGTACAAAAATTATTCGTGAGAATATTTTAGTGAAGTAAAGTGTAGGACAAAGAAACCTCTATTCTTTCACGTGTTCATCTGATAAAAGAAACTTAGGAAAATGTTGAAATCAATAGTTCAATTATGTAAGAAATAAGTATAAAATCAATATTACGGTAAAATCTTGTATTGTTTGTAGAACATATTTTGAGAATAAACTAATTTTAATTAAAAAATTAGAGATGAAAATAAATTACATTGTTGTTGAGATTTAGAAAAATGTGGATTTATCCAATTTACAGTTGTTATGCTTTTCGATTTTCTTTAGAATTGTTAATTGAATTTGGGAAAAACCTAGAAAATGCATTAGAGACACTAGTTCGAATGTCAATTGAAAAAGACAGCAGAGTGTCAAGTGTAAAGAATTGTTAATCAATTTGGGTGGCCTCATCATGGTGGTTTGGTTAATGGGGATCGACCCGTTTGTTTAATGTATTGAAACAACCCAATTATAGGAGGAGCTAAAGACGGTTGAGGGCGACTTCAAAAATGTCTGCAAAGGCAAGTCCGGATCCCGAATGAGTGATGGCCAGTGTATTGGGCATCCTTGAACTAAAAGGTGAAACAGTTAAGGTTAGTTGGTACATAACCTAGTGACGCCACATTCATTTAGATATCTAGGTGAGGTGAGAGAGTTATTGACCTGAGTGAACAATAAAAGATCTCTTCCTTGTAGGGTCGTCAATAACATAGTCAGATATATCACCTCAAACTAAGAGTACAAGATATGTAAGGACTAGTCAATATATATCACAGCCTTACGCTAGAGCTGTTGAGTAAGACTTGAATTCCTAAGGTGGTGAATCCTAAAAATATAAATGAAAGATTTGTAACAAACCTATGTTTTTAACTCTCCTGCTTAATTACTCTATTTATTATTTATACTGTCATTCGCATCTTTGGCTTTATTTTTTTTTGGGTATATTTTTCTATTGATTTCACCACATATGGCACAATTTTTTTGCCCCTAGCATTCCATGTCAGATGAAGAAGAGGAAATGAAAGTACCACCCGAGCAGAAAAAGCTGGGCTTTGCAAATGAAGATTTCAGTGACATATGACTACCATACCCCTAGCAGCTCTGCTCCTTAATTATTTTTTAAATCACATGTAAACATAAAAGTGTATTTTCGTAATTTCAACTGTTACTCTGCAATTGTGTTTTCATAAATACTAAATTTATTTTAATTATTGTTAAATTATCAAATTAATTTAAAAAGAAATTTATTAACGTATCGAGAAATTGGAACGTTATAAATTTTTTTCGAATTTCTGGAACATGTATAACATATTTTAGAGTCACTTCGTTTTTAGAAGAGAATTTTAAAAGAACCTCTTTATTACCCACCACTTTAGTAGTGTGAGAATCACCAAACATTATTTTCTTTATCATCCAAAATGGAGTAGGTCTTGAACCAAATTACATCAAAGTAAACATGCCTTGTAACCCCTAAATCAACCCACCCTCTTGTGCCATTGATAACATTAGTCTTGTTAATCATAGTCACAAGCGGCTCTTCAGTCATATTAGCTTGAGTCATAGGACCATATTTGCTAAATATACAAACTCCCGTAGAATGTCCAGGCTTACCACAAACAAAACATGCATAATTGTTATTGTGGTTGGCATTCGAGGCTTGCTTAGGAGGGGTTCCTTGATTCTTTTTGTGTTTCAAAAAATTTCTAAATTTTGACTGGTTTTCATTAGGCCTATTTTTATTTTATTTTTTTATTAGGCCTAAAATGAGCAATTTGTCTAGAATAGATATTTGACTTTAGCATAAAGTAAATTTACCTTTAACCCATTACTTCCCATCAATTTAATTATTAATTTGGTCTTGAGCCTTTACCTCCTTTTCCACTGTTAAGCGGGCGATCAAAGCCTCATAGTAAGTCTCTTTTGTTTGTGTTTCAAAAAATTTGGATACTCCTTCAAAGATTTCAGCAACTTGCTTATAATAGCCGAAACTTGCATTTGTTCATCAACCTATATGTCTTCGGAACGAACTTTAAGTGCAATTATTTGAAGACAATAACTTGATCTATAACTGATTTACCTCCAACCATTTGAAACCTCTTAAAGTGAGTACCACGGAAACAAAATGACTTATTTAGATCATCTGTTGCGACGGTGTTCATCACCGAGCTACCATTCACAATCAATAAATTTTCGTGCTCCATTTAGGCTTGTCTTAAATTGTTGGAATAAAATAAAAAGATATTATCTTTTTCTTCACCATTGATAATTACCTAGAAGAGGAGATGGAAATTGAAGCTCGTACTAGGTCATTCTCTTAAGACAATACGCGCTGTCTACGAAAGATTTCCATTGTAATAGACTGCAAGTTGCACACCGTTTCTAGGATTCAACAAGCCTAACCATCTAATGTGTACCCTCATACCTTTACACTTCTTGAAAGATTGAAACTCTTTTTTTAGTACTTTCTTTTTTCAGAACGAAACAAGGCATTTCTCCAAGTAATCCCTACGGGGTTCCTTACGAATAGCATGACTCTTCTCCAAAAACTATAAGAGGAATGACAATTCATAAGAGGAATGTTCAGCCCCTTTTTTCTTCTTTTTCCCGAAAACAAGTGTGCACACACTCATTGCACATATTGATGCATGTGAATTTTGAGATGCGTAATCAAAACAAATTTGAATGGACATAAAGCTGCTTCATAAAATGCATTTATGTGTAATTCAATAAGATTCATTTTTTAATCACATATGATTCAATTCTTTTGTAACGATTTGTCAAAAACATTAATTCATTCTTTCTATATCATTTTATTTTTTAAAACAATAATTAAAAAATCCTTTAATTTATTATGATTTAAAAGCAAATTACATGTTAAATTAAAATAAACAACATAGCATACTAAGGGTAAGGCAACTACGTGTTGAACTCCTCTTCTGTGACCACTGACTCCTCTTGCGAGGGTGGAAACTCTATCTGCTCGTCTCTATTTGGTATGAAAATTAAGAGCAGAGAAGTTAGTTCAGCGAAATTAAACTCAGTACTGAACAGTACCCGAAAGTCAAAGACACAAGGAAAGAAGACATGTAGTAGGATATATGACAATTCAAGAATAACAAATCAATAAAACTAAACAGTAATATAGAGATATGTTATGCTTACGTTCTTTATTATTTTTAAGAATCTCACATACCTTGGAACTTTGTATCTCACCCAACTATCTAGTATTAGATACTCAGTTGATAGAGTGGAGGATATATGGATTCTAATTGAGAGAGTGTGTATGTCTCAAACTTCTTTCTGCACACAAGTCCTAAGGCTATGGGTAGTTTTTCACCCAAGGACCCACCAACGATCAATTCAATAATCAATTTGAGATAATGTGATGTTGGAAAATATGAGAAGTAATTGTGCAAATGTACTTGACTCTTGGCCTTGTGACTCCTTAAATAGAGTGGAGGATAGATGGATTATAGACAGGCTTGTAGTCGCCGATCACACTCTCTTTTTCATTCTGGGAGGAGCGGATCATTAAATGAGTACTCCATCCCCCAAATTCCAACTGCTCAGAGGCGTTGTTTGCGGAATTTATCAAGCTGGTACAGTCGATTGATTCCCGTTTGTCGAATTAATTCCCTTTTGAGTGAACTCTCAACTTTGCCAGACCAAGCCGTGCCAAATCAATCCAGACTCAGTAGTTAGAGTTCATTCGGTTCGTGTAGCATCATTTGAATGGTGAAACTCTTACCTCTGTATATTCTCATTTTAATTATGCTTCCTTTTATAAGGGATCTGTCAACAAAAAATTAGTAATACTGAATCTATAGGCTTTATAAAGTACTCATAGCAAATCCACATCCAAATCCATTACCCACCACCAAACAATGCTTACCAAAACACAAGATCGAATTCCATTGTGTGAGGGTGTGCCTTGGCCTTACATCGGTCATTGTCAAGGCATTTCAAAAGGTCTCAAAAGTAACTAAATCCACAGTCAAAGAAAACATCTCATCTCCCCACCAAAGAATCTTTTCCATCACAATAATTCTTTCCCCCAAACAAGGTAAATAAACGTAAAGATGCATTTATTTCCACTCCCCTAAAACTCACGGCAAGTCCCCACCCCACCAAAATTCAAATAGACTCTCTATCAATTTCTCTAACCCCTCTCTCTATCTCTCTCTCTCACTCTCTCTCACACACACAATGAAGTTCAAATCCCATGTACCCAAAATCCCGTATAAACCGTTCTAGTGCATTCCTGATTGTTGATACAATATTTTTATTTATTAATATTATCAAGCGATCCAACGGCCAAAAACACATTAAAACATGATTTCTATAAGATTTATATATTTTAATACATATTTATTTTTATACACAATATGAATCTCGTTTGATAGATCTCGATTAATTCTATTAAATAATATTTGTATGATAAATAAGAAATATTATACGTTACTTAAATTTTAAATAATTTTTTAATAGACACGAATACCGAAATTAGACAAAAAGGAAGGGAGTAATATCTCATATGGGTCATGCCTAGAAATTCTGAATCCTGAAACAGAATGAAGATGCCCTACAAAAAAGGAAGAGGAAGACCAAGAAGAAGCACATTAAAAGAAACGCTGGTGAGAAAAGTATCAACTGTTGTCTCTTTTTGTAATCCCCACCCCTCTTCTCACTCCCTATCCATTCCTCTCAAGGGCTCCACCACTTCCCCTTCTCTTTTGACCAAACTAATTTTCCACTTCTTTTTTCAAAATCCTCCTGCAAACTATGTGTTCCCATTGTTCATACGTGAGTTCTCAAGATACATCAGTCACCAAAATAAATGCCTCTGTCCCTTTTTTCACACACAAGTTATACCTGAACCGCTATGTGTTAGCTTTTGATAACGATATTGTTGTGGGCGACAGTTTTTACCATTCAAATTCATTGGGAACGATTGTGTGTCGTAATTACTATAAAGCTATATTGTCTCTTAACCTTAAGCCAATGGAATCGGCATGTTTGATCTCTTTCGCATAGAAATGAATGCATTTTCTACTTTTTAATTGCTATGTGAATAAGTATTTTAGAAAAGATTTCCCATTGACACAATCAGTGGCCAATAGTGGATTTTCTTGTATTAATCTAACCCTATCATTTTTTAAGTCTTTGCCGTGCCTTATGAGGCATTTCATAAAATAGCATGGCCTACCTCTATACCTATGATTGTGAGTTGATGTGAATAAATAAAAATGGAATGAATCATAGTCAATGAAAGCAGCAACCAAATGCGTATTGGCCATGCACATGCCATACATATGAATGAGTAGCCAATATTGAGAGAGTAAACATAACGCCTGTTTAGTACATAGTCAATCTCATTGAACAAGCACTTATTTTCACACAACCAGCCTAGTTTCTTCCTTTATCTTTTCCCACACTCCCCTTTTCCTTTTCTCTCTCCTCAACTCCCTCACTAAATAACTTCTACGTACAACCTCACCAACTGCCTCTTCTCCCATCCAAAATCTCTCTCTCCCTCTCCACACAAAAAAATGAGCAAGAGAGTGGGTTTCAGCCCTGATGTCTACGAGAAAGCTCCACCAATCTTGCATAAGAAGGGCGGTGGCACCAAAGTTGGCGGAAAAAAGAAGAGGGTGAGCGGAATTTGCAGTTTTAGGGAGACAAAAGAGTCGAGCTTTTCACCAGTGGGACTTCTAAGGCGGATTGGAGCTAGGGTTGCTAGCGTGCTGGGTTGTGCGTCCGTTGGAAGGAGGTCTTCACGTAAAGTTTCTTCATCTAGTTTGACAAGGTCGCGATCATATGCGGGCACGATTGACTCTCACCGAGCTGAAGCCGTAGAGGATTGCATTGAGTTCTTAAATTATTCTTCTTCTTCTTCCTTCTCGTTGCAGAGATCATATTCAGTCTCTGCAAATAGTTCTTGCTAGGAAATACTTTATTATTAGTTTTGTTCGGGATGCTAAGAAGGGTCCTTATGAATGGTGGAAGATATGTAAATGGTAGAAAAAGAAAGATGATTTTAGGATTTGTTTGTCATATATAGAGAGTTTGCTCTGTGTCTTTGAAAATAAGTAGCTAGGTTCCGAAAAAAAGTTCCAATTAGTTTTCTGGGTTAAACCTGAGTATGTTATCTTTGTGTATTTTTTGGTCATTGCTAGGATTCAAATTCACTTCTGGAAGATGTATTTTGCCGAGACAAGGCAAAGGGCTAGGCCTCCTCCTAGGATTTCAAAGTATTTACACCCTACTTAATTACTGTACAATCCAATTTTAACTCAAACTCAACACGCTTAATATTTAGTAGTCGATTTAGTGGTGGTGTGAATTTAGTTACGATACGATCAAACCCGGTGTTGGAAGGAAAAGAAGGGAAGAAAGTCGTAGTTTAAAGAAAGAAATCGAGAAGAGCATAAAAGAAACTGAAAAGATAATAATTGTTATGATTTCTGAAACCCTATCCATTCATAACTTGGCCATATATATAGGCCACATCATACATAATGAAACGTGGAAGCTACTACCTATTGACAAACAATTAGATTAACTACCTTATAATGCATGCTAAATACATCAAAATGAATTAACTATATCCTATTAAATAACCCTATGCTGCATGCTAAATACAAGAAAATAGATTGCATGTTTGTGGACATGGATGGTGGGTTCACAACATGGGCAGTGGTGGGAAGCTTGCATGGTGGGGCCAAGAAATTTCTTGGTTATGCACGTATGATTCCCAGCCGCTAGAGATATCCTTGGTCGCAAGGATAAATTCTGGGTAAGATTGAGAGAAACACCATTGGTTTTTCCAAGTTGCATCTTCGTGAGGGCCCCCCTTTACATTTAACTAATATCTCTGTTTTGAGGGTTTTCGGACTAGTCACGGTTTGGCAAAGGGTAGGTGGATCGGGGTGGTGTACGGGCCAATGTCAACTATGGTTGGATCAGGTTGACCATCCACAGTCACAAAATTCTTGATCATGAAAAGTTGGGGCTTGGTGCAACGGTGTGTGAGAACGTATTTCTTAAGCAAATATAGCATAGGCCTTTTTCTCTACGAATTTGAGCCTCTAGGCCCGTGATTTGCTTGAACGAAATAGTTGGAGGGTTTTGATTCGAGCTTTATTTTTTAGTGAGGTTCGGGCTAAGAAGGTCGACTGTGGTGTGGTTGGTGGTGTTGTAGTTGGGTGTTGCGGTGTTGGGAACCAATGGCTAGGAGTGAAGGATAGTTTTCTTTTATAAGGTGTTGTGTTCCTCGACAAGTCGGGCCACACTAATAGCTTCTAATAAAGTTCGAGGCGTTTTGAGTTTATCATTAATACGCACGTCGTCTTTGAGTCTGCGATAAAACATACGATCAAATAATTATTAAGTAGCTAGGGCGTCAATAAGTTGGGATAGCCTCTCGAACTATTCCTGGTATATACCCACGGTGGTGGTCTTCTTAAGTTTGGTGATTAGGGCTTTGGAGGGCTCCTTGAAGTCGGCGGGTCCTATGGCTGAAAATGAAAACCCGAGAACTGGACTGGACCAGATTGCCGGTTTACGTATTGCAAAATTCAGTGTAGTCCGATTTTGATTTGGAGTTTTTGAAAAATCAATTTTTCGATCCAATATTTCGATTTGGAGTATAAAAATCCAGACCGGACCGAACCAAACTGATTGGGGTATATTTTTTTTATAGCCGATGTATTTGGCCGGCTTTGAGATTATTCCTAACCTAAAGTCGACTAGTCCTTAGGGAACCAATTACACTGTTCACTTGCGGTAGCCTAATTAAAGTCAAGACATTTTGCCCTGTATAGACTGACCCCAAAAAAGCTGATAATACCTAAGAGATTTCGAACATGAGATCCAGGAGGAAACACACCTATATGTCCTAAGCCTTAACTACCAGGTCAATCCCTTGGGGTATTAATGCTCTATTTTTATGTTTATATGGTATACCACAATGCGACCTCATATTCTTCTCTCTCTTGCCCATTGTATTCGTGTTGAATTTGTGGTGAATTTTGTTTAATACTAAACAATTGGGTTTTTTTTTTATGAATTTTGTTATTTTTTCACTTTTTTGGGAGATTTGCTTGAAATGTCACCCAAAAAGTCAAAAAGTCCAAAAACCGAATCAAATCAACCCAAACCGATTAAAACTAGATCGGTGCAACCAGTCCAGTTTTGATTTACAAATATTCCAAACCGAAAAACCCATTCGATTCTATGAATTTTACCAAATCGGATCGGTTACACCCCTAGTGAGTCCAAAGCGACGAAGCAGGGCGGTGGTGAATTCACCCCAACTTACGGGTCCTTTGAATTTGGTGAATTATTGGTGCCATTGCAAGGCAATGCCCTCGAGGTGCAAAGAGGACAGTTGGACTTGTTGCACAGGGGCAATACGTTGGAATTCAAAGTATTGTTTGGCCCGATATATCCATCTAGTGGGATCGTTCGTTGTAAATAATTTGGGAAACTAAGTTTGAGGTTAGTGGGTGGACGCTTTGGGTCTTAGGGGTGTGTTTGTTGGGAGTTCGAGCTGGAAGCGAAGGGATTGATGTTGGTATAATTGGGTTAGTTTCGAAGGTGTGACGAAGTTGTAGAGTTTATAACTGGGCAATGATAGATTGAAGGAAAGTATGTACTTGATCAAAATTCAACTCGTGACAAGCCAAAATTTCGCTCACTTCATTGCGGATCTCAGTGTTGGATTTGCCACGGGTGTCCATGGAACGCGGTTTTGATACCACTGGTACGATCAAACCCGATCGCAAGGAAAAGTAGTGAAGAAAGTTGTAGTTTAGAGAAAGAAACTAAGAAGAGAATAAAAGAAACTAAGAAGATAATGATTGTTATGATTTCTAATCCCCTATCCATTCATAACTTGGCCATATATATATATATGTCACACTATACATAATGAAACGTGGAAGCTGCTGCCTCTTGACAAGCAATTAGATTAACTATCCTATAATGCATGCTAAATACAATGAAATGAATTAACTATTCAATTAACTACCCTATACTGCATGCTAAATGCAAGAAAATAGATTGCATGTTTGTGGACGTGGATGAGTGGGTTGACGAGATGAACGGTGGTGGAAAGCTTGCATGGTGGGGCTAGGGGATTTCTTGGTTGTGCACGTATCAAGTTATTTTGGTAGAGGAATCTCGTGAAACATTCAACTAGAGAATCGTTATCGGTATCGAGAGCTTCAAGAAGAGTAAAAGATCATCCAAGCACGTAGAGAATTTGAGCAATTTCTCAACTAGACATCATTTTTATTGTTGTTCGTGGTAACGTAGGATTTTGTATAATTTTTTCATTAGGACTTTGATTAGATCTCATTTTTAGCATTAATTTATGCATTTGTCATGTGTGTGTTTAAATATAGCATGATATGTGGTTGTTTCGAGTTGTTTGGAACAAATTGGTTGCAGAAATGAAAGCATGTTCGAGTGTTGTTCACGCATAATAGGATTTGCAAAAATAAAGCAACGTCTTTAATTTTGAATGTGTTATTTTGGGCAGTAACCATATTTTTAGCGCTCAAGAGACCTTCCCGAAGGGAAGAAAATATTTCTTTTAAAAACCAGCATGTTGCTTGCTTTTTTGTCCGTTCTTTCATACTGTTTGGGTAAAAAACTGTTTTGTTGGTTCACATGATCATGCATTGATGGTGATTATCTGGATTGATGTCTTTGTCATTCCAACGGTGAAAGTCTGATAAAATATTACTGGATTGGAAATGTCTCGACGATAAGAGGTGACCCATGAACTCTAAGGCAGAGTACCCATATCTTGGATATGTCCGGAGTGAAAGACCGCTAATTAATACTAGATGCCCATTATTCGTGAGTAGACCTGCGATAATAGACCGTTAAATGATTGCATAGGTCGCATGTCGTGCAAGTGTTTTCAATTTCATGTTATTCATGTTTCCTGTTGTTATTGATGATATGAGTATGATTTAGCGTGTCGATGGTACTATATAATTTTTTACTCGAGCTCCAACTTATATTTTTCTGCAAATTAACCATTTACAAGTAATGCCGTGAAACCTATGACTTAGACCTCAAGTTCGAAGATAATTAGATCATGATAATTATAATTTATTTTATTTAAGTTATTTTCATAATTTTTAAAGATTGTTTTTAATTAGGCATTGTGTACCCTTTGTTGTTTATTTGTTAAAGTTCAGAGAGAGATATTATTACTCTTGATAATTGAGTTAATTTAATAGCTTCAATGAAAATATTTATTGCGAATTTATGATTGTATCGTTCTTTTACTTATTTTATACCTTAAAAGAGTGTGGTGTGATATATCAATTGAGCTTTGTCCAATCCTTATCTAACATATCATTTGATAATTTCTCTAATGTAATATTCAGTTCTCGTTAATAGAGGATATCCAAGACTTTATATTATCACATCAAACTTTTTCACCTCAAACTTGACACTGAAATTGTATCCGTTGTTCATTATAGTTTAAAGTGGTCTTGAACTCTAAGGTACCCTTCTCAGTGCTAGTATAGATTGCTATCAGCTACGCTAGTTCGTTAGTTATAACGTGTTTCGGTCAGCTTGAAAGGCCAAACCAAGCTAGTGGCTTTTTTGCATGAGCCCTGTGGAGTCAAGTTACGAATGTGAACTTAGCCGATACGAAGCTATATGATAGCACCCAATTTTTCAGATTCGGCGGTTCGATCGGGACTCCTTAAGCTCCACCAAAGACAATATCCAAGCCAAAATTGCCAAAAACGCACATTTTTCAACCAAAGAGAAAAATACACCAACTTCTAAGCTGACTGACTGAAAATTGTGCAGGCCGTTGGATCTAGAATGTCGAAAATAATGAAAAACCATTATGATTTTGCTGAAATCAAATCTAAAACGGCTATGAAATTGCAAAAAAAATGCTCTCTGAAATATTTTCTTTTGAAAAAAAGAATATTTCCTACTAATTGGACTTGTTGACCAATCACAATTGTTGACGAGTCATTGACACCAGACAAAATTATTGACGTGGTGCTAACATGACAGTCTACATGATGCTGACATGGTAAAACATGAGACCCCTCGATGACATGTCATCTGGCGTGGTAGGCACACGGCGCTAGCTTGGCAAAAAGTGCACCCATTGTGATGACGTACCCACTAAAATGGATGACCACGTGTTGACGATGTGGCATTCAATTGGCATATGGTGTTGACGTGTGAACTGATGTGGCACTAACTCAACATCGTCTTCCTCATAACAAGGCGTGGGCACGTGTCTAAAGAGGGATATGAAGCGTGTTCCTTGTCTAGCACTAGCCTCGTACTGAACTTCGCTTACAGACTTACTTGGTTGGGATCGTCTGGTTGAGAGGAACAAAACTTAGTACTCTGGTTGAGAGGAACAAAACTTAGTACTCAAAACAAATTTCCGAGCACTTTGGTTTGAAACAAAGCACCGAAAAACTCTGATTTATTGTGTTTCTGAGTTACCTAAAACTCTGATACCACTTATAGTCCGTAGAATTGATAAACCTAACACAATTTATAGGGAAAAAAACCTCACTGCTCATACCCACGCCAAAGAAAATTTTCCTTCAAACATGCTATCTATTACTGGCTAAGCATGCGTCAGAGATTCTGGCATGTTAGCTGTGATCTTCCAAAAGTTCAAAAAGGCTGCTCTGAAAGATTTGAGCCAAATCTCAACAGTGTACACAGCAAATCTACAAAATGAACAATTTGAATGGTCAAATAAGAACGTGATGGACTTTCCTTTTCCATCAGATTAGAAATCGCGTCAAAGATCTGCATATGCGAGGATCCTTTCTCCAATTTCATGACAGAACCAAAAAAAAGGAAGCCTAGACAATCCACATTCACTCAAAAGTTAGCAATTCATAACCAACAAACAAAATTGGTGAAAGAGAAAGCAACGACGCTTCTTTTCAATTCTATTTTTCAGTAGTTCAAAACACTAACAGTTCCATTTTTCAGTCGTTTAAAACACAAAAAATGGACATAAACAAGAAAACGTAACCCGGAAGAGTTTGCTATTGAAATGATGGCCTCCTTGAACAAAAATCAATAGATATAAATGGCCAACTTGTGATAAAATCACCTTCGAAGGCAACATAACAAGACATAATGACTGGAACTAGTAGTGAAGTCAAGGGGAATTACCTCTTTGCGGGTCCCAAGCAGCCCAAGTTCTCACTACTAGCAAAATGATCAGTTGAGTCAATCGCAGACATTCCATATCTATCATTTGTTATGCATGGAATTAAATGGAACCATCAAGAATCAAGGGAGAGCTTCTCAAAATCCCGGATGCCATGACTAGAAGCTTTCTTCATTTCGAGAGCCCTCTTGTAAGGAGGAGCAATTGGTGGCTGTACAGGATCCAAGCTTTGATACGTTCCTTCTGCAACTTTCGGAAGAGGATAAGAACGGTCTGAGTCGTATCCGCTGAGGTCCCCACAAGCCAGAAAAGGGATGTACACCTTATTTGGCCCTTCCAGCCACCCACTACTACAATCTGTCGCAACAATAATTTGATTACAAGAAAAAATAAAACGTAGATAAGAACACTGGGATCATTGCCCCACTTGTTTCGCTATAATCAATTTGACACCACAAATAATTTTAACAAAAACACAATTACTTTGCTATATTTCTTTTCTGGTGTCTGGCTGCAAAATGTAAATTATTTCTTATACAAGACATTTCAGAAGAAGAAAAAGTTGCAAGCCTGAAGCAGCCAATATTCCAAAAATTTGAGAACGGGTGCTTGATTTACCAAATGTTTGAATTGGCTCCACTGATTTTCGGCAATGAAAGGAAAGTGACAAGGGGAGGAGTGGCGGTGGAGCAAGAGAGTGCGGATGCGAAACTCTATTGACAAGTCATTTTTGTCGATTTAATTTCAAAACTTTTACTAAGAAAAGATTTTATCAGAACATGTGAAACTAAACACCAAGAATTGCGGACCAGTTTGCTACATTTCTTTATCTCAGCCAACAAAATTTTATGCCAAGAAACCTTCTCTTAATCCATTTCATACTTGTACCAATCAAAACAATTTTCTAAAAAAAGCTAAACTATTTGATAATTTCATTCCAGGTAAGAACTAATTTCTCACCCAAGCAAAAGTTAAAATTCCTCCCAATTTGTTCAAAGAATAAAAGAGAAACTCATTATGAGCTTCTAAACATACTACTTCTAATTAAATTACAACAGTAACATAACAGCTTAAGGCCTAGGGAGCTCAAATCATACAGCATTTAAAATTGGAGGACATGGAAATTATGAACACAAAAATATCACTTCCAACACTTAGAAGTTTGAATAATCAGATCATCCAAAAAATGAGGAAGGGGGAGCAAAACGAGATCAAGAATTTTGTAGTTCCACGTTTAAACTGTTTCAGACTGATGATATGGGGGTAAGATAGAAGATTCACTAATTGAAGGAAGCAACAGCGGAACAACAGCTGTGATAGGGACTCTCTTATACAACTGGAGCCATCTTAGACGTGTCTAGCTTATGTAAGTCTTTAATCTTTCGGAAGTCAGACAATTTTATCAATGGATTCAAAAATCGGCATGAAATAACAGTGCAGTAGGCAATTACCTTGATCATCAACACCAGAAGGACTTCCAACCTTCTCTAGGAGCCGATGCAAATCTTTCTCACTAAATCCTTCAGGAGGGGAGTAGTTCTCACACACAGCAAAAGCCTCTGTATTATGAACAGCATACTAATTAGGCAACCATGAGAACCGAGGAGAAAGTACTTTCTTTCAGATGGCATTTCATACTGTGCATCACTAACCCCCTTGCCCTAAATATATGAGTATTAGTGTCACTTTTTGGTCATTTTTTCCTGACATTTTCTCTACTTCGCGTGATTTTTTTTGAATTAATCATTCGTCTTGACACAAAGAATCCAGAGAGTAAAAAATTATGACCAACCCAACAGGTTTACCTATTTAATTATCTGTGTTGACTCGTTAACTCGGGCTGTATATGACTAACTCGAAGTGGACACGAACCAATCAACCATATGTCAGCCTTTTGCGGTAATTGTATAATTTATATGTAATGATAGTATAGTTGTGAAATGCATATTCCCAACAAATCTTGTGCAATAAATCTAAATCGTACAGAGGAACCATGAGTTAGATCTTTAGGCCTCGTTTGATTAGGAGACTAAAACAGGAATTCTTAAGAGTCCTGACTCCTGCGATTAGTAGTACCGGACCTATTTTCCTGGTATTAATTGGAGTTCCCAAAAAAAAAAAAAAACAAAGATGCCGAAAAATTAATAAATTTACCAAGGAAATTATATAAGTTATCATGCCAAGAAAATAATAAATTTATTGAAAACAGTAACTATAGAAGATTTTAGAAAACACATTCGAAATTGATAAACTTGTTGAAATCTAAAGTATACAGGAATGAAAGTTCTAGTAAAGATTAGAGAAATTCCCAAACGATGATGATTATATTTGTAGCAAATTAATAAACTTATCACTACCAAATTGGTGACTCCACCGGGACAAATTTAACACCAACCAAAAAGAGCAAATTATGCAATTACAACATACAATTTACTTCCACTGTGATGTACAATCTATACTACCATCCAAACCAAGCAATGTGCACCAGAAGGAGGCGAGTCTCCTTTTGTATTTCATTTATGGCAGTGAAGACAACTCAGGCCGTAGGTGTGGATCTCTTAGGTACATAGGTTGCAGCATGAAAAGAGATGGAATCACGATTGGCACCTAGCATAAGGGTGAGGGCACTATGGCTTGAGGTGCAAAATCGAGGGCATTCAATTAGGGGGTGCAATCACCTAGGTGTAGGTTCATGTCATGCAAGGTCAAAGCACCCGACAGAGTGCAGATAAGGCATCTATGTCCTGCCCGACAGAGTGCAGATAAGGCATCTATGTCCTGGGTGCCGATACGATTACCTAGCACGGGTGGAGGGGGTGAATGTTGGGGTCCATTCATGCATTGTTTGAGTTTAACAGCGGAGTTGCATATGAATTCGATTTATCTACATGTATTTAGAACAGGATTATGGAGTCTAGCATCCACAAGGAATCTATACGTGTGGGGGTGAAGATGTGAAAAACAAATAAAGATCAATGGGTTAAGAAAACAAATATTGGAAAGCCCCAAGAGCGGCCAAAGGTTTTAGGAGTGGGAAAGGTTTCAACAACTCTTTACGAGGACTCGGGTAGAGCTGTAGAGGTGGTGATTTCACATATTTCACCCAACTCACATATATTGTAATCTTCTTTATTTTTATCATAGAGGAATCTCTCTCCCGTGAATGTACGCAATTTCAGCAAAACCACATAAAGTTGGTATTTTGCGGGAACTTCAGGTGACCTTGATGGGATGTGCCAATCATCCGAACATCTATGGCCTTGATGTACATTTTGTATTCATTCCAATGAATTCTATAGGACATCAATATGCCTCGCCCCTTTCAAAAAAAATCAATATGCCTCGCCAATGTAAGCTTCAACTTCTCCTCAAAGCCACATTTAAGACACAAGTAAAAGTGAAAAACTGCCAATTGAAAGATATCCTGAACTACATCCCCAAGAAGTTGAGCAGTCTATTCAATATAGAGATTTCCATTACTGCATAAACTAAATAAACACCACTACGGATAAACACGAAAATAACTGACATCACAAAGAAAAAAGGGAAATAACGAACACTAGGTACTCACCTATGCTTGAATTACGGCTGCTTTTTGGTTTTGCAAAAGTCACATCCGTAAAAAATAATTTTAGCTGCAAAAGCAAAAAGAAAATGTGACTTCGTGACCTAGTAACTAGTAATTGCAGGTATAGCAATGAAATTATAAATTATCAACAAACCACCCAGTAAGTAAAATTGTTCTTTTATATGATGCTTATTACATCTGCTGTAAGCATTTACAAGTACAGACTCTTAACCAACTGGAGAAACCAACATATATTCTCACTAAAGGACATCAAATAATATAGCTATAAATTATTGAAGCAGGGAAATAATTGAACAAAGTTATCTCCAGTCACCAAAAATGACTAATTGTTCGAAAGAACAAGCTTCACACGCAGGTAATTCAGAGAGCACTTCAAGTGGAAGCCAAGAATAAGGGGCCTAGCCTTCGTAAGGCCGCATCTGATAAGAACTATGGCGTTTTTGAGTGAAAAAGTTATAGCACCCAAATGTCCAAAGACTTTTTGCACATAGTTATCCCCCCCCCCAACATATGATTTTAGCTGCTACGTACCATCTCAGCAAGAAGAAAAACATAACACAAAGGCACTGTTTTCTGGATATGCCACCATAAGAACAAATAGACCAGTAAACATAATATTACTGCAAAAGCTTTGGCCTCAAAAGAAATATAGTGTTAAGAGTTGTACATAAACTAAAAACATGCAATCCCATCTCCAACGGGACCACTCGGTAACGGTCCAAGTCTCCTTCCCAATCGATTGTTTGTTGGTTTGTGGGTGGGGGGGGAGGGGGGGTAAGCCTCGAGCTGGATCGAATCCATCCCTCACTCCCATTTGTTCGTTGATAGTGTTGTGGCAACCACTTGTACTCAAAAGTCAGCAGGAAGAACATTAGGAAGAAATATACCTTCCTCCATTACTAGTGTTGAGAAGTACCCAGCATGCACAGCTTCACTGTAATTAAACAAATTCTGTATTCCTACTTATTAACTCTTTATTGAGAGAACATTTATCCATCACTACGTATCTAGGCTAAGTATCCATGACCAAAGGCAGGCTAAGATTATGTCCTCTGGTAGCAAAGGAAGGCAAAGTTGACACATGGACAAAAGAAAGAGAACACTTAGTATCATAAATCAACAGAACTGTACTAGCAAAACTGCATTAGATCTCATGCAATTGCTCCAAAAAAGTTTAAAATTATTTAGCAACTATTTAACTTACCTGACAGTACAGGAGACTTGTATCCTTTCCCCGGAATATCTTTGCGATAAACTTTCCACCTTCCTTGAGTATGTGAGTAACTATAGTTAAACCCTACAAGAAATTTTGTGATGGAACCTATAGAACTAAGAGATTGAACAAGATTCACTTATCTGAAAATGAAAAACGAAAATAGAATTTGCTTGGTGTAAAACACTGATTACTGAAATGGGTCTATACTCACTGCCAAAATGAGTTGCGACTGAACAAATTCATCCATGTCATGGAGTCCAGTAACTGCAAATCAACATGGAAAAACCCAGCTCAGTATTAAGCTATATCAAATTCAACAAGATAGCAAGGGATGCACTCATAAATAAGAATAATTTGTGTACTTAACCATCAGGAGCACCATCACAGACAACGAGGTCAGCCTTGCATCCATCAAAATGTCTAATGACCTGGGTTAAAAAAGAATGAAAACATAGTCATATACCAACCATCTACAGCCGAAACACAAAATGAATACATAGGAACATAAAGTGATATTCCGGACATAGTCATATACCAACCATCTACTGCCAAAACACAAAATGAATACATAGGAACATAAAGTGATCATCAGTGTGGGATGTTGGGATGTCAAAAAAACTACTATTTTTTGTATTTGTTAGAGTTTGTCCACGTTGATTAATTATTACCTCCAAAATTAGTATATGAGCATGGACGGCCTCTCCACTCGTTCCTAATTAGTTTTGAGTTGGATGCTTTAGCATGGTATCAGAGGTAGGGTTTTAGCGTCTTTGGAAAAAAATCTCTTGGTTGATTGCTCCGTTGTTTGTTCCTTAAACGCACATTATTTCGTTATGACCTGCGTGTATGAATCCATTGTTTACCTTTTTGAGCAGGTCAAGGGTTGCATGTGTGGGAGAGTGTCAAAGTTTGTTCCACATTGATGAGTTATTACCTTCAAATCTAGTATACAAGCCTGGGCGGCCTCTCCAATCATTACCAATTGATTTTGAGTTAGATGCTTTCACAGCATTCATATAAAAGAACCCAATTTACGTGAAATAGAAGTTGGGGAAGAAGAGGTGGCCAGGGGTGGTGGGATGGGGAAACTATCACTCAAGGAGGTAAAGACGCAAGCATGTTGCCATCCCATAAGGTCAAAGTAGCACCAATGAATAGAGATGCATGACAACCATGAACTATGGTGACTTTGTGAGAGTTCTATCAAGAACTAATCATCAGAGCATTAGAGCCACAGTAGTGATATAATGGCCCAAATCCCAACAGATCAGACCCAAACAGAAATGTTAGCGAGGGAAACTATGGAAAGAGCCTCATAAACCAACTTAAATGAACAAAATTGACACAATTGGTCGGAGACAATAACAGAAGTTAACCCCATCCAGGACCATGTCTTCCATAATCACATTGGTTTAAATGTGTTCCCAGTAATAATATCCAAAGAAACTCTATGTAAGATTTCCTCTGTACTTGCACCACATTCAACTTGAATCGTATCAATCCCCTATCTTAAAGGCATCATCATTGATCCAGTCAAATTGCTGCTGGCTAATTACCCACTAAACTTTTCCAAAGTAAACTTGATAAGCTCAAAATCATGATTCTAGAAGCCCCCATATCATATGTTGTTAGTCATTAACTGCAATTAGTTGGTTATACTATTATTATTTGCGTCATTTACATTAAACCATGTTATTTGGAGGAAAAGATGATGATGACTTAGATCTTGTCCGTGGTCAAATTACTCAAGCTCATGGCCTAAGGCGAGGGCAATTCATTGGCTAATCTAAGTTAATGGGTTGAACAAGAAGTGAAATTCAGCCCATAATTCTTAAGATACTCACGTGCATTGTGTTAGTGGCCTACTAGGAGTTTGCATAAGTTTCGAAGTTTTCTTGCTAAGGAAACTCTTGGCACTTACAAGTTACAATATATAAGGTAAGTAGGGTTAGGAAAAAGCAGGCACACGGTGATCCTAAGACCACATGTGGTTTGGCAGCTGGGTTAGCAACGCATCACTGAGAAGAAAAGGAAGAGCACGGTCGTGGCTGAAGTAATAGAGACTAGAGAAAATAAATGCGACTTAAGAGAAAAGGAAGAATAAAATTTATTAGATTTATTACTTTTATAGATTCTAGTCACCTTATTATTGTATTATATAAATGAACGGCTAAATTAGAACTAGGACTGAGAATGAAACCCCATAAATTTTATTGATTAATTGTATGCACATGACTTTTCCTAGTGTGTTCATAGTATATTGTTCTTGGTTTAGGAATTACTTTGAATGCAACTCATATAAGAATTCAATCAGAATATGATTTGATATTGCGCAATTAATTTATGCTTGGTTTAATAAAGTTCATATTTGAGTACTAGGTATCCACATTGACTTGTTTTTACGGATAATAAAATTGATGATTTAGGGTTAAACTTTACAGAGGAGGAAGAAAAAACTTTGATTTTAGAAAAAAAATAAGTGCTTTAAGATTGTCGTACATAATGATTAAAATTGACCTCCAAATCATGGGATAGAAACCATAGAAGAAATCATTGCATAAAATTAATCGATAAATATTTACAGGTGTAAATTTCAAAACCTTAATTATTTTCTCAACTCTTGATTCAAACCATATGTGATATTTTAATTGCCAACTTTTCGGTTATTTCTTTTATCATGCTTTTTTAATTTTTAGTTCAAAAAAATTCATACTTCTAGTAACTAAGATAGGGCGCGATCAATTAGGTTTATTTAGTTTTCCCAATTAAGTTACAAGTCCCTATGAGTTCGACCTCGCTCTTGCATAACTACATTTCAGTAGGAGTCATGCGCTTCCAAGAACATTAAAGTTCCACAACAACACTACTGACGAGCAACCTCACCGTTCGTAGCTCCAAAAGTTATTTGATGAATTTAACCATAAATATGATGCTAGCAACCTTCAATATAGATTTTGAACATGCATCAGATGTGATTTGTCTCCAGAATTCAGACTGTAAATCAAACAGCAGGCAACAATGAACTCTAGGTAAAATGATGAACACACCACTTCAGCTGTTCGAGCATTTGTAATATCACCCTGCACTTGAATTACACCTTCAATTGGAGCCATTGGCTGCAAATCAATAGCCACAATAAGTGGAAGATCGCTGTCCCTGCATTAAATTAAAAAGAGAAGAACTTATTTCTTCCAGAATTTAGCATGCTCTGATCCAAAAATTCCCAATTTGCAGGCCACAAGGTCAAAGAGTTAGTCTTCAAAGCACCCTTATATATTTGAATACCATAATGTATAATCTGAAGAAAATGTTTAGCGTAGTAGCCCCCTCGGGCATGCTCCTAGTACGACCAAGCGAAGAGACCCTTCATCTGACCAAGGAGCCCACCATGCTATTGCCCAAGTAGTGACTTCTTTCGCGAGTGAAAAGCTCCTTATAACACGTACGAATGACAAAATACAGAGTAACTGCTGTCTGCCTATCTAAAGTGCAAGGATGGCTTTTTTATGACAAACATTATGTAGTAAGCAAATTACATGTATAGAACCACCAACTATACAAGAGCAAGGTTGAAAAAGATTCAGCCTGAAACAGAACTTACAATTCTAAAGTGTGTTTATCGAAACTTTGTTTGTCCTGTTTATACAATAATTTTTCCATTCTTTATATTTATATCCATATGGAAAGAAAAGGACAAGCCAGAAGGCTTCAGTCAATTTTGGAGAGCATTTCAATCATTCTGACATCTATACACGTGTGTGTGTGGGTGGGCGGGTGGGGGGAAAGAGAGAGAACAGCATTTTCAAAAAACACAAGTACAAAATTGCCAGGGTGATTTTTCACATATGAGCTGTTTCTTATAAGAATTTTCCATGATATCCGTTAATATGTCTCTGTTGGCAGCCAATGAATTTTAATAAGTAACCTTACAGGTTACAAATATTTTGTGCTTGTTCCTCTCTTTGGTGGGTTGGATCAGGTGGTGCTAGGATAGCTCTGTTCACAGCTCCCTGGCATACAGCACAAAGATGAGCAAACAGAACAAGTAACAAAACCCAGCCCCAATGATTCATGTATGCCTTCGGTAGCTCTTGTACTCCTCTAAGAGTCAAATCCCTGCTGCTAGATCTGATTCAACTGAATATGAGACTTGGATATGCTTCTGCTCTTGGCCTATCTGCTGGGCAAAATAGTGACAAAGGGGAGAGTGGAAGAAATGCAAGGTTTTTCAATGGTATGCTTGAGAGGCCGACTCCCCGTGGGGGTATAGTTTGCTATTTGGGATCCTACTAGATTTCTATGTCCACCCCTTTTTAAGGCGAATCCTTAATATTGTATTTCTAGAGATTGGAGAATGTTGTGTCACGTGTAGTAAAGTGTTCTGTTCTCTTCTGTACTTAAATTTTCTATGGCACCTATTTTGGGTGGATTTTTGTTCTCTGTTTTGTATTTTTATGCTTCTTGACTAATAATGTTTCTTTCCCCGTAGCCAATTAAACACAAAAACAAAAGGGTTCATTCTCAAAAAACAGAGGTCTTGATAAACCTACTGAACCTCAAGGACTTCAACCATATCTGTAAAGGAAAGCATATCCAAGTTTTCAACTGCAGTCAAACTACACAGAAGCAATTGGCAATTGGCAATTGACTCTTAACCCAAGTAAAAGGTTTATGTCTGCGAGAACGCAAAATCTAAACTTTGTAAAACAGAAAACGCCATGCAACTAGGCCTACGTATAGATGTCCATCGCAAGAATTTGGAGGTTTCAATGAGACCCTAGGGGAAAACTCCTAATAAAAATCCAAATATCTTCTGCAAGGACTCTTAATGAATACATCAAAAATTTGGAATACTATTAAGCTCAGATCAAATGTAGCTGAAATCAGCGATCTTAACATATTTGTGTCTATTGAACCTCCCCTTCCAAGGGTTGTACCAAGGTTTGTGAATTCACAGCCTTTATGCATTATCAAGAACCGAAGATTGACCATTGAGTGCTGGTGGAAACTACAAATAACAGCAAAAGCATTACAGTGGAAGTATAAACCAGAACTCACTTTGAATCAGGTGATAGCTTTACGGGAAGATACAATTTGCGACTCAAAACCTACATCAGATCAGAAGTATAAGAGATTGCAAACTATACGGCGTATACACCTATCAAACAAAAGGAACAAGGTAAATATGTTGTCCTCTTCAGCAATTATTCAGAGTTCCATTTTTGTTTATGCATTTTTATCTCTTCTTTTTTTTCTTTTTTTGGGGTACATAGCTGGCATTCGTTGCTATGCAATCTTCAATATCAGCAGAACAAACTGCACAGGGGAATTTTAGAAGAAGCAGTTCACTGAAGATTCTAAGCACGCCAGTTTTTATCAGATAAACACACGTGCATGGGTGTATCAGAGGATCTCCTTCCGTGGCTCCTGGGCCTACCTGACCAAGGCAGACATCTGTATTAGGTGTATGCGAAGTGAGAGAAAGAGTCTATCTTCTCAAAAGCAAAGGGAGATCAGGTCAAGCGTCTCTGCTTGTCGTCAGGGAACCTTTTTTCGGAGCGTATCCATGAGAGGAGGATTTTTTGGGTGGTGGTGATGACAGCATAATAGAGAACACAACAAATCTGATACGGTGCTCATGAAGAAGTGCCAATGAAAGTTTTGGAGCAGTGCTCCTGTCGGAACTCAATGATGTTCGGCTGATCTTTAGACTTCAGTAATCAGCCTCTGATGCAGTGCTCCCAAGGGGCTAATGGAGAATATTAGTTGGTCCTTTGAAATTTTTTCAGACCCTCAAAGCTTCGTTTGACGTAGTGGTTCAATTTAATCAGGTATGGCGATGCACAATCTCAAGGAATTTGTGTCCCGTTTTTTACTCATTTTCTAGCTTCAGGTTCATTTCAAAGCTTTACAATACCAAATTGGACAAGACAAAGATCTACAATATTCCATAATTCTTCTTCGCCATAGTTCAAATCTAACAACGAGGGGGAGAGAGAGGAGAGAGAAATTCTGTTCCAGTACAACTAATATTGGCAAGAGTTACCTGGCTCCAACTACCAGGCGCTGCACACAGATCTACCACATGCTTAACTCCTGAAATTTATGTTGTCTCCAAAAAGTTAAAAAAGAAGGAAAAAAGAGCACAAACAATATTAAGAACAATATGCAAGAAAAAACATTACCATTAGCAAAGAAAAAGTTGGAAGACAATTGAAGGTACTGATTTAAGTAGATTAGAAAGATAAGCACATAAGTACAGCGATAACCCAAAAAAAAAGGTCTTCTCATGCACTGCACAACTGTAGATATTTTTCTGAGGAAATATATTCTTACTACGGAAAACAGACATTATTTATAGTTTTACGAAACAAGATTTAAGCACAATACGCATAATCAGTCACCGCGTGGCTGAGAATTACTTTGTACTATAAAAGATCTGAAAGAAGAAAAGAGAAGAGTGACTTATAGAGAGTGTTCAAACCCTGTTAACTTAGTAGCTCTTTTAGTATGGTTGAAAAGAAACCAACAATAGAAAGACTTGTAAGGACCTTCAAATATGTTGAATTCCTCGTCAATCTGAAGGAGCTTGAAGGCACTTCGAGCACGCCAACCCTCTTCTTTTGCTTTTCTGTAGTAGATATCCTGTGGACAAATCCTACCGTGATTAGGAGCTGGAACAAAGTACAACTGCAGACATGGGAAAAATGAATTTGAACACAAACAAACAAACTTACCCTCTTATCCCTTGATGCTCTGCCCATGTTGCAGATACCTGATTGTCTCGTACGTAGTGGACCGAAACTCAAAATCTAAGATTTATTTATCTCTGTCCCAAGATCAGGGAAGGCTCAAATATAACCCCGCCACAGACGAGTGCGTTCTTCACATCCTTTGAACCAATGAAATTTTCTAATGACCAATTAGCGAAGCCTGGAAGAACAAAGAAATTTAGCCTCCAAATCTGAAAGGTGTTCTACAAAGTCATGTTAAGTTATTACATGCAGGATAGTTTTCTTTTCCAAGAAATAATTCCTTCCCAATTCAATCCATGCATCACATGAGTCTTGTGCAGGCTTATACTATGATATACACAGAATCCATCAAGTGTGTTACAATGCCAAAGGGTAATGGTAATTATCTCACATGCACTATCAGACTTGGGTTGGGGACTTGGCCACATAGGTTAATTTGAACATTTTTCATCAGAACAACATTTTCGGTTTGAGTCACAGAAACAGAAGAGTCAGAACCGTCATGCATGGGGAAAAAAATCTACATGCCGCAGAGGTGAAAGCTACGTAGAATGAGAGCAGTTGAGGAGGACTTCTATAGAAGTGGGGCTGTGTGGTATAGTCCCATAAATGTATAACATCCCACCTCCTGCGATCCATTAGGCCATGTTTGTTTGGCCAATTGATCAGGCATTCAGGCTGGTGATCCCTTTTGAAAGTTTCTACACCAATTTTGATCTTCTGGTATTCTCGAGAGTAAACTGATCAATTCACTTGACTTAACATTAACATTTTGAACCTACCATACAGCTACATTATCAACAGTAACTAGTTACTACTCATATGAAATGACATTATGCCTCCCCGTTCTTAATATCTCAAGTAATATCCAATAAAAAACCTAGTTTGCTCATAATATGGGAACCCAACTTCTGATGGGTCTTTTCTTCAAACATCTTGTGTGCATTTTCAAAATATACCACAATAGCTTAACTAGCAGAAATTCAAGGAAGCATAAAACAAAATAGCAATGAATATAGAACTAACAAAACACCAGACTGAACTTACAGTCCTGTGTGAGAGAAGAATAATAACAAAATCAAGTTTCGTGAACAAAGGGCAATAAGAGAAAGAACCCAATGAATTAGGAGCTTATCCACATAGTTAGACAAACTCTAGGAGGAAAGGAAGCCAATTTATGTGCTGAAAAATACAAGAGTGAAAGTATGTTCTCTCTCTATATATATATGTGGTTAGCAAGTGCAACAGTCACTAGGTATTTTTCCTACACAACAATGCAAAATCTTAGTTTAGCTAGACATCATTTCTTTCAAAACTCCACCAACATTCTCTATTTTGCCTATTCCCTCTTAAAATACTTTTTTTTTTTTACTAGAGCAACCAACAAAGCAAAAAATCCACCTTGGCTAGTGGATTTTCAGTGCAACCAACAAAGCAACCAATCACCTTGTATTTCAGTGCAAGAGACAAAGCAACCAACGGCAAGTAAAGTTTCAGTGCAATGGAATACAGTAACAGCAGGTTGATTTCGGGACACTTTAAAAGAGACGATGGAAAATGGATGAGTGACATTGATTATTACATGTCACAGGTTGGTTTTCTATTCAGTGATCCTTATTCAACCTGAGTGACTTATATTGGTTGATTGTTTGGGGTTTGACAATCCCACAAAAGAATACAGCAACAATTCCACTCAAGTCAAACAGCTAGAATACAAAGAAAATACTCAGCATCTTCATAAAGTACAGCAAAGTCTAAATTCATTCAAAATTCAATAACTCATTGAACAGGAAACCACATTCATATACATCTATAATATAGTTCAAGAGAAGCAGGGTTTGCTTGATTTATGGGAACAAGAGAAGCAAGTTTTGCTATAATGTAGTCCCAACTCAAGAGAAAGCACCAAAAAGTGAGACTTCAAAAAGAATTCTTGTTGCTCTTCCATCATGAGAAGTAGCTATACATTTGAAGACTTCAAAAAGTGAGAAATAGCTATACATTTGCAGCACACAAAAAATGTTTTTGCAGCATATTAGTTGCCCAAAGCCAAAGGATTCTTGCTTGTATGCTCACTGTTTATGTTGCGGGAAAATAAAAAGTTTACTAGGAGTAACCAGTAAGTAAATGGACTGTGTTACCTGCTAGCATAAAGTACTCCATACTGCAATGCTTCATATTCATATAATGCATGGAGAGTCAAATAGCAATTGGCCTAGGATTAAGTTAAAATAGTTTAAGAACCTTCCTAATAGGTTCATGGAGTTCGGAGTTCGGAGTTCAGAGCTCTTTCAGACTAGGTGGCCAAACACGAGGAATATAAATCAAAGCAGTACTTTATTTTTGAGTGGTTTAACTAGGGTGTACGTAATATATTCTTCATTTCCAGTGGAAATATATTCAAATACCAATGAGTCTAGAAAGAATATGCCAGAGAGTATTCAATTATGTCATAACTTGTTAGGAAGCAAAGATGTTATCCTACTGATTGATTCGACAATAAAGAAGTGGCTCCAGAGGATTCCACGTTTCATTCTAATTATATTTTTAGAAGATACATATATATCTCTTACCTCTCCCGTAACGTATTGAATGCATGATATAATTCATGCTTTTGAGTTATATGGGAATGTTTTACTTTTTCATTCCTATGACCTAGGAAAGGGAGATCTAAGCATCCTTATTTGATGCAGAACAGGTTTGGAATGGGACTAAAGATGACAAAACACTGAGAACAGGGGCTGTTTTGGGGGCTGTGAACAGTGTACGTGAATAGTGAATTTTTAGATAGAAGAGGAAGAGTTAGAGAAGGATAGATCTAGGTTTCATACCTAGGTTACCGAAGGCATCACACCTAAGGTCTCTTTGGCATCGCACTAAAGAATGAGATTGCATCACACAATCATAGAAGCATAAAGCTAATTTTCATTCGTTCAAAAAACATGCTTTGCCATAAGGCTTACAATCCAATTTATAGCTAAACTTGACTCTAGAACTTCCCAAATTAAAAGCTTCAACTAACTTAGATTCCCTAGGACTCTTTAATACATTAATGATGTGGAAGACCCCAAAAGACTCTTTGACCAACTAATATCCTCAAAAGACTTGACTGGAAATTAAATGACTTGACTCAAAGAACTCAACAGACACTTCTAAATAAAACCAGCCCAAGGCTAATTAATCTCCCAAGTAGGCCCCACATCATCCAGCATATGCCAAATTAAAGCTTGTGCCTTAGAACCATCCAATCCACGTCTTTTATGCACCTTTACTGGTTGCTGCCATTTACCATCAACTCTCCCCGGCTTGAGAAAACTCAACCCCGACGAGTTAAAAGCATGGAACTGTTCATAAAGGTCAGGATTAAGGCGTTGAAATTCCTCATCAGTAATCCAAGTACATTCAGAAAGTGAACGCCCCTTCCACTTAATGAGATACTTTTGATAACCTCCATGTCGAGTTGAAACAATGTGATGATCAACCACATCTTCAATTTCATCCTAAAAAGGTTTGGATGCCGGAAGAGATGCCACAGGGTCAGCCCGGTTACTATCCTCAAAATGCCCAGAATATTGAGTGAGATCCTCAACATTGAACACGTTACTGATGCGCATATCATCAGGCAAATCGAGCACATATGCATTAGAGCTAATTTTCTTGAGAATTTTGAAGGGACCAGCACTCTTTGAATGAAGTTTCTTATAAACCCCTTTAGGATACCGTTCAGCTTTGACTCGAACCATAACCATGACATGGCCATGGAATGGCTGGATAAGTCTCATAGGCTTTGGAAGCCTAAACCAAAGGCCATGAGCAGCACAAGCATCGAGAAGCCTTTTTGGTCCAAAAACAAGTGCCAATGTGTAAACTAACAAAGGGAGAAAATTATGTATTGTATTGATCATTAAACTGTACAAAAGGGTCCTCTATTTATACAGATAGAGGAGACCTAATTACGGAAATAAAATCAGCCTAATTACAACCTATTATTTACACAATCAGAATCAAATCAGAATGGTAACACTATCAAGATAATTATGGTAACACTATCAAGCTAAGTATGGTACATGCTAACACTCCCCCTCAAGTTGATGCGAAGATATTACTCAAGCCCAACTTGGATGCAATAGTGTGGAAACTCTTGCTGCCGAGTCCTTTTGTGAAAATATCAGCCAGTTGATCTCCAGATCTCACAAAAGGCATACATATCGAACCTTCACTGAGTTTCTCCTTAATGAAGTGTCTGTCAATCTCTATGTGTTTCGTTCTATCATGTTGAACTGGATTATGAGCAATGCTTATGGCAGCTTTATTATCACAGTAGAGTTTCATTGGACCACTATTGCTAAAACCCAAATCACGCAGCAATGTTTGAAGCCAAAGAAGCTCACAAACACCATGAGCCATGGCTCTGTATTCGGCTTCTGCACTGGACCTAGCAACCACAGATTGTTTTTTACTTCGCCATGTAATCAGATTTCCTCCAAGAAAAGTACAATAGCCCGAAGTCGATCGTCTATCATCCACAGAGCCAGCCCAGTCAGCATCGGTGAATGCTTCCAAACACAAGTGACCATGATTAGAGAACAGGATACCTTTTCCAGGGATTGACTTTAGGTACCTCAGGATGCGGTAAACCGCATCAAGATGGGCGGTGCAAGGATTATGCATAAACTGACTAACGACCCCCACTGCATAAGAAATATCTGGCCTAGTGTGAGCTAGATAGATTAATCTACCCACAAGTCGCTGGTACCTCTCTCTATCAGTACGTTCTCCCATATCTCCTTTCAGGTGATGATTTACCTCAATAGGTGAATCTGCAGGCCTGCAACCTAACATACCTGTCTCCTCCAATAGATCGAGAATGTATTTCCGTTGAGAGATAAAAATCCCTTTATCAGACCGTGCCACTTCCATGCCAAGGAAGTACCGCATTGATCCTAGATCCTTTATCTCGAATTCTTGAGCTAAACGAGTTTTAAGAGTCTGGATCTCTTTCACATCATTGCCTGTCATTATTATATCATCAACATAAACAATAAGGACAGCAATTGTATCAGTACCTCTCTTTACAAACATTGTGTGATCTGCATGGCTCTGCTTGTACCCAAAGCTCACCATAGCTTTTGAAAATCTGCCAAACCAGGCTCGAGGTGACTGCTTCAATCCATAAAGAGCCTTTTTTAACCTACACACTTTCCCTGCACTAACTGGGGAAGAAAATCCTGGGGGAACCTCCATATACACCTCCTCCTCCAAATCACCATGAAGAAAAGCATTCTTCACATCAAACTGTTGAAGTGGCCAATTCAAGATCGCAGCACATGAAAGTAATGTACGCACCGAGTTCATCTTTGCAACTGGTGCGAATGTCTCCTCATAATCAATGCCATAAGTTTGCGTAAAACCTCTGGCTACCAATCTCGCTTTATATCTCTCAACTGAACCATCAGCATTATGTTTAACAGTGAAAATCCACTTACAGCCTACAGGTTTCTTTCTTTCCGGAAGATTTACAAGTTCCCAGGTGCCATTCTTTGCTAAAGCTTTCATCTCCTCCACCATAGCCCCTTTCCACTCAGGTATCATAAATGCTTCCCTCCAATTCTGTGGAACAGTTATAGCAGAAAGAGAAGCAACAAAGGCACGGTACGAAGGAGATAAATGATTATAAGAGACATAATGTGAAATGGGATGCTGAGTACATGATCTGACACCTTTCCGAATAGCAATAGGACGGTCATCACAATGAGGAAAGGATTCATTACCCGATGAATTTGGTGAAGAGGCTGAAGATGATTCTGGAACTGAAGTAGGATCTGCTGATTGGCAAAGTGGTGGAGCACATGGAGCTTTAGTTCTCCTTTGATACGTTGCCAAGGTGGCAGGCCACTCTCTTGGCAATCTATGCACGTTCTCATCCACTTGCCCATCACCATCATGTGGTTGAACATTCTCAGCAGAGACCAATTCGTCTTCTTCCTTATTCTCCCCCTCACTATGAAAAGAGGAAGGCAACAATGACCATGATGACTCCAGAGATTGGAACACCCCTCCTTCCTCTCTCATCTCTTCCGGACCAACACTCTCCCCCTGAAGAGATGAAGGAATATACAAAGACTCTGTCTCCCAAAAGGTAACATCCATTGACACAAAAAACTTCCTAGACCGGGGCTCATAACATTTGTAGCCTTTTTGGGAAGGAGAATACCTAACAAAAACACATTTGTGTGCCTTATGTCCAAGCTTTCCCCCAGAAGGGTGAGGAGCATGAACAAAACACACACAGCCAAAAACACGTGGAGGAATAAACGTGGCGTGACAAGTACTAGGTAAACATTCAATGGGTGTTTTGAACTGAAGCACACTAGAGGGCATACGATTAATGAGATATGCAGCAGTTAAAATAGCCTCCCCCCAAAAATATTTAGGAACTTTCATGGTAAACATAAGAGAGCGGGCTACCTCAGCCAGATGGCGATTTTTTCGTTCGGCAACACCATTCTGGGATGGAGTATCCACGCAAGTTGTTTGGAAAAGAATGCCATGTTCATCAAGATATGCACGAAAAAATTTATCAATGTACTCAGTACCGTTGTCACTACGGAGAATTTTAATGCTTGTGTCAAATTGAGTGTTCACCATCTTATGAAATGATTGGAAACAAGAAAAGACTTCATTTTTAGTTTTGAGCAAATACACCCAGGTAACACGAGAATGACAATCAATGAAAGTAACAAACCATCTATAACCTTTTAATGAAGTAACGGGGGAAGGACCCCAAACATCAGAATGAATGATTGAAAAAGGAGAATCACTTCTCTTATTAATAGGTGCATAAAATGAGCGTTTATGTTTAGCAAGTTCACATGCTTCACAAAAAAAATTGACTCCTAGGACAAGACTTGACTAAAGTAGGAAAAAGTTTCTCTAAAATCCCAAAAGAGGGATGACCCAATCTACGATGCCACTGGTGTAGTAAGGATAAAGCAGAACCCGTATCGGCTTGTAAAGCTTGACCACATGATAGTGTTGGTGGAGGACAAGGTGCATTTTCCAGATCGTAGATGCCACCATGTGCTTTACCACTGCCAATCACCTTCCCCGTTTTCAGTTCCTGAAATACACAATGAGTAGGAAAGAAAGTTATAGAGCAATTGGCAGAACGAGTAAAACTACTAACAGAAAGTAAATTGGTGGCAAACTTTGGAATATGTAGAACAGAGGATAGAGAAATTGAGGGAGAATAACAAACAGAACCTTTGCCGGAAATAGCAGAGAATGAGCCATCTGCTATTCTAACTTTATCCTTACCAGAACAAGGGAAGTAGGAATCAAAAACAGAGGAACAACCTGTCATGTGATCTGACGCACCGGAGTCTATAATCCAAGGAGTGGAAGAAGAAGACGCTGTGAAAGCACTGGACAGTATACCTGAATGAGCAAAATATGATGAGGCCGGAGTGGATGTAGGAGCGGTGGAAGTAGGGGCTACAGTAGATGAAGAATCAGCCCTTGCGGACAAAAGACGCCTGATAGCCTGCAACTCCCCCTGAGAAAGACCCCCATGAGACTCACCATGTGGCTGAACTCCAATAATCGGTCCGGGATCAGGCACAGTAACAGCTGCAGATTCTGTGAAATGAGCCTGGCCATGATAGCGCCCATAACCACGGCCTCGACCACCACCACCACGTCGTCCACCTCCTGTGTCACGAGGAGGACGCCCATGTAGTTTCCAACAGGTGTCTCGGGTGTGATTGGTCCCATCACAATAATCACATTTACGCTGTCCACTAGATCCACCATGACTGCCAGACTGTACCTTTTCATTCTGTGGAGATCCGAATCCTCGCCCAACGCTAGTATGAGGGATAGCAGCTAAAGCAGAACGCTCAGAAGTAGATGAAGCAAGCATGGCACTGCGCCTACTCTCCTCCTGCTGAACAATAGCATATGCATCGGCCAGGGACGGAAACGGAACCCGGCCCAATACCTGAACTCTAATCTGATCATACTCCCTATCAAGGCCAGCCAGGAAGTCATAAACACGCTCTTTATCAATCCGTTGGAGCCACTTAGCAGCATCAGCTCCACACGCAGCTTGAAATCCCTGATAAAAATCAAATTCCTGCCATGCTCCACACAACTCAGCATAATAGTTAGCAACCGGGCGATGATTTTGCTCCATAGAACGAAGCCTCTTTCTCAGTTCAAAACACTGAGCATCATTACCCTGCTGAGAGTACATATCAGAAACAGTTGTCCATACCTTGTATGGATTCTCAAGTAACAAGAAAGGATTACGGATATCGGGTTTCATGGAATTGAACAACCATGTCATAACCAGGGACCGCTGAGCTTTAAACCTTTTAAGTTCCAATGCATCTGTAGGTGGGTAAATAGGACCCTCAATAAACTCTGACACGCCTTTGGACTCAATGGCCAGTGTAAAGGATCGTGACCAAAGCATATAATTTGTTCCATCCAATTTAATTGGACAAATATCCACAGGGGCACTATCCAAGATCTTAATAAACTGGCCAGGAGTATACTGTGTACCTAATGCATCATTCATCTCTACTTTCGGTGCATCAATTATTTCCTCAGACATAATTTCCAACAGAATAATTGCGAACCAAAAAAAATGAGATAACTTGACCAAACAAATATTAAGAGAAAGAGGTACCAATCCCAGCAGCCACACCAATCCAACGAGTCTGGGCAAACAAAGCACCAAGAGGCCCAAACGAGGCTCAGACCAGGAGGCCCAAACGAGGCCCAGTCCAAACAAAACCAGAGATACCACAAAAGGAACGAAGAGCGTCTGATGAAATCAGAAAGAACGGCGTCTGATCAGATCAGACCGGAACGGAACGGTGAACGACGAACCAAGGAACGACCGGAGCGGCGGCGAACGGCGGCGAGGAACGACCGGAGCGGCGTCGGAACGGCGGCGGAACGGCGGCTGAACGACGAACCAGGGATCCGGAGCGACCAGAGGGAATGACCAGAACGGCGGCGAGGAACGACCGGAGCGGCGTCGGAACGGCGGCGGAACGGCGACCGGAGCGGCGTCTGGTGATGGCGATCAACGACCAACGAACAACGACCAGTTAGCAACCAGCAACCAGACAAGGCTTCTGGTCGTCTGGAACAGCTACGACTGGAAGGAAAAAGGGCCGGTGATGGCGAACACCGGCGGACGACGGGTAAACCCGGAAGAATCACGACTACGGGTAAACCCTGGTAGTCGGAGAAGGCCTGAGGGCGGCAGCGGAAGAGCTATTAATGCTCTGATACCATGTAAACTAACAAAGGGAGAAAATTATGTATTGTATTGATCATTAAACTGTACAAAAGGGTCCTCTATTTATACAGATAGAGGAGACCTAATTACGGAAATAAAATCAGCCTAATTACAACCTATTATTTACACAATCAGAATCAAATCAGAATGGTAACACTATCAAGATAATTATGGTAACACTATCAAGCTAAGTATGGTACATGCTAACACAATGGTAGTTGGAAGGTCAAGGGTCATCCATGGTAGTTGGAATGTCAAGGGTCATCATTAATATTCATCTAGATATATTAAACACATTGCATCTATTTGTTAGCGGGTTCGATGTATGCATTAATATCTAGAATCATTCACATATCTTATTAATTGCATGCATTTAGTTAGGTTCATTCACAAGCATTTAATTAGGATTCATCTCACTTAGACTTCTAGTGATTCAAAAGGCCATTGTTTAGCATATAAATATGGATGTAATCTTTCATTTTGGAATGGAGTTGATTAATGCATTGAGTTTACAAGGCTAAGGCCATTGTGATTGGGGTTTGGGCTGCGGTCCTTCCTTGCAGAAACCGCCTAACCCTTGCGAGGGTGAAGCACCTCTTTCTCTCTCTCATTCTTTCCTCTCTTCTTCTTTGCGCACGTTCTCCAAAGTACCATTCTAACTTCCCACCAAAAACCACCACGATTCCTATTGTAGGCGGTAGTACTTGAGTGTCCTAAAACCGTCCTGCATCAGTTTGGTATCAGAGCACAAAATTGATCTCTCTACAATGGTGACGACTGGTGAACTTAATTCCAAGTTCGACTCCTTGTCCAAAGATTATCAGGCTACCCAAGGAAGTGTTGCAACTTTGACAAGTGACGTTGCAACCTTGAAAAGTGACGGTGCAACCTTGAAGAGTGATGTAGAGGAGATAAAGACGACACTAAGTAAATTGACATCTTATATCATGGGCAAGAATCCAGAGGGCTTTGCCCATGAGTTTGGAGACTCAAATACTTCAAGGTCCTCCTTCCAGCAAACTCCACCACCACCGGGGCCACGATTGCAAGAAGATCTTAGAGTCAATGATGTTGACAGAGGTGCTAAGCTGGAAGTTGGAGACTTTCACGGAAGCAACGATGTGGAAGTATTTCTTGATTGGTTACATAGCCTAGAAAGTTTCTTTAAGTGGTATCGTTTGACAGATGAACGGAGACTCTTCTTTGCGGAGGCTAAGTTGAAGGGAACAGCTAGAATTTGGTGGGCAAAATATCAACAAACATATTATGCCACCATCAGGACCTGGGAAGACCCCAAAAGACTCTTTGACCAACTAATATCCTCAAAAGACTTGACTGGAAATTAAATGACTTGACTCAAAGAACTCAACAGACACTTCTAAATAAAACCAGCCAAAGGCTAATTAATCTCCCAAGTAGGCCCCACATCATCCAGCATATGCCAAATTAAAGCTTGTGCCTTAGAACCATCCAATCCACGTCTTTTATGCACCTTTACTGGTTGCTGCCATTTACCATCATTATTAGTGTGCATGAGCCTTTAATAATGCCATTTTTTTTTCTCTAGCCATTATACATGTGATTGTTAACTGCATTTTTACATTCCGAATCAATTAGACTACACCAATTCTGAGCACTGAAATTAAATCCATCACCAGAATCCTAGAGCTTCAAGCTGTTATACATGTTGTTTTCTCTAGGTGTTATATTCAACAATTGTCACTCAGTAATTTTATCAAACAGTTGGTGAGCTGTTTTCTCCAACAATTTTTCTCTTGGTCATATACCTTCATTGCAATGCCCAAGCCGGCCAATGTCAGTAAAAAACTTGTTGTAATATCAAACACACACAAAAACAACAAAATTTGAGGAATTCATACCTGTTTTCAGTAGCAGAAAGATCTTCAAAATAGACAGTGGAAAATAGAAACGATTCCAAGTATGAGAGAAAATAAACCCAGAAATAGTGCTGGGAGAGAGGAGGAAGATAGCGCGGGAGAAAGGCAAGTGCGGGAGAAGAATTGATAAAATAAGGGTTGCTGTTGAACAGTTCTTCCCTAGGAGAAGCGAAGAACTGTAGCCGGAGGCACTATGGCGATGGGTATGGCGAAACTGGTGTAGGTGGGTTTTCTTCCTTTGGTTAGCTATAATAGCTATGGCGATGGGTATACCGAAGTTTTTGCACTTGCCTGGGGTGCCAACATGAAGAAGAAACTACAACCAGAAGAGAGAGCGCGGATTTGGAGCAAAACCCAGGCAGGAATGGTTTTTGCAGATTGATGATGCAACGGTAGTTCAGAAATCCGGACACGATGTCGTTTAGTTGTGTTTGTTTTAGAATCTACTTGATCTTATAGGAAGGGAATTAATCTTTTGCATTAACAAAAAGAATTTAAAAGTAAAAACTATTAACTCAAAGTTCCACAAAAATAACTAAATACGAAAATAAGTATATGAAACTTATGTTTAGTCCTATTTCTTAATGACCATTATATTTTCATCCCATTCTTTTTATTGGGATTATTTTTTAGTTCCAAAATTCAAATAATACCAACAATGCCCTTGAGACTTGTTTCCCACGCATACGTGATACGTTCTTTCCTAAAATTGCGGTAACCTTGAGTTGGTCCTAAGCAAAGGAAATTTTATGACTTTCTCTCACTTAAATTTTGGGTACCAAAATCCTAACCTAAAGTAGGTTTTTGAATAGGGGCCTCCTACGTTCGGCCATTTAGGAAGGACAGTCAAAAAGTAAATTGCTACAGAGTACACAAGGAGGACGAATTGTAAGTGTACTCTTATGTTGTATGATTTTTGGCAACTTGAAATTGCTTTTTATTGTAAATGTACATACTCTCTCTCTCTCTCTCTCTCTCTCTCTCTCTCTCTCTCTCTCTCTCTCTCTCTCTCTCTCTCTCTCTCTCTCTCTCTCTCTCTCTCTCTCTCTCTCTCTCGTATACTTGTGTTCATGTTTTCACCCATGCTATCTGGTTTATGATTTAGAAATGTTCTCTACACTTTAGGGAGGAATTGTTAAAGAAAAAAATGATGTTGTTTTAGACTCTAGGCATCATCACCTATTAGTTGTTTGATAAAATATCTTAGTGAACAATTGATATTTTCCTTGTAAGATTTTAAAGAGTAAGATTTTTAAATGTCTCTTTCATGCAGTAAGATGAGTGATAGTGATAATGTGAACCGGATAAAAAAGAAAAAGAAAAAAATATCGGTCATTCCTTATTTATTGCTAATTATACGAGAAAATCTATAACAAATTTATCATTTTCCTACAAAATATACCATATTTGAAATCCACCATCTTTTCATAGTCAAGATAGTTCAAAGTTGCCTTGGATGTTTAGTTTTTGATTACTCAGTGATTCTTGGTTTTACTTGTTTGAAAATGGTAACATTATTTGTGTTAGAGGAGAAACAAATCAGTCTATTAAAACATTTGGAGCACTACAATGAGTCATCAAACAAAGGTATTTTTTGGATATTTTCTGCTATGACTCAAATCAACTTCTATGTCATGGAAGCTGTGTACCCAGTGGGAATTCACCACCTCGAACTGCCCTATAACACCTAGTACCCAAGCAAATTTATCATGTGCAACAAGTCCAAGTTGGTATGAAATTTACCATTTTCGTCTGTCTTTTAATTTTTCGAATTGCAGTTTCAGATGGAATTCTAGTGTTGGGAGTTTGATTCCAACATTTGACCCTAAGATTGGATTCGCATGGCAAGGACATGTAAGTAATCTTCTTTTCTATTTTTTTTGTATATGAATATCATACCTTTTTTCTTTTTCTATTTTCAAAATCTATAGTTTTTTCAGGTTTGGCCAAATTCTCCGACTTGATGCAATTTCATAAATAAACTTTGTAAAATAATGAAAACCAACGACAAATTCAATATGTTTGCTAATGGTTAATTTGTTGATGATAAATTAACTGATCGTCAATTGTGATGTGATGTTAAGTTTGTTGATCAACAACTAATCCCTGAATATTTGTAGATGATTATAACATGATATGATAGTAAATTTGATTATTTATGAAATCAATTTATTGATCATGATGCCGATCTTGGGTGTTCGAATAGAATGGTATAATTGTGTTGTGGTTCTTTTGAGATTATTCTTTTCATGAGATTTTGTTGATGTGTTACTGTAGGTAAAACATCGATTGATGCTAAAGGCGGTCTAATACTTAAATTGAGAGACAAACTAGATTCAGGGCCAGAAGAAGTTAATGATTTGACATCAAATCAGCTTCAAGCAAAATCTAAGAATAAAAAAGGTGACACAAAGGTTCGTAATGTCAACCCAGTGAATATCAGAAGGACTTAAAAGGTGAAATCAAGAGATACAGGTTACCGATCAAGCTTTGCTAAGTCAATGAATATCATTAGAATTTTAATTATTTTTGTACATCGTAGTGCGTTAGTTAGGCTTACATGCTATACGTTTTGATGGTATCTTTGTTTATGTCTATAAGTTGATCATTGTAAAATATGTTATGATGGTAAATTTTATGCTCTTGTGATGGTCGATTTGCTTAAATGAAAATTTTGGTGTTTGACCAATTTAAATTCAATTGTGACGGTAAATTTGTTCTTTGATGAAATCTTAAATTCAGATATCCGTGATAAATTTGATGGATAAATTTAGTTATGATTGTAGTAGATTTACTCTGTTGCAAAATAAGTCGCGATGATAAATTTGATGATCGTGATAGTAGATTTATTGAATTGCAAATGCAGTTATGATGATAAATTTAAAGGTCGTGATTGTAAATTTGCTGAAATAGTAAATTTATTGTTTTGATTAAATCTTAAATTCATATATGATAATAAATTTTATAGGTAAATTTAGTTATGATGGTAAATTTAATTGTGGTAAATTTACTGCATTGCAAAATAAGTTGCGATTGTAGATTTGCTGAAATGGCAAATTTGTTGTTTGATGAAAAAATTTAGTTATGATGGTAAATTTGGCTATAGTAATTTTGTTGCGTTTCAAAATAAGTTGTAATTTTAAATTTGATGGGTCGTGACATGTCAATTTGCTTGGAGGTGGTAAATTTGATGGTCTTGTTAAATTTGCTCACTTCCAATTTAAGTTAAGGTGATTGATTGTCGTAACGGTAAATTTGCTGGGTTGAAAAGTCAACAGTATATTTTTCTAGTTTGTGATGGTGAATTTACTTGGAGGTGGTATTATCGGGTTACAATTTAAAGGTGACTGCCATGATGGTAAATTTACCATCATGGCGACTTACCATCATGGCAAATTTACCAATTATGAAGGAAGACTAATTTAGTACTAGGAAATAAAAATGATTACGTGGTAAGATCATAGTGAACAATCAACAAATAAAATGAAAAACTTAATGTTTAGTCCTATTTTACAGTGAACAGTTGGAGACATCTGAATTTGCCAACAACACATCGGCAAATTTACCATCATGGCAAATTCAGATGTCTCCAACTGTTCACTGTAAAATAGGACTAAACATTAAGTTTTTCATTTTATTTGTTGATTGTTCACTATGATCTTACCACGTAATCATTTTTATTTCCTAGTACTAAATTAGTCTTCCTTCATAATTCTTCGAATATTTATCTTTCTTCGTAATTCACCAAATATTTATTTCTTAATTTAAAGCATTTAAATCCACAATCGAATTCTAGTGCAAAGCCTATATATAAATGGACATAATTTCAATCCACCAATATAGTAATTCCATAATATCACTTAAAAATGACAAAAAGGTAAACCTAACACTCAAAATAATGACAAATATATCAAATTATATAAAGTGATGACTAAAACATAACTCGCAATTCTTGATGGTATGAAAACATAACTACATAAGGAAATATGACCTTAATTTAAATTACCCTTAAAAGTTATAATTTTGGGTAATTTAAATCAGGGTCCTATTAGTCTAAACAACACAAACTTTCATCCCATCTACTTTTTGAAATTATGTATTCATCATATTCTTAGATGATTTGACATTTTTACTTTTATTTTTTAGTCTTAGTTTACCATTTTATCCTCTTTTAAGTGAAAACACATAATTCTTGATTTGGTAGATTTAAAATCATAGTAGTAATTAGACTTAAAATGTTGAATCAAATATAGTAAATATTTTTCAGTGAATCTTGAGAATATTACTGGAATCGAATACTCACCGGAATCTTAAAAAAAAAAATCATCGAAATCTGTTAATATGCCCGAAATTTATTTTAATGACTTTGATTATGAAAATCAGGATCCAATAAATCATATATTTTTATGTTTTTTCACCGAAATCTGTTAATATATCTGAAATCTATTTTAGTGATTTTAGTTACGAAAATCAGGATCCAAAAAATTATATATTTTTATTTCTTTTCACAGAAATCTGTTAATATACCACTTCCACGAAATTTGTCTTAGTGATTCACGGAATCTTGAGATTATCACCAGATTTCTTTTTATCCTTGCACGAAATCATATCTTTTTCATTTTTTTATGTTCTTAAATCTAAATTTCTTATATTCGTCATCTTGTATAGCATAGACTTGCCAATTTTTTATTTTTCTTCACCTGAATCTGAGTGTTGCGAGTTAGGAGGAGAGATTTCATTGTCGAGCCTAAATAATATTTACGAAAAATAGTTCGGATTCTACGGTAAGTAAAGTTTATTTTATTGTTGTTCCTATTTGTAGTATTCATTTAGGATGCAAAACAACAATATATTTTGAATTTGTAAAAGTTTACCATAATCTGTAAATTTACTACCGTAAAAGAACAAGATATTTTGAAGTTGTAAAATTTTACTATAATTTGTAAATTTATCATCGCAAAAGAACAAAATATTTTACAGCGAATTAGAAGGAGAAATTTCTGGGCTAATAGGAAATATATTTTCCATTGATCCAGTGATCTCATGTGTTTGCTTGGTGTCCGAACTAATATGGTTATGAAATTTTAGGATCCTCTTTTTTTAGGAGTTGAGTGCTTGGATTGTGTAATTTTTTAAATTAAGGATAATTGGATATTTTTTAAAAAAAGTACCAAAACATAACCTTTTAAAAGTGAATGTGATAAAAAAAACTAGTAAACACTTATAGATATAACAAAAAAATAAGTGCCCCTATAATTTTTTACTATATTTAATATCTTTGGGTCATTTTATCAGACTTTTTTTTTTAATCTTGGTTCACATTTTTATACTTTTTTGAATTACTCTCTTAGAGACTAACAAGAAAAAAACACAACAAATTGATGAAAAATTATACAAAAAATCACGAAACAATAAATAATGCCGACTGTCTTTGATTAAAAAAAAAAACTTGCTATTTGTCTTAAGTCAAGTGTCTAACCGGCTGTAAACGCAACAATATCCAGAATAACTCCCTCATCCCCGATTAATTTAATATTAACCCTTAAATTAAAAGTACCAACTCCCACATTACCCTTAAATGCTCTAATTTTGGGGTTGGGGTCTCGCGGCCTACATAGTTTGTGTCCTCACCGGGAATATATAAATGTCCATTTTCCAACGTTGAAAATATGAAAAATCAAAAGTTAGGCTCAACCAGCGTACTTTTCATAATTTCAGTGAAGTAAACTTATATCCTAAAAGCTATGACATACTATTGACATTATGTAGAGCATTTCCGACACTTACGATGTGCATCCTTAGATTTCATAATAAGAATCTCGCCAAAAAGTGATTATTTGTGTTATCGACAAATCTAAAGGACATCGTTGGCATATCGTATGGCATAGCCAACCTTTACCAAATATGTGACTTAGATTTTCTTACATCAAATTTCATTTAAAATAACATGTATATTGAACATTAAGTAATATTGACAGTAGTCGTATGACATTGCCAACACACGCATACTACCTAGCCTTATCCCAATGATCTTGAAATTCTGAAATGCTATTTAATTGGGTATTCAACCTTAGGAATGAAAATGTATCATGCAAAAGTTAGGCACTGCCTACTTGCATGTTATATTTTCACAAAAGATCATTGCGATATCGATTACATCCATATAATTTTTTCACTCTGAAATTTCGAACATTAATGAATTAAGTATTCAGAAAAAGAATGAATTAAAAAAAATTAAAGTGAAATATGCATTGCCAAAAAACTAAGTAATATAAATGGCAACTTTATGACGGTACCAACTTGTGCTTTCTATATTCTCCAGTTTTCTCTCGATAATCTTGAAATTTCAAAGTAGTGTTGAATTAAGTATTTAGTACTCGAAATGAGCAATATTTTGGCACTACCAATTTACATATTCTATTTAAAAAGTAAAGCGATCGCTTCAACATCCTCCCCGATTACGATTAGTTCCTACCCTAGCAGCGAAAAAATATTTCCAAACCTAATAAATTCGTAGGGAGAATATAAATATATGTTGGCATTTTAAAAGAATATATATCCTTTTTGTTCAAAGCAAGTCATTAAGAAATGTGTAATAACCCCAGATTTTTAATTAATAATAAATAATTTCTATTAATAGTTTAAAATTTTAAATTACTTTATTCGACTCTGTATTTATGTAGACCGTTTGAGCGAGCTGTAGGCCACTCGAGTGACCTTTGTTATGAGAGACCGCTCAAGCTACCTATTCGAATTCCGAATCTCAGAACTACTGTGATCATGGCATTAATGGTGGAAACGTTTCGGTATCAATTTTTATTTGGGATTTTTATGATTTTTTACGCGTGATTTAGGACCTAGATCTCTACATAAACTCTAGGGCGCGTTCGTTTTCATTACATTGCATATTATACTGAAATTAGAGAGAGTTTAGAGAGAGAAAATATTGTTCTTGTGTGGCTTGACAAAGAACCTTCAATCCGTGCACAAATCTGTTGATCCGAGGCCTTTTTGCTAGCTAATCGTCGTGTTGAGGCAAGGAATTTCACTACCAATCTTAAGAGTACGGATTGTAGTAGGTTAGTTTGTCGATTTTGGAATTTAAAGCATGTTAGGGTTTATTTCGTTGTTCATCACAAAAGCATGAAATTCGTTGTTGTTTATGTTCTGATTTACAAGAATTGATTGAGGGTTAATGATCTAGATCTTATAAGGTTTCTATTTGTTTAATTTTTACTTTCGAGGTCAGGATCATAGAATCATGATTGGATTGAGTTGTTTGAAACAAGAACCATAAACCAAAATCTGATGAAAAAAGAGGTCGTTCGAGCGAGCTCTAAGCCGCTTGATCGACCTATTGATTTTCTAACAAATGGCAGCTTTGAAAATCAGAAGCCAGAACTCAAATTTAGGCAGACCGCTTGAGCAACCTATAGAAAAATAGAAAGTTAACAGAATGTTGTTTGGCCTTCCGGGCAGCAGATCCAGACCCTGACCCGCACTATTATGTACATACACTCTACACAAGCATTCATGAACATGTTTTGTATGATCACGAGTTTCCATGGAGCTCCGCATGCGTGTTTGACCAAACTTTGACCATGATTATGTATTATGACTCATGTTAGTAAGTGTTATGTATGTGTGTATGTGTATGGTTAAAAGTTGCATAGAATGGTATATGATAACAAGAGGAATATGGAATAGGCCGTCGTGCCTACCTAAAGTTGAAAAGTAGTGATAATACTGTCATGCCGATTGTTAAAGAAGTGTGGCTGTCTTGCCGTTAATTTGATATAGAACGAACAACGAATAGTTTAAAATTGATAGATAGAGCAAAGCATGCTTTGGCGATTATGTGAACACCTAGAATCTACGTTAGGGACACTGGTTTGAATATCACCGTAACAGGGCAGCAGGGGGTGTTAGGTGAACATCATAAAGTAGTGAAACATGTAGTAAACAAGTAAGTTCGTTAATTGGATAAATAAAATTGGTGGGCGTTGTGCCAAGTGTTATTGATCATCGTGCTTAGTATTGTGTTTTTGACCGTGGTGCCAAGTTCTGTTCCATGTCGGTTAGAGTCCCACTGGGCGTCGTTCCGTTTGTTAAGGACTCTAACTAAAAGATGAGTGTATTCAGTTGGAGATGACTTCAGAGTACGTCTGCGTCAACAGTTTCGAGCCCCGAGGGAGTGATGGCCTTGTCTTGAGTGACCTTGATCAGTTGATAAATGAGAAGCGGCTAAGGATCGTTGGTACCTGACTCAGCGAAACCACATTATCATTCGGTATTTAGTTAGAGTGAAGTAGGTATTGACTCGATTAGACGGTAGAAGGTCTCTGTTTTGCCTCGGTAAAAACTTGTCAATATCAACCGGGTACTCTATGCTAGACAGTCGAGTAAGAAGAAATATTGGAAAAAAAGAGCATTCTTAGAAACTTAAAAGAACAACGACATAATGAACCTATGTGACTTTACTTTACGCACTCTAGCATGTTTCATATTTCAATTTGACTTACTATATATCTATATCCATTGGTTGATTTTTGGGTGAATTTTTCCTACTAAGTGTCACAACTTATTTGGTGAAACTTCTCTGCCCCTGGTATTTCACACCACATGTCGCGGAGCAGTTCGAGAACCCACTTGAGATTGAAGAAACTGGACCAGTTGAGGAGAAAAACAGTGGTGTTTGGCTACCATACCTTTATTAGCTCTTATTTTATTGGAATAAAAGAATGTAAACCTTAATGAGTATTTATGTCATTCTACTTTTCGCATGAAGCTCTAATTTAACTTTATTTCTGTTAAATTAACAAAAAAGAGAATTTTCGTACTTTATGAATTAAATGGTTTTATAAAAGAAAATAATTAATGTCCTGAGAAATCGGGACATTATACAATGTATCGGATTTGGATTTGGATTTGGATCTGGATCTGGATCCAAAAATGAATTAGACTTCAAATCAGTCCGGTAAATTTTGAATTTAGATCAAACAGATTATCGGATCGAATTTTGATAATCGAATGCAAATTCTATCAGTTGGGATTTGGATGGATCCATTGACAGCCCTACGTGGACACTTCGTGGTTAACCATACCTCCGGCAAAAAGGGAAACAGAGAGATTGCCTACAAAAGGAATGAACTAATTAACCTCTCAATTCAAAATAATCAAGAGCAGCAAAATATAAAAACCCACTACAACGCGAAAATTTTGGCGACTAAACAAAACCGACAAAGTACATTTCGTCATAAAAATAAAATGTTCGGCGACCAAAAACAAGTAGACTCTTAAAGAAAAGTCTTCGGTGACCATAGAAATAATCCCTACGAGGCAAAAACTTTGCCGACCGCACATAACTGACCGATTTGGTCATAAAAAATAAGAAAAATTTATGAAAAATATAAAAGGAGGGTGAATTGGCCCATTAAATGTAGGCTAATTTATTTTTTGAGGTAGGGTCCATTATTTTAAAGTGTTAATAGGTTATGCCTTTTAATGAATAAAATTATCCTTATTGATTGTTTCTTTTGTTATCTTATATATGTTTCTCACTCTTAAAATCAGCCAAAAACATGGTCTTTTGACTTTTTTTTTGTTTTTAGTAAACTTATTTTTTAACTTTTTGACATGATTTTATATTTTTAAAATTTCTTTTGTAGTATATTGGTTCATCTCGACAAAAAAATCTATAAAAAGTATAAAATTATGTCGGAAAATTTAAAAAAATAGAAAAGATGAAAAATAAGTCAAAACATAGTCTTTTGATTTATTTTTCGTCTTTAACGAACTTTTGTTTAACTTTTTGATATGATTTTATACTTTTTATATTCCTTTTATTGAAACGAACCAACAAACTACAAAAATTTAATAAAAAATAATGAAGATAAAAAATTAAATAAAACAAAAAAATTAATTTAAAAATTTATGCTAAATAGTTTAGACGTTAGAAAGGTGAAAAAATACTACAAATAATGTTTTTTCTCTGTTTGAAATACTATTATTTGTTGATTTTAAATATTATTTGTATTTTTGTTCTCTATATCTTTAACAAATAAGTTTGCCTGTGCTTTTGTTCTAACAGATAATTTTATCTGTTTGTAATCTTCATGTGTTTAACAAAAATAAAATAATTAGAACAGATAATGCTATATGTTGCAATTTAATTAAAGTGTGTGTGTGTGTGTGTGTATTTACACTATTTTATAATGTTATCTTCCGTAAGATTATCTAATAACATTATCAGATAATGTTAACTATAAAAGCCATAAAGAATATTATCTGATAACATTTTCAGATTATCTAATAATGTTATGTGTTGATAATTATTTTAGACATCATAAAGTTATCTGTTGGCTTTTCTCCATTTGAATTGTGATAATTATTGAATTATTCTTTATTTAATTTTTTGTTTTGCATCAAATTTTTGTGATTGTTGGTTAGTCTGAATAAAAAATTTAAAAAAATACAAAATTATGTCAAAAAAATACATAAAAGACGAAAAATAAGCCAATATTTTTTTTTAATTTTAGACATAATTACATATATTTTAAATTCTTTCCATTGAGACGAGCCAATAAATCTAAAAAAATTAATAAAAAAACAAATATAATTTTTTTTTAATAACAAAAAAAACCAACTTAGATAATTTAGACCTAATTTTGATGATTTGTGAATTTTAAATAAAATTAGCATGTTTTGGTATAAGAATATTTTTGAAACTGATATGTCAAAAGAACTTCTAACTCAAGTTTAGTATTAAATGGACTAATTGTATTATAAATTGTTTACTTTGGACTTTTAACGGGAAGTCTTTGGCAACCAAACACATTTAGACACTTAAAAAAAACTCTTTCGTGACCAAAACAATTGGTCGGGGAACAATAATAATTTACCAACCAAACAATATAGCCTTGGCGTCTAAATCAGTAGTCGCAAATGTGTTTTTTTTCCTTCTATCTATACAGTTGAATACAAAGATAAAACTTTAGTCTGGAATCAAGATTTATATTGAAAAGACCTTACAACCCACATGGAATTTTCAACCTATACAACGACAAATATGCTAACTTTTAGATCATGAAAGCTTGATTAATAAATTAACAAAATACATTAGTAAACCACAATGATACATAAACGAATCTACGTGCGGCTTGTTGTTTGGACGTCTAAATTTTGCATAATTAACTACATAAACGTGCCCATCTGATCAACATCACTCTAAATTAATAATGAAGACTTTTTTTTTTTTTAAATCACTTGACTTGTTTCTGTTACCCTTTAGCTTAAATTATTGGGTATTAATGTTATTGTCTTTTTGTTTTTGTCTTTTTTTTAATTTTTATCAAGTTCCGATTAAATTGTTTAAATGAATTATTCGTCCCGACGCAAGGATTTTAAAAAGAAGATATATCTGGAGTTTTCAAGTTCAGTCCATATTTTTATACTTTTTTTATTTCTCTCGTTTTGACGAATAAGAAGAAATAAAAAAATTATTAAAAAATCATACAAAAAATTATGAAAAATATCAATTAGTACCGGCTGTCTTTAATAAAAAAAATTAAAAAATTGATTTAGTCCGAACGCAAACAAAATTTCTATCCTACATTCAGATGATCTTCAATTTGCCAAGCTGTGTTCAATGGTAGTTTGAATCAATATTCCCTTACTTTCAATTCAATCAAGATTTTTTTCTTGTTTTTTGGTGAACAAGAGGGCATCCCTTCTATTTCAACACAAAATCGAAAGATAAAACACTAATGACTATTTTTTTTTTTTTTTTTTTTGAGAGATTTGAGGATGGGATTAAAGATACAAATCGCCTTAAAGTTGAGCATTTGGCATTGCTATGATGGACGAGATTGTCCTGAAATCATGATGGATCACATTCCCAAGGACTGAATGATTAATGTTCAAAGACATAAAAGTACAACTAAGACAGACAGACAGAGAATAATACCAGTGGGCGAGATTTTCAATTTTACATCTAATGCTCTATAGACAATGAAAATTCATATTCATAATTTGGCTACTAAAATCACCAATCACATCAATTGAGAAATGCAGCCGAAGAACTGACTTGATCCTCAAAATCTTTCACATTTCCTTTAAGATTCCCTTCAAACCTTCTCAATTCAAAGTGTTTTAGGTCCACACCTTTTGCTTCCCCACTAATCACTAAATCGGCCAATATCCTCCCGATAGCCGGAGCCATCTTGAACCCGTGACCTGAAAACCCACCCGCAACCACCACTTCCTTTCCCAAATCTCCTCCCAAGTAATCGATCAAGAAATCCTCGTCCGGAGTCATCGAATACATGCAAGACTGTGCTATTACGGGTTCTGTAGAATCAATTCGATCTCCAAATATTTCCCGGATCCATTCTTTCAGCGGATCCAAAATGGTTGGTCCGGGTGTAGTTGTCCATTTCCTCCTTTCCGGGTCACAAGGTTGTCCGCCGTGCACGGCAATTTTGATCAGTCCAGGGAACTCCAGCGACGGCGTACCGTATATGTAAGGCTCGCCGTAGCTGGCGAACGTGGGGAAGCCCGTGCTGCCACCTTCGCCGATCGTGAATTCTGTCTCGTGTCCCTCTTTGATCCTCCAGTACATGACACAAGTTTCCAAGGGCACCATGGGAATTTCAATCCTACTAACCCTTTGCACTAACTTTTTCATCCAAGGACCTGCTGTAACCACACATTTTTTGCCCCAAAACCTTTCTCCATTTGCGGTAGACACCAAAACCCCCCCTCTCACATTATCTCTCTCTATCTCTCTCACTTCCATGTGGTCTCTGAGCACAGCCCCATTTTTTATGGCGAGTGTTTGAAACATGGAAACTGCCTTGGTGGGCTTTATCACGCCCCCAATTTCACTGACCAGGGCAATCCAATTTTCAGGAAGATTGATACTGGCGGAGAATTCTTCGCGCAGTTGGTGGGCTTCAAGAATCCGGTGGGGAACCGAGTTCAAGCCGCAATTAGCGATGACGGAGCGGAAACTCTTGTTGTCTGATGGGCCCATGTCGAGTTGTGGGGTCTTGAAGTAGACCTTGTATCCGATTTCGGACTGGGTTTCTTCCCAAAGATGTAGTGATTCTTTGACCATGGCGGCGTAGTACTCTTCGGGGTAGGTGGCGCGGAGGGTTCGGGACTCGCCGTGGGAGGATCCCCGGTGGTGGAGGAAATCGAATTGCTCTAGAAGGAGAACTTTGTAACCCCTTTTGGAAACTTGGTATGCTGTGGAGCTGCCCATTACTCCTGCCCCTACGACTATTGCGTCGAAAAGCTCCCCGGAGTTTTCCATCTCTCTCTCCCCCTCTCTCTCCCTCACTCTTCATGCAATGTATAGAAAGACCAGTACCAGCTCAACACAATAATATGCAGCTCTTCCTCTCTCTAACTCTCCATAGATTGTCTCGTGAATAGAAGAGAGGAAGGAGAGAGGAAAGAGAAAAAAAATACTTTCCAAACAAGAATTAGATCTTGACAAAGAAAGAAAGAAACAAAAAAATCTGCATCAAGGCCAAGATCTTTGTCGATCTGTCTCAATAATCTCAACTTCACGAAACAAAATCTGCCAAAAAATTGAAGCTCTTCTTTTGAATTTAAGTAGTACCTACCTAGTATAACCTGCGTAATAAAATAAACGGTAATAACTGCAGTAAAATTGAAACAAAAGGAAAGCATTAAGAGATTTGGGAGATTTTTTCCCGAACAAGTTTCTGGAATAAGTTTCTCAAATATTTTTACTTTTTTCCCAGACAACTTTATCTCTTTATAAAAAGTGTATCTGAAACACTTTTTTCGCAGACAAGTTTCTAAGACACTTATACCAAACAACGTCTCAGAGTTTTGTTTTTAAAAATTATTTTAGAAACACTTCAAACGAACACACCCTTAATTCTTTTAAATCCATTGATGTTCTCAAACGTGCTCTGGTGAAGTGAATAGGTTTGCCTGGGAAAAAAAAAGGAGGGTTCAAGAAATTTTATCCGAATTCAAAGTCAGGTCATGTTTTACTTTATATTTGTGGCCTCAAAAATCTAAATAAATCATGATCATTGATTTGAAACAATTTTTTGATTTTTTTCTTAGACCCAACACTCCTAAGAACAAAAAGAAGTGTTATGGTCCAAGGAAAGAAATCAAGAACCTCTTTCTGAATTCAAAATTAATTTTCATGATTTATTTGAATTTGTGAGATCAAAAATACAAGTAAATATAATTATTAATTTTGTGAGAATTTTTTTGGATATATTTTGTTTGAACTCTAGACTATTCAAAAAAAGAAAAAATACGGAGAAATTGGGAGCACAGGCAGCCGGACATGGACAGAACAGGCGAGAGAGAGAGGAATCGGTTGGTGGGCCACCCCTTTCATGTTGAGTCATTGCTTGTCTCCAGCCTGTTATCCATTAAATCTCGATCACTTCTAACCACCAAACCCGAAATCCACCGTTGATAGCTTCTCAACTAGTTTGCGTGTTAATCGCATCTGAAAGAGAAAGTCCACCTAACACTCTTCTCGCTCCTCTCTCTCTCAAGTCGCAGCCAAAGGGAAATTGGACTCTCCATTCACAAGTAACCACCTTTTTGATTACTTTCGCTATCATAGGATCACAATTCTACTCTCAGCAATAAAAATCAATATTTTTTAGAAGTTAAATTATTTGCGACTTCCTTTCTCTATTTAGGATCATAATTTTGTTATCAACAATGGAAATCAATCTAAAAATTAATATTCTGAATACTTTTAAAAGTGTTCGGTAGAAAATTGAAACTAATTTTGATAGATAGCAAAATTGCTAAGATGATGCCCAGATCTGCATTCTAGTTTCCCGAGCTCTATATGTTACAGAATTCCTGGTACAGAAATCAAGAGGGCATCCCTTGTATTTCAATAATATAAAATCAAAAGAAAAAAACACAAATGATTCATTTGGCTTAAATTATTGGTTATTAATCTGTTTTTGTCATTTTTTCAATTTTTATCAAGTTATGATTAAGTTGTTTAAATCAATCATTCATATATATATATATATATATATATATATATATATATACACACACACACTTAACGAGAGTCACAAAAAGTTCATTGAAAAGAAAATTAAAAGGTTTAAAAAATAAGTTTCTACTATTTCTATCTTTAGCATTGCTTTATCTAGGGGTGTAAAAAAACCGAACAAACTACTCAACTAGATCGATCGGACTGAACCGCAACCGCTCTTTTTGAATTAGTTCTGTGGTTTAGTGGATTGGTTATCGTTCTAAAAAAATGTGAACAAGATATTATGGTTTGACACATGATTTTATAACTACAAATCGTGGTTCGAATTGAATTGGACTGATTATATATATATATATATATATATATATATATAAGGTCACAACTTTTGATTTAGAATTTTACAAGTGGAAATCGAACCAAATTATTTCAGTTTGATTTGACTTGGTTTCTTCGATTTCGGTCCGATTTTTTGGTTTGATTGTATCAAGCCAAAAGTTAAAAAAAAATAAGAATTTTTTTTAAAAGATAATCATTTGAGCTATTAAAGGGTTAAACTCAATGTAAAAAAAAAAAAATACATATTATAAAAAACTATGAGAATATATATTTAAAAAATAAAAAATATCAAAAAATACATATAACGAAATAAATAGTAAATACAACTTCAAAAAATTATAAATGATAACAAATAATTAATATTTTTTATGCCGATCCGGTTCAGAAGACTGTGCCATTACGGGCCTGCAGAATCAATTAACAATAGAGAACAACTGAGAGACAGAGAGAACAATGCCAGTGGCCGAGATTTATTAGACTTTTACATGTAATGCTCCATAGACAAAGAAAACTCAGATTTGGCTACTAAAATTTACTCATCACCAATCACATCAATTGAGAAATGCAGCCGAAAAACTGACTTGATCCTCAACTCAAAGCCTCAAAGTGCTTTTCGGATTAGTTTTTTTATCTTTATTTTATTTTTTTTTTGTATTTATTATGGGTCTATTTGGTTTAAATTAACCTAGGCTAGATTATCTGAATTATTTTTTGTCTTTATTTAATTTTTTTTGTATTTGTTATTTTTATGTCATTTTTTCGTGGATTATTGGTTCGTATCGACGAAAGGAATCTAAAAAGTATAAAATTATGTCCAAAAATTAAAAAAAAATCACTAAAGACGAAAATAATCCAACACGGACGCTGTTTTTGGCTTATTTTTTGTCTTTCCTGAACTTTTTTTAATTTTTTAACATAATTTTATACTTTTCTGAAATCTCTTGTCGAGACGAACCAACAATCATCAAAAAATTGATGAAAAACAAAAAATTAAAAAAAAATCTCAAATAAGGACAAAAAACTAAACAGTGAATAATCCAATAATTTTAGCCTCAATATTTTTTTGGATTATTGGTCCGTCTTGATGAAAGGAATCCAAAAAGTATAAAATTATGTCCAAAAGTTAAAAAAATATCACTAAAGACGATGAATAAGCTCAAAAATCTCTGTCTTTTTATTATTTTTGTCTTTTTTTAAAATTTGATTCATGATTTATAATTTTTCTGAAAACTCTTGTCGAGATAAACTAATAATCTTCAAAAAAATTAATGAAAAATAAAAAATTACAAAAAAAATTTCACATAAAGACGAAAAAATCCTCCCACAACCAATATCCTCCCCATAGCCGAGCCATCTTCAACACGTGACCTAAAAAATCCTCCCACAACCACTATTTCCTTTCCCAAGTCACCTCCCAAGTAATCGATCAAGAAATCGTCGTTTGGAGTCATACAATACATGCAAGACTATGCCATTACAAGCCCTGCAGAATCAATTCAGTCTCCAAATTTTTTTCGGATCCATTCTTTCAGCGGAGCCAAAAAGATTGGCTCGGGTGCAAACGCCCAATTCCTCCTTTATGGGTCACAAGGCGCGCCATGCACTAAAATTTTGACCAGTCCAGGGAACTCCAGTGATGGTGTGTCTTATATGTAAGGCTCGCCGTAGTTGGCGAACGTTGGGAACCCCACGCCGCCACCTTTGTCGATCGTGAATGTTGCCCTGTGTCCCTCTTTGATCCTCCAGTACATGACGCAAGTTTGCAAGGGCATCATGGGAATTTCAATCCTTTGCAATAACTTTTTCATCCAAGACCCAAATGTAACCACACATTTTTTGCCCCAAAACCTTTCTCCATTTGCAATAGGCACCAAACCCCCCGTCTCACATGATATATCTCCATCTCTCTCACTCTTGCTTTGTTTCAGAGTGCAACCCCGTTTTTTATGACAAGTGTCTTGGCGGACGCGATAAAAATCCTATTTTGTTCAGATCTAAAATGAATTTGAATTCATAAATATGATTTGCTTTGTTTATTCCATTTTTTTATTAAATATGTTATTATATAATATTATTTTTCCTCTCATTTGGAAGGGTGAATTCCAAAATCCATTTCGTCGTCCAGTAACGACAACCGTCTTTTTGATTGGTACGGTTGTGGCCCTTTGGTTGGATATTGGCGCAACATTACCTATTGAGAAATTCCTAATTTTTTAAATTGATTCGGGCTTTATTAGGCCCCCCCCCCCCCCCCCCCCCCCAATTTCACTTAACAGGACGACCCAATTCTTAAGCAGATCGATACTTGTGGAGAATTCTTCGAGCATGGCGGCGTAGGTGGCACAGAGGGTTTAGGACTCTCCGTGGGAGGATCTATGGTGTTGGAGTAAGATGCTGTTTGGACTGACTGGATTATTGGATTATTGAATTATTTTTTTTCGTCTTTATGTGAAATTTTTTTTGTAATTTTTTGAGAATTATTGGTTCATCTCGGCTAGAATTTTTAGAAAAATTATAAATTATGAACCAAATTTGAAAAAAATTTAAAAAAGACAAAAATAATAAAAAAACAGAGATTTTTGAGCTTATTTGTCGTCTTTAGTGACATTTTTTTAATTTTTGAACATAATTTTATATTTTTGGATTCATTTCATGAAGACGGACCAATAATTTACAAAACATTGAGGCTAAAATGACAAATGTAAAAAAAAAATTGAATAAAGACAAAAAAAATAATCCGAAAAACAGGTAGACCAACAGGGCCTAAATCAAATTACTCTAAGAGGAGAACTCTGTAACCCCTTTTGGAAACTTGGTATGCTGTGGACTTGCCCATCACTCCCGCCCCTACCACTATTGCGTCGAAAAGCTTCCCGGAATTTTTCCTCTCCCTCCCCCTTCTTTACGCAATATGTTGAAAGGTCAATACCAGCTCAATAAACGAATATGCAGCTCTCCCTTGAAAGGGAAAAAATACTTCCCAAACAATAATCAGATCTTGACAAAGAAACAAACAAGAAAAATTACTTCTCCATCAAGAATTAGATCTTGACAAAGAAAGATACAAAAAAAAATGCATTTACGGTACTTGACACGTTGTTAGGCTGTTATAACAGTAAGAATGTACAAATAATTTTCTTTATAAAAGTTCAATCATACAACTATTTTTAAAGTTTTATTTAATAGTATTGAGATTAAAACAAGAACAACACAGCAGAACAAATTTGATTCCCCGTCATAATCTCTGCTAACTGCAAATTGGTGGAAGGAGTAGAAATTTTTAATGGGCGGACCCCTTTTTTGTTTGTCTTTTTTTAAACCTATAATTTCTCCTCTCTTACTATCTCTCACTCTTTGTCTCGCGTCTCTCTCATTTCCCACTCTTCGCTCAACACTCTCGTTTAAATGTTTCTAATTAAATTTTTTTATACTTATGGGAGAGTAAGACTTCGCGTTTATCTTAAAAGTTAGCTTGTGAAATTGCGATGGAACACAAATTCTATACTGGGCCAGCCCTAGGCATAGGCCCACCAGGCCACTGCCTAGGGCCCCCAGTTTTTGGGCAAAAAATAGGGGCCCATATAGAAAAAGGTAATAAATATTTACGGCCCCGAAGGCAGAGTTCGAAACTTGTGGCCAGCGTTTTCTTTTGGAAACAATAACTATAAATATAGGTAGGTAGGTCTGTTTTTTTCAGTTATGGTATTGCTTTGCAATCAATATCAACATATACGCACAAGGTAACTCCTTAATTTTTTTCCCTCTCATTTCGAGTTTATGTGTTTATATTTTTGTTTAAACTCGACTTAGTTTGGTTAATATTTTTATTGGATAATGTTGTCTTTATTAAAAAAATTGTCTTTATCTGTTTTACGTCAATTTTTTTAGATTATTGATTCGTCTCGATAAAAAGGATTAGAAAAGTAAACAATTTAAAACAACTTTTTAAATTTAAAAAAAGACAAAAATAACCTGAAAAATATCTATTTTAGACCAAAATAACCTAAAAATGTCTATTTTAGATTTTTTTCATATCAAAGAAGTTTTTTAACTTTTCGTGATAATTTTTTTTTTCCAAATTGTTTTCATAGAAACGAACCAATCTCCAAAAATAAGACACAAAACAAATAAATGAGAAAGAAATCGCCTAGAGACATAAGATAATCCAAAAAACTTCTGGTAGGTTTTTATATTTGATTTTCAAGTTATTACTAATTACTTGATCAAAATGGTTGAGCGCTTTCAAAGTTAATTGGAGAATATTTTGATTGAAAACTAAAAAAAAAAAATTAACAATGGCAAAAAAAATAAATGAAATGACAAAATAAATCAAGATATAACAAACTCAATTTTAATCAATATGTTTTGGAGAAAAATGACTTAATTATATGTACTATTCGTTTGTGTACAAAAATTAGAGGGGGCCCAATATTATAATCTCGCCTAGGGCCCTAAAATATTCGGGGCTAGCCCTGACTCTATAACTCACCAAAAACATAATTTGTGAAAGAATATATCGTCAAAAAATTCTCCTGCTCTAGTCAACGAAGAGTCACTCCGATGATTAAGTTAGAGTCAGACTCGATCAATCTAGCTCTCAAATTTAATATTCGTTATAGCAAATTATAACATACTTGTATCCTTGAGGTAGTTTGCTCTTGAATAGAGATTTTCTCTCGTTCAATTTGAGTTGTCCTCCACCTCTAATTCCTCATTAGAGACAAAACTTTTCTGACGATTAGTCATAACAAGATAAGTCTTATTTTGACTTTTTGAATCTCATGTCTACAATATACTCGTGCATAAGAAAACTGTGCTGTCGAGTTGACTCCTCGCCTATCTATTTGTTAACAGCCTTATTTGGTATTAGGCCTAGCTATTACTCATATTATTCATAAATATCTTGTTCCATTAATTTAGGAATATATACAGCTGTATAGTTTGTTTCCTTTTCAGTAGCCATTAATTTAGGAATATAGTTAGCTGTATAGTTTGTTTCCTTTTCAGTAGCCATTAATTTAGGAATATAGTTAGCTAGGGTTAACCTAGTTTGATGTATATATACATTGGCAGCAGTCACAAGTGCTGCACGGAATAAACACAAGAGAACGATTCTTTCTTCTCCATTCTCAAATCTGTCTTGGTATCAGAGCAGGTTTGATAATATTTTTTTTTCTCTTCTCTTTGTGGTATTCTCTATTGCAATGGGCGACACTGAAACTATCAAGGGTGTGGATTCTTCGTCTCCATATTATTTACATCCTTCTGCGAACACAGATCGAATTATCTCCCCGGTGGTGCTCCGTGGGAATAATTACAATGAATGGGCTCGATCGGTCCGCAATGTTCTCAAAGCGAACAACAAACTTGGGTTTATTGATGGCTCGATTCAGCCACCCAAGTCGACCGAAGCGACGATATATTCTGCATGGGTGCAGGTGAATTCGATGCTCGGGGCATGGCTACATAACACCCTCGATGCATCCATCCGTTCTACTGTCCCTATTACTGATGATGTTAGGGAAATGTGGGAAGATATTCGACAGCGTTTCTCGGTTGGAAACGGACCTCGAATACATGAATTAACGAGTCAATTGACTCGTCTTGAACAAGGTGGCGACTCGGTGGTCGACTATTTTGGTAAAATCCGAATGATTTGGGACGAATTACAAGGTTATTCCGCTCCTGCGTGTACCTGCAGCTGCAAGTGTGGTGCGAAGGGTGCATTGGTGAAGGAAAGGGAAGATCAGAAGGTTCACCAATTTTTAATTGGTCTTGACTCAGCCATACATGGTACGGTCCGTTCTCAGATTCTCATGCAAGAACCCCTTCCGCCATTGAACACGGTCTTTTCCAAGGCATTGACTGAGGAACGACATCATTTCATTATTCGTCAAAGTGACAAGAAAGAGGCCGTGGGTTTCGCGGTGCAAGGCATTGCTCGTGGGCGAGGTGCAGCGTCTGCCAAAGAGGGTGACAAGCCTCGCTTCACCGGCACATGCTCTCATTGTAACAAAGTCGGGCACGCCAAAGACAACTGCTTCCAGCTCCTAGGATTTCCTGACTGGTGGTATTCTGAAAATAGGGCAGCAGCCAGGGGTGGCGGCGGCGGCAAGTACACCCGTGGTGGCCGGAGCAACGGTCGTGGACGTGGGAATATGGCAAATGCTGTTGGTCAATCCTCTGGTAGCACCTCAGACCAATATATAAACGCACCCGATCGCAATGGGGTGCAACTGTCGGATGCGCAGTGGCATCATTTGTTGGGTATGCTAAAAACTTCTCCATCCAATGCAGTTACTCCTACACATGATGGTAAGTATAAGGCCACTCAATGGATTATTGACACTGGTTGCTCGAATCATATGACCGGGAATGTTTCTTTATTCGAAAGTTTGTATGATATTTCTCCATCTCCAGTTGGGTTACCAAATGGCAACCAAACGACGGCAATTAAGGAAGGCAGAATTGTCTTGAGTGATGGTTTGATTTTGACGGATGTGTTATATGTTCCTGATTTGAATGTTAATCTCATCTCTGTTTCACAATTACTGGCTACCTTGAATTATTTTCTCACAGTAACTGATAAGCTATGTATCATACAGGACCGCAATTCGAGGACCCTGATTGGAGCGGGTGAACAATGTGACGGAGTATATTGGTTTAAGTCCACGAAGCGGATTCAAGCTAATCAAACTACTGTGGTTGGACAGCACGAATTGTGGCATCGTCGGCTTGGTCATCCCTCCCGAAAGGTGGTGAATATGTTGCCTTTTATGTCTAGTAATAAAGCTTATCGTGAGAGCAATGATGTTTTTGACTCTAATGAACCTTGTGGTATTTGTATGATCGCTCATCAAACTAGAAAATCTGAATTATTAAATGGGTGGTTGTAGATGATGCTTACAGACCAGAAACATTAGCAGTCTGTCTACGGGCCCAACCAAAAAAAAAAACAAAAAAGAGATGGACCATTTTTTCGGAAATATTGGGTTCAAGTTCTGGGTTGGATTTCATATCTGTTACCATTACCAGAGGAAAAAGCACAAAGGCAAAATTTGGTCCGTAGACTGCAGAAAATTAAAAGTTGGAAACCAAATCCAAAAAAATTAACTTCGTAAATGAAATCCATATAATGCTAAAAACCTGCTACTAAAACTCCTTTAAAATCAAATTAAAGACAGCCCAACTCAACGAAAAACAAACACAAAATAGAACAAGTTTGGTGTACAGTAATGTAATTCTTGGGCCGACTTGTGCAGGGACACATGAGGTCACATGACTAAACTTAAAATTAACAAGTTATACTTAAGGATGATTCGATAATTCAATTTTATATTCAAAATTTCATATATTAAGTAATAAGTAATTAAGTTAAATACAAAAAAATCATATGAACTAAGTAGCCAAATTCTTACTTAATTATGACTGAATTTACTAGTAGTTGTATATAATGACAACCTTTCTCCACCACCACCATCACTCTATCTCCATTGCCATCGCCATCCTCTGCTTTGCTGCCGCCACCACCACCATCCACACTCTTAATAAATGTCTTTTAATTGGAATATTATCTGTGTCTTTACAGGTGAAGATGATTCTAAAATCGAAAACAATCTTCACTACCTAACCTTTTCCTAAAATCACCAACAAAGACAGGGTTAGCTCAGAGACTTTTGGGGCCTTAGGCAAAATTACAAAATTGGGCCTTGCGTATTTTTTTCCAAAAAAAAAAAAAAAACAATAAAATTAACTTTAAAATAAAATTATTAATAAGAATTATGATACTTTACATTTAGTTGATTCAAACTAAAAAAAATAATTATATTATTTAAGTGATGTGCCACATTTACATAGTAATAACATTAATATTAAAGGTATCTAGTAAACCATTTAGGCTTACTTTGACACAAAAAAAAACTTTAAAATTGACTTATTTTTTAATTACACTCACTTCTTTGGTGCGTAATAATAGAATTCAAAAAACTAAAAAATATTCATGATATTCGCAAACCAATATGCTAAAGGCAAAATGAAGTGATTCTTTTTCTAAGTATATATTTTTTAACTCTTTCGGTAATGTATTCAAATAAAAGAGAACAAGAAAAAAAAAATTCTTTGTTTGTAGAAAATATGAGAACATTTGTCAAAAGAAGAAAAAGTAACAACAATTAAAAGAATATATAACATTAATAAGTCCAGTATGTTTTATCTTATTATTTTGTGTGTGTATATATATATATATATATAAATAAATTTAAAATATAATTAATTATGTGCTTGTTCTATTGTAGTGGTTAAAGTTTTGTTTTGGATTCAATTCCCTGCAAGACGAGTACAACTTTCCAAGAAGATAATTTCACTTTAAGTGTGGCTCCCAAAATTTGAAACCAGGACCAAACGAGAAAAAACAGGCTTTAATTAAAATAGGTTTCAAAGAGTTGATGAAACATAAACTGAGATTTTTTTCCTATTTATTTCCAAGTTATATACAAAGAGTGAGATGCAGTAAATTAATGTAGCACTTAATTATACACAATTACTAATTGCAGTAAGTCTGAAAGTGCTATAGTAAATTAATACATGTCATTCTTGCATATGACTTGGAAAAAAAAGAAAATTTCTCATCTCATGCATGTCTCTTCTTCCTCTTATAATGTCAGTTGATTTACTATCGTCGTTTTATTTGTTGTTCGTCTAGTTGGAACATTTACTTTATTAATTTTGTGAGTTTTTTAATAGTCCTGATTTGTTTTTTTAATAAAAAAAATCGCAGGTAGAAATTAGAATTGATAAATTTTTGTAGCTAGCAACAAAATTGTAAGTATTACTTAATTGCAGTTGATTACTTCAATCAAGTTATGATTAATTGAATGCCCCATTATGTCAAATTCCATGATAAACTATCAGAAAAATAAATATGAATTAAGACCGTTACAATTTGAAGAGGCACCCAAAGATCCAAAACAAGTCAAGTGATGTGGGGAGGAGAATCCACTAAGAAATTTTCTCCTGTTGACTTTTGCAGCAGGGAATCTCTTCGTTTTTTCTTTCAGTGATATTACTACAAAAATTGAAAGGAGTTTCGTATAGGTTTCACAATGTCTGCCACAATCTGTACAATCCACTCGTGGTGAGGGGGAAAGAAATAAAAGGTCTTCCAAAAGTGAGAGACGCTATCATATTTTAGTTTGATTGAAGGCCCTTCTATATTCAACATGAACTTCAGTCTCAAATCAATCCTTTGATTTGCAAAACAACAAAACACAAAACTACTAAAGCACTTAATTCCCATTAGGACATGATATATATCCTTCATTCTTATGCCATCGATCCCACTTTCACTTTCACTTTCACTTTTGAGAGAGAGAGAGAGAGAGAGAAGGGGCCGCCCATCCACTACAATTTGTTGTTAGGAAATGCGATTGAAAATGGTATGATTAAGTCCATTTGGTAATGGAAAAGCCATTTGAAAGGACAATCACTACCCTGATTGTAATCAAAGAATTTGGAATCCAAGGCGTGGTTTGGCAATAAGAACCCAAGTTTGATTAATGTCCAATCTCTCTCTCTTTTTTTTTTTTTTTTTCAGATAATGCAAACCAAATAAAGTTCTTGGATTACCCTTTTCCGGCCAATCAAATGCAAAATTTCTAATTATGATCACCAACTATGGTCTTGGGCTTGATGCATGGGTCCTACCTCTATATTCCATTTCACTTTGTGAAGCTAATCTTCCGTGCAAAACTTCTACACAATAATTAATAATCGGATATTTGTAATCGCGGTTTAAAATATAAGGGGTCTTTCTACTTTTATTTATCTTTACAAATTCGCTTCTATCCACCCTAGTTAAAGAAACTAGATAAAATCTAACCAAATTGATGCTATATAAATAAAGTTGAAGACACAACATAGCTCAAAGAATACAAAAAGAAAAAAACAAAATGCATGGATAAACAATATTAGAAGTTAAAAAAACCTACATAGCATTTAGAGTAAGAGAGGATGATTTAGTGGTACCGGACCACTGTAGTACTGTTCCGTCCACTGTTCCGGTCCATGTTTAAAAAAATAAAAAATTTTATCAATATTTTTGAGTAATTAGACATAAATTAAGGCTAAAATTATCATTTTTTTATGATTGATATGTATTGTGCTAGTAATAAAATCGATACACTTGCCGATATACTTTAGATTCAGTAGTGAACTTCTCTGACCTAAGCACTACCTATGATTGGACAACACTAAACAAAGAGGAAGGCAAAAAAAGAAAGAGTAGAATTAAGTAGGATTGCACATTTGCACGTGTAAAGATGACAAGAAAAGTTTTCTTCTTTTCTTTTTCCAAATCTCCTTTTATTCTGCCTAACAAGAGTTTCACGCCTATAAAGTTTATATTCTTATATTCTTGGATTACCCTTTTGACCCTCCAAATTATTAATTAGTATACATTAGCTCCTCCAACATGTAAATTACTTCACTTTAGTTCTCTTAGATCTATCACTGAAATCAAGAGCTAGCTCTAACTTCAAATCATCATTCAAAATAATTTGGGAAAACTTTTCTACGATTTGTTTATAGCACAACCTAATTTCAAACGGTATCCCAAGTCAAAAAGATGCCTGCAAATTGGAGGGTTCTAAATTAATTGAAGGGACAGTATGGTATTGATTATCATGATGGTATAACCAATATATATATATATGATCCCATCAAAAGATTAAGATTCCAAGTTTCGGCTTGGTGGGGTTTCCAAATAATAAAAGAATCCACGTCCTAGGGTAGATGAGGGCCCAGTCTATACTTTGAAAGGACAATTGAGATTATCAAGTTTTGCGAAAGTTAACTTTACAACACTACTACTTTTCTACAAATTATATATATATATATATATATATATATATATATATATATATATATATATATATATAAAACAATTCTTGTCGATTTCAAAAAAAAAAAAAAACCGGTTATGATTTTTTAGATTCATATGTAACATCCCAACTTTTCGAAACGGTAATGTATTCTTTTTAGAAAAATACTAACCACTATCTAATGGGCGGTAGATAATGTATAAAAAGTATCATGATATTCGTACATTGTGTATTGATATATGAAAATATGCATTGATATCCACAAAATATATATTGATATTCGTATTTGTTTGACATTATATGTATATTATTTACTGTCTATTGGGCAGTAAATAAGAATGACGGAAATAATTAAAAAGAAAGTCTTTTTAATAATTAAAAAGAAAGTCCTTATTTTTAGTATCATTTTATTTTTCAAAACAATAATTAAAAAGAAAGTCTTTTAGTTTATAAGAATGAGGAAATAATCCTTTCGTGTTTACATGTGAATTCAAAATAAATAACAGACCAGACTAAAGATAAAGCAGTCACGTGTTGAACTCTTCTTCCATGACCACTGACTCCTTTTGCGGGGTGGATACTCCATCTACTCGTCTCCATCTAACATAAAACGTTAGGAGCAGAAAAATTGCTCTAATGAGTAATTAAACTCAGTAGTGAACAATACTTGAAAATCAAACCCAAAAGAAAATCTAGTATGCAGAATAAAATTCAACAATAAACACATAGGTATATTATGCTTTCATTCTTTATTATTTCTAGGGATTCCACCTTGGAACTCTGCATCTTACCCAACTATCAAGCATCAAACACTCAGTTGATATTGATCAGTCCTTATCTACTTAAGGCCCGTAGTCAGAGGTTATGTACATGATTTGAATACTGACTCGACAGGAAAAGGACCTTCTATCGTTCACTCAGTTCAATAATTATATCACCCTTGCTAGATTCAACCAAACATGGCATTACTAGTGTTAGGTATCATCGAATTCCTCAGCTGGTTTCTCTTTACCAGCTCAGGGATGCCCAAGACTCTGGCTATTACTCATTCAGGGGTCCAGAGCTACATAACAGACGTTCCTGAAGTCACCCTCAAATATCTAGCTGTCGTTCGAATCGGTGTCCTATTGTTAACTAGGTTTTCTCAAAATAATCCTAGGTTACAACATGATTATAAGAATAACGTGATTGCAATATTTTATCAAGTCTATAGTAATTCAGCAGCACGACAGTTGTACTTCACTCAACCTGATAGCTCGATGGCTATAACATATCCAATTCGACAACATGATGGCTGTAACCTGTTTATCCAACAATACCTTGGGCAGCACAACAACTGTACTCGGAACATAATAAGTTACGTTACATGATATTCATCTACTTCCACAAACATAGCATTATAAACATATCATGGTCAAAATTGGTCAACCTGCTCTCACGATATTTCACCGAGGACCTGTAGAAATAATTCAAGTGCGATGAATGTTTCTGCAACATGTACACACACTTTGGACAAGTTTATAGTTTTGGAACATTGTTCCAATAATTGTTCAGTATTTTGTAAAGTCTGGATTTTTAAACAGGTCACTCCAGTGACCTAAGCTAGCTTGAGTGAGCTATCAAAATTCAAATTCTGACAGGTTTTGACCTTCTTTGAAAAATTGACAGTGTTCTGAGAAATTCTATTAGGTCACTCGAACAGCTAGAGCTTGCTCGAATGAGCATGCATTTTGGACCTAAATCTACAATTGAGAACATAAATTGAACCCTAAAGGGTAAGAGGTTACCTCAATTGAGGAATCTAATAAATAATGAGAGTTAAATTAATGCAATTTGGACATAATCTTTTCAAAATCTTAACTTTCTCTCTTCTCTAGAACCTCAGAAACCTTACAATGCTCTCTTTTTGATATTTTGGTACGAAATGGGACCTCGTTTATATAGTGAGGGAGGGAGAAATCCCTCTTCAATCCTCATAAACCGCTCTCATGAATTTTCCAATAAAACCCATTAATTCAGATAATTAAAACCCAAATTAAATCTATACCAATGGACCATCAAATTTCAACAATTCGTCTTTAGTTTGGAGGAATCCGAGGGAATCTCTTCATCAATCATGAAAATTCCGAGTTAATGGCCAGGAACACTCAAAACCTCAAAAGATTCTAGTCTTCAAGTTTTGTGTCTGCAAAGGTTTAGGTCGCTCAAGCGGTCGACCCAAAATTCTAAAATTTCATAATTAAATAATTAAAAACTCAAGAATAGAGAATAAAGAATAAATTTTAATTTTAATTTCTTATTAAAATTATGAATTATTACATCATATTTCTAGTATTGTATTTTTATTTTACATTCAAAGAGAGTTTCTTAATTCAAAATTTGAGACTGTAGAATTTTTCTTAACCATATCAAAAGAATTATTATTGACTGCACTCTTGAGACAGTGCTCTAAGTGCGCTCTTGAACACCGTCACGTAATGTTTGAGGTTCTTTTAACACCACATATTAATATGGGAATGACATGGTGGTCAAGAGAGCCTAAGAGCACTGAATAATTTTTCCACTTTGAGAGGAGCTTATTCCATATCGTTAATTAAGATTCTATGACAGCACCAAAGGTCCAAAGCACCAACCCTATATCATTGCGATGAAACAAGAAAAGGAAAACGTAAAAATAAAATAAAATAAAAATCACAGGGAGCACTGATGGATCGGGTAAAAATACCCATGTAATAAAAAACAGGCCAAACTTAGTGAAAAAAACGTTATGGAGCTTTAGGACAGTGAAAAATACCCATGTAATCACAGGAGCAGTGATCGGATTCAAAAATTTAGATCACTTTTTAGGAGTTAATAATGTAAAGTCTTTTTGTTGATGTTGTCTTCAAAATTATTGTAATTTCTTTTGGGGAACTTATATTTCAGTTCTTTCTATTAGTGTTTGTTATTTTTTCATCCCATCCATTTTACAACATTAAGTTTTGGTCACTTTTTTCAAATAATACCTAATCTGGCCTTTGGTTTGGTTAACCATGGTTACACACAATCCAGAGCCAAGTTAGGAAACTACATCTCGCCGAAACCAACCGGTGTACCGATTGCTCGCCAAAACCAACCGGAACAGCGCCTCTGGCTTCGGAATAGGAAACGACGCCTTCGAGAACCATGAAAAGACTCCGACGAAAACGGAGGACTCCGACAAAATAGGACAGTGAAGAATCCGCCCAAGACCGTCCGATTTGGGAACTTCTCCAGAGATCTACGTCTTTAGATTCCGTCAATCCATCCCCAACGCAGACGAAATACGCAGGACTCCAACGACATAGGACCGCCGGATTTGACTGCTGTTGGACCAAAATAACGGCGGTCGAAGGTATGTAGTTATGGTAATCTGGTTTGTTATGATACAGTCAGATTGCGATGGTATATTTGATGTAAAGCTTAAATCTCAGTGGTAAATTTGACAGTTATGGTCTTTTCCATTGTGATGGTCTATTTCTGCTATGGTAAATCTGAGTTTTACATTTTATAGTGATTGTATATTTGCTGTGGGGGTAGCTCTGACAGTGCTGAGTTATATTTGAGAGTGTATATTTTGACGTAAGGCTTAGAAGTCAGTGGTATATTTGATGTAGGGTGTAAAATTAAAATTGCTATTATATTTGAGTGTGATGGTAAATTTGGAAGTTATGGTATTTTTCTGTAGTTATGGTAATCTAGTTTGTTATGATATAGTCAGATTGTGATGGTATATTTGCTGTAAGGCTTAAATCTCAGTGGTAAATTTGACAGTTATGGTCTTTTCCGTTGTGATGGTCTATTTCTGCTGTGGTAAATTTGAGTTTTACATTTTATAGTGATTGTATATTTACTGTGGGGGTAGCTCTAACAGTGCTGGGTTATATTTGAGGGTGTATATTTTGACGTAAGGCTTAGAAGTCAGTGGTATATTTGATGTAGGGTGTAAAATTGAAATTGCTATTATATTTGAGTGTGATGGTAAATTTGGAAGTTATGGTATGTTTTTGTAGTTATGGTAATCTGGTTTGTTATGATACAGTCAGATTGCGATGGTATATTTGCTGTAAGGCTTAAATCTCGGTGGTAATTTTGACAGTTGTAGTATATTGTGTTGTGATGGTACATTTCAAATTGTTAGTTACGTTTATTACTTGAATCACTTCTATTCGTAGTATTCCAGAATGGAAATCACTGCCTATTATTAAAGATATTTCCGTGTAAATCTATACTAAGATTACTATAGATAATCAAATATAATCGTAATCCCATAAATTAAGCCTTAAAAAGTGCTAGAGATTTAACCTAAACAATTCAAATGTTAACTAAACACAGGGAAAGATGGTAAACTCCTTCTCAAAAGTAATGGCAAAATCGTCTAACCATACAATTATAGGATGAAAACATAATATGAAAAAGTGGATGGGATGAAATGCTAAGTCGAGAGGGTAGAAAGGACCCTGATTTAATTTACCCATTTCTTTTCATGTTTAGAAAATATAAAGGATTCCTTTTTCAAATTTCGTCCAGGCCCCCAAAAACTCAGAGCTGGCCCTATTTAGGACAGTGAAGTCTTAAGCCGTGTTTGATATAGGTTATGGAGCTTTAGTTGTGAATTTTAGCATCTACAATGTTATGTCATTGTGTTTCATTGACGCTTTTGGATTTTCTTTTTCAAGAACTTGACAAACGCCCCACAACGTCACGAATGAATTACTCTTTTTAATGTCCGAGCGCTAATAAATTCACAATTGTTTAGAATCTACTACTAGCATGACGCGTTTGATTGCCAAATTATTTGACAAGTATAACCCGATTTAGAACTAGTAAATGAGTATCCAATCCATTTTTTGTAAACTAAATACTATTTCTGATTTTGATTCATTTCTTGTTTGATTCTTTGGAAGCGTAATCGGATTAAAGTATCAATGGACCATAGAATCCCAATCTACATCCCACATCTCCTTTATTGTTACCCTAATTTTAAGCGACGCAAATATATAAATGATCAAATTTAAATTAAATTGGTAATCATAAAAATTTAAATTAAATCGATAATCATATTTTCATGTTAATATTACCATGCCATAAAATCACAATAATAACTACCAACTTGCCACCTGATCTAACAAACGGTAGTCACTTTGAAAAAAAAAAAAAAAGTCGTGGAGATGCTTCATCACATCACGTACACTACCAGGTCTCATGTTCATGGTCAATTCAGAAAAATATAACTTTTATAAAAGGGGCGTTATATTTTCATTCAAACTCAGATTAAAAGGCATTAATTTCGATTAGTACATATTTTCTAACTTTTAAGTAACATTATAACATTTATGATGTGATTGCTTTTGGAAAGCTAAAAACTTTGTACATTGACTATTAGGATAAACTAATAATAATTCGCTCTGTATTTCAAACTTTTAAATTGTTTTGGAATGTATACCACCTTTTGCCAAGATTAATTTCATACTCCATCTGTTTAATAAATCAAACTTTGTATTTTTGTTCAATTTAAATGTAATGACAACACGTGGCTTTTTGAGAATTTGTTATTAACGTCTTTGAAAATTAGAGTGTTGTAGCTTGTTATCACAGCTTAGGTTTTTCTTTACCTCAGAGACACTGGATAGATTAGGCAGATCACTTCCAAGAGTTTTCACCTTGGGTATATAGATAATTATGTATTTCATATTCTTGTTTAACACTATCATATACTCGAAGTCTAACATAATACGTAGCGTCCTAATTTTTGGCAACCTTAAGAAGAACTTTTTTAAATAGTTTGTTAAATAAAATGAATGTTTAAAAGAAATAACTCCATTTCTTGGAAAGATTAAATTAGTTGCGGAACAAATTCTTAAGTACAAAGGAATTTACAAAAATGCCCAACCGGGTTTTGCATGTGGTGTAGAAATTTAAAATATCCGACACAGAGCTTCTAAGGATAAAGAGTTTATGTGTTGGTGAAGTTTACTCTGTCATAGCCTGAATCCTCCTACTTGGGGTGTAATTCTAGACTATATCTCCAGCTACTCTTCTACATCTGCCATAAAATGCTAATGGCAGAAAAATTACTCCATAAGTTACGATACTTAGTATAAAATACTACCAAAAAGACAAAGCCAATAGATGCATATAAATATCAATAGAGTAATGTAAATAGCGGAAACAAACATGTAAGTTAATTATGAATCTTCATTTAACATTTCTAGAAATGTCAACCTCGAGAATTCCGTTTTACCCTAAGACTCTAGCGTAAAGCCCTCAGTTGGGATTGACTAGTCCTTATCTACAACGTATATTTGATGAACTTAAAACCTAGTAATATACCTGAGTAAGCCATCGTCAACCTTGCTAGGAAATGACCTTCCACCGTCCTATCAAGTTAATTCTGACCTCAACTTACCTATATCTATACGAACGTGGTGTATCGAGTCCACCTCAATGCTTCTTAGATGCTCTCTAATCTAGCTCAAAACCGTCCAGAACTCTCATAGTCACCCCTCAAGATCCTCTGACCAACCTGCACCTTCACTAGGTACAGGCGATATCGGGTCACCGTAAACCATCTCCAGCTCTTTCTAGTTGAGGCCCTTTTAATACACAACAAATGGATTGACCCCATCCAACTTAAATCACCATAGTAGGGGTCCTTGAAACAAATTAAAAATCCATTATCTTGCCTTATACTTTGATTTAAATTTCTGAACTTATCTGTTTGTTGCTTCTGCTAATTATTACCTACTCATATCATGATCATGCATACTATGATCTGTTGCATAAATTGAAAAGGACGAGTATGATTTATTTGCTGGGTTCTATCACTCATTGTGTAATTTTTCTGCTCCAGGCTTTTCACGCTAGAGATTGACAACTTGATCCTTGAAGACAATATCCTCAAGAAAGACTAGATGATCGCACTCTATTTTACCTATATTTACTTACCACTGTTTTTTCCACATTAAATGTAATTTCTTTTAAATTTTAATTGTAACGCCCCGAATTTCGGACACGTTAATAAAAAGAGTAAAGTAACTAAAATACCATCATTATATTGAAATACGAGTTTGATACATGAGATCGTCAAAATACATTTCAGAAGAGACTGTTTACATTTCAAAAAGACTTTAAAAGTAAAGTCAGAGCAGTCTAAACTAGTCTAAGTGATCCACGGCTCGATCACATCTTCTGCGGGGTAAGCGTCATCATAAGGTGTAAAGTCGGGTCTGGCTCCATCATCGTCAGTACCTGGTTATGAAATACCAAGGGCAGGAGGAAGTTGCACCATGAGTTTTGACACTCAGTAAGTTTCCTACCCTTAAGTTTCCCTTTTAATGTTTTAGAGCATTTAAAAGAATATGCAATGTGTAAATGTGTAGAAATAATCAAGGTTTGGTAGTATCATACAATAAGTGTGAACAGTGATAGATACAAGATTTAACCGAATTAATAGAATTGCAGTTATAACTAACACAGAGTATATTAATTCAAAATCTCTCACAGTACTCGACTTTAATCAAAATATTCTAAAGCATGACCACGTCATATAATTCAAAAAGGCTTTTCTAACATCAATGACATCGTCATATATTTCGAATAGGCTTCTCTCAATCAATAAAGTCCAAATGGTGCTCCCAAACGATAACGATCCCGACCGCCCAACTAACCGATGCTTCCCAACCGCCCTGCGCCCCAACCGCACTGCTCCCGATCGTCATGTTCCCAATCAAGATGCTTTCCCTAACATTATATCCTTTCCTATCGTGCCGGACAGTATAAGTTTAAAGTTTACACTAGAAGATCGTTAGACTAGAAAAGGCACGATAGGGCTAGATATAATTTCGGCTCAAGCGAAATTTGGCTAAACGCACGACACGGCTAAATTACAGCGCTTGGGTGATACAAAAGCTTGGGTCTATCACATCCTCTGGTTAAAGTCAAAGCTCGGCTCATGTCGCATCACGGCTACAAGACACGCATAATATTCCCACGGGGAATAAACCACAACAACTAAACGTATATTATTATCAGTGTGTTTACGTTCGGGTATCCACGGGACACCCTGAGTCAAGTAACCATAGTAATAATCAGGATAATTTCATGCTCGACTAATATTCAAATTACTAAATAGAAATTGCATAATAATAGGATAGTTGTGCAAATAAAAATTTAAAATAATATCATAGTGATTTAATTATAAGATAAATAAGTTTACTTATAATTAAATAAATTAGAGTAAATTTGTAATTTAAATATTTTAAGGATAAAACTGTAATTTGATAAAATAAGGACAAATCTGTAATTTTATAAACTAATAGGATTAATGTGTAATATAATAATTAATATTACTTTATATTTTAAACCTGGGGTGCAAATAGTAATTTATACAAAATAACTTATCCTCATAAATGAACTAATAACTACGGGGAAAAATGTAATTTTGTTTTAACAAAATAAAACAGAAGCTTCGTCTGAAATTATCCGGCCGGACTGCCGTCTCACGTTCGGCACCAATTTCTTCCTACAGGACTTCGTAATACTCCGAACATTAAAACGGACACTCCAGAGTAAGAATCTTACAGTGGTTCGAAGCTTCGAGTTGTTTCTGTTGGATTTCGAACGCCGGTTTGGTTCGCCGAATTCTCTTCGGTTTCCTCCTCCTTCTTCTTTCTTCCTCTTTCTTCTGGTTTCTGATGCCTGAAATGAGGAGGAGGAGCTGCCCTTTTATAGGCCAAGGGGGGGTGAACGCATCAACGGCCGGGAGGAGATCCGGGAAAACGAACGGCCAAGGGAAAATTGCGTGCGAACGGCGGAGAGGAGTAATGAGGCTGGTGATTGATGGGAGCGGCGACTTGACGGGGAGGAGGTGGGGTGGTCAGAGAGGAGGCTTGGGGAAGACGTTCTGTTTCTGTTTCCAGCGCGCGCACACACACAGATATACACATATATATACGTATATATAAAATATATTAGTCTAAATATATATAAAATCAAAACCGGACAGGAACCGGTCGGAAAACCCAAAAACCGGCCAAAAAAACCCACCGAACCGGAACAAAACCGGCCAAAACTTGACGGAAAAACCGGGCAGCCGGCCGGGCACGGCCCAGGCGCCGGGCACGGCCCAGGCGCCGGGCACGGCCCAGGCCCAGCCCAAGTCGGCCCAAACCCGGCCCAGGCGAGGCCCAACCCGGGAGAGAGAGAAGAGAGAGAGGAGAGAGAGGAGAGAGAGAAAAATAAAAAAAATAAAAATAAAAATAAAAATTCGTGTACGCAAACGCAACAAATAAATAAAATTTTGCTCGTGCTATTTTTTTATTTGATTAAAATTTTTCGGGTTATTACATTAATAATTGTAATCAAACTTTATTTTATTGGTCTATGAAATGAATAATCATTTTGGTTCATTTAACGACTCCGAAATATTGAGGCGTTATACATATCTGCTCCAGGATACAACGTCTAAGAATCCCACAAGCTGTCTCCACGTTACATGATCGGTGGAAAATAGGGGCGCCAAGTCTTTCTTTAATTGTCTAGAGTAATATAAAATTAATTTGAAATGGAAGAGAGGGAGGCATTCAATACCCTTCTTTAAAATTAATGGGACAACATTATATTTATGGAACTCCATGTGCATTTTCACAAAAATGCCATGTTCTTTAAAACTATATTTTGATTGATTTGAATCCCTTAAAATGAAAAAACATAACTATTCATTTAAAATATTATAAGATTAAAAGTTGTGTCCTTTGCAAAAATATGCAACTTAATGAAAAGACGTTACTCTTAGGAAAAGAACCTTCGATTTAAAATTGTAAAACTTAAATTCTTACATTCCAACACATGCTATTATGTATTGCGCACAATAGAGTTCTCGAATCCTAAATTTAGGGGAGAAATATAACTGTGGTGTAGTTGGCTCTCCAACGATAAGGGCAAGAAGGTTAAATGTGCATTTTGTCGTACCAAATAATACCACCCATAAAGTGAGAGGGGTAATCCACCTAACAGCCCACTAAAATAGTTAAGTGATTTTAATCTCATTTCCTGAACTGCAATCAAACGCAGTACTAACTGAGACTACACGAGCTTAGTCCAAGATAGTAATAGTATGTTGGATCTCTTGGCCAACAGTTCAAAGTAAGGGATATGTAATGTAAATAATTAATTCATCTAATAGTTAATTATAGCCGAAAGTTCTTTTGATACACCGGATAAGTTTATTTGTTTTTGTGGTACTTATTTGTTCTACAGATAACTTTATTTATTTTAATAGATAACTTTATCTGTTTTATGTCATGTTTGTTCTAACAAATAATTTTATCGATTTCATTTGTTCTAATAGAATTTATTTGTTCTAACAGATAACTTTATCTATTTTGGATGTTCTAATTTGTTCTAACAGATAACTTTATTTGTTTTATGTCGTGTTTGTTGTAACAGTAACTTTATCTGTTTTATTTGTTCTAACAGATAACTCTATGTATTTTTTGTTTCTAATTTGTTCTAACATATAATTTTGTTTGTTCTAATTTATCTGTTGGAAATCGAATAGAGTAAATTTCTTTGTTCTGTGTGATTTGACTATAATATTATCAAAAATATCGCTGGTGGCCAAGGTGGCAAATACAGGAGAAAGTGTAGCAAATAATATTTAAAGTATTTTGAAAATATATTCATGAGTTATAAGGGCAATCTACAAAATTATGTCAGTTAAAAATTACAGGATTTTATAAGTGAACACCTTTAAATTTATGGATCTTAAATATTATGAACAAAATTAGCTATACTAAATAAGGCAATATGCATGTCTCAATTTTGGACTTTAAGCCAAATTTCCATACCTTGATATAGAGAGTCCCGAGTGTACCTATATATCTATTCATTCATATATGCAAGTTTAATGCATTCTACAGTTCATGACTTCCAAATATCAAAGAAGTTGAAAATAAAAGATCAACGATCGCGGACCCGTGAGTAATTTCTCTGATCACCAGACACCACGGTCCACCAGACAATGATAAATAAATATAAACAAAGGAACCCACCAACAGATCTTGTCCAATTCTCCATAGGCAAAGAAGATAGAGATCAGACGTTAATTCGTATGGATTCTCAGGCATTTACTCCAACATTATACATAAATCTATATATATTGTGGGACCCTATCTGATGGTATGTGCCCTTATGTTGGCATGCATTTCCACCTTAATTTCCAACCATCCATCAATGGCTATCGTTTGCCCGCAGTCCCCATAAAATTACAAACATCTATGTTACGGTTCTAGAAATTTGATACAAGTGAATCATGATTATTAATTTTGAATTTGGAGAAACTTTGTTCGTCTAATTTGGAGAACTGTAAACTTTTTCAATTACAAAAGAATTAGTCTTGTTCTTCTAGAATCTTTCTGCAGATCTCTTCTAAGAATTAGTTTATGCAATTCATGAGGTACTGTGTTCAAGTCATGGGCTTTAACCAAGACCTAAAGGATGATTTGGCCATGCTTTTGTAGTTTGTATTAGAACTAAAATCAGAATAAATTGAGTTTCTACCCATCTTAATGCACTAGATTCTGCTCCTTATGACCTCAACTTAGGACAGACAACAGCAATCACGGTGCATACCTCGTCGAGTTGGATTTTCAAAGTTCCGAAACCATGTTATGGATCTCAGGTAGTTGGATAAGCCAGCGGCTGTTTGGTCATTACACGAGTGACAAGTCCAGACTGAACTACCAAGAACACCTCTTCTAGGTCTTTACGAATCTCCCTTAATCCCCGGACTCGTAGTCTGTCGGGCTTCGTAATTCCAACCAAATTGTACAAACCAAACACCCACTTAATGGGTCCACCGTAGTAGCAATTCAATCCCATATGGACTAAAAAGCTTAACAAACAAGGCCTACTTGTTAGTTGTTACCATTACCACTAGCTAACAGGCCCACCACAAAGCAGTAATTCAACGAAAATTACTCAAGTGGTCCTGTGGATAGTTACTGGTAATTCACCATATGGACCACAATGCGTAATGAATTCTGTCTCTCTTTTCTAAGGAGACAGGTGGCAGACACAACCTGATGCTATTTGAATTTGCATGTTGGATATTGTGAGTTGTGTATTTATCGCTGCTGCTGCTGCTGCTGCTGCTGAGACAAGCTGGTTTATATTTCTTGTAGGGAATCTAAATATGTTTCCAACGAATCCCACTGGAGGACTCTCTTATGATATCATGTAGTAGTAAACACGACATCTGCATATGCTAGTACAAGATAAATTTATTAATCAGAGAAATGAGTGGAACAAGAGAGTTTAAATAGTAGTAAATAGAATTAAATTAGTGTAATTAATGAAGAGAGAAAAGAGGTGGATTTTTTTCAAAAAATGAAAAAGAAGCTTGATACATCATCTACTTTCTTATAGTATATAATAATAAAATAGTAAGATAAAATTAATGTGCAGTACAATATATACATGTCGTCCAGCTTTACTATTGTCTATACTATTTCTGAAAAATTACAAACATGCTGCATAACTTTTTCTAGCAGCCAGCTGAGCTGGAAGACCAGGAAAGGCAACATCTCTTCTATCTATAAAGGAAGAGTACAATTTGGAAGTTTTGTTAAGTACAAAATTACCCTTCACAAAATTTATTTTTACACTAATAAAATAATAGAGAATTAACTGTCGGGGATGAAATTGACATTGTCTCAATTATTCAAAAAAAAAAACTACCCACTCCTTCAAAATTTAACCCACTTTTCCACTCATTATCACAACAATTTCAAAAATTTATAACCAAGTCTCTAATACGTACAATCTTCTACTTCTATCAATTTTCATCTCCAAAATTTTGCTTAGGTCGACGACGACTGAAACGATATTGACTTGATATGTATCCTTTAATGTGTTTAATATTATTAGACTTGCACACGCATTGCGTGTGCCTTGACCGCTAGTACTACATAACATTTTAGTAAAGCAAGAGATGGCATCCAAAGAGAGTTTTTTCCCTTAGTCAATGACTCGATTGGGAGGAGATTATGATGCATCGAAGCGTATATTAATTAGGATGAGTGTAACACGAGAATAATTCCAAACTTTATTTGAACTAGAGATACTCCCTCATTGAACAAACGAATTGAGTAAAATACTTGGTTTTTATTAATCAATTAACAACTGCTTAGCCTTTAGGCTTACAAAATAATTTATTGGGACATGGAAACCCTATATTAACTAGAAAATAAAATAACAAAAGATTTAGGCTTGCTAATCTAGCCTAAATAAAAAATTACAAAATTACAAGAAATGAAAAATACTAGGAAATCAAATACTAGAAAGAAATATAAGGTCACCAAAACGGAGGGCGAGTAAAACAAAAATTCCTATTAAGAGTTATAAGGAAAACAAATTTTTCCTAAAATGACAAATTTACTGATTCGGAGGCCTAAATAAAAGAATTAGGTCAACAGCCACTGGGGCCAATGGATCTAAAGATCGATAAGTCTTGATCAGAATGACTTTTGCTTCAACCATATGACCCATTGGTTAATTTACCACTGGTCTATTTGGCCTGTGATCAATCCAAGCGTTTCAGAAATGTGATCGCGACCCACTTGCCATCAGATTATTTGTGAAGTTAATGAGAATATTACATCAAGCTGAACATTCAATGAGGTGTTGAATTTGACGAGGGACCAAAGATAAGTTATACAAATAACATAAAGTTATAATAAAATCGCATTTAGACTTAATGCAAATAATTGCATTAATCATATATTGCCTTCTTGGTCTCAGTCTCATCTGCTCACTTTTCTCATGCCCGAATCCTCTTCCATCGTCATGGATAATGGGAGATGGAAGATTTTTTAGGAATAATTGCAGGTATTTATATTATTCACTTTTGGGCTGAAGTTTTAGAGAGAAAAGATCATAAAAAAATGTGTTGACTGACTGAAATCTTGTAGTTATTAAGGATAATAAAAGATTATTGTGATACATAAGACTTGTTAGAAAATTATCAATTGGATGCAATCGCAAGTTTCTTCTTATAGATTAGGCCTTTGCCTCAAATGTCCGAAGAATCAAACAATCGCGAATAAACTCCACAATGACAGAAAAATGGTAGCACGAATGCTTTGCCAATCGTCCCGTTGCAGTATTTTCTGTTGTGAAGTCCTGAGTTTGAGCTGATGGAACAATATCAATAGTTTTAATAACATTCTAACTCATAAGCCCATAATCTAACCTATTAACTCGCTAACATTCTACATTTGGCACAAAAAAAAAAAAAAAAACCCAGAGAAATTGCCTATGGCCAAAAAACCCTCTAACCGGCCAATTCAAAACATACAAAAATAAGTGAAATAGGCAAGCATTATGAATGATAAATGCAATAATCCACATTCATATTTAGGTGAGTATAGTTTGGGAATGAAGTCATACATAAATCCTGAATTTTTATGACTTTATTGTAGGACTCGATTTTGTGTATGATAAATTTAGCACGCTCGGTGGGACATTCTCTACCTCTCATCCCTTTCTCCAAAAGCAAATTATTCTCAAATGGCTTATAAAAAGACTCAAACTATTCAAATCATCAACAACTCTAGCAAGAATGTCGCCATTGCCGCAAGCAGCAACAACACTTCCACAGGCCCTATAATGTGTAGCAAGACTAAGGTGACACTACCCCTGTGAATCTAAGAGTTGCACCAAACACTAATCCAACGAATGTGTTGCATAACAACTACCAAAGCGTTGCCATTGTTGCAACAAAGAAAAAAAGAGAAAAAGGGCTCTAAAAAGCTTATGCTAGATTATAAAAATTCAATCTCAGCTAGCTTGTTGCCATGCCCTTCCGGTTCAATTTTTGATGCAAACTCAAGCACAGGCTCGCGTTCGGGATTGAACGCCCGAATTCTTAGAGATGTTAATTTAAAAGAAATTAAGAAAACCAAAATGATTTTTGATGATGCCGAAAAATGGTAGACCTACTTGCTGGCTCTTACACACAAGTCTGGTGATAAGAGGGTGATTGGCCAGTCGTGCTCACGACTAAGTTAAAATTGTATTCTTAGGTGAGGATTGTAAGAAAATTCTGGGAATAATGAGCACGCACCTTCTTCCATCCCCATCTCTGTTCTTTAATACCTTCGCGAGAGAGGAGGAAGTGAAATAGTTAATCCTTGCCATAGTTCATACTGTGATCCTTGGACCTGCGTGATCTGGGCTGATTTCTCTTGCGCCATTTGGGGATGTTGAGGGATCTAGTGCTCCATTAAAGGGATTGTATGGATTTCTCAGAGTGGTGTCTGTGGAGCGTCGGTAATGCCATGTAGGGTGAAGGTTCGGGCCCAGGGGCCCTGTTGGCCGAGCAAGTAGTAGGCTGACTGATCAACTTTGGTCTAATCCGTCGTCCTGGTCATTCGTTTTGGTCCAAATCTGGACTCTTCAGTTGTTCCTCATTCCCAAGTTGTAGCGCATGGAGTAATTCCTTGTATTTAATAGCTAATCCTTTCATTAAATGATAAGCTATTTTATTCCTCTTTGAATGTTTCCGATGTTCACGCCCCATAAATAACAGTCATTCCAATATGGATTTCTTTATATATTCCAACAGGTTCCCCACACTTAACTCTTCATCTTCTATTGCCTTTAGAGTTCTTTCCATTCTTGTATATCAGATCGCTAGCATTCCCTCTGCTATTTCATACTAGAGCCCGATGCTTCTCTCATTTTCGAAGGGATTTTCTCTCCCATCTTTTCTGCCTCACGCCTATACTCATTCTTCCGCCGTTCTCTTGAAACCTCTAGTGCCCCGTCTCCTCAATTACTAGACCAATACCAGTCTGTTGTTAGATGCTTGTCGTTCCTTGTTCATCCTTGCTTTGTTTGTGCCACTCGACGAGACCGCTCAACTTTGAGTTTTCGTTGACCGATTCTGACTTAGATTCCTCTTTTGGATCAGAATCCGGTCCTTTCAATCCTTGTGGAGGAGAAGTTCTGAACGTCACCCCTCTATCCATGGTTTGGGCCATAGACAACCCTAGGGCCTTGCCTTATGCTGACGCGACCATTCAATCGATCCTAACGAAACAAGACTTGGATGACATCTGAGCCAGCCAATTTCTTTCCGAGTCCCTCCATCTTCTCCTTCCTCATGCTGACGAGAGGACTTGTTCATCCTCAGAGAGAGAGATCTACCTGTATGAGAGTAACCTGTTATGCGGAATGCGTTTCCCTATGCATTCGTTCATGCGAGAGCAGCTCCACCATCTCAACTTGGCTCCAAGCCAACTGATGCCTAATGCATAGAGGCAGCTGACCTCCATGACTGTCTTATGGCACTGAGAGAGCGAGGGAAGGCGTGCTCAATCCTTGTTCGAATTCCTCTCATGCTACTTTTCGAAGGAGGCTAAGTCCAAGTCAGGCTAGTAGTTCTTTCAGTCATCTGTTGGTTTTAACTTGATCGTCGGTATTCCTTCATCCAACAAAGGGTGGAAGGACAAATTCTTCTTCCTGGGCAATGTTAACGGGAGTTTGGCACTACTAGAGCATCCTCCCAAGGTATCGTGTTAATGGGGGGACCCACCTCAGTCTGCTTCTTCCACTATACACTGCGTCTCTGAGAGTGCCACCGTTTTCATTGAGTTGTTGAGGAAGAATGCCCATCTTCTTTGTGACACCCTCATGACTACGCCGCTCCTTCATACATGCGGCCTTAGCCCTAACCCCGAAGGTATATGACTAATTGGTTCCCAACTTTGAATGTCGTTTACAATGTCTTCTGTCCTGACTCCATTTTTGTCTTGCAGCTTGAAATTACGCGGAAGCTTAGAAATGTCCTAGAGGGGGGGTGAATAGGACTAAAAATAACGTCTCTTTAAAAAGAAAACTTTTCTTAGATAATTTAAAGAAATTAAACAACTAAAACAACAAAAATAAAATAGCAGAAAGTAAATAAGGAGACGAGACACGCGATATACGTGGAAAACCTTAGGGTCCGAATAACCCTAAGACAAAACCACGGCCTAGTCTACTATTTTCTATTAATCAAAAAGAGAGTTACAGTGCGAAATAAATTACCCCAATCCTTACCCTTGAGCGTAACCTATTCTCGCCAACTCACGATGCTCCCCGAGCTTCTTTCTGATTCAATAGCCTGCCACGAACCTCAAGTTCGATCTCCGGAATCAACCGGCTCCGAATCGACTCCTCGTCAATCCGGCCAATAGCAAACAAGGCACCAACGGATCGCCAGATGAATGATGAATGATATGTGGATGAACAAGACACTCAAAAACGTTCGGTCGAATGCGGGATGCAAGAACGTTGAAGTAAAATTGCCTCAAAACTTACTGCAGTATGAGTTGATTTGATTTTCAACTCATACAAAATAATGAAAACCCCAACTCTCCAAACAACTATGTTTTACCAAAAATTGCCGTGAGTGATCTGATTGAAAAACGTGGAGTATATATATAGGAGGATATATGAGGACCAAAGAAACAACTGTAGGAAACCCCAAAAGATTTACAAAGGAAAATCTTAATGAATAAGGAATCTCGTTTACCTCGTAACTATGTGCGGCACCAATTAGGGGTCGCAGCAAATAAATCTTCTTAATCAATTAGGGGTCGCAGCAAATAAACCTTCTTAATCAATTAGGGGTTGCAGCAAATAAACCTTCTTAATCGGCTCCCAAAATCAGAGAACAGAATCTGATCCAAAAAAAAAAAAAAACTCTCCCACGCCTAATTGAAATCCCTTCTGTGCGTCTAACTTGCCTCCTCCAAATTTTCCTTATTATACTTAGGAAAGAAAAGCTTTCAATGTAATGAATAATCTTTGACCATAAAGAGAAGATCAGAGAAGACCTTCCTTTTTTTTTTGTTTCTTTGACTGGATATAAAAATGTACTACAATATATATATATATATATATATATATATACATATATATATATATATATATATATATATATATATATATATATATATATAGGGAAAGTAAAATTTTCAAAGAGCACATGTGAGATAACTGAATTTGCGAAGAAAACATAAAAATTGCTAATCTCGAAAATAATATGCATGATAATATGCTGTGCAATGCATTTACCTTTCACACAATTTGATCGACTTTGCAGCGGCAAATTTGGTGCAGATAATTGGAGGAGCATCGAGCGAGCAACTACCCACTAAATAGCCTACCCACTAAAAGTCAAACTTCAAGCGAAGGTTTTGGACAACCCCGGAAATTGCCAATATATCTAACAATCTCCCCCTTTGGCATTTCCGGGACAAAACCATTCACACAAAAAGTACATAGAAGCAAAATCCTAACTAGCTTGAGAATCTACAAAACTCAAACTAACTAGATAGCCAAACTTCCATGATAATCGCCAAGACCCTGCAAAGATAGCTCACAAATGAAAGCATATATCGAGATTAAAAATGCGCAAATAGACATATAACTTCTCCCCCTTTTTGTCACGGGAAGGCAAAAAGATATTGAAAAGCGGACAAGAGCCAAACTAATTAACCAAGGAGTAAAGATCAGATAAACGGGGCACTAGCCAAACGGGGCACCAGGGGCCTATTAACACCATTGTAAGGGCCCTTGCTGACTAAATTAACTCTAATGTCCCAAGGAAACCCTTACTCGTTGAATCGACACAATAAATAAGGAACGAACAAACCTGCTGGGAAGAGCTCTAGCTGCAGTAAGTCCTGAGGGGGCACTTACTCTGGATATGAGGAGGACAAGGCAAAGACATGAAAAACATACGGATGTAACAAATGCATAAGAAGCACACATAATGTGAACGCTTTCCACATGAAACCCAAAAACCTGTAAGTCAACTCATCGAAATCTCAAGCAAAGACATGAAGCCATTTGAAAAGATGCATATGTAGTTCTAGACCCTATCCCGTTAGAAACATGAGTCATAGCACCTACATTTAGCTTGTTTGGGCAAGGGCTTTGGGCACCTGTGAAAAATAACTCAAAAATTCTCTCCGGACCGAGTCTCGACTTCAAATCTCACCGTGTCATGCACTCAACAAATGAAATCACTCGAAACAAGGTGCATATTAAATACTCGCAATATGTGCGGTTGGAAGTAATGTAAATGGAAGCAAATATATTCCGCACACAATGACAAGAAAAGAACGCTCTATAAAGTGGACACAAGATCTTATGAACAGAATGCCAAGCATTGAAAACTTATCTCCTTCCATCATTCCACATCCCATTGCCCCTAGGATCAAATAGGACTTTGATTCTGGTTATAACATTAGGTAAGGAAAAAAGTTTCAAAGCTAGGTAAGTACTCAAGTGTCTAAGAATGGCTCATAACAATACATAGGGCAAATATTATGATGCGTGCCCTCTTTCCTTTCCTCCTTCAACACATTCCCACATTAAGAACAAGTATTTCTCCTTTCCACAATAATTTGGTGTCCTCCCTTTTAGCTTTGTTTTCTTTATATATATACGTTGCACACATTCCCTTGGGAAAAGGGAAAGATCACCACAAATCGAGCACAATTCTCAAATATACTCATCTCCTTCTTGTCTCAATAAACCATCTTCAATCACAGGATTAATTAGCCCTTCTCAAGACACAATATAGATAGAGGAGATCAACAAGAAAAAGGTTACAGGCAGAAGGCTCAAACGGGCTCACAAGGGATACGTGTATGACATGAAGAAACGAACCGGCTCAAAATAGCAAAGATTGCCTATAATCCTCTCCAAGGGGCAACAAAACCATGCAATTTCCATACCCAAAAGTAATGTGAAAAGTTCCCAATACTTGACAGCAAAAATAATGAGATCAACAACAAATTTGCTCTTTTGTGACAAACAAGAGTCTATGTGACACCACTCCAAGAAAAAATAGGGCTCTAAACTCACATGGGCATAAGTCTCCACTAAACTAGCCATCAAGAATAATCAAGGCACAGCTCACAAGCAACCAAAGCCCAAATAAATGCGAAGTGCAAAGGTACTAAGTGTAAGTGCCATGACAAATTTTTCACGACATGATAGCAAGAAGAACTACAATGCCACAAGATAATAAAATTATGACAATCACATCTTCAACTCAGTCAATCAAGAGTCAATCTCACAAATTTTCAAGTCTCATGCATAAAGAATTCTAAATTTTTTTATATGTCTACTCTAGAATGATGGCACACAAAGCACGCAAATGAGAGAATCTAATCCATAGAAACGAGACCAATAGATTTCCTCAGGTACTCAAACCTAAGAGAATCTAAAGGTTTTGTGAAAATATCAGCCTTTTGATCATGAGTGGGAACGAACTCTAGAGTAACAACACCATCTTCTACAAGTTCACGAATGAAGTGGTGACGTATGTCGATATGTTTAGTACGAGAGTGCTGAACGGGATTTTTAGAGATATTGATGGCACTAGTGTTATCACAGAAGACAGTCATTGCACCATGAGACAAACCATAATCCTGAAGCATTTGCTTCATCCACAAAAGTTGAGTGCAGCAACTGCCAGCTGCAATATATTCAGCTTCGGCAGTGGACAATGAAACACAATTTTGCTTTTTGCTGTGCCAAGCAATTAAGCAATTTCCTAGATAAAAACAACCACCGGAAGTGCTTTTACGATCATCAGAACTACCAGCCCAATCAGCGTCGGAATACGCCGCTAAGTCAACATTAGTACCCCGAGGATACCAGAGCCCAAGGGATGAAGTACCCTTGACATACCGAATTATCCGCTTGAGAGCGGTTAAATGAGACTCTTTAGGATTAGATTGGTAGCGAGCACAAATACCCACACTAAATGAAATATCAGGACGACTAGCTGTGAGATACAAAAGACTTCCTATCATGCTACGATAAAGAGTAGGATCAACATTCACACCATCAACATTTTTAGCAATTTTGACACTAGTGCTCATTGGTGTCCGTGTGATTTTAGAATCAGCCATGCCAAATTTTTTGACCAAGTCCTTTGCATAAGTTGATTGAGATAAAAATATACCATCGTCGAGTTGACGAATTTGAAAACCAAGAAAATAGGTCAACTCACCCATAAGACTCATTTGAAATTCGTGAGACATTTGAGCCCCAAACTGTTTGGCATATAACTCACATGTGGATCCGAAAACTATATCATCCACATAGATTTGCGCAATCAAAATATCTTTTTCAATTTTTCGAATAAAGAGAGTTTGGTCAACTCCCCCTCGAACAAAGCCAGTGTTTAACAAATAGTCAGTGAGACGCTCATACCAAGCACGAGGGGCTTGTTTCAAACCGTAAAGGGCTTTTCGGAGACGATATACATGATTAGGAAAGTAAGGATCAATAAAACCTTTTGGTTGCTCAACATAAACCTCTTCCATCAATTCTCCATTTAAAAACGCACTCTTGACATCCATTTGAGAGAGTTTAATATTTAAATGTGAAGCAATGCCAAAAAGAAGTCTAATAGACTCCAACCTTGCAACCGGAGCAAAGGTTTCCTCAAAGTCGATTCCCTCAATCTGTGTATAGCCCTGAGCGACCAATCTCGCTTTATTCCTAACCACTATGCCTTCACTATCCTTTTTATTTTTAAAAATCCATTTTGTGCCGATGACATTAGTGTGAGTTGGTCTAGGAACTAAATACCAAACATTATTTCTATCAAACTGTTGAAGTTCCTCTTGCATGGCCTCAATCCACAATTCATCACTTAAGGCTTCCTCAACCCTTTTAGGTTCGAGCGAGGAGGTGTAACAAACACAGTGAACCACATTTTTAGCTTTTCGTCTTGTCAACATTTTATCATTAAGATCTCCTATAACTAGGTTTTTAGGATGATTTAGCTTAACACGAGATGAAGGTTCTTTAGCATCAGCAGACAAAAGATCATGAGTTCCTAATTCCTCATCAACTTCAGGTTGAATCATATGTGATTCTTCCTTGAGAACCTCCTCACTTTCGCTCACTTTACTCTCTTGAGTATCAAGGGGAACATCAACAATGGGTTTAGTCGAACTCTCCCCCTCAAAAATATCCCAACTTCCCTCATCATCATCATGACCAACAACAGATTCATCAAGAGTGGTATCATCGACTACAACATTAGCAGACTCAACAAGAGTAGAAGTGTTAAGATTATACACTTTAAATGCTCTACTAGTGTTGGAGTATCCTAGAAAAATTCCATCATCACTCCGAGAATCAAACTTACCAAGCGATTCACTATCACGCAAAATATGGCACTTGCTACCAAAGACCCTAAAATACTTTACTGAAGGTCTTTTGCCATTCCAAATCTCATATGGAGTACTAGTGGTACCGGGTCTCACATAGACCCGATTAATGGTATAACATGCAGTATTAATGGCCTCAGCCCACAAATTTCTAGGGACTCGTTTAGCATGCAACATAACCCTAGCCATTTCTTGGAGAGTTCGATTTTTCCTCTCAACAACCCCATTTTGTTGAGGTGTGCGAGGAGCCGAGAACTCATGCTTAATGCCCTTTTCATCACAATATTTTTCTATTTTAGAATTCTCAAACTCACCACCATGATCACTCCTCACCCGAATGATAGAATAACCTTTTTCATTTTGAATCCGAAGGCAAATCGACTTAAAACATGCAAAAGCATCAGATTTTTCTCTAAGATAACCAACCCAAGTAAAACGAGAAAAATCATCCACAATGACCAAAATATATCTCTTACCACCAAGACTTTCAGTGCGAGATGGACCCATAAGGTCCATGTGAAGAAGTTCTAGACATTTAGTGGTAGCAGCGAAATTAGTCTTTTTATGGGAACTTTTAATTTGTTTTCCTTTCATACAACCTCCACAAACAAGGCCTTGCCCATTGGCAAGTTTGGGAACACCCCTCACAACCTCATTCTTAGTGATACGATGCAACTCTGAAAAATTAACATGTCCCAATCTTTGGTGCCATAGTTCAACATCATCAAGCATTATACGATTGCACACAATAGGACTAATAGTTTGAACACAATAACAATTATCAGAGGATCTAACACCTTTAACAATGCATGTACCAGATTCATCAACAATAGAGCACTCAGATTTAGAAAATTGAACTTGGTGCATGCTATCACAGAATTGACCAATGCTTAACAAGTTAGCCTTTAATCCCTTAACATAAAAGACATTTTCTAAATGAGGGAGACCAGGAGAAGAAACAGTACCTTGCCCAACAATCTTACCAGTATTACCATCTCCGAATGTGACATCACCTCCATTGTATTTCTCCAATTTGTCAAACCAAGACTTATCACCTGTCATATGCCTGGAGCAACCACTATCTAAATACCACACACGAGAGTTGTTAGCTTTAAGTGCAGTGTGTGCAACATGACAAACAACATCCACTTTCTTCCACATTTGTTTGGGTTTAATATGCATCTGAGACATGTGATCTAGAGGATGCTTAACAGACCCAACCTTATGCTCATTCACTTCCTTGGCACTATTTGATAATTTTTGTATTTGGTCTAAAATGTGAGAAGTTTGATTAGCCAAAGTACTCAATTGTTTTTCAAAATTTTTGTTGTCTTTCTCAATCTTAGATTTTAAAAACACATGAGGTTTATCAAATTTAGAAACACCATGTTTAGGACCTTGATGAGCATTAGGCAGTGTGGTCATTCCATATTTCCTTTTGTTAGCCTTGAGGAGTTTATAACAATATGGGCGAATGTGACCTGAAACACCACAATAATGACATGAAAAAATACGTTTCACAGCTGTAGATGGAGCGACATTTTTAGGAGCAGCTGGTTTTACAAACTTTATATCTTTACTGGGTTGTTCATTCACATGAGAGGTAAGAGATGGTGGATCAATAAAACCAAGACCGCTTCTATCTTTAAACTTACGAGTTAATTCAGATATACGAGAGGCACCACAATCATTACGTTTTATGGCCTCACTGGCCTCTTTCAAGTCATGTTCTAAGATTTTAACTCTCTCTTCAGATAGCCCAAGAGCCTTCAAGGCCTCCAAACGATCTTTTTCGACTTTAGCAAATCTTTCATTGAACTTTGTTTGGTGCGCCTTTAACCCTTCTATCTCATAAATCTTAGACTCAATGTCAATACGAAGACCGTTTCTTTCTATTTCAATATTTCTAATGACTTGAATCAATTCTTTCTTTTTCTTTTTCAATTTAACGCATTCTTTGAGAAGTTCATTATAAGCATCAGTAATAGATTCTAAGTCATCCTCATCATCATTAGTACCCTCAACACTAGACTCATAGTTATCAGCAGCACTATACGTAGGTGTGGACATGGCAGCTTTCGGTGATGTAGGAGATGTGACACTAGCAGCAAGAACAGTGTATCTAGGGACTAGGTTAGTCTTTTCAAGACTATTTTGAGAATCGTTCTCTTCCTCACTATCATCATCCCAAGTGACTTTGTAACCCCTATTGGATTTCTTTTTGAGTGTGTTGGCACATTCAGCTTGAACATGACCAAACCCATGACACTCATGACATTGAATGCCTTGGGGTTTCTTAGAAGTATTAGTAGAAAATTTCTTTTCACTAAAACCAAAATTGTTAACTTTAGAATCATCTTTAGAAGTTGAAGAGATTCCTTGCTTATTATTTTTTCGAAACTTAGCAAATTTTGTAAATTTTTTTGCAAAGAAAGCAAGCTCTTCTTCATCAAGGTCATCATCACTTTCTTGAGAAAAACTGGAATTTTCATTTGAAGTTTTAAAAGCGATACTTTTTCCAACCTTGGAACTAGGATTTTTTGAAAGATGATTCAATTCAAAAGTTTGAAGTTTACCAACAAGTTCTTCAAAAAGGATGTCGTCAACCTTATCACTCTCCTCAATAGCTACAACCTTAGCCCTAAATCTTTCTGGGAGAGACCGAAGAACCTTGCGACACACTTTAAGATTAGCCATGGGTTCCCCTAATGCATGAAAAGAATTAACAATGTCACTCAATTTTGTGATAAAATTATCAAAATTTTCATCTTCCAACATTCTCAAATCTTCAAACCGAGTAGTAAGCATTTGGAGTTTCGAAGTTTTTACGGTTTTAGTTCCCTCATGAGTAACTCGAAGAATGTCCCACGCTTCTTTAGCTGTGGTACAAGCGGATATACGGCTAAACTCAGTTTTACTTAAAGCACCATAAATGGCACCTAACGCTTTAGAGTTAGCTTCAAAACTCTCATTGTCGGCAGAGTTCCACTCAGTGTCTTCCTTAGGTCTCATAGTTTTAGTCGTAGCATCTTCTATGGTCGGGGCCTCGTAACCATATCTAACCGACCTCCAAACTCGAACACCTAGAGAACTTAAGTGCGTGGTCATACGGGCTTTCCAATAAGGATAGTCATTACCGTCGAAAAAGGGTGGCCTCGAGTTTGAGGCTCCCTCACGTGGTGTGTTTGTGTCCATAATGATAGGATCGAAAAACTCAGGAATTTAAATCCAAAAAGAGCAACTTAGCTCTGATACCAATTGAAATTACGCGGAAGCTTAGAAATGTCCTAGAGGGGGGGTGAATAGGACTAAAAATAACGTCTCTTTAAAAAGAAAACTTTTCTTAGATAATTTAAAGAAATTAAACAACTAAAACAACAAAAATAAAATAGCAGAAAGTAAATAAGGAGACGAGACACGCGATATACGTGGAAAACCTTAGGGTCCGAATAACCCTAAGACAAAACCACGGCCTAGTCTACTATTTTCTATTAATCAAAAAGAGAGTTACAGTGCGAAATAAATTACCCCAATCCTTACCCTTGAGCGTAACCTATTCTCGCCAACTCACGATGCTCCCCGAGCTTCTTTCTGATTCAATAGCCTGCCACGAACCTCAAGTTCGATCTCCGGAATCAACCGGCTCCGAATCGACTCCTCGTCAATCCGGCCAATAGCAAACAAGGCACCAACGGATCGCCAGATGAATGATGAATGATATGTGGATGAACAAGACACTCAAAAACGTTCGGTCGAATGCGGGATGCAAGAACGTTGAAGTAAAATTGCCTCAAAACTTACTGCAGTATGAGTTGATTTGATTTTCAACTCATACAAAATAATGAAAACCCCAACTCTCCAAACAACTATGTTTTACCAAAAATTGCCGTGAGTGATCTGATTGAAAAACGTGGAGTATATATATAGGAGGATATATGAGGACCAAAGAAACAACTGTAGGAAACCCCAAAAGATTTACAAAGGAAAATCTTAATGAATAAGGAATCTCGTTTACCTCGTAACTATGTGCGGCACCAATTAGGGGTCGCAGCAAATAAATCTTCTTAATCAATTAGGGGTCGCAGCAAATAAACCTTCTTAATCAATTAGGGGTTGCAGCAAATAAACCTTCTTAATCGGCTCCCAAAATCAGAGAACAGAATCTGATCCAAAAAAAAAAAAAAACTCTCCCACGCCTAATTGAAATCCCTTCTGTGCGTCTAACTTGCCTCCTCCAAATTTTCCTTATTATACTTAGGAAAGAAAAGCTTTCAATGTAATGAATAATCTTTGACCATAAAGAGAAGATCAGAGAAGACCTTCCTTTTTTTTTTGTTTCTTTGACTGGATATAAAAATGTACTACAATATATATATATATATATATATATATATACATATATATATATATATATATATATATATATATATATATATATAGGGAAAGTAAAATTTTCAAAGAGCACATGTGAGATAACTGAATTTGCGAAGAAAACATAAAAATTGCTAATCTCGAAAATAATATGCATGATAATATGCTGTGCAATGCATTTACCTTTCACACAATTTGATCGACTTTGCAGCGGCAAATTTGGTGCAGATAATTGGAGGAGCATCGAGCGAGCAACTACCCACTAAATAGCCTACCCACTAAAAGTCAAACTTCAAGCGAAGGTTTTGGACAACCCCGGAAATTGCCAATATATCTAACACAGCTGACTCGTCAAAGAAGAAGGTCCCGAAGAGGTCTAGGGTGAACCTCGAGTCGTTCAAAAGTACATGACTAAGAAACTTTGGCTAAGAAGCCGAAGGAGGTCATCCATGAAGTGGGGGATGACATCGACATGGACGACCGGGAATTCCCTAGGATGACTGGTCCCCCTTCTTCAATGGCCTCCAGATCTGCCATCCAGCCTGACCCACTACTCGGGGATTTGGTTGACCCTCAATCTGTTCTTCTCGTTGAGCTGCTCTGCCCCTCTGTTGGCGAAAGGGGGAAAGTTGGATCAGGTGCTGAAGGGGCAAGTTCTCGAGTTGGTAGCCCCTCTTCAGGTATCCTATCTCCTATAAGGGCCTACAAAGCGGACAAGCTTTAGGTGATGCTCCGTGGATTGCTACATAGCTGACTGATATATCCTCTTGTTTTCAATTTTCTAACTCCATTCTTGAAGGTAGCGTACTCTTCAACCCCTAGTCGTGCCGGAATGTGTCAACACATACGTGGGTGTCGAGATGCCCTTACTGAAACAAGTGCCAATCACCATGTTGGCTCATAATTTCTTTATGTCGTTGAGTCGGGTATGTTATGCACTTTGATTTTTTTACTGTTTGTCAAATTACTTTTCGCTGATCTTTATTTCCCTTGGTCGGTATTGCAGGCTTGTGCTGAAGGTGTTCACCTATCGCTGTGCACCGTGGACTTCGGGAAGGCCAGTCTGGCTAGACCTACACGGGATGAGGCTCTGGTGAAACTGGAAGAGGTTAAGGAAGAAAGGCAGAAGCTCAAAGTCTCCTTGTCCAGTGCCACTGACCAAGCGTACCAATTCTTGGATGAGAGGGAGGCTGCTCAACTGGCGACAAGAGATATTGTATGGGAGTTGAGTGCGGCTTAAAAGGCTATGGAGAAAGATAGAGAAAGCCGACTCAACTGATCAGGACGACCGGCCAGACCAAAGCTGATCAGTCTTCTTGCTCGGCCAATAATGCCCCTTGGCCCAGGCCTTCACCTACATGGCATTACCACCGCTCAACATACACCGCTCCGAGGAATCCACACAATCCCTTTAATAGAGCACCAGATCCCTCAGCGAGCCCCGATACCATGTGAGGAATCATCCTAGATCACAGATCACATAGGCCTAAGGATCACAACATGAATTATGGCGAGGATCAACTCCCACTTTCTCCTATCTCGCGAATTTATTAAGGGGCAGAGATGGGAATGAAAGAAAGTATGCACTCATTATTCTCAGAATTTTCTTACAGCCTTCACATATGAAATATTGTTCTAACTTAATCGTCGAAAGGTCTACGACCAGCCAACCATCCCTTGATCACCGGACTTGTGTGCAAGAGTCAGCAAGTAGGTCTACCATTTTTTTGACATCATAGGAATGATAGTCCTTGCTTTACAAATTCAATTGATTAACTGGACAAAATGGTGAAGACAAGGTCGTCTGTCGGTGGTGGCCGAGGAGGTAACCCCTCTCTAAGATATGAGTTCTCTAGAAGCTCAGTTGCAAAACCTCACCTAGATGGTGACCACCTTAATGGAGCAAAATTAAGCTCTAGCACATAACTCCAGGCTAGAGTACCACTATCGGTCGACCCAACGTGTGTACATGGCGAAGAGCCTGGAGTAGCAGGGGCACGAGAAAGACTGTTAAAAGAAGAAGTAAACAGTCACCCTATGGATTGGAGGGGGGGGAGGGTAGACCTCTTAGTCTCAAAGGGGGACATTAGAAGAAGAGCCTGTCGTGCAGGGGCATAAATTGGATAATTTTGGGAGAACATGGAGGACGTTCTCAAGCAAATGGAAGACGGAGGCCCAACCAACATTAGTGGACATGCACTGTGGTGAACGATGCTGTTTATTGAGGCAGTGATGACCCAACCACTATCTTCCAAGTTCAGAATGCCACCGATGGAGTAGTTTGACAGCTTAGGGGACCCCCTGGACCATATAGAGACCTTCAAAGTCTTTATGGTCTTGCATGCAGTGCCCGACAAGATCATTTGTCGGGCCTTCCCCGTCACTCTGAGGGGCCCAACTTGGGCTTGATTTGGTAAGCTCAAGTTCGGCTCAATTAAATCTTTCGAGCAACTGAGCAAATTCAATTCCTTAAGGATAAAGAAGGAAAGGAGAGAACAGCTACTAAGAGTTATAAGAGCCATACCACATAAAGCTAAAAGGTGTCGGGGTTTACTACTTTATATACGCTAGAACCAAAGCAAAGAAAAAAGGCAAGGTGCCCAGGTAAAGACTAAGCTTAGTCAGATGGAGAGAGTGGCTCATCCATCTTTTTGGAATTAGTTTCTCAACAATTTCTACAGTGGATGACGACCCTGCTGATCAGCCACTGGCTTGTTGAATGTCAAGCAGCACCGAGAGGAGTCGTTGTGGAATTATCTGAAATGCTTCAACAATGAAGCTCTCCATGTCGATGACAAGATCATGTTGGTAGCTGTCATGGGCATAGCCCATCTAGTTTTTCCATGACTTATCTGAAAGGCCCCTAATGTGTATGGTCAAGCTGATGACTCGAGCACAATCGCACATAAACGCTGAAGACGCCATAGCTGCACGCCAGGAAAAATTTGAGGAGATCATCAAGAGACAGTCTGAACAGGAAAAAATGAGCCACTACTAGAAAAGAGCAATCTTGGGATATCTCGTGAATGCAAGAAGAAAAGAAGCAGGCACTGGAGAGGTTTGGAAGGTTCACCCTTTTGACGACCCCACCCACTGGAACAGGTCCTGCACCATATAGCGAATGAGCCGGAGGTAAAATGGCCCATGAGGCTCAAAATTGACTCCGCCGCCCGGGACCCTAGGAAATACTATCGATCCCACTCCGATCATGGGCACGACACGTCTGAGTTCTTTGACCTGAAGCGCCAAATTGAAGAACTGGTTCAGAGGGGGAAGCTAAATCAATTTGTGGCGAAGCAGCAAAATAGAGGCGAGCAACGATAGGGGGACAGGGAAGACCAGACGAGCACAAGAAAGAGTGCCGAGAGCTGGAATCAGTCCATCCCATTGGTGAAATAAGAATGATCTCTAGAAACTTTGCACAAAGGAGGTGAGTCAAATTCTACTTGAAAAGCCCATGCTAGGAGGTTGCAGACAGAGGGAGGAAGGGAAGTGCTAATAGTGGGGCAACACCTAGAGGTAAGAAGAATAGAGAAGCCAATCGCTTTCTTTGAAAAAGATGCTAGGGGAATCCAGCAATCCAACGATGATTCCCTGGTCATCATAGCAGTATTGGGAAACTACCTTGCAAGTAGAGTACTGATCGACAATGGAAGCTCAGTCGATATCCTTTTTGGAGCGATCTTTCAAAAAATTGACATTGGGGACAGTAAGTTTCAGCCAGTTCGTTCCCCACTGGTTGGTTTCTCATGGGAACCGGTCCAGTCTTTGGTGGCAACAGATTTGCCAATCACACTTAGTACGGCCCCTAAACATATCACTAAAATGGTGACATTCCCAATGGTTGACTACCCTTTAGCTTAAAATGCCATCCTAGGGGGCAGATCGCGGTCAACAGCATGAAGGCCATTACCTCTACCTACCACCTCATAATAAAGTTTCTGACTGGGGACGGGAATGGGGGACAAAAGGGAGATCAAGCAGATGACAGAGACTGCCACGTGGCCACAATCAAGGGGTGAAGCTGGAGAACGTATCCATGAGTCATTTCCCTTCATATTGATTATTGTATTTTCATCATTCAATAAAACGAATTAATAAAACTACTTCTTTCTTTGGCAAAGCTTTGTGCAAATCCTTGTTGCACTCCAAAAAGGTTACATGGCAAGAATGGTCATGAAGACATTGGCCGGAACAGACCCACGAGCTCTCTAAACCGTGCAAAGTACAATTGTTGGTCAGAGACAACCCAAGAGATCCCCCAACCAAGCAAGATGATTGACATCGATCAGAACATACCTGCGAGGTCTCCGAATCGTACAAAGTACAATTGCTAGTCAGGGACGACCCAAGGGGTACCCCAACCAAGTAAGACGATCGACATCGATCGGAACAGACCCACGAGGTCTTTGAACCTTGCAAAGTACAATTGCTGGTCACAGACGATCCAAGAGGTCCCCCAACCAAGCAAGACAATCGACACTGGTTGAAACAGACCCACGATGTCTGAAACCGTGCAAAGTGCAATTGCTTGTCTAGTATGACCCAGGAGATCTCCCAACCGCGCGAGCAAGACGATCGGGAAGGGATTGATCTAAGTAATTTTTTATAAAACTATTCTTGTCAACATTTATGAGAAACTTTAAAAATGTTCCTGTCAATATTTATAAAAAAAACTATTTGAATTAAGACATTTCCGATATTTGTTTAAGTCGATTTCTTACGATTACTCTTAAAAATATGTTCTACACATGTTAAACGATTCGGATTATCAAAATTTAATCAGAAAATAGGAGGTCTATTTTTTAGTAAAATGAAGAATCCCTTATAGCTAGGGGAGTATGAATATTATATATATGCGTGTGTGTGTCCAATCGCCAACTCATCCATTCAAAGATCTCAGTTGTAAATCATAATGGAGTCCCATAAAGCTTAAATAGATTAAGTTGTAGAAGCACATGTTAGTTTAATGATTAGCATATATACATGATTATGAACTAATTTCAATACTATGCACTGCGATTTATAAACAAATCTCAAGTGAGTCGCTTGTTGTTTGGGACGACGACTAAACCCTGCTTTGTCAATCAGCATCACTTTGAAGTATTTCAGATTTTTATGTTAATAAGTTAATTTAGATCCCCCTTTTGTGATTTTGTAGGTCAGATGATCTTCCAATAAGCCAGATTCGGTTCTATGAGCGTTTAGATTAATATATTCTTTATAACTTTGAATTCAGAATCAATCTTGGCGACGAAGCAAACAAATAGAAAAACGTACTGACGTGCTACTTTTGAATACGAGTTGTTTTTTTTTGCCAAGTAGAATACGAGTTGTTATCGTGTGTCAGTTTATATTACATAATGTGATGAGATTTTATGGTTGCGATTATCAAATTGTATACCGCCTCCCTCAAGTTGCAAAAGGATCTCACACAATTGTCATTGGAATCATCATATTTGATAACCCGTTTGCGAATTATCGACCCCAATTAAAATTCCCAGCTCACGCAATAGTAAAATCACAATGCAATCCTGCAAAGCTTGAATCTGTTAAGTTATATAAGCACATGTTGGTCGAATAATTAGCACATATTACTCAATGAATAGCTCATCATGTGATCGGCATCAATTTGAATTATTTCAGTTGCATTTCTTTAATCACAAGACAGTTTTCCGTTAATGAGGTGATTAATTATAAGATCCGTCGTGATTTTTGTGTCAGATGATCTTCCTACTTGCCAAGTTGGGTTCTATCATTGTTTGGATTATTATTTCCTCAGTAACTCAATCGAAAATTGGATCTAGACAGACAAACAAAAAATAAAAAGAAAGAAAGAAAGAAAAATTGTACTTTTGCTTATAATAAACATATCCGTACATAAATTATATCGATCTGTAAATCATTGTAAATGAATTGGGTCTTTAATAAATTATTGATTTATTTATACATAAATTGAAAGTATGACACGTTAATACTTTTTGGGTTGATATATATTGTACATTTTGGATGGCATGAATGAATATTAGATGGCTTTAGTAATTTTTAGAGTGACATAAGTAATTTCCGAGTGCTGTAAGCAAATTTTGGTGTGGTGTCAATACATTTTGATGTGTCATTAATAAAATTTGGGCGATGTTAATAAATTTTATTCTGGAAATAATGAATGCAAAATTACGGTAGTACTGAATAACAAATATAAATCCATTTGACCTATTTATGACAAGTCATATTGGATTGAGATTTTAGAGTAAATGAGTTTCAACGGATTCAATCACCACAAGACAGTGAGTTTGGCTCCTTGATCATCAATGTGCGTTGATTACCCTAAGCAGGAACACACCATTAGCGACAAATCGACCAGGGTGGTTGGCCAGACTGTTCTCTAAAGCTCAAGTTATTATAACAAAAGGCAGACTTTTAGTAGAGGTTGCTCTGCTAAGCATATATGAGAGAATATGTACTGTTTACTCCTTAATTTGTGCACCAATAAGAAGAGGCCACATGGAACTAGTAAATAGGCGTGCATGCAAAGGATCTGAAAAACATGGGTAGAAGACGAGACGACATCGTTTTCAGCATAATGGCAATTATTGATAGTTGAGAGTTTCCATAAGCAAAGTAGCAGGATTCCGAGAGGGTCATGTGGGCCTTCATAGACCGGGGCAAATGTCAAAAGAAAAAGAAAGACTTGAGGAAGTGGTCACGTATGCAGAGCCATGATCTAACCGTACTTTGAAGGTGAGAAGTTATTCAAATTTAAGAGGGGAAGCAAAGAGTTAGGGAAAGGTACTTACTTTAGTGATTGATTATAAATATGAGAGATTGAAAAAAATAAAATAAAGAAGGCCCAGTCAAAAAATATAGACCCACAAAGTTATATTTTCTTTTCGTTATTTTATGCCTAGTCTTTTCTTAGTTGTTAGCCTTAGAATAATTCATACTTGTACTTAGTTTTATTAGTAGTTCGTAGAATTTATGGTAGCTAATAAACTTGTTCGAAACAACTGGATCGTGGTACAATTTCTCGAATGTAGGTTTACTTTTCAAAGAAACATTTCATTTTATTTTCTTGACTCTTTGTTTTCTAATTTTGGTGTTTTTATCCATGCGTCAACACTAAAGAAAAATCATATTCATTGTTATAACTGAACACATAGCACAAACACCTCGTTGTTTTTGGTTATAAACCATTGAATTAAATTCTTTTGAAAAACATAATTACAAGTCTTTTCTAGCATGTTCAAACACAATTTTAATCTTGAAAAACTATTTGAGCCAATATATATATTGGCACGTCCGGTGAGACAATAAGTGTTAAGAATAGTGAAAACGGGAAACCAAGACAACGTGCCTCCATCTAACGTAGATATGAAGGTGCTATAGAGATAAGTCCAACGAATAAAACCTCAAAAGATGATGCAAAAAGAAACTGGAACTAGAGTGATGAAATTCGTGAGCATATTGGGCAAAACAAAACTATGGGACATGGCCCCCTTATCTCGAATTCAGTATATGGCACAAGTGGCCATAACTTTTAAGTAGGTCAGAACAGCATATTAGTCGAACTAATCATATAATATGGTAGGGAAAACTATTATAGGAGACCACGTGGAGAGGTTGGATCCTTACAGGAAGATCAATATGCATACCATGTAGTTGCTTGGTACCTCTAGCAGTCTCTACACTGTTTTGGATAAAAAATTTCATCTTTTGGTAGTAGTGACGGGGGAATGCTCCTTGGCTGGACATCCATGTCCTTCCCATGGTTGTGTTATAGATGGATTTTACTTTTAAGACTAGGAAATCATACTATTGGACGATGCACCTCACCTTTATCGAGAACCTGACATTTTCGTGAGGATATTCTCGGTTAGCATTGAAGCCATAAAGTGTGGTGCCTACTGGTATCCAATTGGAGTCCTCATGCAATGCCCCGACATAACGGAGGCGTTAATTTTAAAACGAAATTAAGCGAACAAAAGATTTTTATTTCATGACATAATAAAATAAGAGTTTGAGTTACATTTACTGAAATAAAAAAGGAAATTACATTAGAAAATTCAGATATACAGAGGTAAAATGAACTAAATAAACCAGGGTGAAATCTAGTCTTCCTTGATAATGTTGTCGTTGTTGTTTTGAAAGTCAGATTCTTGCCTTTGGTACCTGGCGTGAAAAGCCAGAGGCGGAAAAAATTTGCTCTATGAGCAATTAAGGTCAATAATTAACATAGTGGCAAGATTTCACGGGTCAAGGCAGTAGGGGTGATCGGTTAGGATTGACAAGTTAGGCATGTCAAAGTCTGATGATGATTGGTCTAGGTGACCAATCAGGATGTTTGGCATGAAAGCGTAAAGTTATAGTCCTCAAGATACTCTATCCAACGTCTTTGTCTCATATTCAAGTTCTTCTACGTGAATACTTGAAGCTCTTATGGTCCTTGATTACTTCAATCTTCTCCCTAAACAAGTAACGACGCCAAGACTTCAGCGCATGAAACACAATGACAAGTTTCAAATCGTGTGTCAGATAGTTCTTCTCATGTGACTTCAACTGCCATGACCCATAAGCTGTAACATTGCCCTTCTGCATCAGCACACATTCCAATCCTTCCTTAGACACGCTAAAATAAATGACATATCCCACATCACACTCCGGAATGGTGAGTATCGGTGCATTGGTCAATTTGTCTTTCAACTCTTGAAAAGACTCCTCACAAGCTTCGTCCCGTTGAAACTTGATTCTCTTCTAATCATTCGTGCCAATAGTCTAGCTAGAGCAAAAAAAAATCAGAATGAAATAGTCTATAATATCCTGTGAGTCCTAAGAAACTCAAAAACTCAAATACTTTGGTTGGTGTCTTCCAATCTCTGAGAGCCTCGATCTTACTGTTAAACACAACGATTCCTTTCGATGACACAACGTGTCCCAAAACTTCACTTGTCTTATCCAAAACGTGCACTTGTAGGCTTTTGCATACAACTGGTTATCTCGCAAAGTCTGGAGCATGATCCTTAGATGTTATTCGTGGGCTTTCTCTGATGCCGAGTAGATCAATATATAATCCATGAACACCACTACAAATTAATCCAAATACAACGTGAAAATATTGTTCATCAAACACATGAAATATGTAGTCGCATTGGTCAATCCAAAGGGCATCACTACAAATTTGTAGTGGCCATAGCAAGTTTGGAATGTCGTTTCAGGTATATCTGATTCTCTGACTCGCAAGTGATGATATCCTGATCTCAAATCAATCTTAAAGAACCAGATGCCGCTCCAATGTGTGACAACTTTTGCCTACGTACACCCTTTCCTCTATGGTAGAAGCAAAAAGAACTTCTTTCTTGCCATGTACCTAATTTCGTCAAGGTATTTAGCGGCCATCTGAAGTAAAGTTCGTTGCAAATTAGATCAACAATCCGGTAATTAAACATCTTGAAGACTGTAGTTATGGTCTTTCTAGCTTCCACCAATTGCATTTCCCTTTGTTGCTCGTATAGGAAATTATTTAATGCTTTCAGAGTATCACGTGGCATTAACCAACTGGGAAACTTATCAGTGGAGCTTCTAGTCTGTTGATGATCGTCTCACCTTGTGTATTCGTGGTGTTAACTCCTTCCTCGACATATCTTCTGTTTTCACGTCCCTTCTTTCTTACTTTTTATCGTTCCTATAGGTTGTGTGCTCATCTTCGACATTGGGAAACCACTTTACAATTTTCATGAGTTCCTCCAAGCTCTTCGGCTTTCTTCATAGTACTCTTCACCTTATATTACTTTCGACCATTAACCCCATCCTAAAAGAACTTATTGCCAGCATTTCAATCGGCTCGTCAATTTGGTTGTAGAAGTTATAGTACCTCTAGGCATATGCTCGCATTAGCTCTCCTTCTTCCATCCTCATGATGAGGAGCTCTTGTATGGTTTTGAGAATTTTCTTACTAGAAAAGAAACATGCCAAAAGCTAGCGCAAAGTTGTTTGTAACTGTCGATGGACCCAGTTTCTAACTTGTAAAATCATTATAGGGCAAGATTCCCTCAGCTAGATAGGAACATTAGGCACATTAATGCCTCATCATGATCATATAGGATCGTGGCCTGACCGAAGCGCTGTGTGATTGTACTTGTTAGTCAATCCATCATAAAGCATAAAAGCTGGCATCTTGAACTTCAATGGAGAGGTTGCTCTAGAGATGCTTCTGAAAAATCGAGATCGTTCATCATCGTCATTGACCGGACCGGCAAAAGTGTGTGTCGTTGAGGTGCCGGCCTCGGGTCAATGGTTTAATTTCATAAAACAGAACTTATCCTCAAAATATGTAAAATGAGTATAATGGATAGTCCGGAGTATCGATCCACAGGGAAAAAGAACGTTGGATTTAAAGAATTCGCAAATTGGTGCTTTCGACGTTTCGGACATCAACCTCAAAGTTTTGTTTGGTGCGGTTAAGCAATTATATCAACTAAAAGGAGGATTAAAACTAGATTAAGGAGTGGGGTTAAGTCCTAAAGTTTGGTTCATTCAAATCTTTCGTTGGTCTATCTCTTCTCCTTATAACTCAATCTAACCCCCGGTCCCGGGTTTTAGATCGGAAAATTCTTCGATGAAAATCAGGATTTAAATTCTTAAAATGGTTTTGACGGATCTTTCAAGTTTTAAGGAAATAGGATTAAAAGATGAAGGACATCGATCCAAGTATTAAATATACCAACTCTAAGGATGGCTATATCTAAGCAATGACTTAACTCTTCATTTTTATTTCATAAGAAAAAGCTTAGAAAGATCCATCAATGACATTAACAAATTTGGAGAAGATAGAGACCAACATGGTTTTGAATTGAACTTCACATTTAGACTTAACCCACACTAAATTAACTACTCATACTTTGACATGAACAATATAGAAATGAAAGAAAACATAATGGAACAAGATTATCTAAAGACAATAAGAAAGAACTAAACAAAACTAGAATGGAATCAGATTTTAAAGTAAGAAGAACAATACTAAAGGAAGAAATGTAAAGAGAACTTGCTACTCTTAAGTGCTTCCAAGAGAATTCAAAGATTCAAAGGGGAAGAACACTTAAGGGATTAAGAACTTATCAAAACTTGAAGAATTATTGAAGAACAAATGAAGAACAGTATATTAAAGCAAAAAGGAGGCAAGAGCTCTCAAAAATCTCTAAAAAAACTGATATGTGGCTAAGTGTGTATTGTATGTGTTTTGTGTGACCCCTTTAGCCAAAGAAACAACCTAAAATAAAATATCCTACAAAACCTAGGTGAAAAGACTATTCTACCCTCCACAATGGCAATTTAAGAAGCTTCTTATTCAGTGATTTGGCCCAAAATTCGAGTAAAAGTCGGCCCCACAGAATCAGACGTAACAGGTTCTCTATCGATAGGAGGATCTCTCTATCGATAGAGAAGTCCTCTGGTTTTTAATTGATTCAGCCTCCTATCGATAGGGAGGAACCTCTATCGATAGGGAAGTCTTCTGGTCTTCTTTGATTTAGCCTCCTATCGATAGGAAGTAACCTCTATCGATAGAGGACTCTTTTTCCTGGTTCTTTGCTAGGCTCTATCGATAGGGATAAACCTCTATCGATAGAGAGACTTCAGACTTCAATTCTTTGGTTCTTCCTCGTCTCTTTGATCCGGGCTCACTTTCACTCCTCCCGAGCTTTCAATTGGTCCTCCATCAATATCACCAATGATTCCGAGGCCTTAAGTCATGGAAGAACCTTTTGGGCATTCATTTAGCGCTCGCAAACCTGAAAGGGTAGAAAAACAACTACGCGTGCAATATTAACTAAATAAAAACATTTGCCTACGCATAATTGCCAAAATGAGTATGTTGAGCCACTTTATTATGCAATATCATGCGCTCATCACACCCCCCAACTTGAACGTTGCTAGTCCCTAGCAACGCATCATACTAACAACAGAACAGACAGTTTATTTCCCATGCAAGTCTAATTATCAACCATGCTTGATTTTCGTAGTTTCCATGTGTACTCGGTGCATTTAGCAAGTATGAGCAATGTAAACACGCACAACCATTCATGAACTATAAGGAACAAGTGAGCTTAGAATTCTATCAAGCAATGTTAACCAAAACGAGCCTTGATTCCAAATCTCTCAGTTTGCTCTCAAAATAAATTGTGCACTTCATGACTTAAACTTTGCATCCCTAACTTGCGCGAATATACACACCGAAGATGTGGTTATGCATTCAAGGAATAAGCGCAATCACAAAGAAAGTATTTTGGTATGCGTTGATGGAACATAGCAATGTGCTATACGAATGCAAGTGCTAGAAACATGCAACTACTCAAACATGCATCAAGATAGAATCCGAATTGTAATTAGAATCGATTAGGACTTCAAAAGCTTATAACATTCATGGTTTTTATAGCAAAATTGAGTACAAGACATGACACCGGCTAATATGTGGCTTAGGTCATCTACCCTTTGCCGGTGTTGTGACAATACAAATGTGCACCCGGTGCACCATACCATGACGACTACAATAAAAAGAAAAAGAAACACACAATCCTAGACTTAATGACTCGATTTTTCTGACTCTATCCTCGTCTTCTTCTAAAAACTTTCTTCCTCGATGTCCTCTTCTTCACTGTCCCCGCTCACCTCCTCTTCTGTCTCGCTCTCCTCCTCCTCAGAAATGTATGGGCGCCCTGTCTGTGCAGCCACATAATCCATGGTGAATTTCTGTCGTCTCAGAATCTTCTTCTGTGTTTTCATGATCTCGGACTGACGACAGAAGATCTTTTTCATCATCTTCCACATCTTTTTCTTGAAGGAGTCTTCTTCAGGCACTGCCACAGAGGGGCCTGAAGTTCTTGTACTGACCCGAGAAGCTGAAGGGACGTGGGTTCTAACTGTTGGTGGAGGTCTCACAGCGGTTGGGTCTCGAGAGTGGGCCTTGCTCTTACTTGTAGTGACCCCAGAAATGGGTCCCAGACCCTCAGTCCATGCATCGTTTGATCTCTCCTCCACTCCCATGTTGAGGCACAATTGGGTGATCATTGCCGGGTATGGGAAATTCGCCCTACGCATCGTGTTGGTCCTGAATTCCACCAACTGCCTGAAAATATATCTCCCGACATCTATCACGTCATCGTGCAGGAAGGAGTAGACTAACTGGACCTCCTTTGCCCCAAGAATGTTCTCCACCCCTCGGGGGTAGAGATTGTAATGCAGGATCTTGTTTAGGAGCCTATACTCCTCCTTAAGCCTCCCAACGGGGAATTGGCCATGGAACTCATTAGGATCGGAGAACATCATATCCGCATAGAAGCGGGGATCATACACCTCTTCCTCGCGTGGGAAGGTGCAAATACTCTCATAAAATGCAGGACACCCCAAGTAAAATGTAATGACCATTGGAGTGATTAGAATTCGCTTACCCCGCACGGTCGACGTGATTTGGGTGATTTCCCCCTCGGGGAGTCGCATATTCGTGAAGAAAGCTTTCACTATGGGTAGGATATACCCCTTGACCGGCTTAAACCATTTCTTCAACCCCCTATTATCAATAATGAGGACCGCTTCTTCTTCCCCAATATCTTCACGGTGAACCATTCTTTCGCACGTGACCTTGCGGTTCGCCATTGAATTTTCCCACTCTCGTTTGGCCGAGGCTTTAGGATCCTCCTTAGATTTTTTCTTTTTCCCCGAACTTTCGGCGGCCTTACGCTTACCCCTTTGGATTTCTTCCCTCCTTCGGGTTTCATCACTCCTTTCTTCTTGAATTTCTTCCTCTTCACTCACATTGGGGATCTTAGAACGAGCCATTGGTGCTTGATTTTGGAGTTTGAGGTAGGAATTTCTGATAGAAAGGGTTAGGGCACGAAATTTCGGATGGAGGAAGGTGGGTGAGGGGTTTTGGATATATATAGGGTAGGATTTCGGGATGATTCGGGAAAGGTGCGAGATTTGGGGGCGTTTCGGAGCAAATGGGGGAGAAAATCGCGATTCTTGGTGAGGAGGTGCAAATTTTGGGTGAAAGAAATGAAAAGGTTCGGGTGTTTTTAAAGGGTTTTTCCGAATTCTGGGTTCTCTATCGATAGAGAAGTGGTCTCTATCGATAGAGAAGTCTTCTGATGAAATTTTTTTTTGCTTGCTCCTATCGATAGGAGACTTTCTCTATCGATAGAGAAACCTTCTGTCCATTTTTGGCCTTGGCTCTATCGATAGGAATAATCCTCTATCGATAGAGAATGCTGAAAAAGTTGCTCTATCGATAGGAACATTCCTCTATCGATAGAGGTTGAATCTGTCTGGTTTCTGCACTGATCCTCTATCGATAGGAACATGCCTCTATCGATAGAGGTTGGTTCTGTCTGATTTCTGCTTATACCCCAAATTCTTCATCTTTTTGACCCCTCTTCTTTCCATCACCCATTCAAACACTCTCAAAACACTTCCTAACATCTGGTTTCCTAATTGTTTCGTGAAAAATTGGATGACTCGGACTTGGTTCGAAATTTGGATTATGGGACACTTGTGTGGTTCAATCATGCAAAGATAGCCTAATTTCATTTTCTCCGTACATAATGGATTCCAAATTGATGCATGCAAGATGTTAAGCATGAAATGAGCATGGCATGGATTTCATATGAAGATTGAGTGCGGGATGCTTTTCAAATTAAATCTCCACTCTATATGATCAAATCACCCAATTACACACTTAGCTCAAAGTGTTCCAAATAGTTCATGTTTATGTGTGTGAATTGACTTTGTTGCTCAATGACAAATACATCGCATGCATGCCTCTTGTACATATCCAAATTATCAAGCATAGGTTTCAACTCTACTTTCATGGGAAATGGAACAACAATTGAAAAAAAATGGGACTAAAATGACTCAATTAACACTAAGATTGAACTAACCCTTCCCCCCAACTTGAAAATTGCATTGTCCTCAATGCAAGAAGACAACGCACCATTAAGCATAAAAGAGGGACGATCATACCTGCGAGGTGGAATGTCAACCACCATATACCTCGACCAAGTTTGAGGATTTCTCGTCACGTGCACTGTTTGTCATTGGGAGGGCTTCCAAGGTGTACTTTTTCGGCTCCAACTTGTGGACCATAGCTAGTCACATAGGATCATCGCCGGAGCTTTGTTGGACTAACAACCGTAGCACATAGCTACACCCATGACTTTGGGCTCTTGAATGCCGCAATCACCCCGTACTTAGACCCAAACTACCAAGGCTGATGTAGTAGCGTGTACACCTTGCGAAGACTGAACCACCAACTACCTACTAAGAGCAAACATAACTTCATGGAAACCAAAATTTCATTAGCGGGTTAGTCCAAAACTGACAATAAATGAAAGTAAGCGATAAATCCACCAACTTCTTCACGCGAAGGACACGAGTACTACTTTTCTTCCTTGTCGAAGGCTGTGTGTCCCTATTGTTGGAAGGACAGTATGCGTGGGGTTCAACAATATCTTGAGAAGCAGCGCCATCATCTAATAGGCTACCACTCCCTTTGGAGGGGGTCCCCCCAAATTCCTTACCCCTTCATTTCGCTTTGAAGCAATCTCCATGGAACTTGACACTAAAGCCGAAAAGGTTCAGACAGATTTCTCATTTTCCACGCGCCTGCCGTCAGACCCAACCTCAAGGTACTACATACGTAGCTTGACAAGGTGGCTATACCAGACCATCTGATGCCGTTCGAGCACGGCAAACACTGGAGGTATCACATACTCCATGGATTTATAGTCTCCTAGACTTCAAATAAAGCTCACGGACCCAAAGGATTGGGGTCCACATGGTCAACATCGGACCCGTCATAGACCGGGTCTCTCAATTCCTCAACGGATTCCTCAAGATCAAATTTCTCAATGTAAGGCTTTAACCGGTGACCATTCACCTTAAAAGTTGTTCCATTCTTGGGGTTCTCAAGTTCAATCGCTCCATGAGTGGAGACGGTTTTCACAATGTAGGGCCCTCCCCACCGGGATCGCAATTTTCCCAGAAATAAATGCAACCTCGAGTTGTACAATAAGACCTTTTAGCCCGGGGTGAATGTTTTCCGGACAATGTTCTTGTCGTGAAAGGCCTTGACCTTACACTTGTAAATGTGAGCATTGTCATAAGCATCCCGGCGGATTTCTTCAAGCTCATCCAATTGGAGCTTGCGGTGGGCACCGGCTTCGGGCATCCGATAATTCAATTGTTTGATAGCCCAAAAAGCCTTGTGCTCCATTTCCACCGGTAAGTGGCAAGCTTTGCCATATACCAAGCGGTAGGGAGACATGCCCAACACAGTTTTGTAAGCAGTACGGTAAGCCCACAAGGCATCAATTAGTCTAAGAGACCAATCTTTGCGATTCGGGTTCACCATTTTCTCAAGGATGTGCTTGATTTCACGGTTGGCCAATTCAGCTTGGCCATTGGTCTGTGGGTGGTACGCAGTGGACACTTTGTGGTTGACCCCATATTTCTTAACTAAGGCTTCCATAGGGCGATTGCAGAAGTGTGTGCCCTGATCACTGATTAGGGCTTTAGGCATCCCAAACCGGGAGAAGATGTTCTCCTTAAAGAATCGGATCACAAAAGAGTGGTCATTGGTTCGGGTTGGAATGGCCTCCACCCATTTGGACACGTAGTCCACGGTTAACAGAATGTAGAGATTCCCAAAAGAATTGGGAAAAGGACCCATGAAATCGATGCCCCAACAATCGAAAACTTCAATGATTAAGATAGGTTGGAGGGGCATCATGTTACGCCGGGATAAAGCACCCAACTCTTGACAGCGCGGGCAAGCCTTGCAGAATTCAAAGGCATCCTTGAAGATGTGAGGCCAATAGAAGCCACACTGCAAAATTTTAGCAACTGTCTTCTTTGAGGAAAAATGCCCGCCACATGCTTCGGTGTGGCAGAAGGTCAAGATTGACTTTTGTTCATCATCGGGCACACACCGCCGGACAATCTGGTCCGGGCAGAATTTAAAGAGATAGGGATCATCGAAGACGAATCTCCTCACCTCAGCCAGAAATTTTCTCCTATCTTGAGGAGTCCAATGTGATGGGAGTTGTCCCGTGGCCAAGTAATTGGCAATATCAGCATACCACGGGCAACTTGAAATGGCCAAGAGTTGCTCATCAGGAAAGGAGTCGGGAATGGGTATGTTAGAGGTATGATCCTCAAACTCGAGGCGAGACAAATGGTCCACCACGACATTCTCAACCCCCTTTTTGTCTTTGATGGTCAAGTCAAACTCTTGTAGAAGTAATACCCACCTAATTAGCCGAGCTTTAGCATCAGGCTTGGTCATGAGGTATTTGAGGGCGGCATGGTCGGTGTAAATCACAACGGGTGATCCTATGAGATAGGACCGGAATTTATCAAGGGCAAAAACCACCGCCAATAACTCCTTTTCAGTGGTCGTATAGTTCAATTGGGCATTATTCAGGGTCTTGCTTGCATAAGCAATGACATGAGGCTCCTTACCATCCCTTTGACCTAAGACCGCCCCAATGGCATAGTCACTAGCGTTGCACATGAGCTCAAATGGTAAGCTCCAGTTAGGGGATTGCATGATTGGAGGAGTCGTGAGAGCGACTTTGAGTTTTGAAAAAGCCTCCTCACAATCATTCATCCACACAAAGGTTGTGTCTTTTGATAGCAAGTGACACAAGGGACGAGAAATGGCGCTAAAATTCTGAATGAAGCGCCGATAGAATCCAGCGTGTCCAAGGAAAGAACGGATATCCTTGACACACTTAGGGGTGGGTAGTTTAGAGATAAGTTCCACTTTGGACTTGTCTACCTCAATCCCCCTAGAAGAGACTATATGCCCAAGAACGATACCTTGGGTAACCATGAAATGGCATTTTTCCCAATTAAGCACAAGGTTAGTCTCTTCACACCTCACAAGTACAGATTCTAGATTATTAAGACATGACTCAAAGGAGTCACCAAAGACAGAAAAATCGTCCATGAACACTTCCACCACTTTTTCAATCATGTCGCTGAAGATACCCGTCATACACCTAGAAAAGGTGCCGGGAGCATTGCAAAACCCGAAGGGCATGCGACGGTAGGCGAAAGTGCCAAATGGGCAAGTGAAAGTGGTCTTCTCTTGGTCCTCTAGGGCCACCTCTATTTGGTTATATCCAGAATAACCATCTAGGAAGCAATAAAATGGGTGACCGGCTACCCTCTCCAACATTTGGTCAATGAAGGGGAGAGGAAAGTGGTCTTTTCTAGTAGAGGTATTCAGCTTCCGATAATCAATGCATACTCTCCACCCGGTCACAACACGTGTGGGGATCAAGTCCCCTTCCTCATTGGCCACTACAGTCACCCCGGACTTCTTGGGAACCACTTGGATAGGGCTTATCCACTTGCTATCAGCAATAGGGTAGATGATTCTCACATCCAACAATTTTAACACCTCATCTCGCACAACATCCCTCATGATGGGATTCAAACGACGTTGGGGTTGGCGAGATGGTTTGATATAATCTTCAAGGCATATATGGTGTTTGCAAAGTAGGGGGCTTATACCTTGGATGTCAGCTATGGTCCACCCTATAGCTCTCTTGTGGTCCCTCAAGATTGTCAAGAGGGCTTGTTCTTGGTGATCATCAAGGCTAGATGAAATCACTACCGGAAAGGTATCAGAATCACCAAGAAAAGCATACTTGAGAGTAGAGGGAAGAGTTTTGAGCTCAAGCTTGGGTGGTTGGATGGTAGAAGGGAGAGTTTTGGGTTTTGCAAGTGGTAACGCTTCAAAAGTGGGTACCCACCTCTCGGTACCCATCACTTCTTCTTCATTTAGGAGGGAGTAAATGTACTCCACCTCGGGTGAGTCTAAGAACTCGGTCTCTTCTGCAGTGAGCATAGCCTCTAGGGGGTCGGAAAAGAGATGACAATCAACGTGCTCTTGGACAAGTGTGTCAATAATGCTCACATCACGGATGTCATCATCATCCCCCATTTGGCTCCCAATGTTAAAAATGTTGAGCTCAAGGGTCATGTTCCCGAACTTCATTTTAAGTAGCCCATTTCGACAATGGATCACTGCGTTGGATGTGGCCAAGAAAGGCCTTCCAAGTATGATGGGCGTTTGGGCTTGAAGATTTGACGTGGGACAAGTATCAAGGACTATGAAGTCCACCGGGTACACAAAGTTGTCCACTTGGACAAGCACATCTTCCACCAATCCCCTCGGTACCCGGACACTATGGTCGGCTAATTGGAGGGTCACCGAGGTTGGCTTCATGTCCCCCAACCCAAGTTGCTCATACACCGAGTATGGCAACAAATTTATACTAGCCCCCAAGTCAAGCAGGGCTTTCTCCACTACCTTCCCCCCAACCCTCACAGAAATTGTAGGACACCCGGGGTCCTTGTACTTTGGTGCAATGGGTGTTTGTATGATCGAACTCACCTGTTGAGTCAAGAACACCTTCTTTTGTACGTTGTGCTTGCGCTTGATTGTGCACAAGTCTTTCAAAAATTTGACATATGAAGGTATTTGCTTGATTGCATCAAGCAACGGGATATTGATCTTAACTTGCTTGAAAAGCTCAAATATCTCGTTGGAGTTTGTCAACTTGGGTAGAGGCCTCAATCTTTGTGGGAAAGGGGCCAGCATTGGGCAAGTTGAGACCATGGGGTCTCCCATAGGAGCAGATGTGGATGTGGAAATGGGGAGAGATTGAGGCAAAACTCTCATCGGGTCATCATCTTGGGGTTGTGGAGTAGGCACCGGAGGAGGAGTGGGGATTGTTTTAGGGAGAATGGTTTTATCGACCTCTTTCCCACTCCTCAATGTGGTGATGGCCTTAGCTTGTTCCACATTTGACCCAGAAGGAGAATTTCCTTGTACAAAATGACCACCTTGGGGATTTGCTTGTGGTTGTGTGGGAAATTTCCCTTTCTCATGTTGCATAGTCCCCAAAGTGGTGGTCAACTTGGTGAGTTGGGAACGGATGTCCCCAATGGCTTGAGTGTTCTGTTCATTGACATTAGCTTGCCCTTGCATGAACATTTGCAAGGTATCCTCCAAGCTTCGCCGGTTAGGCGGTTGGTAAGAGTTGGGACCCGTGGAGGGACCCGGAGGATTGTAGGAATTTGGTGGATACCGCGGTGGTGCCGTCCCTTAAGCATTTTGATGGGCCGGGTATTGTCCTTGGAATCCCGGGGGTCCTTGGGGTTGTGCACCCGCCTCATTGTTCCTCCAACTAACTCATCATTGGGATCCGAATAATCCCATGATTGGTTATTCTCCGCTAGCTCATCTAGATAAGCTAGAGCCGCGGAGGCTCCTTGGTTCAGAAATTCCCCACTAGTCATTAGGTTGATGAACTGGCGATTGCGGACTGATATGGCTTCGTAGAAAAATGCCACAATCTGCCAATCCTCATATCCGTGATGAGGGACGGCGAGGAGACGCTCCTTGTATTGCTCCCAACATGAACAGAAAGATTCGTTGGGTATTTCCTCGAAGTTCTGAATCTTCTTCTTTAAGGTGGTGGTGCGGTGGAGCGGGAACCACTTTTTGTGGAACTCAACCTGCATCTCCACCCAACTTGTCACCGAATGAGCTCTCAAGGAGAGAAACCATCGCTTGGCCTTCTCCTTGAGAGAAAAGGGAAAGAGTTTCAGACGCGCCATCTCAAGGTGAGCGGACACGTTGGTGAAAGTGTTCACCACCTCCTCAAACTCTTTGATATGCACATAACAGTTCTCCGATTCCATCCCATAGAAGGTAGGTAACATGCCAAGCATGTTAGGCTTGACATGGAATTGTTGCCCTTCGGGAGTATCGGAAGGGAAATGGATGCATGAGGTGGTGGTGGTGTGAGTGGGGTGCAAATAGTCCCGCATGGTGCGACCCATGGGTGCGTCGTTTCCATCATGGTGTTCGGCCATTGGATTGAAAGGAAGATTGTCTTGGCGAATTAGCCGATGAGTCGCGTCACGAGTGTAAACACTCATACACCAAAGACAGTCTCCGAATCAATCAAGTATGAGTGAAAAAGAAAAGAAAATAAAATCTGCAAATTACACGTCCCTTTGGCTTGCGTTACACCTTAGGTGTGAGACCCCGATCCGGAATTTGGGCATTTAAGGGCTAAATTATAAGTTGAATAGTTAAATCAAGAGTAATTTGGTTAATTCGACACGAATTTGATTTTTAATTGGGATTGGGAAGTGGTCTCAGCTTTTATTTTAATTTGTGTTCGAAACTCCAAGGTTGGATCAGATGATTTATGCTTGAGGTGTTATTTAAGGGGGTGTTGTAACGATTAGGATTGGACCGAGAAGCACCCAAAGATTTTTCATGTAAAACCAAATCCAGTAGATATACTACGTTAGATATTTGCATGCCTTGTATCAGACACAGAGGTGTCTCTTGACACCTCCTGCTTTGATTTTTTTGCCGATATCTCACCCATTAAGCTCCTCTAAGTCACCCCTTCGAAAAAAACCAGAGAGCTAGAGAGAGAGGGAAGAGATTCATTGTCTGCTTCTTCAACCTGTTCTTCATTGTCTACCTTCAGCTTCTTCATTTGTTCTTCTACAGTAAGTCCTCTAATCATCTAAGTTATGATTTTCTTTGTCGATTCTACGACTTTAGGACTAAGGTAGACTTAGTTTGATCCTATTTGTTATGTATCAGAAGGTATTTGAGGTTAGAGCAAGAAACCATAAGAAACCATGTCCTGAAACTCATCCGGCCACGCATCCGGCTACGCATCCGGTCACGGATCCGGCCACGGATCCGGATTTCTGGATTGGCTACCGGATTAGGCAGTTTTGACCCCGAACTTTGAATTGAGCTCCAGAATGCTACGGATCTCGGATTGACCTCAAATTTGGTATGAATGTACCTTGATATGTTAGCTTTCATTCCCAATTAGAACCAAATCATTTGGACTTCTAGAACTCCTTAAATTAAGATTTCCGTAGAAACTGTCCGTTTTGGACCAGTTTTGCGCCAATGGAGTTTTCACCCGTTTAAAGGCATATTAAAGCTTTGTGGTCTTCATAGAAAATGTTCCTAACATCCTAAGCTAGTGTTCTGTTAAATTTGGTGAACTTTGGACATGAGATGATTGGAGTTTCATACTAAATTCTATTGAGGTAAATTTCAGAAAAGCTGTCTAGTTTAGTACTTTAATAATTTGAGACTTGGGAACCTCTATTTTGACTCCTTAACCATCCGAACTTATGTACATTCACTTGAGGACATTGGTAGACCTAGTGTGATTTGTGAATTCCCTATCTTGGGGTGGTTTCGGCATAAACATCAACGCCGAAGTATTGAAAACTAGGAATAAGTTGATAAATACTTATATTCCTTGTTATAGGAATCGATCCTGACATCGGAGTCGGTGCAAATCGTTGGACTACGTAAAGCAACGTGAGGTGAGTCTTGATATGCTTGTCCTACTTGTATGTTTAAAAACGTGACCGAGCATGTGAATTTACTAAATCCTGTTGATGGTTGTTTACATTGAAACCATGCTTATGCACGACACATGACTGATTAGCATGTGATGCTATGTTATAAATTGATAACCTTATTAAAGATGATCATGTATTGACATCATGTGAAACACGGTGATTCCCTGACCGCTGGGGGTGTGACAAGCGGTGGTTTGAGATAAGGCTGGGTCCCACGGCCAGGTGGCATCGGATGACGTCATGCCAAATTCTGAATTATTATTCAAGGGTCGCTCCCTTTATCAGTTCTGGCATACACCGTTGGTTGATTGGTTGGTTGATTTGTTGATTCTGTTGCAAAGCATATTGGTTTGTTGAATCAGATGCTGATAACCCACGGGTTATGAAAACTACGAACTATTGATCATGTCCTCGGCTACGGCCCATGGATCAATTTACGAACGTTCTTGACATGCTAATGAAGTGTTTATAATGAGATTATGTCATGGCAAACCTGTAAGACTTGTATATCTTGATTCATACTAGCGATATGCTAATGATGTTGTTAAACAACATACCAGGTAATGAGACATGAGGCGTTAGGGCCTATGGAAGCTCAAGAATGATCGTTTGGCCTCTTGCACTAAGAAGCTGAGATGTACCGGATAAGTTGGTAACTATCTTGTTGTATGTAAGATAGGCTATGTTGGGGCCGATAACGTATTGTATATTGTAATTTTGTGGGTTTTAGTGATGTTGGCACTTTATATGCCCTTGGGTTTGTTAGTTGGATTATTTTATATGCTTCCGCGCACTCTGAGAATCTTTCAAGATTATGGATGAATGACAGGTAAAAATCCCAAAACTCGATTAGTGAGAGGCCTTCGTGAGTTGGACTCATTGGCCGGTCATTGATCATCCCTATATCGGGATGGGTCGTGACAAGAAGTGGTATCAGAGCAGAGTTTTGAGGATTTTTGGAAGCGAGACCCAAGGATTTAAACGTTAAGGCACATAGTTGCACAATATACGTTGTGATTAGAATGGTATGGGCATAGATAACCATTGGATTTTGTGGGTAAGGTTGTACTTGGGTTTAGAACTTGGATTGATGGAATTCGATATACTTGAGGTTTTGAAGGAAAACACTTTACAAAGAATGGATGAGTACGAGATACATGAATTTGGAGGTTATGTTGAAAGATTTGGGGAGAGTCAATAATTGTTGAGGAATGTTAGGAAGTCTATATTCGTAATGAGATGTTAACTTGGGAAATGGTTTGATGAGGTAGGATCATTGATGATATTTGTGATTTGAGGCTTATGTATAGGATTTAATCATTTGAAGTCATAGAATTGTGAATGGTACCACCTGATCAATTGGAAATATAGATCGATGGAGGAATTCTTCGAGCTTAAAGTATATAATATTACTTTGAGGTGAGAAGTATTAGGCCTACACTTGTTGCGGTGGATTGTGATAGAACTGAATAACCATTTGGGTATGATTTTGTTAAATGGATAACGGTTGAAGATGTTGAATGATAGGGTTGTGTCCCTAGTAAACCAATGGGCCAAATTGAGACGAGGTAAGATAATATGGTCACAAGTGAGATTGTGATACGATGACAATGGAATATCAATTGCTGGTTTGTAACCTATGAATGAGAATAATGAAATGTTGATCATGATTAAGAAACAGTATTGGACTTGTGATTTGATTTGGCGTAATCAAGCTTGTGGACTTAATGCACGAAATTATTGAGGTGAGTTGAATTGTGGTTTTAAATTGGATTGTTATCCAACATCGAAGTAAGGATTGCTTATGACAAGGAACTGATTGATCATAAGATTGAGATACGGAAGAAGTATACTAAAGGGCGGATATAGATACATCCTTGAATTATGGATATGTGGCTTAGGCCGGTGACACTTACAGGAGGGTTATTAAGAATGGTTAAAGAGATGTAATGTTACTCCTATAAAGTGTTAATTACGATTAATGTTTCGATTACTTATAATTTCGGAAGACTATACATGAAGAAAAAGTGCTGGAGCATTGAGTTGTGCGACTGTAGCGGAATAACAAAAGCCAAAGTTGCGGTACAAGAATTGTCAGACGAGATGGGATAAATAATATGTACTTCAAGTTAATGAATTGTCTACTCACTTAAACGAATGTGAAAGCATTTGAAGCTCGAGGTGCATACGGGATGCTAGACGAAGCTATTCGGGAAAGTCTACAGACATTTATCGATAACGATGCCATTGCTCGAGGAATGATGCGATATATGTGCGAAATGTTAAAGATCGTGTTGTGGACGTCAAGACAGAGAGAACGAGATGCTGAATCAAAAAGTGTAAAGATGGAGCTGGTAGCATAATATTTTACTCAGAAGATAAGTCAGATATGACAGTAGAATTTCAAATGGATAGCTCAAGAATTGGGAAGCCACTAAGAACCAGCAAAGACTGAGATAATACGATGACGTATGGAAAAATAGATGTAGATGATAATGGAAATGAGTTTCTTCTAATCTCAGTTATAGTTTCTAAAGTATGGGTGAAATGTTGGGTGGATTGATACTTGTTTTTTGAGTTAGCCAGAATTAGGTTAGCCATTACCTATTTTTGCAGTTGATTGATATTATTCTATCAAATTCCTTCATCAGCTCTTTTGTACGGGGCATATTTTGTTGGCTATTGTACTCAGTCATTCAGCTATTGCTAAGTCTTTGCTTCAAGATGTTATGACTCCTTGTTTTGAGTTCTTTATTTCTTATGATGTAAGTCTCATTGTGGGGTTTACAGAATTCGTCATCTTGAACTTGAGTTTGAACTTCTTCAATAGATTCTATATGCATTGCTCATAGACTATACTTTCCATTCAACTCTAGGTGGCATTCTTATGACCATTGCTCTTGGGTCAACCACCTTTATCAGTTTTGGGCAATTGATTTGAATGGTTCTCTTGAACTCTTTTGCAGCTTTTGATCCTAATCTTGAGAAATTGCTATTGAGCTGAATGTATGACCTTACGGCCATATGTATTGATATCTTTTGTACTCTTATTTGGTAATTCCCTTTTTGACATCGGTTTCTCTCAGTCATTGCAAATGTTTCTGTTGTTAATCATTTATATCATTAAACACTTCTTATGCTACAAGTCATTGACATTGTGCTAGCTCCTTGAATATTTGAGCTTGTTTTGAAACTTTTTGTTGCCATTTCTTTGATATCTGATCAATGATCCTAGTTGTTAATTTGAATGGTCCAAAGGAAATTTCATATTATACTCTTCCACTTGGGAAAGATTTGTTCATCAAATACGTTTGCTAATCTTTGGTATTTTTTTTCTACACATCAAGTTGGGCGCATTCTTTCTAACAGTTGTTTTGTGATTAATACATGAATAAGTTGCTTGATATTCCTTATTGCTACTTTCTTTTGCTATCCGGAGTTTGTTGGACGGATATGCCTCAATAATACTTCTAAGCATGATTGTTCTCATCTGGTCAATTGAACTCTATCGATGTGAACAATATGAATTCACTTTTCCTTGGTCACCTCCTACATTGTTGACTCAAGTGAAACTGCAAAACGTTAATTGACTCTTTATAACTGTGAGCAAGTTTGGAGGACCAAACTTCATAAGGTGGGGAGGATGTGAGACCCCGATCCGGAATTTGGGCATTTAAGGGCTAAATTATAAGTTGAATAGTTAAATCAAGAGTAATTTGGTTAATTCGACACGAATTTGATTTTTAATTGGGATTGGGAAGTGGTCTCAGCTTTTATTTTAATTTGTGTTCGAAACTCCAGGGTTGGATCAGATGATTTATGCTTGAGGTGTTATTTAAGGGGGTGTTGTAAGTTTGTAACGATTAGGATTGGACCGAGAAGCACCCAAAGATTTTTCATGTAAAACCAAATCCAGTAGATATACTACGTTAGATATTTGCATGCCTTGTATCAGACACAGAGGTGTCTCTTGACACCTCCTGCTTTGATTTTTTTGCCGATATCTCACCCATTAAGCTCCTCTAAGTCACCCCTTCGACAAAAACCAGAGAGCTAGAGAGAGAGGGAAGAGATTCATTGTCTGTTCTTCAACCCCCAGCTGCTTCTTCAACCTGTTCTTCATTGTCTACCTTCAGCTTCTTCATCTGTTCTTCTACAGTAAGTCCTCTAATCATCTAAATTATGATTTTCTTTGTCGATTCTACGACTTTAGGACTAAGGTAGACTTAGTTTGATCCTATTTGTTATGTATCAGAAGGTATTTGAGGTTAGAGCAAGAAACCATAAGAAACCATGTCCTGAAACTCATCCGGCCACGCATCCGGCTACGCATCCGGTCACGGATCCGGATTTCCAGATTGGCTACCGGATTAGGCAGTTTTGACCCCGAACTTTGAATTGAGGTCCAGAATGCTACGGACCTCGGATGGACCTCAAATTTGGTATGAATGTACCTTGATATGTTAGCTTTCATTCCCAATTAGAACCAAATCATTTGGACTTCTAGAACTCCTTAAATTAAGATTTCCGTAGAAACTGTCTGTTTTGGACCAGTTTTGCGCCAATGGAGTTTTCACCCGTTTAAAGGCATATTAAAGCTTTGTGGTCTTCATAGAAAATGTTCCTAACATCCTAAGCTAGTGTTCTGTTAAATTTGGTGAACTTTGGACATGAGATGATTGGAGTTTCATACTAAATTCTATTGAGATAAATTTCAGAAAAGCTGTCTAGTTTAGTACTTCAATAATTTGAGACTTGGGAACCTCTATTTTGACTCCTTAACCATCCGAACTTATGTACATTCACTTGAGGACATTGGTAGACCTAGTGTGATTTGTGAATTCCCTATCTTGGGGTGGTTTCGGCATAAACATCAACGCCGAAGTATTGGAAACTAGGAATAAGTTGATAAATACTTATATTCCTTGTTATAGGAATCGATCCTGACATCGGAGTCGGTGCAAATCGTTGGACTACGTAAAGCAACGTGAGGTGAGTCTTGATATGCTTGTCCTACTTGTATGTTTAAAAACGTGACCGAGCATGTGAATTTACTAAATCCTGTTGATGGTTGTTTACATTGAAACCATGCTTATGCACGACACATGACTGATTAGCATGTGATGCTATGTTATAAATTGATAACCTTATTAAAGATGATCATGTATTGACATCATGTGAAACACGGTGATTCCCTGACCGCTGGGGGTGTGACAAGCGGTGGTTTGAGATAAGGCTGGGTCCCACGGCCAGGTGGCATCGGATGACGTCATGCCAAATTCTGAATTATTATTCAAGGGTCGCTCCCTTTATCAGTTCTGGCATACACCGTTGGTTGATTGGTTGGTTGATTTGTTGATTCTGTTGCAAAGCATATTGGTTTGTTGAATCAGATGCTGATAACCCACGGGTTATGAAAACTACGAACTATTGATCATGTCCTCGGCTACGGCCCATGGATCAATTTACGAACGTTCTTGACATGCTAATGAAGTGTTTATAATGAGATTATGTCATGGCAAACCTGTAAGACTTGTATATCTTGATTCATACTAGCGATATGCTAATGATGTTGTTAAACAACATACCAGGTAATGAGACATGAGGCGTTAGGGCCTATGGAAGCTCAAGAATGATCGTTTGGCCTCTTGCACTAAGAAGCTGAGATGTACCGGATAAGTTGGTAACTATCTTGTTGTATGTAAGATAGGCTATGTTGGGGCCGATAACGTATTGTATATTGTAATTTTGTGGGTTTTAGTGATGTTGGCACTTTATATGCCCTTGGGTTTGTTAGTTGGATTATTTTATATGCTTCCGCGCACTCTGAGAATCTTTCAAGATTATGGATGAATGACAGGTAAAAATCCCAAAACTCGATTAGTGAGAGGCCTTCGTGAGTTGGACTCATTGGCCGGTCATTGATCATCCCTATATCGGGATGGGTCGTGACATTAGGTTTACCAATATGGGTAGGTTAAAGATTTCCGCCAAAGAAACTTGCACTTTGCAAAATCTACGATTCTCTAAATCAACTGTACTAAGTCCCCGGCAACGGCGCCAAAAACATGACCGGCCGGCAAAAGTGTGTGTCGTTGAGGTGCCGGCCTCGGGTCAATGGTTTAATTTCATAAAACAGAACTTATCCTCAAAATATGTAAAATGAGTATAATGGATAGTCCGGAGTATCGATCCACAGGGAAAAAGAACGTTGGATTTAAAGAATTCGCAAATTGGTGCTTTCGACGTTTCGGACGTCAACCTCAAAGTTTTGTTTGGTGCGGTTAAGCAATTATATCAACTAAAAGGAGGATTAAAACTAGATTAAGGAGTGGGGTTAAGTCCTAAAGTTTGGTTCATTCAAATCTTTCGTTGGTTTATCTCTTCTCCTTATAACTCAATCTAACCCCCGGTCCCGGGTTTTAGATCGGAAAATTCTTCGATGAAAATCAGGATTTAAATTCTTAAAATGGTTTTGACGGATCTTTCAAGTTTTAAGGAAATAGGATTAAAAGATGAAGGACATCGATCCAAGTATTAGATATACCAACTCTAAGGATGGCTATATCTAAGCAAGGACTTAGCCTCCTATCGATAGGGAGGAACCTCTATCGATAGGAAAGTCTTCTGGTCTTCTTTGATTTAGCCTCCTATCGATAGGAAGTAACCTCTATCGATAGAGGGCTCTTTTTCCTGGTTCTTTGCTAGGCTCTATCGATAGGGATAAACCTCTATCGATAGAGAGGCTTCAGACTTCAATTCTTTGGTTCTTCCTCGTCTCTTTGATCTGGGCTCACTTTCACTCCTCCCGAGCCTTCAATTGGTCCTCCATCAATATCACCAATGATTCCGAGGCCTTAAGTCATGGAAGAACCTTTTGGGCATTCATTTAGCGCTCGCAAACCTGAAAGGGTAGAAAAACAACTACGCGTGCAATATTAACTAAATAAAAACATTTGCCTACGCATAATTGCCAAAATGAGTATGTTGAGCCACGTTATTATGCAATATCATGCGCTCATCAGTCATCTAAACCCACCTTCTGTCTAGTAAGTTGAACTTTCTTCTCATGTCCGTAGGTTTTTATTTTTACCTGCCTCCATCTTCCTTAATTGTATAGGTAGTTTGTAGGGTGGTCGCTACTTCCTCCCCTGTTGCATTGGTTGCATGTTCACTTCTTGTTGTGTTCCTTTTCTTTCTCGTTTGGCTTTTGCGATCATGGGCATAATTGATATGATGCGATTGGTGCCCTTTTCTTGTATTCTTCACTCTTTCGATCTTCATTTTTCTCTTTCTTTGTGGCCATTGTTTTGAACGCTCCTGAACCTGGTCTGCTTTTCATTTGAGGTGCCTAATCTCCTATGCCTATTCATCGAGACGTTTAAGCAACTCTTCATTAATATTTTTATTGACATCGGTCCTTTATTTCCTTCAAACTAATTTGGGTTTCTCCTTGGCCTACGTTTTAGTGTCCGTGCCAACCCTATTTTCTCTGGGTGGAGCTTTTTGCTTGTTCATGATGGAGCTATTGGTTAAGGGATTTCCTCGGCTCACAGAGCTATGCTGTTGTGAATGATGTGATTCTTCTAGTATATCAACTACCATGTTGACTGACAATCAAAGATTGCTCTTACTGTGGTTGTCAATTGTACATGTGGAGTCTAGGTTTACAATCATCACAAAGAAAATAGGATTGCCTCCTTGATCCCCGATGGGCGTTGATTAATTACCCTACACAAGAACACACCGTAGAGACAGCCCGACAGGGGTGGGTTGATCAGGCTGTCCTTCAACGGTCAATTTTGTATCATCACAGGCAAACTTTCAATAGAGAATGCTTTGCTGAGCTTATACGAGAAAATTTATTTATGTAAAAAGGCTACTTAGCTCAATTTTGATTGCAGTTGTTTTTCTTTCCGTTAGTCTTCTATACTTCTTCTATTCATAGGTGAAGTATCTAGGTCGTTCTTAACTCAATCATGGTTATCTACTATACCTTATGTACATGTATATTAGAACTCCTTCTAACGACCTATGCATTCTGTTATCATTACGTTCGTCCTTTTAAGCTACTTTGGCTGACCTTTTAGGGCATACATTACCGAGCCATGCCCTGTGGCTTTGTGGTGTTTTCATGATACTCAATTTGGGGGAGCATGCCCTGTTTACCATTTGCCAGACCCCTTTTATGCCATCTTGCCCCTGTGAGGGTGTTAGTGGGAGTTTTTCACTTATCTCATTGTTTCTAACCCATACTTATCCACCTTTTCGGACACCAATGTCGGATCAAAAGAGTAGTTGGGAGGTGAGGTGTCCAAATGACCCTAATGTCTTAAGACGATGATGCTTTTAGATTATTCTAAAAATCTGAGAAGCTTCTCTCTTGGCATTCGTTCCAATCCTATCGAATGATTTTCTATAATTATGCTAAATCCCATCCCCTGCAATTTGTTATAAATGTAGATAAGTGCCTATGTGATGGACAGCAATCAATAAAGGCACCATATCAAGGGAAAGCAAGTGGGGTATATAGAAATTGCACAGAATCTCATTTCATCTTCATCTTCTTCATCATCATCATCATATCTCTCTCTCACACACACACAGAGTCTCAGTAACATGAGGATATCAACTGAAGGTTGCGCAGATTTTGCTGCCTCTTTCACGGCATGCAATGAGAGCCAAGATCCTCTCTGCAATCAACATTCATATAATTATGTCACGCACTCAGAACAAAAATAATCACATGCCATTGTAGCCATAAAGCAAGACACCTGACATGCATCTCCCGGGATCCACGGCCTTCGTTACTTCCTACCTTTCTACTTCAATTACTGCTCACTTCTGAACTCATCTACACAATATACTATAAATTTTAAACTACTTGTTATGATTACCTTCCACCACGTCTGATGTTTAGTCTCTCTCCACCGAAATTTCGAGTTAAAAGCTTACTTTGTCAAACCCAAATCTCTGTATTATTGTCAGGCAAGAAAAGAAAGTCAGCTTTCTCCATGCATCTGCATTGCCGAAGCTTAACGAATCTTTGATTTAATCAAAAAATAATTGACTTTAATTAGTTCTCTTGTACCCGGTTTGGTTCCTTCAAAGGCCAATTACTTTAAAGCTACGATACTTAAAATAACTCTAGCTAGTTAGTTGTCCTTAGTCACATTAGATTGCAAAATTACTAGTCAAGATTTTAAAAATCTATCAATTGATAATGTGATTAATCTATTAAATCTTTCTTGAGATATATTTAAGCTTAGATAGGTTTTTATTAACTTTTAATTTTAAAAACTTGTTACCAATGAGAAAACAATATTGTTAAGATTTTTTAATTCTAAAAAAGCTTCAACCTATGATTTCGCTTAATGCCTCAAAAGGCTTAGGGCAGTACCCCTGCAGGTGATGCTATTTAGGTCATTGCTTTCATCATCCAATTGAAGCCAATACTTATTAGTATTAAAAAAATATTAAGGCAGAAAATTTAAGGGTGAAGAATTTTTTTTAAGTTCTTTCGTGTGAATGGGAAAGTAAATAATTAAAAAAGGCTAATGTGAATAGGAGGACCATGGGTCATTGCAGATATCATCATCGAGTTGCTCATGATATGGCCACAAGGTGTTAATAAATTAATGGAATAGACCAACGAAGTAAGCTAGTAAAGCCCAAGGATTTGATAAGTGGCCGATTGTATCTACAGCTACTGCTACACCCTATATTATATCGGTGTTATTGAAAACTTGTACACACATCAGTCGTTTCATACTTTGAATGAGCCCTGCTAGTAAGAAAACATGCTACAAAGTGTTAAGCTAACTGTCCTTAATTGGTGATAGAACGTATGGGGAGATTGTGAAACCAACTGAGGACAGTCTCCCCCAACCTCAAGGCAAAGACCCAATAATATAAATTCTTGTTTCCAAGATGTACAAACGTAGCCTGGAGGAACCCCTTGATATGATTCATGGGGTTGGTCTTGCCGTTATAAAGGTGGAATTTTGGAGGGGCAAACTTTTTGGTAATGTCACACCGCCTCTATTGCTTCTGACAAAGGAGAAGTCGCCAATTGTTGCAGTGCCTGTTATGTCGGCGCATCCCTTGTTGCTAGTTTAGGCATTCCCCCTTGTCGAGAGTGTCAAGCCGAGCTCGGAGAGTACCAATGGATGGTTGGCTTTCTTTGTGGTTTCAAGGATCGCCCCCCAATAGAGGTCTTTCCCTTTATGTCTTGTCCTAGGGTGAAACCGATATAGTGGCGGCTTTTGTCAATCCTAGTTTGCTTGTCTCTATTAGTATGGATCGATCGTTCATGATCATGAGCTCGTTAAGGTCCCTGATCTCTCTTTTTGCCTTGTGGAGATAATACTTGAGGTCACTCACCTTATCCTCCATACCTCACAGCCTCTCTCGAGTGCTTAGATCCCTTTTAGAATCATCTCTCATTCTCATACAGGAACTGTTGTAGGTTCGCAATCCTCTCCCTTCCTGGGTGGGGGGGTGTTGGTCTTGTGGTTCTTTTGTTGGTGCTCTTGTGGTGCGTCTAGTGCCCCACACAATAAATCCCTAGTCGAATCTCATGGCGCATCATGTATCGGATCCTGTGGTAGGTTCCATTGTGGACCTTTCTTCTTGATTGGGGCCGCAGGAGGAGATTTTGACTTGTCCTAGCCTGTTGCCCCTTTTTGTGTTCTAATTAATTTTGTGATGTTCTTGTAATGACATTTTAACTTCTTCATAGACAGGGCCAATTGTAGGTACTTGATTTTTCTTTAAACAAGAAAGTTAAAAACCCAACTACGACAAAACGAATATCCTCTTTCTTTGTGAACCTAATTATCTGCAAGATAAGAAATCGTTAAAACACTCTTCGCCTTTGTGACGGAAAGACACAATGGGTGTGTACCTTTATTTATAAATTTATTAATTAATTTGAGCGCTTTTGAATTTTTAATTCCTCGTTAAAAATAAATTAAAAGTATCTTCTGATTGGATACTAATAAAACAAGTCTGATTTGGACCCTCCATATAGTTATAGTCCATTATTAGATCTTGCCGAGCTGACAACCTTTACTAATTCAAAAAAGACAATATATCCCAATTAAGTTTTACCTCATGCAACCTTTTTACCTTGATCCCTTTTTTTGTTAAATTTTCGTTAACTTGTTCTAACATCTCTTCAAGTAAATAAAAAAATTATAAAAGCACGAAGTTAGTTTGTTAGGGCATGCCTAGGCGCCTAGCTAATGCTCTAACTTTTTGTTTTCTCGCAAAGAAAGATATATAGATATAGAACCCCTTGCTCTTCTCTCTCTCTCTTTTTGGTGATTTATTTTTCGTCTAAGAAACCTCAACGTTGGCTTTATAAGATATGGAAGCCCACAAAACTTAGCTTTCCTTTCCACTCAACTCTATATATGTTTGTGTATTAATAAACTTTTCTCACCCAATAATCATGATTCCCCCTACTTGTTAATATAATAATCTATTTAATATTGTGCAAAAACAAAGCCTCCTCTTCTTGCAATCGTCATGCTGATGCCCCGCTTATTGAAGGAAGCACATGAACATATTATGGGAAAATGCAATTAAGATTCATTCTTTTTTTTTTTAACCCGAAACAAATATGTAGGTATGTTTTTCTAAATATAAGTCAGAGAATATTGTTGTTAGCAATTCATAGTTTACCTGTGAGGAATTCTGTTGGGCCTAAATTATCTAAATTATTATTTTTTGTTCTTATTTATATTGTTTTTATATTTGTTATGCTTTCATTAATTAATTTTTTAGGGTTTGTTAGTTCGTCTTGACGAAAAAAATCTAAAAATCATAAAATTATGTCCAAAACTAAAAAATATTTACTAAAAGACAAAAAATAAATCAAGCCAGACGATTTCTACACAAAATAAGTTCAAATGGACCCTTGGTTATAAATTTTTACACAAAAATAATAATCAATCAAAAAATAACAAGTAAAAATTAAGAAAGAAAATATTTAAAATAGCATGTGCAATGGTCGTGGTACCATTGTGGCATTCTTCTTAGAAAAAAATATATCCTCTTCTATACAGGGTTAAATAGTGCTCCTTCAAAAAAAATACGACACTCAATGTATTTTTTTTTTTGTGTAGTGAAGTGAACCCATGAACCAAATATAATTTCCCAACGCTCAAACAATGAAAAATAAACTTTAGTCCCTTGATGTACAACCTTGTAAAACACTCGAAAGTTTAATTTGTTTTGAGGACTCGAGATGCAGAGAACCAAAAAGAAGAAAAACCGCAGTAGCCCTGAGAGAGAGAGAGAGAGAGAGAGAGAGAGAGAGAGAGAGATGTAGAGAGTTTTTTTTTTTCAAAGTCATGGTATTTTTTTTTTTTTGCAAATTTCCACAACATATATAATAAAAAGATGTAACCTTAACAATATATTTAGATAAAGATAGGATTCTAAAAATTTAAAGCAATTTAATTTAGGAAATATAGTTGAGTGGGTTGCAACCATTTCAAAGATATCTTTATTGTAATTATGGCTTCATAAAAATGACTTCCGTACCAGAAATCCTACGTTGACCATCTCATATTTACCATAGCATTTCATGTCGCACGATCTACAACCCTTAGATATATTCAATTAGGAAGATGCAATTTTCATCCGGGAAGGGACCAAATTAACAAAGTTAACTTTTTATCGACAAAAAATATTTGGTATTATTATATTATTATTTTCTTTCGTGTATAATCCATTACATTTATTACTTTATGTTTTCTAACAATTTAGAAGACATTTCGAAGAGCAACGATAAAGTTATTTGAATTGAGGATAAAATTTAACTTTATTTACAAAATAATGATGCCAGAAAATAGTTGGGCGCTCCTGAGTCCTGTTTCTGGCTCCTGCACACAAGGCTAGTGACCGGGAGGTGGTTGTTCGATCGTGGATCCTCTGACAATCAAGTTAGAATGATGTAGAAGTGTATAAACTGTATGTAGATTGGTGATCGAATTATAGTTGCATACTCGATCTCATGGCTAGAAATGAGTATTAATACCTCGCATACGAAGAGGATTGATCCTGGGCGAATTGTTGAGAGATCTACTCCCTGATTTCGCATGTGCCATCTCTAGGATGCAGGGAGATCAGAGGCATCTTTAAGAAGCTTTCTATTTTTAGCATCATTTTCATTTTGTGTTTTTATACCCACAATATTGTACACAAAGCTAGTTACCAAATCTTGTCCCAAGTTTTTTCTTACTATCCAAAATGGCCTTTTTGAATTACGAGTACATCAAAACAAGTCTATACACTAAAATTGAGAATATACCTCAGGACCAGTTTTAGCAGTTGTCTCAAACACATAAAGAAGCTGATGAGTGGGAATGGGCCCTGTTGAAGAAGCAGCAACGGATTACGAATGGCTCCGGTCCACAAAATGTTTCGTTTTGAAAAAACACCCTAACAATTCAAACAAACTAATGAAACAATGTTAGGGTCTCTATCTAGGGTTTAAACCAAAATTAAATTCTAACTTCGAACGAAAACAATAAGGGTAAATTATAGAAAACCCCCTTAATCTATCGTTCGCTATCATTTAACCTCCTCAATTTTCTAATTGTCCTAATGTCCCCCTTGATGTTTTCAATTGTAACAATCGACCCCTTTTACTATAACAACGTGAGAATATATGACGGAAAATAGTCATATTACCTATATTACCCATACACCTTTGCACAGAAAAAAAGAAAACTTAGATCGGTAAACTTTCAAAGAGAATGGAAAGAGCCTCTTCCGGCTGAACCCACTGAAAACCGAGCACAACAATGAAAAAGGAAAAGGGTGGGAAATGAATTTTCATGGATGAAATTAAAATGATGAGTTTGCTTGGAAGTGAATGAATTAAAAGTGGAAATGGTTGAACTTTGACATCCTCCAAATCTGTTTTTAAGCATTAAATGACAACTCCTAATTTGTATATTTAGTTTTTATTGTATTAATACGGTTCCAAAGATATTGACAAAACTGTAAAACCATACCAATATTGAATATTTTTAATAAAGTTTTTAGGGATGATAATTTAAAATCTGAAGAGAAAGTGGTGAATGTTTGAACTTTGACGTTTAGCGTGTGTTGTTTATATTTTGAAGGTGAAAAGATAGAGTTGTAGTTGGGTTGAAAAGACTAATCTTCCAAAGTCACTTCCTGAATTAAGATATAGAGGTAAAAAACAGAGTATTGAATCGGAGATGTTTTTAAAGTGGCTAACGAGAGTACTCATTTTCAAAAAAGAATATTTGATAATTCGGTTATCGGATTTGGCGTCGTTAAATTACTTGCTCTTGTTAAGTGATTATTGTAACTTCGGCATAACAGGAGAATGTGAATATTAATAATCATTATGCGTCACAATGGAGCTTCTGGACCATAGCAAAGATATGTATGAAGTTTCAGGGCTTAATGTCATGTGGTCCAGCTGCAAAAAGATGCCATCATTTAACCCAATAGCGCAACGACAAGTGTTGTATGGGCCGTCTAAATTAAGACTAGCTGCTGTGATCGAGAAATTTAACGGTATGATTGTGATTGTGTTATTCAGAGGTAAAGAATGTTCATCAATCTTATCTGTATTTTTCATTTCCTATGATGCAGCAGGAAAATATCCACATAAATGAATCGACTCACTCAAGAAAATTTTATAAATGATATTATTTCTAAATCTGCTTTTAGTGATTTTGTACCCAAAAAAAAAAAAAAGAAAGTATTTTCTACGTATTATCTAAACTATGAGATAAATAATTAAAAAAAAAAAAACTAGAATCATCAATGCAAACTAATAATTTGAGTACTGAATTAAGTAATTATAGTGTGGCCAGAGAGAGAATGAATATTGAATGGAGAAAAAGAGATTGGATCTACCCTTTGCAGTGAGAGAGAGATGAAAATTCTTGAATTGTTAGATAGGGAAGATTATTCAGTGCATTTGGGTCAAAGACTTTTTGACATGTGTCAAAACATGGACTAATCAAGGGATTATACGGTAACCATATGAATTCTTTCCATTTACATGGGGTTTAACTAGCAGACCCCATATATGATCAAGTTACTGACGTCGCCTCTTTATAATCCAACAAAAAAACCGTATGCATTAATCTTTTTGTATGTCTTGTCTCACCGTGTCATATTCGAATATATGGACCATGCCATGATTTTTTGTTTTTTTATTTTTTTGTTTTACACTCACTGGTAAACACAGAAAGCACGCAAATAAAGGTTGAATTTTGAGAAAGATCCAGAAACCCATTTTTTGTTATAACGACCATTAGCTTTTTAATGAATGTTTATAGAGATCTAGACGATGTGTAATTATTCAATTGCCATTCTCTGAAACAGTAAGTAGAAATACAAAAAAGAGAAAACGATATATAGAGAAAGAGAGAGAGTAAGCTTTTAATGAGAGATTCTTCATTTTGTTAAAATGAAGATTTCCTATTTCCTAATCAAATATTGATGATCCGAACCGTTCAATATTTTTAAAACAAGTTTTAAGGGTTATCGCGAGAAATCGGCTCAAACAAATATTGGGAATGTTTTGATCCAAGTATTTTTTCATAAATGCTGACAGGAATAATTTTATCAAAAACTATTTGTATCAAACATTTCTCGATAATATTTTGAGTAGATTTCTCGCGGATATCCTTAAAAACATATTTTAAAAATATTGAACAGTTCGAATCATCAAAATTTGATTAGGAAATAGAAGGTCCTCATTTTAACAAAATAAGAGATTCCTCGTTAGAAGGAGATTATATATGAGTGTGTGTATATATATGTATGTGTGTGTGTGTATTGCAGGCATGAGGCATGGCTAATTATGAAAGGAAAAGTAATAAAACAAAATAATTTGGTTCCACCAACCATACCAATATTATATAGCGTGGTTTTTTTTTTTCAGTTGAGATTCAAGTTCTTTTCCCTTTTTTAAACTTCTAAATTGAATTTTCACAATCATATTGCATCTTTATATATATGACATCTCATGCCTATGAAAAATACACTTTCGTCCACCTATTAATGTACACTATTCTTGTTAATCAATTATCTTGAGTACTTTTTATTGTACATATATCTACAATCACGGTGACGTAGGCATTAGAAAAGTGTTGGTTAACACTACATTAGTGTTCTTAATTTTTATTGCAGGTCAGATGATCGAGGACATCTAAAACCAATTCATTAAGTTGTAAAAAGAAGTTACTAAATTGGAAAAAATATATATAATAAAAAGTTACATCCATCGGTGGTCTCAAATTTAATCCTACATGTATCTACACTATATATTAATCACATGTAAGACACACAACAACACGTTCTTATTTTTTTTCAAATAAATTACAAATCACACTAAAATCTACATAATCACTAGTATTTGTTTTCTTTCTTTATCAATTTTCTCACTCACAAGAAAAAAATTTAAAATTTCTTGCACGTTTAAAAATACTCTGAATATAATCTGTAGATTTAATATTGAATAGTAAGATTTTCATGCTGTCGTGCATAATATATACGAGTGCCGTGTTTATGTAAAAGTTTGTGTGTTTTGTTTTTTACTCAATAACGACACGGATTGCTATTTGCTCAAAAAAGAATAAAAAAAGAAAAAGAAAAAGGTAATAATAAGTAAGATGAGAATCGTGAAACAAGCTGTAATCGTGGGGACCCATGTGGAAAGCAAGACGGAACATATGCCGAATTTTGATCATCAAAAATCAAATCCTTAATCATTGTTTTCCCCACTCATCCTTAAACAAAAGGTTAAAATTAGAGTCCAAATTGCATTGTTTTGACAGAATCTAGACTGCTCTCTCTCTCTCTCTCTCTCTCTCATTGGATTACACCACACCACACCACACCACGCCTTTACTTTATTAGTCAACATGTGATGACTCCCATTTTCTGCCGTTTCGAATCTGGATCACTTTTTATGGCATACTTTTTTTGTGTAAATAAAAAAAAAATCATCTCTTCGTCAATTTATATTCAATTTCGGAGCAAATTTATTATGTATTTTGTTAACGTCGCCTATTATGCGGTGAATAATATACACATAATATTAAATAAATATGAACATCAATACATATTTTACGAATATCAGATCGTGGATATCAATACACAATTTATGAGTATTCATGTTACTTTTTATATATTGTTCACCGTCTAGTGATCGGTAATTACTATTCTCTATTTATTTTTTATTATCTCTTCTAAAATTAATTGTTTTTAATGAGGATTTTAATTATACTAAATTTTAATTTATATTTTTATATCTTCTCGTCGAGGTGAACGAGGGAAATATAAAAAATTTAACAAAAACTATACAAAAAAATTATAAAATACTAAATGCTAAATAATAAATAATATTGAATATTTTATGAAAATAATAATTAAGTACAAACGTAGCCTTGCTGTGGTGGGTGGGGTCAGGCACCTGAGATTGGGCCGCGTCGAGCCGTATGGCGGAAAGGGTGCATCAATTTTCCATAATTGCAAGCCGTCTGGCGTGTTCCGGCCCTTTTGAAGCGTGGTCCAATTACTAGTATTTTTGGGCATGGGAACGAGCCACCTCTGCCACCAAACAAATAATTTCCTGGGCCTCTTCACTTTCCGAAACTGTTATCGGTTTCCTTTTTCTTTGACGGAGAGAGAGTTCTCATTAGAAACGCTGCTTTTTGGTTCAACTCTTCCTTTTTGTTTAGTAGCCTTTTCTCATGGTCTTTAGAGTTGTATTTGTCGTTTACTTATTGTGGTGGGCTTGTTTATTATTATTCTTTTCTATTAAAGTGAAGGAGGTCAAATTTAAATAAGAATTATTGTATTTTTTAATTAATTAATTTAGCTCAGCAATAGAGTGTTGTAACGCATGTGCATGTCGCCGCGATTAGAGTGTGATTAGCTGGCCTAAGAAAGACAGTTTACATATTTGCCGACTTGAGAAAACAATTAGCAGTCTTGTGTTAGGGATAAGGCAGAATCCTGATTATCTCCAAACAATTTTTAATTAAATAGGAACGAGAAGTTGAAGGCCAATGCAACTTGGGATGAGAAATTTGAGGTTGAATTAAACTCTAACGGTAGAAGATAAGTCTCTGGAGAGTCCAGACTAGACCAGATTTATCTTGTTGGTGGTCAATCAAAAGAAACTTTTACTTCATTTCTAATGAATAATTAGACTCAAAAGAACTCGAATTGATTAGTCACAAAGTCTATAAGTACGGGTGCACATGAAAGGTACACAATTTATAGTTATTACACTGATATTCAAAGATTCTTGTGATTTTTATTCTGATTTAATTATCAAAGTGTCTTTTTGCCACAGCGATGAAAAGTTCATTAACGATTTTTTCTTGTAGATCACAGGTGACAAAAGTGAGAGAGAGAAAGCTCATCATGTCATTGTTGAGGTATTAACTTTTCAGTTGTTAGAAAAAATCACTCGCTACAATTGGCACTGTTGATGAGAAAGTTAAGACATCATGACAGGAACACCATAAAAACAGATAACAAAGGGGACAACAGGCAAGGAGAAGTTAAAATCTCCACCTCCAATCCCATCCAAGCAAAGACTCTCACCATGGGACCAAAAACGAATTTCAACTCCAAATCTCACGGAAGGCCTGCCCTGCGAGGAATCACGAGATTCACCTTGTGAGGACCCACTTGAGCTACCTCTAGCGGCACTAGTAGGCGAACCTTAGGACCCCCCAGGAGAAGAGAGATCCCAAACCCATGGAGGTTCACGCTCAAGAACACGCAATGTACCTGAAAGGGATGAGAGTACCCACTAAAGGTCAAGAACATGCAATGTACCCGAAAGGGATGAGAGTACCCGCTAAAGGTTGCGAAGGTGAGACAAAAAAAAATGAACTAAGACACTGTCTCCACAGAGTAGAAAGGGAGATCATAGACCTTAAACGGGCCTGAGATAGAGAGCGATCGGTCCACACAGATCAGGAAAGATGTGCCAGGACCATTGGGAGCCACCACAATACTGGTGGTGCCCAGAACAACCAAAGGAAGACATCCACTAACGGCAGGTGGTACGCGAAATGCTTGAGAAGGGAAAGTATTGAGCAGCGCACACCAAGCTCAACCCGACCTTCCTGATATGAAAGACTGGTTGAATCAACAGCTTGCGATACTTTGGCCCGAATAGGATTCAACAAAAAAAGCACTATGGCAGCTAGTGACCTCTCTGTTGTTAGAGAAAATAGAGGCGGAGACGTTACCTAAGAAGTTTTTCCCATTGAAGTTTCACCTCTACAATGGCAAGACTGACCTTATGAACCACATCTAGGGGTTCCTCCAAGTCATGTTTTTGTATTTCAGCAAAGAAAATCTTTATTACCGGGTCTTCCCCATAATCCTGGGGAGATCGCTCTCAATTGAACTCATAAGCTCCCTCTACAATCCATCACCAGTTGAGGACAATTGATCAAGAAATTCGTAGCATGACTCATCGCTAGCCGAGCTCACTCAAAGGAGTTGGATGCTCTGATGGCTATGAAAAGACGGTCTGATGAAAATCTCAATGACTTTGCAAGTAGGTACTGGTCTATTTACATTGAAATCGAGGACTACAACGAAAAATACATTGTGGCTACCTTTACGGTCTTCTTACCTACTCGTGAGAAGTTATGTGAATCCCTAACGGTCAACCTAGTGGAGACAATCTCCAAACTTATGGCAAGACTGGACTAATATATCAAGTTGGAAGACGAGATTAGATAAGAGTTCGAGAAGGCTGGGGACTTAACCACAAGAGCAATGTGGTGAGGGAGGCCAATCAAAAGAGTAAAATGCCAATGAAGGACAAAGCTGAGATGGCGCTCACAAAAAGAGAGTACAAAGCACCTAGTCCGCAAGCACTTAAAGCACTCAAAACAATTTTCAACTGTCACGCCCCGAATTTTCATAACATTAAAAACGCAAAATAATATTCATAATTCTACCAATTTCCATTTCGAAGTCAAGGGGCACTACCGGCCCAAAGTACATAATCAAGATTCTCAAAAAGAAATTTTGAAGTTCCACTTGAGTTCACAAATAAGTAAGGAAGTTATATTACATCTACCCCAAAAACAAGTTTATGCAGATGTGTTGTAACTTCTCTCCTTGGTCTATTCAAAAAAAAGCCATGCCACGCAGTCCATGCTACTCCTCAGCTACGGTACCTAAAAGATGGAGGGGTTGAGCTACACGCCCAGTAGGAAAATCTATGCCAAGATTATGTATACATGAGATGCATGGCATGCACAAAGAACATGGTATAACAATGCATCACTTTCATCTATCGTACACAATCACGCAATTAACCATCCACCGTCCGCCAATACACATATAGCAACCAAGTCTCAAAATTCACTCATTGTTCACATCCAATGTCAATCGGTTACACTCACACAATTCAAGATATTTATACCCTAGCACTTCTCCCAACGGAGGCTAGACAGGGCATCATGTCGTGCCAAACAATAATCATGCGTATATCCTAGCACATCTGCCAACGGAGGCTAGCCAGTGCCGATTCATGGCATCTCCTAGCACATTCCCAACCGGGAGCTAGTCTCATAGTTTGCCTAGCACCACTCCCGACGGAGGCTAGTATTACATTTATCGTTCACGACGACTAATGTCAAGCAAATTATTCACATCTCACATTCATTAATTCATCCACACTTATCCAATCCCGATTTTCTACATTCATGTCAAACGATCACTCAACGATGTTCCACAGTATAATACACAACGGAAACAAAATCAGAACACCAAAAGCGCACGGTCTACATTCCAGAAGCTCCAGGAGCGCTACACCAAAAACAAGGGAGCGCTACCCTAAAGGCCTCGGTAGCGCTACACCAAAAACAAGGGAGCGCTACCTCTACGTTCCAGAAGCCCCAGGAGCGCTACCCCAAAAACAAGGGAGCGCTACCTGTGCAGAAATCAGCGCGATTTCCAGATTTCGCACTCGGTCCAACTCACACCAAAACAACAAATCAACCACGAACTCGGCACCAAAACACATCACATACACATAATACAAGGTAGAAGTCCCTACCTCAAGCCTTGAAATGGAAGATTTGGCCAAAAGAATGAAGCCCTAGCTTTGATGGTGCTCCCGAGCTCAAATCCGCACCTCCCGAGCTTCCAACCTCGATCCGGCTTCGATTCCTTGCTAGACACGACCCAAGGCTCCTATATCTCCAAGAAATTCGCAAATGGTGAAGAGACAAGGGTGGATTTGGCTAGAGAGAGGTGAGAGCTCAAAGGGGTTGAGAGAGGGGTTTTGGGAACAAAATGGGAAGCTCTCCCTCCCTCTCAAAAATTAGATTTTTAACTTCCCAAAGGGTGCCCACGTAAATAACCAATTAAGGATACGCGCACGAAATAACACAAGGGACTCCGGGCTCGGTTCCTAAAATCATGATCCGGTAATTAACACACTAAATTAATTTTATTTACTCAAAATAAACCTTCAAATAATTATTTTAAAACTCGAATTTTCTGGGTCCTTACATCAACACCCTTATCTACAAGATGATCTGACCACTAAAAAATGAGCTCTACTGGAAGTGGCCCTCAAGGATGGGTAAATCCAAATAAGAGAAACCCAAAAGGAGATCAGTATAGCTATTACTAAGATGTTGGACATCTTATCAGGAACTGCAAGGCCTTCAATATCTTGAAGAACTCGTTGAGGCCGACCACCTTAAAAAGTAATTGCCAAGATAGAGCATGATGCTAGAAGACAAGGACATGACAACAGGTCTGACTCCTCAGAAGAAGATGCAGAAGGAAAAACTACTATTCATGTTATTCATGCGGTGGTCTAGCTGGCCAATGAGAAAAAGGTTAGGGCATAAAGGCGCAAGATTGTACACCAACATCACGTCCTATAGCTCACCCAGAAGAGGATGGAACCAGAAAAGAAGCAAAACTTGGAATAACCTTTTCCAAGAAGGATATTGAGGGAGTCTAGTTCCCTCATAATGATGCATTCGTTGTTGTTACATTGCAGCTCGAAACGTATGACACGGAGAGAATTCTTATCAACCAGAGCAGTTCGACCGAGATTCTTTACCTTAAAGCATTCAAGAAGATGGGACACACCCAAGCTGATCTTAAGATAGACCCCTCTTGAAAATTGTCGAACCACAATGGACTGAGCTCGCGCAAACTGAAAAGGAGCAACTTACACATAAGGGCGTTATTAGTGAAATATAAGGACATCATCTATTTATAATGGACCAAATGAGAGTATGAGTCTGTTTTTGGTTCGTATTTATTAAATTTTGGGTGGGCCAACCTGGGAGGAGGTTTAACTGATTCAATTTTTGGAACAGATAGAGTTGTGTCAACCGTTCGTAGGTAGCCTCCGTCCAAACGCACGCGTTACCGTGCACAACCGGTCGGTCGTCCATGAATTTGCCTCTCTTGGTTCTGTCCTATTCTATAAGTCTTCCATCTGTCTTTTGTCTATTCGGTCGGCTAGCGGGTTGAGCATTGGATTGATATCCACCTCCTGCTCACCCAACCTCTGGAATGCTGAGACCCTTCAGTACTTGCGTTTTGCCAATTGCCACTTTGGCGATGGGGTTCGCATTCAACGTGCTCTGTTTTTGTTGTCGCCATGGTTAGTAACAATTTTTGAGTCCAGCTTGTGGCGCATAGACACATGCCCAGACTGCTCGTTATCAGGTGGTGTCCTGGTCGTTGTGCGTTCTTTGTCTCGAGTCCGGCTGACTATCGGAACTTGATTCTTCTATGTGTCGGTCTTGAGTTGAAGGACCTCCAAGCATAAACTACCAAGGGCTTGGTCTCTCTTCTCCTGGTCATGCTCCAACTGTCTGATGTATTCACTGGGCGTCAACCCCGGGGGAGAAGAGGGGGGGGGGGGGGGGGGGGATGGCCACTTCTCCTTTGTGGTGGAGGGTCCCACTAGATTAAGACTTGCCCTCTTAACTTCTCTCATCAATAGGGATCAGCCACAGGACTTATCAGAAAAGAAAGATTATCATCATCAGCAGAGTTGTCAATATGGGGTTGTGATGATCCGCCAATATTTCTAATTCGATTTGTCTCCAAGATATGAGTTATTCTTGAAGCTTGCGCAAGGAACAAAAAACTAGTGCCAATAAACTGTTTCCAACCAGAAGACAGTCCAATACTTAAGTTAAAATACGTGGAATAAAAACACAAAAGTATTTGTACTTGTAATTAATTCGATTATATTAGTTCACCACTCAAATTTTCTCATACATATATCAACTTAATGTTTAAGAAAATACACTAAGAGCATCTATAGAAAAAACTTTATTATTTTCCAATAATGTTAGCTATTGCATGATGAAAAACACTTAATAAAATTATCATTTTGATAAATGATTTATATCACGAGGCCCAAAAAATGATTCATGCTAAAAAATAAAATAGATCATGGGAAATGAAATTGGAGAGAAGTAAATCCTCAATTAAGAAGAAGAAACGTTATACAAATTAACGACTTTAACCTTCACTAACAATTCATGTTATCAAATATTTATCACCGTGCTTAGTTGAGTGATCAAAATTGATTATATTTTGATTTTTGCAGCTAAATAATATTCAAGTGCATAATGGGCACTGTATCTTTTGGTAAAATATACTTAATTAGGGATGAAAAGCAGTTATACATTACAGCACCCTTCTTTAAACCCTATTTGTTTTACCAGCCTAGATATGAAATTCAAAATGGTTAATTTCATAAAGCACAAATCAACAAATTACCAAATCTTTTAATCAAATTTTCAAACATGGGTGTACGATGTTACTTTCATATTGGCCTACCACTAATTACATTTCAGCCGTTGGGAGATGGTTTAGGCCTATAAAAACCTTCTCCCCGTTTCTCTGTCGACTCCTTACTCATCAGACCTAACAAGTCTCTGTCTTTATTGCACAAACCCAAAATTCCAGTCACAAGTGGAATAGAGAGAGAGAAAGAATGAGAGGAATTTCAAAGCCATAAGGAATCAGTAAATTACATATCACGTACATATAAATGTGTATACTATATGCGAGTGTACTCGAATAGTATCAAAAAGTGGAGCTTTCTTGCTGCCAGTAGGAAACCGGCCCCTGAGTCTCCGCTGCTGCTTTTGAGTCCTCTCGCCGCCTACAGGATTTCGGCTCTGTCCCTTTTTACCTCTGCAGAAAATTTGGTTTTGGTGGCTCATTTAATTGAGCTCGTTACGTTCGACAGATCTTCCAGCTGATGCACAGCAATTATCTCTGGGTGGCCATTTAATTCTCTCCCTCTATATACCTCGACCAAATCTTGGAATGAAGATGTCAAATCCCCTGCTGCAATTTTAACCTCTCTGTGCTCTCACTTCACACATCAATACCCATCTGTTTTTGCTTCCAGAAAACAAAGATAAGGCCAGGGGCTCAGAACTTACAAGTCCATTTCGTTTTTTCTACAAAGAGAACTGTCACAAAAGGTTTCTAAACTTTCTTTGTTCTTTTGTTTGTTTTCGTTTTCGTTTTCTGTGGGGTTGTTTTTTATATACTGGAATCTCGGTGAGCCGAGACCTGTAGCAAAGAAGTTATATAAGGGATGGTGTGAGAGTTGAGTCTTTCAATCCCTGTCGTATATAGTGAAAGTACTATGTTGTGGCGTGTGGATCAGTTCGTCTTGTTCTCCCATAACTTCGGTGTCGTAAAAATTTGGGTTTTGGGATCTTGTGATTATTGGGATTTCGTTTTCTGGGGAAGAGAGAGTTGTCTCATTTTCTGTCTTTTTTTGTGTTTCAGATCTGGTGGAATTTGGGCTTTTCCTTTTTTGGGAGCAAATCAAAGACAATGTTGTCTCAGAAGCAAGCAGAAGAAGCCATTGTCCCCACTTTCAATGAGACAGACAATGGTGGCAAAGAAGAGGAAAAGCGAGAAGTAGAAGAAGATCACTCCATTTTCAATGTCAAGAGCTTCCTTTGGCATGGTGGCTCGGCCTGGGACGCTTGGTTCAGTTGTGCTTCCAATCAAGTATAGAAATTATCCATATCTTCCTGTAATTATAAACACTATTTCCGACAATTTAATACCCAGATTAATGGATTAACTTAATAATCTTGTTCATGACAGGTAGCACAAGTTCTATTAACCTTGCCATACTCTTTCTCTCAACTGGGCATGCTATCAGGGATTCTTTTCCAGGTTTTCTATGGCCTAATTGGGAGCTGGACAGCGTATCTCATCAGCTGTCTATACATAGAGTACCGAACCCGGAAGGAGAAAGAGAATGTTAGCTTCAAAAACCATGTCATACAGGTGGGTTTTTTCTACAAATCTGTTGTTCTAGTCTGATTTTGTTATTAGATTTGTTTAATTTTCCCCATCCGTACGTATTTCGATCCTGTTTTATGCATTGGTAATTTTCAAGACTGAACGCGATTTAAATTTTGTGAGATGCAGTGGTTTGAAGTGCTTGATGGGTTGCTGGGACCTTACTGGAAAGCAGCAGGTCTAGCCTTCAACTGTACTTTTCTTTTGTTTGGATCTGTTATTCAGCTCATTGCTTGTGCAAGGTAAAGATCTTTATTTTCTGAGTTTGTAGAATTGAAAATTGGTAAATTTTGGGAAGTGGGTTTTGCGCAATTTTGACTGTTTTCGGTTGTTCTTGATGAGATCAGTAACATTTACTACATCAATGACAAGCTGGACAAGAGGACATGGACATATATATTTGGTGCTTGCTGTGCCACCACTGTATTCGTACCCTCATTTCACAACTACCGGATTTGGTCTTTTCTAGGCCTTGGGATGACCACTTACACTGCCTGGTACTTGACCATCGCAGCTGTAGTTCATGGCCAGGTATCATATATATATTCACATGTATATATTTGAGAACTATAAATCAGAAAGCTCTAGTTTCACATAGTCAATTAAATGTGTTTCTTGGAGCTTGATTCTAAAAAAAGAAAGAGTTTCTTGAAATATTATAATAAAAACAGATTTTGAAACAGCAATCTAACGGTCTTCACTGGTGTTTAACGGTAGCCACTAGACTCAAGTTTTTCTGCGTTTTGGCACATGTGTATTTTTAGCCGCAAGTGTTAACTTGTGTGGATGGTCTTCTATTCCAATTTGCAGGCTGATGGTGTGCAACACAGTGCTCCCAATAAGCCTGTGCTGTATTTCACTGGTGCCACCAATATACTGTACACCTTCGGTGGACATGCAGTCACAGTGTAAGCTTTCTATCTGCTCACCTCTCCGTGACACGCGCGATGGATGCGTAACATGATTTGATAATTTTAGTAGTTACGTAGAAATTTTTTTTTTTTGGGTCCCAAATAGTTATTGGATTGAAAGTTACCATTTAAACCTTTTTAGGACACTTTTAGTAAAGAAAATTGTGAGTCTGCCTCAAAACTAACCTTCACACCAAGAAGTCTCAGTAATATATATATATGTGTGTGTGTGTTTCCATGGTAATGTTTAATAATAATATGTCTACTGTGGACAATTTTCTTCTTCTTCTTCTTCTCTTCTTTCTACGCGGCTTCTCTGTGCAGCTTTTGCCGGCTACGTTGGTGTTTGAGACCACAGACAAAAATAATACTAGAAAACTAGTTTTGTTTGTTTGCTGGGAAAACAACAGTCCCCCCCTCCTCCACTACACAGCCCCAAGTGCACTTTGGGCATTTTCTAGATTCATGATTAGAATCTGTTTGGTAGACATTATTGTGCTTTTGCTTAGTTTGTTTGTTTGTTTATGTTTGATTATGTAAGCATAATATGTAAAATTGGAGACAAATTAAGCTAAATAAGCAAGGTTAAACATGCCCTTAGTCATCTTGGTAATTAGAATCCAATGCCCATGATTGAAAAGTGTCCTGGATCATTCAAATCATTACAGAATTTTTTTCCAGTTATCAAAAGGCAGCATAATTATTTGACTAGTGTTTCATGTCTTATTTACTTTACAGAGTACAGTAATAATGTTAGTAACATTATAGCTTTATGGGAACAGCAATAAATTGCTTTGAGACAAATTTTTCAATTTCGATTGCCAGAAAAATAAACATAATATATTAGCAGTAACATGGTGATGGATATATTTGCAGAGAAATTATGCACGCAATGTGGAAACCCCAGAAGTTCAAGTACATATACTTAATAGCGACGCTCTACGTATTCACACTAACACTCCCATCGGCGTCCTGTGTCTACTGGGCATTTGGCGACGAACTACTGAACCACTCCAATGCCTTCTCCCTCCTCCCCAAGACCCGTTGGCGCGATGCCGCTGTCATTCTCATGCTTATTCACCAGGTCGACTCCATTTCTCAATTTTAATTGCATCAAGACATGGGGAAAAAACTGTGAATTTTAATAGCCTAACCGGATTGAGTATTTCTTGTTTGTTGTGTTTGTGCAGTTCATAACATTTGGATTTGCTTGTACACCATTGTACTTTGTGTGGGAGAAGGTGATTGGAATGCATGACACAAAGAGCATATGCCTGAGGGCACTAGCAAGGCTACCAGTGGTGATACCAATATGGTTCTTGGCCATTATTTTCCCTTTCTTTGGGCCCATTAACTCTGCTGTTGGCGCTCTCTTGGTTAGCTTTACAGTCTACATCATCCCAGCTCTCGCCCATATGCTCACCTACAGAAAAGCCTCGGCCCGCCAGGTCTCTCTCTCTCTCTCTTCTCTCTCTGCAATTATTCATGTCCATCGCAGCATTGTCCTGATCCATCCATTTCAGGCAATAACTATGAATTCCTCAGTCGCTTTACAGAAATACCCTTGTTTGCATACTATTTTAGTCCTTCGTAATTTTGAGATTACCTCGTTGTGCAAGGCCTGGGTTGGTCATTTGGGATTTTAGTGGGCACACCCCAGTTTTCTTGTGGAGACTGGAGAGAGAGAGAGAGAGAGAGAGCAAAGACACTATTATTTAAGGTTGGGATATTGAGATATGGGTATAGATGAAACTAGATAGGTGGCATGTCCTTTTCAGTTCAGTTACATGCTATAGTCTTCGGTGTTGTATTATGTCCGAAATGACCTGGCTTAGATGTTGACTCGCAGTTCTTCCCTGACTTAGGACCTATTTAACCTTATTTTTCTCCAAAAGATGGGAAAAATCCAGGAGTAACATACCCCACTTGACCCCACTCATCCTTAAAGTAGTTTTAATTGAACCAATTGATTTTTCTCTTTAGAAATAAGGTACACTATTCCATGTAAGTACTCTAATAATCAAGGAAATGGGTTTTTAACCCTAATTCAGACACTTGAACCTACCCGTTAGGTCATCTCTTAGTCTCGAGTTATCGATAAGAGGTGGTTAAATTACTAAAGAATTCTTGAATTTTGCAGAATGCGGCGGAGAAGCCTCCTTTCTTCATGCCGAGCTGGACCGCCATGTACGCGATCAACATCTTCATTGTGGGTTGGGTACTGGTGGTGGGTTTTGGATTCGGGGGATGGGCTAGCGTGACCAACTTTGTCAGGCAAGTCGACACATTCGGGCTGTTTGCTAAATGCTACCAATGCCATCCTCCTACGCCTGCGAAACACTAAGTCAGACTCGCGAGGTCTCAACCAGGGTTCAACACCAAACTCTCCCCGTTCTGTATGATACGATTGGGAGAGGTAGCAACATTTCCTCCCTACAACATCTAATGTGTGTTGGCTTTCCTTTTTATTTTTATTTTTATTTTTTTCCATCCTATTTATTTTTACTTAGGTAAGATAGTGTGTTGGATTGGTGATGATTCCTTTGCTAGGAAAGCATAGGCTAATTAAATTAAAAGAAAAGTGTGCTTTTTTTTTTTTTAATATTTTATGGCCCCTTCTTTTTGTTGGAATTTAATATTAAATAGTTGTACAACTTGTTATAAGGTTGTAATCTCATTATTACTTGGCATGTTTCCAAAGAATTTTAGTCCTGTATAAATTCAAGAGTATGGTTGGTTTGAGTTTTATATAAATATATTTATTTATTTAAATGCAATGTGGGGTTTGGTATTAAAGGTGGATGTGGACATTTCTTGTTGACAATTTTGACCCTAGATTCTCTTTTGAAGGAGGAGTGGGGCATGGACCACCACCACCACCGTTATTCACATGGGTTGCACGGTTATCCACCTCCCTCCCACGTGCCACTCTTTTCTCCCATGAGCCCACTATTGAGCTCACATGACAACATGCATGAACCTCCTATTCCCATTAGGAAGGGTAAATATGAACTTACTGGTTGAACTTATGAAAAAAATAATGATAATAAGTTCACCAAATTACAAAATTAAAAAGATTTCATCCTAATAAGTTTATCTATCATAATTTGTTTTTCATAAAGATTCCATGATTTTGTGTTTTATACGTTTTTCATAAAGATTCCATGATTTTGTGTTTTATACAATATTATGTTAGCTTAAATTTGAAACTCTAGAAAATTCTATGTACGTCATCACTTATTCAAGATGTATAAATTTAAATATATCTTCCCTTTTCATTTAAATAGGGGGCATTTTTGTCCATTGAGACTATTTGAAGATTCAATTGGAACTTTCTTTCATTGTTAGGATTTAATAATATATATAAGGTTGGTCCTTTCAAATCAAAAACCCAATACAGTCAGCTCAAAATACCGGAAAGAGTTCTGATCAAAGCAGTGGTTCATAAAATAGTTCCTGTCAGCATTTTGAACTACTATTTAGATCAAGTCCTTTCCGGTAATATTTTGAGTTGATTTTTTGCGGGTACCCTTAAAAACATGTTTTAAACACATTGAACAGTTCGGATCATTAAAATTTATTCATAAATGAAAAATTTAGATGTTGGTTTAATATTGGTCTAAAAAAGTGTTAGTCTATGGAGCCGGCCTCTTTTTTAGACCAATATTGAACCAACATCTAAATTCTTCATTCCTGATTAAATTTTAATGATCCGAACCATTCAATAAGTTTAAAACATGTTTTTAAGGGTACCCGCGAGAAATCAACTCAAAATATTATCGGAAAGGGTTTGATCCAAAATGTTGACAAGAACTGCTTTATGAACTACTGTTTGAATCAAGGCATTTTCGGTAATATTTTGAGTTGATTTCTCGCGGGTACCCTTAGAAACATGTTGTAAACACATTGAACTGTTCGGATCATTAAAATTTAATCAAGAATAAAGAGTTTAGATGTTGGTCTAATATTGGTTTAAAAAAGTGTTGGTCTAATATTACCGAAAAGGACTTGATCCAAGCAGTGATTTATAAAATTAATATATATATATATATATATATATATATATATATATATATAGAGAGAGAGAGAGAGATACATATAGAAGAATTCTTTATGTTAGAATAAAATGCATATATAAAAGATATTTGCTTATAGGTACAAGCATCTATCTATCTTCATGTGGAAAACTCAATTTTAAAATAAGAGGCATGTTACAGGAATTAATATGGAGAGATCTAAATCTAGTTTCCCCTTAACTTGTGGCCCTTCATTAATTGAAAAATGAGTAAAAAGGAAGATAAGTACACTGCACTTGGACCTTGTTTGCTTTCACTTATAAAATGCCCTTTAAATTATGGCCTTCCAAATTACTAGAACAAAGACACCGAATAATTGTTTGAAAATCCTTTTGCTCTAATCTTAACAAAAATTGTGATGAAAAAATGCAACTATTTTGTTAAATATATTGTCAAAGACTAATTACAAAGTGGATGTTAAGAATGCATTATGTATTTGTAATGAAAGAGTTGCTCTTTTGTGCATGCGTTAATAGTTGAAAATTAAGACCCCAAATAGAATTTTATTTTGTTGGTGGAAATAAGCTTATAGACCAAGTAAATAACAACTAAAATTTATTGTCAAATGTTAATCGTATTTAGTGTGCAGATAAGCTAAACAAAATTAGCTTATAAAATGCTAGCAAGTATTAGTAGTGTCAACCAAATGGTTGGTCTAGTGATCAAGTCTAGGACTTATAAATTTATTTCCTCAATGGGGAGGAGTCAAATTCCTCGTGGCGCCCCAATAGCTATAAATGACATGAATTGTTGATCCAATCTAATTTGATATGAAGTCTTAATTATTTTTTGAATGTTTGGGTTTTAAATATTAGAGCTTACAAAAGATAAAAGTCAACATTTGACACCATGGTGGGAGAGGAAGTTTTCTTGATGTCAAATTATCACAAAAGCCTTCAAATGAATTTGACACCTTCAAATTTGAAGTCAAGGTTGGAGGAGCTTATCATGTTCAAAATTTCATATGCCATCTACTTTTATCAGACCAATTCATCCAGAGTTTTGTCCCATCTTTAATCCATGGACACGTTAGTGTACGGTAAGATTTGTCTATCACAGAAAAATTGAGGTGCGCATGAACTAGTTCAAGGTATGTCCTAGGCATAAGCCCATCAGGTCATCTCCTAGGGCCTCCAAAGCTTATATAGGCTAGATATGCAGGGACTAGGCCCTCAGCTTGTAGATATGCTCGGCCCATCCTGATTGGGTCAAAAGCCCAATAGTGGAATGGTTTACACTCGGCTGTGAGGTTTGACAAGACCGTCTTGCGTGCTTTAAGCCATGTCAGGTGCACGATTCCAGAGCGGATGGAACCTCCTCTACGGTCAGTGCTCAAGATGCGTTTATGATCTCATAACTCGCAGTGCTCAACCGTGCCAACAAGGGCACCATGACTGGTACGACCAGCGAGTGAGGTGTCCTACCAAATTGTAGTCAATTACTTGGAAAGACATGAGGACAAAACAATTACAAAACATGCGAACACTACCGCTCGATTCGCATGGACGTGGGATATGTGACGAAAGCATCGTGACTTGCGGCCCGCGACGCGACATTTCTATCCTGTGCTCTTGATAGTCTATTGGGTTCGTCCATAAATAGGCCAAGGGCACTCCATTCTCAAATATGCGCAATTACACTATCAAGCTTTTATGTTGGTTTCATTTTCCATGCAGAATCTAAATTAAGCAACAAAATGCCCGTCAGAGACCCAACTCTGTTCGGCACTAACTTAGATTGAGTGTTTTGCAAAGAAGCGAATGATATTCAAAGGATTCTATGAGAAGTCACAGAGTGAAATTCTAGATTCCACAATCTGGAGATCACAGTGGGAGTCCTTCAGCTTCTCACCTTAACAAACTCTTCATTTTCGTCATTCGAACAACATGACACAAGTAGCAAATCAGACGAGAGACGATCGTACAAAACCTAGCCAAATGGGGAAGGCAGTTACAAGAGGCGGATCGATTGAACTAACAATCGTGCCTATCGGCCCTTCCACAAAGCTTCACACTTAGTCCTACATCGAGCGCTTGGAGGCTCGATCGCTGAAAACTATCAACTCCTATAGACCATGAGGGAGGAGGTGGATCAATTGGAGGTGGATATCCAGCCCCTTCAGAATGGGGAAACTTCTCGCACTAGAGGACACAGGAGACGACGCTATACGAAGAGTATCAAGTCTTAGTAAATCAGTTTCAAACAAAATCCCAAGCTCACTTCTGAGGTGGTGGAATGTTCTCACCCTCGGTCAGGGCATCTTATGTTGGGGTTGGAGTATTGAGAGGAGGGATAGAGGCTTCGACAACATTGACGTTTGACAGCCCTAGTACTTTGGCTACAACTTGGTATGATGGGATGTTCACGTGAAGGCTTGAGTTTGTTGGCATCGAAGCTTCCATTATGACTTGGAGCCAGCCCATCCTAAACACGCTATCTTCTCGATCTGCCAACTCGACATTGGTCCTAGCCATTTGTGCATCGGTCCCAACTTCAAACTCATTCCATCCGTCCTTATATCCTTTTGTATCAGCTTCGTCAACCTTCTTTAGTAGCCCTGCCACCTTAGCTTTGGCTTCGGCTATGATCTTCATACTTGCTCTCGAGCCTCAGTGAAATCCTTCAGCATTGAAGCCCTCTCATGCCTTGCCTTTGAATGGGCCTTTTATTCTTTGGTGAGCTGGCTTTTGGAAGTCCTCATTTCGTTGGTGTGCTTGATCAGCTCGAACTTCAATGCAACAATCTGTTGGCATGTCCAACAAAGTTAGGTGAAGTTATTGAAGGAAAATCACAAGACAATAGGCATAAACATACCTTCACATCAGGCTTCACCATCTTGTTGAAGACATTCTCCAAGTCCCTCAGCAATTTTTCAAAATTTTTGAGCAACAATATTCCTTCAATGAGTGCAAGGGCAGTGTGCTTGGTGGTGTCCATTAAATATTTCACCGTTAATGGTCGATCGCTAATCATTAGATTGGGTATGAATTTTTGTGGGGAAACAAAAGGGCTCAGCGTTAAGCGTCTGGTGGAAGCCGGGGCAGTCTTTTTATAGTAGAGAGAATCATAACCATGTGTTGCTCGATTTGGTGGAGATGCTCTTTCTCCGTCCTTGGCTTAATGGTTCGGGCAATGTCTTTGGGCTACTTTTCTCTTTGGAGTTTTTATGATTCTGTTTGGTTGGCCGTTGATTTGGGGGCGGAGGTTTGGCTTTAATTTTAGCATTCCGACACTTTTTGATTTCCTCACTGTCGTTGAAGTTCAGCAAATAACTTTCTCAACTTTGGGTCACTAGAGCTTCAGTTTGCTGAGGGGATGTAGCTAGGAGATTCGGCACTCGACACTTCAGTCACAGTTTTAGGTGTCGGCTGGTCCCTCAACTTACAGATTATATCAAGCGGAGGGCTACTATTGGAGCGTGCTACTCGACTAGTTAGCATAAGTGCTTTGTACTCAAATCGGGGTTGTTGGAATCATTTTCTCGACCACTGGTACTGGCGTTGCTATTGGATTCGACTCGGCTCGGCTCTTGAGGGTGGATTGGTATGTCGATACGTACCCTAAAAGCCGAGGACACCTCATGTCTCTCCTGGGTATTTGAAGCACTATGTCTATTCTAGCGTGTACAGACTTCTTCTTCAAACAATTGACAACTCGGGCTCCTCCGCTGGATATGGACGGTCAGAAACCAAAAGCACTAGATGCAAAAAAAAAGAAATTAAATCGAGTCTACCTGGCTGCCCTATGGCCCTTGGCACTCAATAAATCCTATCTTCATTGATGGCGAACTTGAACTCTCCTCTCACCGTTACCAATTTGTTGGCATTTTTGTCAGAGCCTTGTAGCTTTTTAATTAGCTTTTTCTTGTCTATCCCGATCTAGAGCTACTTCGTCTAGGAGACTCGATTCGTACTGACATAATATAGATTGAGCAAGTCTCCAAGCTCAAATTCGATGTCAAACTTCTCCTTCAATTCAAGATGATCACGTTTTTGAGCCATACTCAGTTCGTGATCAAGGTGCAATAAAATTATGGTAGAAGATTACAAGGTCAGTCGAGCAAGATCATTTCAGCCGTCCTCATACTTTTGTCGGACCAAACTGTGAAAGTTATCGAAATCAAACTAGAGAGATATCGAATGTATGAATCCTAATTCCGCCTTATAGGGTTTCACATTTTTCTTATTGTATAATATGTGTGCGTCCATGATTGGGTCTCGGAATTCAATCCCTAACAATATGATCTAAGGAGCGATAGTTCATGTGAGCAGAGGAATTGAAGGGTTATTGTAGTAAGTTGGATATGCAAGGACCAGGTCTTTGTAGATATGCTCAGCCCATCCTCATTCAGGTCATGATTAAGTCAAGCCCAAGAGTGGAACGGCTTACACTTGATCATGAGGTTCGACAAGGCTGTTTGGAGAGCCTCAAGCTCTATCAGGCACACGATTCCAGAGCTAGCTGAACATCCTCAACGGTCAACACTTAAGATGGGTTTAGAATCTCACAACTCGCAGCATTCAGTCGTGCCGCCGAGGGCACTATGCTCGGCACGGCCAGGGAATGATGTGTCCCCCCACATTGCAGGCAATTGCTTGAAAAGACATGGGAACGAAGCAATTACAAGACAAGCAGACATAACTGTCCGATTCACACAGACGTTGGAGACGTGATGGAAACGTCGTGACTTGGAATCCATGACGCGACATTTCTGGTTGGTGCTCCCAACAATCTATTGGGTCCCTTTATAAATAAGCCAATGCCACTCCACCCTCAAATTCACTTTTAACATATTTTTAACAATTATATATAAATGCCAAGCAATAAGATATTCCATCATATCTTCTTTTATTTCTTTTCACCAAATCTATTTAATAAAATATAAGTTAGGAGCTCATTTAGATTAAGATGTAGATATCTAATACTATTATCTACAAATTATTTATGTGGAGTCACCAATAAAGGTTCATAGACATGTTATATGTTACTATTTTTCGTTTTATGAAACTTTTGCATCTTTTTAGTTTGAGAGAAGTTCTTATGGATTTTTCAATTTTTTTTGTTGTCTCCTTAATTTTGAAGTACTAATATGATAACTGTTAAAAAATATTATATATTTGAGAAAACAATCATTTAATTTTAATGAGTTCTATACTAATATCATCAATGCATTTTTAGTGTTTTAATTCCACCATTGAATGCGAACTAAAAAAGTAAAATTTTCCTAAAAAAGTAATTATTAATTTTTTTATGCCAAAATAGGCCTAAATGGTGTAGTAAATAAATAACCTTAAAGTGTAATTGACAAAAACATATTTCACAACACTCAAAAAAATTTAATTCTGTTTATATACAATTTGAACTTTTATTTAGAATAAAGTAAATTTAAAATGACATAAACTTAAGGAAGTATAATCCTTTTGTTGCTTAATTTTAAAAGAACTTTTTTCTTGATTTCAATTTTCGTAAAAGAAACTATACAAGATTTTATTTTGCGATCTCGATTTGGATCCCTAAAAATTTCAGGACCGGTCCTGACTGATGTGGATACTTTGAGATGGGTAGACACACATACATACACATGTATGTACGTATATATGTATGTAGGTAGGTACATATATCTATGTATGCATTGATAGTCTCATTTGCACTTGCAAAAGTCACACAGCTACACCAACACCAAACCACCCCCGAGAAAAAAGTAACAAAGGAATAAGAAAGGAGGAAAAACTTCCTAGGAAAAAGAAAGAAGGGAGAGAAAATAATAACTACAAAGAAAAGAAAGAGGCACTGAAGGAGTGGCTGTTCTTTGTCCATTAAGGCAAAGGCAACGCAAAAAAAAAAAAAAAAAAGCATCAAATGGAAAATGACATCTCACCAATTTCCCACGTTTTGTTTTGTTTTTGGTAAATCTTGTGGAAGGGATTTTGGTGTCTACAAGCAATTTATTATTTTTTCAATTTATTTGTAGCGATTTCTATGACAGTGGCATCACTCTTCTTTTATTAGAGAACCCTCATTCCATTCTAGATTTCTAACTGTAGTGTGCCGATGTGAACGAGGTTACGTTTTCATGGAGAATTTTAATATTGTGGGCAAAAGAAACATGAAAATTGATGGAAGAAAAGTATGAGTAAGAATAAGAATTGATTTTTAGATTCTTACTTTCGTGTAAAACTTTCATTAGTTGGATTGGACTACTCTGAAAGTACGGAGGTGAGGAATTCCCTTTGACTATCACCAATATGCTTAATGATACGATTGTGAATTTTAGTCTTGTCTGTCCCATATTTTGATCTTAAGTCTTCTAAATGCGTTCACAATGAAACTTGATTAGTGAAGTAGTTAAAAAAATTTCATGAGAAAAACACACGAACTTTTAAAAATTAAACATAAAAATAGGGTTTTTATTGTTTAACCACTATACATGGATGAAGGAGATAAAACTTAAATAAAGATTATTGAGTTTTTCTTAAAAGATCTTAAATGAGTTAGGCAATGAGATGATCCCATGCACGTGCATGGTGACGACCTCGAAAGTAAGCGTAGCCGTTTCGAGAAAGGCGATTCGCATGTTTAGTTGACCTGAGACAAGCAGTAACCAGTTCAACCGACTTGAGAAAGGCAGTAACAAAATTGAGTTTAAGATAAAGTAGACTCTCGATTATCTCGGGACAAATTCTAATCAGATACGAACAAGGATTTCAAGTCCAATTCAACTTAGAATGAGGAGTTTGAGGTTGAATGAAACTCTACTGGTAGAAGATAAATCTTTGGAGAGTTCAAATTGGATTTATTACTTGAATGAAACTCTATCGATAGAAGATAAATCTCTGGAGAGTTCAAATCGGATTTATCTCGTTAGTGACTAATCATAAGGCACTTTTACTTCGTTTCTAATGAGGAATTGGAGACCTAAGAGAATTAGAGTTGATTAGGTCACAAAGTCTACAAATAAAGGTGCACCCAAAGGTGAAAGGTACATACAAATACACAATGTACAATTATTGCATTGAGAGATTCTTGTGATCATCGTTCTGACTTAATCATCATAGTGCATTTCTGCCACAGTTGCGGAAGGTTCTTTGACAATTTTCTGTATTGCATATCACACAGGTCAAGAGAAAAAGAGAATATCCTTCATGTTGTTATTGAGGTAATAACTTTCTAGGTAATTAGAAAATCACTCATCTATAATTGACGCCGGTTGTGAAAAATAAAAAACCTCATAACAGGAACACCCTAAAAACCAATGATGAAAGGGGCCACATGTAAATAGAAATCAAAATCTCTGCCTCCGGTCCCACCCAAAAAAAAGGATCTGATATAGAACCCAGCACGAGTTACACTTCTAGACTTTACGGGGGTGCCTACCCCTTGGGGAACCACAAGATCCAATACGAGAGGACCCACCCCTGTTACAACCAGCGCGCCCCCCCCCCCCCCCCCCCCCCCCCCCCCTCCCCTGGGGAAGATAAGATCTCTTGAACCCATAGGGGCTCTTGTTTAAGAATCCATGATGACCGCGAAAGAGAAGACGGTACCCAAGAAAGGTTACAAAAGTGGGATCAAGAGATAGATGACTTAAGGCGCCACATTCAGCGAGTTGCAAGGAAGATTAGAGACCTTAAACGGGTCCATGATTGAGAACTCTCTTGCCATACAATTCGACACAGACGTGCAAGGACTGTAGGGAGCCACCATGATATTGGTGGTGCCCAGGACAAGAACTAGTAGGACAACCACCGACAAGAGGCGTCCCTAGAAACGCTCGACAAGGGAAAGCATCGAGCGGCGTGCATCAAGCTTGGCTTGACCTTTTGACATGAAGGAATGGATAAATCAATAGATTGCGGTATGCCGACCTGATCAAGACTCAACAAGGAAGGCGTTGAATGAATTGGCGACTTCTCCATTGTCGAAGGAAATTGAGGCAGAGGCATTACCTTGAAAGTTTGCCCCTTCGAAATTTCACAACTACAATGTCAAAATGATCCAATGAACCACATTAAAGGGTTTCTCTAGGCCATGTTTGTGTATTTCGGTTAGAAAATTCTCTATTGCCATATTTTCCTTATGAGCCTGGGCGAAATTGCCTTAATTGGTTTTATAAGCTCCCCCCACAGTCCATCACCGCCTAGGAATAGTTGGCCAAGCAATTTGTAGCCTGATTCATTGCCAAGCGAGCTCAGTCAAAAGAGCTATAAGTTTTGATGGTCATGAAGAAACGATCTGATGACAATTTAAGGTAGTTTGCAAGTAGGTAATGGATCATATAGAATTAAATTGAGAACTGTAGCGAGAAGTATATTGTGTCCACCTTTAGACTTGGTTATCAACTCGTGAGAAGCTACGCAAATCTCTATCGATCAACCCAATAGAGACAATCTTCAATCTGATGACAAGGGTAAAACAGTACGCAAAGTTGAAAAACGAGATCAGACGGGAATCAAACAAGATGCCCCCTCAAAACCATAAAAGTAACGTGGTGAGGGCGGTCGATCACCAGAGCAAAAGATTGAGGAAGGATACGACCGAGGTTGCTTTTACAAAGAGGGAATACAAACCACTTGGTCCACAAGCCTTCAAAGTTGTGAATAGAGTTTTTAATATATATATATATATATATATATATAAGATGAATTGGTCACTCAAAGACAAGTCTTACTGGAAGTGGTTACCAAGGACGGGGGGGAGCCGAGCAAAAGGGACCCATATAGAGATTGGTGTAGCTACCACTGAAACTATGATCACCTCATCGAGAATTGCAAAGCCTTCAAAAGGTTTCTTAAAGAACTTGTTGAGGTTGGCCACCTTAAAAAGTACATCGCCGAGATGGGACAAGATAGAGGGAGATAAAGACATACCAATGGGTCTGATTCTTTAGAAGAAAGTAGAGGCATCAATGATAATTCATGTTATACATGTTGTGGTCTAGCCAGTCAACGAAAATGAGGCTAGCATGTAGAGGCGCAAGGCTGTGCACCAACATCATGTCCATTAGCTCGGCCAGATGAGGAAGGATCTAGAGAGAGAAGTTAACATGGAGATAACATTTATAAAGAAAGATCATGAGCAAGTCTAGTTCCCACACAATGATCCACTAGTTGTTACCTTGCAGCTTGAAATATTCGACACGAAGAGAATTTTTGTTGACTAGGATAGTTCAACTGAGATCTTTTAGTTCAGAGCGTTCAAGGAGATGAGACTCACTTAGGTCGGTCTTAATAGAGCAATAATTCCTCTTATCGGTTTTAGTACAAAACTAATTTGGCCATTGGGCTTGGTCACTATACTAGTTCAGGTAGAAAGGTAACAATAGATACAAACTTTTTGGTAGTAGATGTACCCTCACCCTACATTGCTATTTTGGACCGAACATGATTACATAGGATGGGGGCTATATCGTCCACTCACCATCAGTTCATTAAGTTTTCAAGAAAGAAAGGGATAGAGTATGTTTGGAGAAACCAGAAGATGGGAAGAGGCTATTTTGTGGCCTCTGTCAAACACAAGCTGAGAGCCAAGCAGGTCAAATCTATAGAAGTCCTAGACCAATGCGTCGTAGAAAATGTCAAGGGGAACACGGTAGACAGGGTGCTGGCAACTTTGAAGAAGGTCCTAACATGTGAGATAGATTTTGAAAGGTTCTTCCTTATTAGAGAAGAACTTTGTAATCAAGATGAGGACAAGGGTGTCCTCATGAACCACATTGATGTATTTGGTTGTACCCCACAAGAGATGCCTGGAGTGGACCCAAACATTAGCCACCATCTATCTGAATGCCAACCTAGTACACCAGCCCATCATGTAAAAAAAAAGGAGGTCGGCAATTCAACATATAGAGGCAATGATAGAAGACGTTGATCGGCTACTTGAGCTTGGTGCTATACGAGTGTCAAACATAGTGGTGGTGAAGAAAAAGAATAAAAAGTAGAGTTTGTGTAGACTTTACAAACCTCAACAAACTTTGTCCCAAGGATAGACTTTCACTTCCAAGATTGAACAATTGGCGGATGCCACAACAGATTACAAAAAAATGGGCTTCCTTGATGCATATCGGGGATGTCACTAGATAGCCATGTATGAACTCGACTAATAGAAGACATCCTTCATCACACAAAGAGGGCTATATAGTTGCAAGGTTATGTCATTTGGGCTAAGGAACGTTGGGGCCACCTATCAAAGGTTGGCAATGCTGATATTTAAAGACCTTCTCAGCAAGAGTATGGAAGTCTACATCAATGATATGATGGTTAAATCTAGAGAAGCTGAGACCCATATCATTGATCTTTGCTAGACCTTCCAAATCCTAAGAGAGTTCAAGCTGAAGCACAACGCATTCAAATCTTCCTTTGGCATAAGTTCAGGTAAGTTTCTCAGGCAGTTGGTCACTCGTCGGGGTATAGAGGCCAATCTTGATCAAATTGTGGCTTTGTAAAACTTAAAAACCTCACAAACCACCAAAGAAGTACCAAGGGTGACTAAAATGATAGTGGCTCTTAATAGATTCATTAGCGGATTATTAAATCGCTGCAGGTCGTTCTTCCAGCTACTGAGAAAGCAATTCAAATACCTTTGGGAGGAAGAATATGAAAAATTATTTCAAGATATCAAGAACTACTTGGCTTCTCCACCTCTCATCGCAACTACTGAGCTCAGGGATGTCCTAAAACTTTACCTGACCATCTCCAAACATGCAATCAGTGCAGTACTTATCAAGAAGTGTGGTGCCGAGCATAAATCAGTCTACTATGTGAGCAAGACCTCTTCTAAATTTAGAGACAAGAGACTTACCACTGGAGAAATTAATTTTAGCAATAGTTGTGGCTTCCAAAAAGCTGCAACAATATTTTCTTACTCACGTAATAGAGGTACTCACCAACAATATTTTCCTGCAAAGTGAGGGATGTCGTTGATTGGGTGGCAAAAAGATTTTTCCATGGGCGAGTGACCTTCATTCATAAAATCAATATCCACAAACATTTTCATTCAATTCCAAGATATCCAAATTACATTGTTCTAATGATATGTTTGATTTTACATCAAAATGCAAAACAGGTAGACTTCAAAACAAGAGATCGAAACTACATTCTCAATCAATGGGCACTTTAGTCTTTGACAAACACGTAAAAGTGAAAAATGTATGTAAATGAGACGCTAAATATCTATTTTTGTATGTATTTGCAATCACATAAAATAATAAGATTTTTTCATAACATACAACACATTCTCACCAAGCAAGGATATGGCCAGTGCTTCTCAAACCATGCAATTTTTTTAAAAGGTCTTTCCAAAAAAAGAATTGGGATTTTTTGCATTTGTAATTAAAAACTTTTAGAAGTCTATAGCCAATGTCTTTCTGCTTATTTTTATCAATATGGTTCCACACTAATAATGAGTCCTTTTACCACATCTTGTTTAGGAATAGTGTAACTTGCCAAGTATACATTTTGTCCATCCTACAATCGCCGGCACGAATTTTTAAACCAACATTTAAATACTAGCAAGATTGAAAATATAATTATCTATAAAAAAATAATTACTATAATATGTACACAAATACAACACACATGGTTATATTGGAATTGGTATTTCCATAAGGATGCTTATCTAAGTACCATAGATACGGACACATGACACAATATAAACATGTCACATGATACAGACATGCCTACACATTGATTTTAAAAAAAGTTATGGATGCTTATCGAAGTGTCACGGATACAGACATGTGACACAATACAGACACGCTAACACACTGATTTTAAAAAAATTGTGGGTGCTTATCTAAGTATCGCGGTTCTTTTTGTTCTCTATCTCTTTCTCATTGGGATGGAAAACTTTAATACTAAAAACTTGGAGGTGAACATCATGTGCATTTGCATGAATTGAAATTGTATATACTCGGGCATCAATTCGTACAGTAGGTGTTGGCAAAGGAAAGAATTGCTTGCCAACTTGATCCTGCACATTTTTCTCATTACATTGTCCCCACAAACAACAGCTAGAACCTATGACATAGCAACATCATTTGTCAATTATTTATAACATTCTTGAAATTCTATGAAACTAAAAATTGCCAAACATTTAAAAAGCAAATATCCGGATTTACTTGTCCCTTCTTGGGACTCAAATACTTATCTGAGCCCCATATGTTGTAGATTGTCCATGAACTTCTCACTAAGTCTACACCCAATCTCTCCCGTGAGCCGGTACTCAATCTCTCTGGTAAGCCTCTACTCAATCTCAACGCTAAGCCTTTGCTCAATCTCTTGAGTGGCCTCGCTGTAACTTTTCTAGTTATCTTGTTAAGGGTGGAAGAAGAAGAGGCATGTAACTGACCAGAACATTGCCCATACATTGTATTCTGAGGCACACCTACACCGTAAGTCTTGCAATACCCATGTCCATCTTCTCCTAACGATTTATGAAAAATCTTATCTCCCTCCATATGGCATTTTTTATTATTCAGGCACCGCATCCTAGGCAAGATACCTTAAGGGAACTCGATGAGAATAGAGTAAGAAATAGTCAATACAATATTGAACTCCCTATTCCTATATCTTTACATATAGACATGCTTGATTTCCTCCATTTCCTTTAGCAAAGTATACAAATATAGACAAATAAGTTGATAATACAGCACCAATCTGTAGAACATAGATAACAAGTTCTTCTTAGCTGAATTAAAATTAGACAAATAGACAAAAATGTACTTTTGTAGTCTAAAAATAGAGGCCTCGGGCTTTAATTTTATACTACTAACAATTTCAAATCAACTAGTCCTAGAAAGACTGGAATAATAGATAAATATCCAATATAAGTAAAAATAGTATCCATGACCATCTCCATTGTCAATACTCAATAGTCAGAGAGTAGGGAAAACCCATTGCATCACACTTACCGAGAATCACAACAAAATAAATTCACACATTTCAAAGGGGGATGCATTGACCTTCCTTCATTCTCTCCTGGCAAGTGCAAAACAAGAAGAAATATTAAATATTACCGAAAATCGTCAATATGAGCGAGCAAGTGACAGCCTCCACAAATCTAAATATCCCCACTAATGGTCGCCCTGCTTTACTTAATTAATTTTTCCTTGAGACTACAAATATGTTACAAAGAGGAGGGGCAAAATTAGACATATTGATGTTAAGAATACTCAAGTATAGTCAAGTTTATCCAAATTTGAAATCATAGACAAACACACAACTCAAGAAATGTTAGCTCAATTGGTTGAAATGATGAAAACAAATATTTATCTCTTTTGTTTTCAAAATATTTGTCTTCACATCTCTTGTACAATGCTGATAACTCAATTTAATATAACATTTTCTGTCCAAATATTCTAACAACATACATGATTACACATAATAGCTCATAAATGCAGACCTGATCTCAGGTATGGAACATAATTGGCTGTGAATCTTTCATTCGAGTACTACACGCCATTGTAGCTCATAATTGTGACAGTAAAAGCAATTTACATCACTAGCCTTACATGGATTGTAAGCTTTTGTTTACTGCAAATGTATTATGGAGTATCTAAACAAATTTTTTTATACACAGTGATTGCTTCATCTCATTTTAAACACTCGTCAAGTTTACTTTTCAACGAAAAATGTCATCCCTGCATCATTTTGAATAAATTCTTTGAGTATAAGTCCACAAGGCTACCGTCGAAGGCGTAAAATTCTGACCCAAGATTAGAGCCTTAAATTTTGTGTCAATTATTATAACTGTAATTAACATCCCTTGGTAAATTCGGTGAGCATTGTTAGTAACAATACGGGAATAAACAAATCAATTAGAAGATTAAAAAAACAGATTTATATTAGAACAAAATAAGAATCGAGATAAAAACATGAAACAATAAACCACTGGAATAAAAAATAAATAAACACAAAACAGACTGTAGAACTTCGATCTTTGGAGTGATAGTCAGGGCCTGTGTTTCACACAGTGTCCTTAAAACAAAATTCGCTGCCTCACCGGATTGTGCCTGAGATACTATCGGCCTAGGATATAGTGACTGGTGAACTTTAGTTGCAGCACAGGCAACTTGGTTCCTATGAACAGAACTTTGGCACTCTCTCTCTCTCTCTCTCTCTAGATGAATATGGATTGGAGCACAAAAGTATTAGTGAAAATTTTTCGTGTTTAAAGAAGAAACATAAGACATACATACACATATACATGCTAGGGACATTTCAGTTGACAGCATCAATTTCGTCCATAAAGGCTGATTCAATTTAGCCATTAACAAGGGTCATGAAGGGGACCTTTCAAGTTTTCACCTAACAGCAAACCAATGCTTGTGAAATTCCCTGAGTCGCGAATCTTGATAATGTATCGGGTTCTGGGTTAGCCCAATTACTTAACCCAGTCCAGCAATCCCAAATGTCTTTCATGTAAAAAGAATTAGGTCAAGGGCCCAAACCCAAGCCCAAGACCTCAGGGTGCCAAGCCCAAGCCCGAACCACGGATCTCAAACCCAAACGTCTTTCCTGTAAAAAGAATTAGGCAAATGGCCCAAGCCCAAGCCCAAGACCAAGACCTTGGACCACTGGCCCATGCCAATCCCAAGCCCGAACCATAGACCTGTCCGGGCGAGCAGCGTGCCCGTGTGATTTATTAAATTGGCCATTGGGTAGGCGCTCGCCCACTCGCAAAATTTAGATGACCTAAAAGGCAGAGCCTTTATGTGAAATTTAGAACTTATATCCACACCAATTATTCCTGAACAAATCAACTTGTGATCGGGTGTATTTTGGTATGCGTGAAGTGACTCTTCACCGTCCAACTAATCCCACTTTGAGCGTCAATTAAACATTCATTCTTCAATAGAATTTGTTCGTTTTTGTTTCGGTTCGTACTCGCATAAGTGTATCTAAACCCACTCAGACCACGTCCCACATGATTTTTTGTTTGAAAATTCAAAAAAATCTTTATCCGGAAATTCCATTTTTCCAACACAATTGGCACAGCAGTAAACTTCTGCTTCTTCTTAGCATTGGGAACTACAAACACTTGCATACACAAGCATGTAGAATGTAAATCCCCCGTTCACGCTAGATGGTGTGCAATGCGTGAATCCCCGCACTTTTAAGAGTGTGTTAATCCCCCGTTGTTCTCCTTCGTATTACATACGCGTTCGTACCTTACTGGCAGCAGCAGCGGTCCTCTCTTGTTAGTTGGCCTTTATACTAATTATTGTTTTCCCATCCTCCGGTCAAAGTTCTCTGTTGTGAGAATTGAGTCTGTTAATGTTAGAGTTCTCGCAACAAAAGAAGAACCCTAGAGATTGACGAAGACAATTTGAAGGAAAAGAGTTCGTGGTTCTCTTATTCCAGCCCAAACGAATTACAACCAAAACAATACACACCCCCTCAGGTATTTGCTCTCCCTTATTTATACACACTGGCACCGCCTTAGTAGAGAAATCTGTTATGTTGCTAACTGATTTCTCTACAGTACCTCCGGTTAACTAACTGATCCACGTGGACCAGCTAACAACCTAACTATTAGCTACTTAGCTACAGATTACCAAATTTAGCTAACAGACCATAGATTCCATTGTATTCATAACAACTCCACCGCTTGAAAAAGCCTTGCCTCAAGGCTGGAATTCTGGAAATTTGGATTGGAATTCGTCTGAATCCATCCACGTAGCATCCTCAGGAAAAGCCCGTGACCACTGTATTAACCATTGCGCAATAGCCTTGTTGTGTCGTTTAACCATTCGACGATTCAATACTGCTATAGGCTCCATCTGTAGACACCCATCATCAGTGATGGGGGGAAGAGTTGGTGCAGCAATAACATGCTCGCCCAACTTTTTCTTCAGTAGGGACACATGGAAGATTGGGTGAATTTGAGCTGAACTGGGTAAATCCAGTTTATAAGCTACCTTTCCCACCCTTTGAGTAACCAGGAAAGGTCCATAAAAACGAGGAGAAAGCTTTAGATTCCTGTGTAAAGCCAAAGATGTTTGTCTGTAAGGTTGTAGACGTAAGTAAACCCAGTCCCCAACTTGAAACTCACGTTCACTGCGTAGTTTATTTGCGTAATGCTTCATCCGGTTCTGGGCTAAGTGTAGATTTTCCCTCAGCATGCGTAAAATGGAACTTCGTTCCCTTGCCCAATTCTCAACAATCGCCACTGGAGAACTTCCGATGGTCATGAAATTATGATCAGGAGGTGGCTGGCCATAGACGGCATAGAATGGCGTTGTTTTAATGGCGGAATGATAAGAGGAATTGTACCACCATTCTGCTAAAGCCAACCAGTTTGACCACTGCCTAGGACAATCACCACACATGCGACGTAGATAATTCTCTAAGCATTTGTTCACGATTTCCGTTTGTCCATCAGATTGGGGATGATAGGCAGTGCTAAGGCATTGTGTTACCCCCAATATTCTGAGCAATTCTTGCCAAAAGAGACTTGTAAAGACCACATCTCGGTCTGAAACAATTGAATTAGGCAGGCCATGTAGTTTATAGATATTATCCAGGAATATTTGAGCTACATCCTTAGCCGAATAAGGGTGAGATAGGGCCATAAAGTGAGCATATTTGGTTAACCTGTCCACCACGACGTAAACCGTGGTTTTGCCATGGGAATTTGGGAGTCCCTCAATAAAATCCATTGAGATATCACTCCATATCCGTTCTGGAATAGGTAAAGGCTGGATCAACCCAGGAGGGTGAACATTTTCTCCCTTAAACCTCTGACAAACTGCACATTCAGATATAAACTGGTGTATGTCCTTCTTCATTCCCTGCCAATAGAAGGCTCTTTTAATCCGCCTATAAGTTTTATCAATACCAGAGTGACCGCCCATTGTAGAAGTGTGATAAGAAGCTATGAGTTGTGTCCGAACATCTGGTGAGTTCCCAACCACTAAACTCCCATTATAAGTCAGTGTGTCATTAGCCCATGTAAAACCTGAGTGAGCATTAGGATTCTGACCCAATTCTGAGATGAGTCGCTGCAATTGGGGGTCTGTTTGCCAACTGAGCCTGATTGTCGAGAGCCAAGTAGAGTTAAAAGTTATTAGAGTATTGATGACCGCTTGATCCACAAACAGATCTTCTCTTCTTGACAAGGCATCAGCAGCCCTATTCTCTGTTCCATTCTTATATGTGATATCGTAATCATACCCAATCAATTTGGCAATCCATTTCTGTTGAAATGGGGTTGCAATTCGCTGTGCTAGCAAATATTTGAGGCTCTGATGGTCAGTTCTGATAACAAAATGCCTCCCAAGCAAATAGTATCTCCACCTAAGAACTGCTAAGACCACTGCCATAAGCTCCTTCTCATAGGTGGATAAGGCTAATAGCTTTTCGGATAATCCCTTACTCCAATACGCAATTGGATGTCCTCCTTGCATCAGTACCGCTCCTAACCCCTTTCCAGAAGCATCAGTTTCTATGATGAAAACTTTAGCATAATCTGGTAAAGCCAATACTGGTAATATTGTCATAGCACGCCTAAGAGCATAGAAAGCCTCTGTTGAATCCAAAGTCCACTGAAATGACTCCTTTTTAAGCAATCGATTAAGGGGAGCTGAGATCTTACCATAATCCTTCACAAATCGCCTATAATATCCCGTTAGGCCAAGAAAACCTCTCAATTGTTTAAGCGTTTTAGGAATAGGCCACTGTGACATAGCTTCTAATTTACTAGCCTCAGCTGAAACTCCTTTATTGGAAACCATATGACCCAGATACTCCACTTGTTGTGTAGCGAAAACACATTTAGATCGCTTAGCAAACAGGGTATGTCTTTTCAGGAGTTGCAAAGCAAACTTTAGATGACACAAGTGATCAGCCATATTCTTACTAAAAACCAGTATATCATCGAAGAAAACCAGAATGAACTTCCTTAGATAGTCTCGAAATACCTCATTCATGAGACTTTGAAATGTTGATGGTGCGTTAGTTAAACCGAAAGGCATTACTAGGAACTCGTAATGGCCTTCATGGGTCCTAAAAGCTGTTTTTGGGACGTCAGTAGGGTGCACGCGTACTTGATGATAACCTGCCCTTAAATCCAGCTTAGAAAAGATTGAGGCACCATAGAGTTCATCCAAGAGCTCATCAATTACCGGTATTGGAAATTTATCCTTTACCGTAATTTTGTTCAAAGCTCTGTAATCAATACACATTCGCCAAGTTCCTTCCTTCTTTTTAACTAGTAACACCGGAGCTGAGTAGGGACTTACACTTGGTTGAATAACACCCGAAGAAAGCATCTCTTTGACTTGCTTTTCTATTTCCGATTTCTGGAAATACGGATATCGATAAGGTCGGATGTTAGGTGGTACTGCATCAGGTTTGAGAGGGATGTGATGATCCTGGTTTCTGGGTGGAGGTAGCTCAGTAGGTTCTTCAAACACTGAAGAAAACTGAGAGAGTAATTCCTCTACCTCAGGAACAATGCTAACCTCTGTTTTTTTACTATGGATAGCATATATGTGGGCCACAAAACCCTGTGGTTTCTTCTGGAGTAATTTTCTCATTTGATCAGCATCTACTAATTTGGTCACGCCCTGTTTTCCCCCTTGTAGCACATACTTCTGACCGTGTAAGATGAAATCCATGCGTAAATCCTTAAAGTTCCAAGTGACAGAACCTAAGGTAGCCAACCATTGAATTCCTAAAACCATATCACACCCCTTAAGTTCCAATACTCTCATATCAGACTGAAATTCTCCCCCTTGCATCTCCCATTTGAAATTTTGGCAAGTTGCCCTGCTTATGAGCTTAGTACCATCAGCTACAAAAACTGTTAATGGCTCAGTATCTATGATTTCCACTCCAGCTCTCTTGACCACCTCTTGGCTCAGAAAGTTATGCGTACTCCCGGTATCAATAAGAATCACAACTCTTTGTTTTCTGATTAACCCGAAGATTCTCATGGTTCTGTAGGAAGTAGAACCTGTTAACGCATTAATGGATAATTGTAACTCTTCTTCTTGTTCCTGCACCTCATCATTTTCCAATTCTGGTGTGTGATTCTGATCCGTTTCGTCCTGATCCACTTCCAGAACATACAATTGTTTCTTCTTGCATTGATGATCCCTAGAAAATCTTTCATTACATTTAAAGCATAAGCCCTTAGCTCGTTTTTCCTCCAATTCCTTAGGTAACTCTCGTCTAGTTACTGTAAACGGTTGATTCTGCCTTGATTGATCATTGACTACAATTCCATCCGTTTTCAGACTGAGACCAGTACTCTTGACTAAAGCACCAAGACTATTTTCTTGGAGTTTAGCTAGACCAATGGCTTGGGTGACGGTAGTAGGTCGGAACATTAAAACATTGGCTTTGATTTCCTCTTTCAATCCACTGATAAAACAACTCGTGAAAAAACTCTCAGGAAGATTTTTGGTTTTGTTGGCTAAAACCTCAAATTGATCTTGATAAGTTCTTACACTTGTTACCTGCTTAAGTTTGGTTAGTTCACCTATTGCATCTTCATATTCATCAGGACCAAAACGTGCCATCACTCCTTGCTTAAACGAGTTCCAATTTATTACACAGTGTGTCTTTTCGAACCACTGATACCACTGTAGAGCTCTGTTTTCTAGATGAAAAATAGCAATTCTAACTTTGTTTGAGTTTTCAACAGAATTATACTCAAAAAACCTCTCACATTTGTAAATCCAACCATTAGGATCCTCACCAAAAAATTTAGGGAAATCTATCTTGGTATACCTGGTTCCAAAGCCAACCTGATTCTGATAATGTCCTCCGTCAAATCTGGTTCCAAAACCTGCTTGATTCTGAGAATGTCCTCCTTCGGATCTATACTGAGATGATCCGGCTCCTATCAACAGATTCTCCTCCTCTAAATTTGGCTCGTCTAAGTGTTTCTTTCCGTATACATGTGTCGCCATTTGATCATATTTCATTGTAACAGCAGCTAAAATTTCTTTGATTTCAGCTAAATCCGAATGCTTGATTTCCTTGATTTCAGCTAAAGAATGTCTGAATTCTTCATTACTCCGAACGTGATTCTCCTTTAGGATTCGAATCGATTCTTCCAATCTTTTGATGTCCTGACCTCTGGTTCCCTCCGCCATGTTTACGTAAGTCCACAGACCAAGGAACGATAGCTTTGATACCAATGTTAGAGTTCTCGCAACAAAAGAAGAACCCTAGAGATTGACGAAGACAATTTGAAGGAAAAGAGTTCGTGGTTCTCTTATTCCAGCCCAAACGAATTACAACCAAAACAATACACACCCCCTCAGGTATTTGCTCTCCCTTATTTATACACACTGGCACCGCCTTAGTAGAGAAATCTGTTATGTTGCTAACTGATTTCTCTACAGTACCTCCGGTTAACTAACTGATCCACGTGGACCAGCTAACAACCTAACTATTAGCTACTTAGCTACAGATTACCAAATTTAGCTAACAGACCATAGATTCCATTGTATTCATAACAACATCACTTAAACTTCATGCAAATAAGATTACAAATTTCCGTTCATACAATGTGATAATAAAACTTGTTTCCTCCGCTTATTTGAATCTCTCCCATTAATACATAACTAGACAGATTTTGGATTGTTGAGAGCAAAAAGAGAGAGAGAGAGCCAGTGACTACGGATCATGATGAAGTTGGAACTTTGGGGGCAGGCAACAGTGAAATGATAGGGTTAGAGGGCTGATTGCGTTTTGGAAACGCGGCCATGGGGTGGGGGACGAGGGGAGGAGGCGGCAGCAGGTGGCTGGCTGAAGTTGGTAGGATATTTTTAGATTTTACATTGGCTACAGAAGAGGGAGGGATAAAATGGTCCACCTATTCCCTTCAAAAGTATTCCGTTCTTGTTTTAAGCACCAATATCATCCCCTCCGCCTGCGCACAGTATCTCCCATCCTGAACGGTAACACAAACGACGTTTCCCACTTCAAAATAGCTGCTATGGTCTCCCGGGGGTTAAATTGGAATCATATAGCCAAAAACTGCCTCTAATAATTTGAGGATCATCGAAAATCAAGCAGAGCAACAAATAAAAGAAAAAATACAGAGCAGCAGCAAAAAAAAATTCATAAATACCAATAAAAACTTTTAACTGTAGTAAAACAGAATCAGTTTATGAAGAACTGAGTCCCACTTCCATAACTTGTTCTGAGTTTTTCAAGCTATTGTTTCAAGTTACTACCGAGAATGAGAACATAGTAGGAGTCAAAAGAGTACCGATAATTTTGTTAAACAATAACCTGAGAGTTTACTAAAAGTCTCTCCCCCCTCAAACTCACAGTTACCCATCATTGCTGGTGCTCCCCTCCGATCGGTGTGGAGTGTACTTGTCCATTAGCTGGTTAAGGGCAGTATCAAAATCCTTTTCAAGCTGAACCTCTTCTTCCCAATGCCTCTGCTTCATTTTGATTTTGTTGTCTTCATGAGTGTCTACCAATTTCTCCCTCTCAGACACAAATTCATCCATCTCTTTGTCCTGAGATTTGACGAACTTTTCAAAATCTTCCACCCTATTACAAAAACCAAAGCATGTGAAATCTATAGAAAGGGAAACAATTAGAGTTGAACTGTTTTACAATAAGACCAGTAAATCGAGTCTAGCTCAACCAAACTCCTCTGCGTTTGCTGCAGAATCAAGAAACATAATTCACACCCAAGGCAAACAAATTACCTGCGGTTACGATCACCCTCAGCAGAAAGATTTGCATTTGATTGTTTCATCTTCTCACGCTCCTCCTGTTGAATTTTCTCGAAATCATCTTCCTTTGCATCCCTAGCTTCATGAATGAATTTGAGCTGGTCTTTGAAGAACTGCTCTTGAAAGTCCATCTAATCAAATGCAACAATCAAATGGTGAGCAAATGAACAAAAAGAACAAAATGAACTACTAAAACCACGAGTCATCGCAACAAGATCAAAGAAAAATTCCAAACTAGAAAGAACAATAAACAGGAATACCCTCCATCCCATTGGATGAGGGAAAGGACTTTCAATGCTAACAAGAAATTAACCCAGAACCAGAATCCAATGCCTCAAGTTGTCATCATACCATAAGCTTGCCACCTACTTCACGATCCAGTGCAACTGCAAAATAACTGCTGGCATTATACCCGACAAAAATACCAAACACAAGCCCATCGGGAGAGATCCCAAATGCTGCCAGTATCTCAGCTATTGCACAAGCAGAAGGGTGTGTCAATCAGATAGACAAGGATCCATTTGAAGGACATGAAGATACGGATTCCTTCGCAGTACATAAGAATACCCAACCAAAGGGGAAAACGAGGGAGAGAACCTCACAATAAATTAAAACTCAGCAAGAATACTTGCTGAAGTGAAAACCATCCCAACTTTATACCTCTACTGACAAAAGAATAAGGACATTGTTCTCTCAAGTCTCAAGATACATTGATAATAGGACAACTTTTTATTTATGTTTTTTCCTGAATGACTGGGCAGCAGAAACTACTAACATTGAGTAGCTGATGTGAAAAACACATGCACGGCTAAGATGTGAAAAGCTTTGGAAATGAGAACTGTAGTGTGAAGGAAATCTTTTTGCATATGAACGTAACAGAGGAGTCAAAATGGCAATGTTATGAGCATGAGCATGAAACTCCATCATTGCAGGCGAAAATAGCACCTATTGCATTTGGGCGTGAACCAGAAGATTCAAAATTGTAATGTTTAATAGTCCTTAAATCACGTAAATTTTGAAGACAAACCAGTCAACTTAATGCATCTCCTGAATGCAATCCAATAAATTACCTTTGATGTCTAAACAAACTCATTATAAGAAGCAAGATAATCAAATAAAGGTAGTGAAAAAAGATGTATCAGCCAACAATGAACATGACTTGCAAGGATCATGGTCACTATTAAAATGGTCACAGGAATGAACCGCTCCACCAGAAGCTATCTTGCAAGACTATGACCACCTATTGCACATAGCAATATGAGCACGATAGAAGTTATAAAAACAAACACCTAACGCTAACTCCTTGTCTGGACCTTAGATAGGAGATATGAGTACTGTTATTTACCTCTTCCTTGTTCTGTTCATGATGCATTTTGCTTCTCTGCCTGACAATGCGGTTTTCCTCCTCAGTCTTCCTCAGCTTCTCAGAAAGTACACCAAAAGACTCTTCCAGAGCTTTTGACCGCCTTTGCTCTTTAGCCACTTTATCCTTAAACCAGATCAACTGCTGGTTGTCTTCACTCATCTGTCTCATTTGGTTAACCACCATCTCCTGATATGACCTAGTCTCAAACTTCAGTCGGGTGGCTTTGCCTACTCAACAATAAAACGTGACAAGAAAAAGGAGGTACTCAATTACTGAAATCATAATAATAATTGAAACGCCAATTCATGAAGATGAGGCACCGCTCGTGCGCGCGCGCACACATGGGGGGAGAGAGAGAGAGAGAGAGAGAGAGAGAGGAACCATGACAGTGCTTATTAAAAAGATCCAGGTCTTGTTTCTCTGCCATGTAACCGTAGAGTTGCCTCTTTCCACCAGGATAGAATAGGGTTGGACGACGATCCCAAGCCTCCCTATCCGTTCCTTGTTCCTGGAAGTGGCTATGAAGACGTTCCGCCTCTAAAAAACCCATTGCCGAGTTCTCAAAAATCAACACACTCATCCCTCGGTGCCCCTGTGGCCCATAGGCGTGTCGAGCCTTCACTGCATTGTACGAATCAAAGGAATCAAGAAGCTCTTGATTTCCCATGCCAACCCACTGCAAATACAATTTCAAATTACAATATTCAATCGCAACACCAAGGGAAAAAATAAAAATTGCTAAAGGACACAATGTTACAAGATTGCTTCTTCCAATGTCATAAACACACATACAACATATGTCCTGACCCAAACTCGTAGTTGAAAACAGCGCAATTAATGTTAACTGTACCTTTTCATTTTCATCCTGCTCAAGCCTTGTGTTCATGATGACAACCATTGGAGGCCACACAATAGAGCGATCTTTGACCACTTCATTAACACCCTTCCACTTACCAAAAGTTTCACCAGATGGTATGACTGAAGTGCCCCGCCTGCGCAGCTCTTCCTCCAAAAGTTCTGCAAAATCTCTATGCAGCTTCACCCTCTTTGATCCTTTTGTTTTGGCATGCGTCATTAGTGGCTGCAGACCTCGATACCAGTCAATTGCACCAGGACCCCCTTTGCATGCTGGGCAATGCCATTGTCTGGTTGGTCCATGGATCTCCTCCAGACTTAGTTTGTCCAAGTTTCCAAAAAATACCTTGAACCACTTACTATTCTTGCGGGAGTCATGGCTTTTCTCACTCGCATCAGAATCATATTCATCAGTTAATAGTTCATCATCAGTATCAACTTCATCCGAGACATTATCATCTACAATCTTGTCATCGTCATCGTCAGGATGGGGATCAAAATGGGTGGTGGTCTCTCCTCCTCCTGTTGCATCTTCTGAAAACTGACTATTGGCAGCAGCTCTTGTAGACCAGTTCCACCCATGCTCCAATGGAAGAGGGATTGAGTGTTGGGAAGGGGTGTTGCTGTTGCTCTCAAAACCTTTACTAGATGTTTGGGGCCTTGAATTATTTCCTCTGCCCGGATGCCTTCTGGAACCAGAATCAAGTGTTGGCCAACTATTGCCAGGAGGAACCTTGCTCGATCCACCAGTACTCTGCGTGCTACCCGGCTTTTGAACCGCATCTGAATGCCCCCATGCTTTAGCACCAGAATTCTGCGGAGCCCACGGTTTTCCAGCACTGCCCCCACCAGCTCTATTCTTGGACTTCCTTATACAAACCTCCCATTCGCCACCCTCTATGCTCATGTCTTCTACAGCATCACTCAATTGATCCACCTTCGGATTAGAGCCCTCAGCTATTCCACTAAACTTGGATGATGAGTCAGCATTACCAGCAACAAATGGCTTTCCACCTCCTTTTCTTGAACCCATTATAGTTAGCACCCTCTTCCTGACCCTGGTTTATATGACAACCAGAGATTGTTCGAATCAAATTTCCACATATGATATTGCTAAAGTCAAATGGGTAAAAGAATCAGTGGATAGTAGCTCATAATGCACCACTTACTTCATTCATAGAACTCTATTAACACGTCACAATACCTCAGAAACTTTACAGTTTAAAAGCACGTGGCAATATAGTTTAAACACCAACTGCCAATGCTATAATTGAAGGGATAATGACTGGTCAGCACGCGAATTATGAGACAGAGGTTATGCATTGGTTGCACAATATAGGATTGAATGTGATAGAGAGGTGGCATACTGAGCCCTTCTAATAATCAAATCCAAAAAGAAGAGAGTAGTTCAAAGCAAAAGCCAGTAATTTTTTTTTAAGTCCTCACTAGAAGAGTTAAATCTGTATATTTCTAAAATGAGGAAAGGATTTTGTATCCTCCACAGCAGAGATACCACATTGGTTAACACTCTAACACGCTTTGGTAAAGTCGGGAGTTCTTTCCATAGGGGCAACTCTGTTCCAAGCGAGTGGAGCACCATTTGCTGATAAAATGAGGTTCTACATCTGAGTGTTTCCACAATGTTAAGTGAAGTGAGGTTTTTCTCATGATGAAACAAGTTTAAAGGCAACACGTGTACAAGTCAAATGAGGAGCAAGTGGAAATCCATAAGGGGGTTCAACGTAATATGAAAAGGGTAGAATAGAATATCATGTGTACAATGAAATTGCACTTGATGGTGTTCAAGACAGCACCACAACCATGAAGTGGTGCCACCCTGCTGATAATTCGCATGTGTATCCATGCAGTAAAACAAGCCTGCAACATGCATAATTCACCTCATACAGTCATAATCTTAATATGACTTCAAGAAACTCATATACAGCCAGAGAAAGTGCAAACATTAAGTAACAATCAAGTACCAAATTACAGCTTCTCAAGCTGAAAGTGTATAGGTATCGTCCTCAACAAACAGGAATACCATGAACAATAATACAGACAATAAAAATAAAAATATAGGAGAAATAGAGGTAAGCCAAGCTCCAATAAACAATAAAGCAATAGAAATTGATAAATGTTCAAGATAGAAATTTATGGGCATTTTGACGCCAAAGCCAACAGTAATATACCTATGCTCCAAGAATAGAAGTGGTTCGTTTTGGTTTTATATGCAACCCAAGGAGGAGGTATTAATGAATTGCAACAATTTCGTTCGTGTTATGTTTAGATATCATTAAAAAACTACAGATATGTACACCAGATTTACCTAAAAAAATGACAGTAAATTTTTTTTCGTGAACGACAAGGAAGAAGAGAAAAAGACTAATGGGTGCCACATGTTTCCTCAAAGACTAAGTGGGGTGGACATTCATAGAGCGTGGACCAGTGTAGGGTTTGATTGACAATAGAAAAATGAGCATCTAATGCGTAACAGGGACCTTTTCTATAAATTCCAAAAAAAAATGATTCTACAAGGAAAAGAAATTCTTTAAGTATCCCCACATACTTGAATTATGAACTCATAACGCTATTTTCTTTATGCAACTTCCTACATGACTCTAGATTTTCGTTATACATCGAGCAAGATTCATTGGTAAATAATTTCTAACAATTTAAAGAAAATAAACACCACAACTTATGACACATATATAAGAGGAATGTTAAAAGAAAGCTAAACTAGAAGCAAGCATCATAAAACGCAGCAAGTTAAGCTCGTACAAAAGGAAGGCCAACATCTAAGTGAAAGAACCAAAAACAGTTGTCCTCAGGCAACAAGTCAGTCAATATGAGGAAATCTCTATGCACTTACATATACAGTCATTAACCAAAAAAATCATATCCATCATCAATCTTGATATTTTCGAAAATAGAATAAATCGCCAAAAAGACAATCCATTTTTATTAAGGCAGGCTCATTTCATTTCAAAAATTCAATGAGCAGATCGTAGATATTAGCTTCTTTTATTCTGGTTGTTTTGGATAGGAGGCCAATCATATTATACAATGACAATAATACATGATACAAAAACCATAGGCTATTGTCATCTTTATTTTCTGATATACCTTTTTTTTGGTAATCTATTGTATAGTACATTAATCTTCACATTTCCAAAAGAGAAAACCACTTCCACACTTATACTGCATTATCTCGCAACTATTGATTTCCCTTATTTTCTTGATCCGAATCATCTTGCACTTTTATTTTGTATCTGAATGGGGAAGAAAACTTATCCGACTGTGCGTATTTTGTGTTGGGAACATGTAAAATAAAACATTAACACTCATGTTTAGTTGGGAACACATTTTGTGTTGCAGTGTTGGTAACATGTAAATCATTAACCCTCAATAGAAATCACTCAAACATGCCAGAAAATATCAAAACATGAACAATTATGTTTTAGTGCTTAAATAACTGGATCCTTTGGGCATTTGGAGCACTGCGAGTAAAAACCGGACTGGACAAGTGGCTTCGACCACCTTGAGCGAAACGAGGTTCCGGTCCAGTTATCCTGAGAAACTGCTGCAGTTCAGACACCATTCCACCCCAGAGGAATGGCTGAATCAAAACGGCAATGGTTTAATCGTACCAGACGGGTCCCTACTGGCATTTAAATGGGAGAAAACTGTATGCATGCACGTAAAAAACCCTCAAACATGAAATGCAAGAGGTAGAGAAACAGGAGTAATAACAAATAGTGAAGAAAATGTATCTTTACAGGAAAAAGAAAATCAAACCCAAAACCCAATGAAATCATTGATATATCAACAGGAAACCCACGGAATGAACACAGATGTACACGCACAGAGTCAGAAGTATACATGCAGAAGAAGCAATTTGACCGAGGGAAAACAAAGAAAACAGCAGAATTAGACAATATGTTAGAGAAGACGGCATTGTTTTCACAAAAATCGACCAAAAGGACAGTTGGATCATCTCCTGTAACTCTACTTAACTAAAACTTTAAAAGCGAAACATAGATATCACCGGAAAATGTATACATTACATACGGATACAAAAATCAAGATACACATCGAACAGATACTATATGGAGGCGAAGTATAGAGAGTGATCGGGGAAAATAGAGGGAAAAATCTCAGCAATCAATACGTATTCTCCGTGCCAAATTGAACGGAGAACAGAGAATAGAACCGAGAAATGAGCCGATTTTATGCATAAGTGAGCATCAAAACAGATGTAGGAAGATAAAGTGAAGGCAAAGGTTGAGTAAAAAGAGAAATGGGGGAAGGAGGGGGAGAGAAAACCCTACCAGTCGAATTCCAGGCTACAACAGAAGAGAAAGGAGAAGAAATGTACCTCAGGATCAGAGTACCAAGCGCCGCAAGAAGGACAGAAATCGGACAACGGAGCTACTTCTCGAATGAAATTTCCGGCGTTTGAAGAGAGGGAGGGAGAGAGAGAACAAGGAGGAGGAGGAGGTGGTGTTGGAAGAGTGAGAGTGGCAAGAGGTAGAAGCAAAAGGTCTCTCTTTATGAGGTACAACAGGGCTCGGACTCCAAGTGATTATTCAATGGATTTGATCTAACCTTTTTTTCTATTTTTCTAATTTTATAGTTAATTTTTTAACTAATTGGTTTTTGACGAAAAATTTTAAACATTAAAAAAATGAAACAAAAAGATTTAAAAAATAAAAAATAATTTAAAAATATCTGTCTTGAATTATTTAAGTTTTTGCTGAAGTTTTTAAGTTTTTTATTATAATTTTTTATTATTTTAGATTCATTTAATCAAGAAAATTAATAATATACAAAAAATAAATTAAAATTAGTGAATAAAAAATTAAATGAAAATTAAAAAGTCAAAAAAAATAGTTTTGGCCAAATTGATTAGTGTAGTAGTAGTGACAAATTTGAGTCAATTATTCATTGTTTCATGTAACGACTCATAAATTGAGATATTTTTCGTAAATTAATATTTTGATTTATGTATTTTTTATAATTATTTAGTACTTTAATTACTGTAATTATTTTTTTTATTCAGAGTGTCCAGATACGATGTACTCCAAGACATGGTTATCTGGATTTTTTTTGGTTTATATCTTAAATTATTTTATTTTAATTCATTAATTATCGATTTGTTTTCCCGAGTTTTCATATCACAACTCTCTCAAAGAAGGAAAAGAATGTTACAAAATGCTATGCAATGCAAGGAGGATGAAATTGTTGGTTGTGTAAATGATGTGGGAATGGGCTTAATATATAGGCAATTGAGTGATGTGTAGGAGCCCAGACGACACAATTATTCCGCTTAGAGAGGGCTGTAAACGAGTTGAGTCGAGCCGAGTTTGGAGTGCTCGATCTCAGCTTGTTAACTAAACGAATTAAAAATTTGAGTTTGAGCTCGACTTGTTTATAAATGAGCCGAGTTGGAATAAACTTATTTACTTAACGAGCCTCTTTAAACGAGTTGAGTTTTTACGAGCTAAGTTTTCGAGACTCATACTCGGCTCGTTAACGAAACGAGCTTAAAATTCGAGTTCGAATTTGGTTTTTTAACTGAACAAGAAGTTTAGCCAGCCATAGGAACAAAAGAAATCACAATCTAATTAAGAAAATTCATTCTTGATATTTTCCGCCGCAAGTCCTCCATGCGGCCTCTAGGAAAAAGTGTTGCCGCCTCCTGTTCCGGAAAAAAGTCCTCTTCAGCTTCTATTATGCCTTGTAATTATATGCCGTGGTAGGGTATGTGTGGTCCCACCTTTTCTATTTTCTTTGACTTTTCAAAAGCAAACACTTCCTCTGTTGTTTCCCTCTTTCTTTCTTTATTTTTAATACCCATTTAGTAATCACAACTTCCATAGGATTGTTGACAATGAAGTATTCTTCAAAGTTACGTGTCCTTTTTATACACACAATTCCTGATAACCCATTAAATTTTGTTTCAAAAGTTTAATTAACTTGAGTCCATTCCTTAAATTGATTTGATTACGCGACTTGCTTTGACACCGATTATAAATCGACTTTACAAATATTTTTTTTTATAACGGAACTTCCAAATACCTGCAACATAAAAATAAAGCATTATGCTAAGTAATAATATTAAAACGAACTTTAACAAAGATAAATTAAAAAGTGCTAATGTGAATATTTACGCGCTTATCATATGGTATTATGGGTGCATTGTGCCATTTGAAAAGACACATGGCTATCGGTGCCTTGGACATGGACCCAAAAAGACGCCGTAAATGGGTACTCAATGTGGCTTATCTCTTTGAGATAATTTAACAGATGGAGTGACATAATGGGCTGCTCGCATATGAAGGATTTCGAATGTGTATCTACTATATAATGGATATATATTGGATGAGATAATTTTTACACATGCATGTAAATTTATTTGTGAATGACAAAATGACTGGTAATGGGAATGCTAGTAGTAGTTTAGTTCCAAGTAGGGGTGTAAGCCAAATTCAAGAGACTAAACCGAACTGGTAAATTAAATTGAATGGTAATTTATTTCATTTTTTTCAGTTAAATCGGTTCAATTTGATAGCTAGAGCAGTGTAGTCTAATCTGGTTCAGTTTAGGATTTACAAGAAATTTGGTTTGGTTTTTTATTTTCATCCCCTATGAACCGAATCAGTTGGTATACTAAACTAAACCCTAGTAGAATAAAAAACTTTGGGGCTGGCTCCATTTGTCCTAACTAGATTATTGGATTATTGTATTATAACGGTAGAATTTGAAGTTTAATCCACTCTACTCCATTTGGGCTAAATTATTTGTGGATTATGTTGACCAATTCAAATGAAGATGTTTGTTTGACTATGGATGTGTAAAGTCCAAAATGCCCTTACTCAAAATAAATTTGGGAATAAACAATTCTATTGTTTAGAAAAGCAATTATGTTAAATTTATAGTAGGCATATTTTTTTGATTTTTTTTTTTTTGGTGAGTGAATTTGAATTACATTTTTTTTGTCAAAAAATTATTATGGAATAGTACGTTACATTACAAAAATAAATTGGAAACAAAGATGATGTTTGCCTTTGAAGTATGGGAAAATCATACTACGAACATTGGGCACGGCGGCCATCATGGTGCAATGACATACGTATGTTGTCGCGGAGATTGTTTATATCGTCGTGAAATTCTCTGTCTTGTGGTTGTTGAGTTTCGTCCTTCTCGTCTTCTTGCGTCGAGCTACTGTCCTCTACGTCGACCGTGTGAATTAGGGGATCTCAGAGACGCTACTCTTCTTGCGGCGCCTTAGATCCGTCTCAACCCTAACCATATATCACTTAGGGTGTGTTTGGTTGAGTGTTTTTTAAAATATTTTTAGAGTAATATTGTGAACCATGTTTGGAAAAAAAATTTCAAAAATTGTTTGGTTTATTTGTCAATTATTGATTATCATTACATCATCATATTTGTCAATGATTAATGCATTAAATAACTACATTTGATCATCTTTTGGTCGTATCCGATACTATTTATTTGATCCCCTTTTAGTCGTGTTCTATAAATTTTATTTTTAAAAAAAATTAAAAAAATTACTATTGATTTAAAAATATATAACGAGATTAATTATGAATTCAAAATTTTAAAATAAAAATTTTGTTAATAGAATATGTTCACAAAACATAGAAAAAGAAATTTTGCTTAAAACACAATACTAATTTCCATAGAGAGAGAGAGAGAGAGAGAGAGAGAGAGAGAGAGAGAGAGAGAGAGAGAGAGAGAGAGAGAGAGAGAGAGAGAGAGAGAGAGAGCCTTAAAAATACCAGAAAAAATGAAACTCTCAATTTTTTTTTAAGACACTTACACCAGATAATATCTTAGAGTATTTTTATTTCAAAAATTATTTCAGAAACACTCAACTGAATATAGTCTTAAACTGATAAAAATAGTATGGTAAAAACCATATAACCCTTGTCATCCAAACCAAAAACGAAAAACAAGTAATAAACTACCATGAATAGTATAAAATAATTTAGCCCAATTGTGCTTTCCAACTAATGGATTAATCTCATAAAAAATCGATAATTTAGGTAAGCCAAATGGACCTTAGACTAGTTTTTTTTTTTTTTTAAAGAATTAAGCTGGTTTTTGGGATTTTGTATACTTGGTTTATCCTAATTGCTTGGTTGGACTTGGATGATTGAGTTTAACTTTATTATGATTCTTCAAATTTGTGTTTTGAATATGATACTACTTATTTTGTTTAGAAAAAAAAAAAATTCAATCTGGGCTTGGCCTATAAAGACCCGTATTTTTACAAATAAAAATAAATTGTGAATAATATTTTTCTAAATATTAAAATTCATTCAAGAATTATTTTACATTGCCACGTAGAAATTAATATGGTAAGTATATATGAATAAATTTATGCATACATGTATTATTATTTTAGATATAGTATGTGTACATATATATACACACATGCTCATTAGAAATCTAAAATCACTATTCATCATGTCAAAAATTCTACATTTTGTTAATATATTGTCATATATACTCATTAAATGTACATCTATACATATATATGATGATCATATTATACACTCCCAAAACATAATTTAAGATTTTATCCTAACCTAAATACTTAATGTATAGTAATTTTTCTCCCTCCTATTTTATTGACTTTTAAGTCCTTTTCACACACTTTTATTACATAAGTATAGATATAATATGTGTATGTATATATTGTTAAACTAAACCTTGTTTATTAGAAATCCTAGACTTTTTAGTCATTCTAATTCAAGTATGGTTTAACCTTTAACCATATGATTTTGTTTAAATTATTTTCCTACTACTTATTCAGTTATCTTATAAATCTAGAAATCATAAGTCATCCTATCTCCTCTCTCCTAAAAACATAAGGTTGAAGTGATCTGAAGGATTAAGGTAGAACTCTAAAATAGTAAAGTGTATATCTAAGATCTAAACACTTATTACATATTTATTCTTACTATTCTTTATTTGACTTCACAAGATCTTTTTTCACACACACACTTATTATATATACATAGATATAGATATATATGTATATATTGGGCCATAATCCTAAAACCATTAGTGGTTTTAAAAATAAGACCATCATCCATCTAATCACCTCTCATCCACCATTATATCATCCAAATTCATAAAATCTTTCAATTTGTGGACTTTATCATTTTGCACTCATCCATTACGGCTCCATTCAGTTGCCAAGAAAGTTGTGCAAAAAAGTTATTATCGGGAAAAGTGGAGTGAAGTGAAGTAAAAAAAATAAAATCTATTTTCTTGTGTGTTATTTGACAAAAGAATCTTGTAGGAAAACAAAAATTCACTTGTTCATTTGTCAGGAAAAGAAAAATAATGAAATCTTTTTTTATGAATTCAACCACTACAAGAAAAAACATCAACGGTGACACCCTTAGAGTACAACTTGTCACTAAATATAACAAACAGTGACAAGGCCGTCTAACCTTGTCACCAAAGATGTTGAGTTCTGCGCGACAAATGAAAGCAATTTATGGTGACAATATTTTAATTTTAATGACAAGTTTTGATGTCACAGAATGTTTAATTTTTGGTGACAATGACATTTTGTCACTAATTATCTCAATTTAGGTGCAAGTAGGAATTTTTTTTTTTTTTGGTGGTCATTGAAATTTTGAGGTTGTCACTGAAAATTTTTTGGAGTGTCATTAAAAGATGTGTAAAATGAAACTACATAATTTTGATGCCTAAGTGTTCATCACAAAAAATCCCTCAATACAAGTGTAATTTCTTTTAGCTTCTGTAATTTTTTTTAAAACTTTAACAATTTTTTGTTCCTCCCATTTACATATATTCATTGATATAATTCTGTAATTAGTGTATTTATCAAACCACGTTTTTGATATTACACATTTTTATAATTATAGGTTTGCTACACGAAATCCTTTTAGGCAAATTAGGCCTTCACTATTTCTCTTTCCTATCAAAAGTGTAAAGAACCAGAGGGGAGGGAAAATAATTTTACTTTGGTGATAAATTTTGTGTCACCGAATATTATAATTTTGGATGACAAGACTATAAGTGTCACCAAATAGTTTAAATTTTGGCACCAGATGGGAGGGAAAAAAATGTGGGCATCTAATTTTTAGCAATCCAAGTAAAAGATTTTGGTTGTCACTAAAAGATTTGAAAACTACTAAAACTACGTAGTTTTGTGGCTGTCACATAAATCCCCAAATCCAAAATCCCCTTCGTCCAAAAATCTAAAACCTAAGTATCTCAAACGTACAAACCTCTCAGCCCCTTCTTCCGAAAATCTAAACCTAAGTCTCTCAAACAAACCTCTCAGCCATAACCGTTCGCCTCCTCATCGCCGTCCATCGATCTTCGCCGCTCGCCGCTCGTTATCTTCTCGCCGTCGCCGCCCTCCTTGCCGGCTGCTCCTATTAGGTACACTTCAATCTCGAATTTCTGGGTTGTGTTTGTTTCTTAAAAATTATTCGAAGTTTCTGTATTGGTTGTATCACTTTACTGACTTCAATCATGAACATGAAGGGCTCGAATTATGTGTTGGAGAAGGCCCTAATTATTGTTATTATATTTTGGTAGTTGATGCCGGCTGTATTCGTATACTATATTCGTTATCTTCCAGATGATTCTGCTCCACAACCAGCCATTATCCTTCTGTTGAATCTTGATCGAAAGATTGGGCTTCATCCAATTTTCAGGGGTCTTGCAACTGTTGTAAATGATTCAGATGTTAAATTTGACATATCAGTCTCCCCTATGTCTATGGTTACTAGTCATAATCTTTCTACAGCTGGAAAGCAACAGGTTATTGAGCGGCAGATAACTGGCATGACCAATTTTGTCACCACCATAGGTCCTGGTTCTTCTGCTGTATTACCTCAATTTTTACATTTCTTTTTGTCTAGTTGTACATATGGCTGTTGGATATTCCCCATGTGAAAGGAAAGGTTGTGGATCCTTGTGGCAAGAGAAATGGCTGCTGAATAGATGAGGAAAAGCAGCCTTAGTTGACCCAAATGCTTAATTTGCAAATCCTTTGAAAACCCATGTGTGAAAGGGAATTGAATGCCCTTTGTTATTTTCTTCTCTTTAATTTCCTATAAATTAGATGTTTTGGTTGAAGGTAAAAATTGTTGTTGCTCGAGAGCAGAAAGTGAGTTAAGCAGTGTGTGCCCTTTTGTCGTGAGAGAGCTGAACTCTTCCATGCATTGGACTTGTTTGCCCCAACATGAAAACTGCCCCTCTCTCTCTAGACATTTTTCCCTAACACGTGAATTGCATAGAAATTCCCAAGTGGTCTATATGATCCACAACCTTAATGCAAACCAACTTTAAGTGAAGTGCTCAATGAACATATGCATTATTTATTTTCTTTCATGACATAGGGCTGAATTTGCTTTCCTCACTTTGTGTCTTACTTTGAAAACTCTTATTTTTTAAATGGTCCAGACTATGTTTTGTGCTCACTGATGCGCAGGCTTGTTTGTTGGGCCCAGACTATGGTTTGTGGACCCTAGTTTTTTAGTGCTGCCATATCATAATCAAGGTCAAACCATAAAGAAAGGAAAAGTTAGACCTACTTCAAAAGTAATGTTAGAACTATTCGTTCAGTCCTCTATTATGTGTTGGCACATTGCTGCTTCTTAGCTTAACTCCATGTTCCTGTGCTGCCAATGTGAAAAATTAGTTGTGCAGATATTCTCTCTAGGTGAATGCACTTAGCTGCATATTGACAATACAAGGTTCCCGCAGGTGTAACTTCCCTCATTCCTGCACCAGGATTACAGACTTTGTATATTGTTTTCATGTTTCTTTGTGAACTTATCAGCAAACATTTCCACGCATATACCCCCTTCAAACCCATGACCACCATGCAATATTGGGGCGACCTTACCTAGACCCTGCAGTAGCGGGAGCCTCGTGCATTGGGTAGCCCTAATTTGTTGTTCGAGGCTTTGTCATTTCTTCTAAGTTGGAGTGCCTCTAGAGTGACTGTCAGGGCAGTTGGTTCTGGAACTTTTAAGCTATTGATTTGCAGAAAAAAATCTGAAGTTTCTTTATTGTACTTGATCTTCTGACATGGAGTTTCTGTTCCATAGCTCTCTAAGGCCTCTACTGATACCTTTTCTGAGCGTGTAACTGGTTCCTTATTGTTATGTATACATATATCTGCATATATGTATACCCTAGAGAGAAAGCGAGACGTACTTGTATGTGTGTGTATATGTACATGGTTCTTCAGACTCCTCTTGATATTGACTTTTATAATAACAATCTAGTGCTTACAGCACACACATACTCAACTACTTTGCTGCCATGCTCCAAGCTAATTAGGTTATCATACTTCTTTGGTTGTGTTTACTGGAAGCTGAAAGGTGGCTTTTTCTTAAAATGGAGTTCCCTCCCATAGAATCTGTATCCAAACCATGCCTAAACGGACTAATCAAACCGACCCAAAAGGTTTTTGTGCAGTGTCATTCTGAAAAGGCTCAGCCTAGTACAAATCTAGAACTTTCAACCCCTCCAAAAAATGAATAATTTGCCTGTTGCAAGCCTAGTGAAAAACATATTTTTTGACTTCTACTCTTTGTTTTTTCATCATATTTTTTGACTTCTACTCTTTGTTTTTGCAAGGTATTGTGCGGACAGAGCTCCATTCAATCCAAACTAACTTTTCTTGCTCGGTGAGTTTAATTGTATGATTCCGGTTCTTTTTCCGATTGTTGTATTTGGAGCACCTGGTTGCAAGCTCTGTCCCAAAACTGAAAGATTCTTTGGAACAGAGCACCAGGTTGCAAGACTCCTTATTCTGCTAGGTTGCATATATGTTCGTTGTCTAAAAATTACATTGTTTATTTGCATTAAATAGATGATTTTGTGTTTACTTTGTTGTATTTGGAGCACCTGGTTGCAAGCTCTGTCCCAAAACTGAAAGATTCTTTGGAACAGAGCACCAGGTTGCAAGACTCCTTATTCTGCTAGGTTGCATATATGTTCATTGTTTGAAAATTACATTGTTTATTTGCATTAAATAGATAATTTTGTGTTTACTTTTAATGTAAGAGTGTTGGTAAAGAACCCATCTTAGTGGATGATTCGGCCTTTGTAAGACCTCTTAATATTAGTCCACTGTTTTTTTATAGGCACAATTAGTCACTATTGAGTTCATCTACCTGATGAAATTCTGTTAATCAGTTGAGCCAACAAGTAGTCATCTTAAGAAAATAAAAAATTTGTCTAGTTATAAAAGTCCTTTGCAGCTGCTATGCTAGCTCAGACACAAGAGCGTGGTGGTCAACGTCCCCACATTGCAGATTTTTACAAGTCATCTCATTATAATGAAAAGAAGAATAAATGGGTAGACACAATATGCGAGCAATTACATGTAAGCATTCTCACAGAAGTTGCATCACCACATTTTATTTTTTATTTCATGCAATATATAGATTTCATATTTTCTTTGCTGATAGGTACAACTTGAGGCACGCTGCAAAGAAAATGAGGCACATCGCCAAGAGGTTGAGGCGCTTGAGTCACCAATCAACATGCCACAAGAGGCGATGTCGATGGAAGTTCTTGGTAAGAAGTTTTACGTGAATGAATATAGTGTTGGTTTGAAGAAATCATCGAAGCGGTCTAGTGGTCAATCACATGAAGAAGTGTCCGTTCTGAAGAATCAGGTTGAGACACTCAAAGATGTGTGCCAAGAACAAAAGAGTCAGATTGAAACCTTGAAGGATTTATGCCAAATGCAACAAGAGAAAATACATGCATATGATGAAAGGTTTGCACGCTTCGATGCTGTTATGTCTATGTTTACGCACGGAGGTCATCATGTTGGCGCAAACTCTAATTCTCAGTAAGTAATTTGCGCTTTATTAGCACTCAATCTTATGTTTCTACCTTAGATGAAGGGCTTTTTTAAAAATACTTTTTATAGTTATCTAAAGTCACCATATTACTTGTTATCTTTGAAGACTTTAGGATGACTATCATCGAAGTCACTTAAAGTCACCATACTAATTGTATTTTTTTTTTTTTTGCGATTTTGTACAGGTAAGTACGAGATGGAGTTACATTTTAGCAGTTAACCAAGATGAAGTTGAAGATTTTTTGGTAGTTAATTGGAACACTTGTTTTGAATTATTTTTGTCATTAGAAACATATAATAGTTATGGATGTTTGAAGTTTAGCTAATGCTATTAGTTAGTTTGAAGTTTTTATTATTGGAGAGTGAATTTTTTAAAGTTGGATGGTAAATGTTGACTTCATGGATATTTGATTTGAATGATATTTTGTTTCTTTGCTATATAAGATTTTGCTAAGGTTGAATCATAACATATAAATGTTTGAAACTTTGTAAGCAGGTAAAAATAATATTTTGGGTGACACAATTATGTTGAGTGTGGTGTCACTGTAGTTCTATTTTTTCGTGACAACAAATATTTGTCACCCTTGTTCGTCCACTATAAAATATTATCCGTGACATACATTTTGTTGTCATGGTATATGTATTCGGTGACAACTTTTGTCATAGAAAATCTATCTTTAGTAACACCACATTGTATTCACGTTGCATTCAGTGACATCATGTGTCACGAAAGATTTCTCTTCGGTGACATTATATTAATGTCACGGTTGAAATTTACATTCAGCGACATCATTTGTCACGAAAAATATATTTTCAGTGACACCGTATTCCTGTCACAGTTGACATTATTCTGTGACAGCTACGTCATTTTGTCACCCTTGACTTTTAGTGTCATGGATACAATGACACCTCTTCTTATGTCACGAAGGTGTCACCAATAATAATAGGTGACAAAAATTAGATCTTGGGTGACATTTTTTCATGTCACCAAACATGTTTTTTCTTGTAGTGAACTATTAGTTGTGAAGAAAAGTAATTTTGAGAGCATATATTTTCAAAATTTGTACTTTCAACTATCATGAAACTCCTTGATAAAAATTAAAATGTCGTCATGCAAGTTTAGATCGCAAGTTTAAATGAAGAAAAAAAACATGTATTTTTATTCTACGAAGTTAAACAAATAATAAGATAAATATATACTTTTGTTCTACTAACAAAAATAATGAGAGAAATAATATGTATTTGATGTATTAGATATGTATATCACATATAAATATAATGAAATAGAAATATTAGATATGTATATAACATATTATATATACTTAAATATGTACATAATATATTAAATACGTTAGACCAATATATGCCCAATTTTTGGTGACTTTCACTTTCAACCTGTTGCATAAAATACGATATATGAATATAAAATATAAGATATGTATAACATATGTACCACTATAGCTCTAGTATATATTCCACGTATAAAAAGAAAGCAATGTATCCTAAACACGGTATACCTTAAAATACATATATAGTTATTGTACTGCTTAGTGTACCATTGTACTTAACTAAATTAATTATGTTTTAATTTTATTCATTTTTGTGTATTTGTTATTTTTTAATAAATATTTTGTAAAATATTAGTTCATCTCGACAAAAAGAATCTAAAAAATATAAAATTATATCAAAAAGTTAAAAAAAATTCACTAAGTATGAAAGTAAGCTAAAATAGATTATATTTTGGTTATTTTTTAATCTTTTCTTATTCTTTATTTATTTTTAGACATAATATTATATTTTTCTAAAAAATTTTGTCGAGACGAACCAATAACCTAAAAAAAATTGGTACAAAATAAAAAAATTAAATAAGGATGAAAAAATAATAAGACACTAATTCAATAAAAATCCTAAGATTTTCTCAATGGTGCATAATCCTATGAATTTGGCAAAGACATAATTTGGAAGAAAGTAAATCCTAGTGGGAAAATCTCAAGTGTGGGACCCACTACTTTCTTAGTAACTGAACACCAGAGAAGTTGTGGAAAAACTCATTTTTTCCTCATTTCCAATTCTTTCCTGTCAATTAAATGGGGCCTACATGAATACATGTAAATATTTGAGATATTTATTTTTACACTCACAAGGATTAATTAATGAAAACCTAATATTTAAATATAATCTAAAACACTCATTACTATTTTCCTCCTTTGTTAACTTTATCAACCATTTTCACACACAAACATTAATGCATATGTATCTATGGTAGTTAAACCCTAAAATCGTTAGTGATTTTCGAAGAAAAAACACCATGAACCAATTCTATCATATTCTCTTAATTGTTTACCACTTATTCACATGCTAACTCTTTATTCCTCTTTTTGTTGACTTTATTAATCTTTTTCACACATACATTTAATTCATATGCACAGATATAGACAAGTATGTCTATATATTAAATCTAAACTATGCAAGACATACCAAAATTATTATTGATTTTGAATCAACCCATTCACTTCCAAAATTTCTTACTTGTTCATTTAATTTCCAAATCAAATCTAATAACTAACCTAGTGATCATCTATTAGACATCTCATCCATTTAATTCTTGATCTTAACCAAATAATATTCTAATTTTTTCAGCCATTGATCTTGATTGATAAACCCTAACCATTAGATGTGTTCCCTAGATATTTTTCTAAATTTTGTCTATAAATACAAAATCTTCTCCTTCTATTTTTTTCACACTTTAAAATTTCGAGATCAAGTAAATCTAGAGAGTAGTAGTGTAACGTTCCAAAATCTCGAAAACGTTAAATAAAATATTTAATATCAAAAGACTAACTTATTCATTAATAAAATAACTTTTGATTACAACCGAAATGAAAATACATTAATACTGGAATAAAATAGAGCTCGACATAAACTAGGTGAACCATGGTGCTATAGTGTCCTCCACAAAAGTGCTATTATCTGCGGCTAAGTAAGAAGGCTCGACTACGTCATCAACAACACTTGGCATGAAAGGTCAGGGTCAAAGAAGTTGCACCCAATGAGTGATAAAATTCAGTAATAAAAATCCTACTCATAGTCCAATTTATGCTACAGAACGAATCATGCATGAACATGTCATAAATAATGATAATGAATAAGTGAAAGCAATATTGACAATGAATAATCAGAGTATGAAGAGCGTAATGAAGACCAAGTCTACGTACCCAAACATCGGCTCCCGTATCCCATGTTCCTAATCATTATGCTCCGGACATTATGCCTCCCATGTGTTGTGCCTTGATAAAAATTTTAACTCCAACTTCATCTATGATTTTGTTTTCAAAAGACACGATATGGTTAAAGAACATAACCCGCTTATGACATAACTTGACTAAATACGTGAGACGTGACCGATTCGGCTCCAAGACGTAACCCAATGATATTAACACATATTTCGGCTAAATTTGTATATCAGCTAAAGACATCCTGACACAATCTCCCCATATAGTATTATCACATATCTATGACACATATCAGTGTTTTTCTCAAAATCTCATTTAACGTTCAAAAACACGCGAAGTAATACTATACTCAAGTGGCATGTACTTAGACCTTTGTTACTAAGTTGACACATGCTCGTACAACAACTAAGATGATTAAATATGTCATAAGAACAACATGTTTGAATAACAACTAGGATGATTAAGGTAGTATGAGAATACATGTTTCATGATTTCAAATTAATATAACAGGTTTGTAAGCATAAATATGAATTACAACATGATTATGAAAAACAACATAGCATAGAAAGTAAAGCATAAATAATAAGTCATTCAGCATAAAGAGTAAAAGCATAAGTCAACCGGTTGCATTAATAATGGTCATCCAGTTGGTTCAATATAGGTCATTCGAATGGATCAATATAGGTCATCCGGACAGATTACCCTAAAGCGGATAATTGAATATGATATCAAGGTTGAAAAGTTTAAATTTATGTTTTGGTATTAACATTATGGCTAGTAGGAACATATCTTAATTTGAAAGTTCATTTGGTCTCATGTTCGTATTAAGCTAAAAAATATGATTGCTGAAAAAATGGCTAAGTATGAAAAAAGTAAATTTTTGAAGTCCCGAATCAAATAATAAAAAGTGGCGGTAATAGTTCATTGAATTTTTCTATTAACAATGGTATACTTATTTGTCTCAAATGGATAAGGTTAGGGTAATTTACAAGTTATTCTTCTGGAAGAAAAGATGTAATTTTTTATTTTTGTAGTAAAATGGGGAGAACAAGATTTTAAAATAATTAGAATTTAAAAATTCTGTTAATACAATTGTTTCCAAATAGAGGATACTTCCTTATTTTCATTAAATAAATTAAAGTAAAGACCTTAGTCTTTACTTAACTTTAGGGAATGAAAATAAGGTGCCAGTGAATGAATAGTAACTAGTCTGGATCAAAGAACCCAATAAAAGTCAGTTTGCAAAGTCATCCGGATTGTTCAAAAATGGCCATCCAGTTGGAATTATAGAAAGTAAAGTATTTCCAGATACAGCATACAAGTTCATCCAGATAGTTCAGAAATGGCCATCCGATTGAATTAGAAATTTCACAGTATAACAAAAATACAACAAGACATATCATCCAGATGGTCCAAAACTTGATCATCCAGTTAAACTATCATCTTCTATGAAAATTGCAGAACTGAGTTTGATTTTTATGTCTTCGTGAAGTTTAAATCTATAGTCTATGACATAAATTGAGGCAAGGGAAGAGTTCTATTAGCTTAAATGAGGGTAAAGGAAACTTTAATTGAAAGAATTTGACTTCAAATGAATGAATTGACTTCAATAGAACTTCTCTTCCTCTCACTCTCTCTCTCTCTCCACTATAAATTAATTTTTCTTACTCTCAACCAACCAAATTCGAATTATAAAATTGTGATGACAATTCAAGATGAAAAGGGGCATATTTATAGGATGGAGGTGGAGTGTGAGAGTGGTCATAAAATTCCTAAATTTTAAAAATCATGTGAAATGCCATAGAGGTTTATGATCAAATCATGGATGACAAGAGATTTGGAGGAGAAAAAAGAAGGTTTGAGATGAAAAATCAGGTTCCATGAATGTTTGAAGTAGAGTGGTCAGCAAGGGGTGAAGCTCCATTAGTGAAGAGGAAGATCTTTAAGCTTCTCCTCTATGTGCAAGTGATTAGCTTGGAAGATTTTCACCATTTGCAAACACTGATCTTAGATTTTTTGAGATACAACGTATAAGAAGATGAAGGAGAGGAAAATGATTCAATGAGGTAGTGATCAAGGTAAGAGAATGGTCTCAAGGGTCATGGGTTAAGCCAAACGAATCATGGATTTTGGTTTAGATTATGGGCTTGAACCATAGAGATTGGGCCAAGAGTTTAGATGGGTTAGAAGGGGTTTGGGCTAGCCTCACTAGGCGCCGCGCATGCGCACACACACATCCAAAAATCAAAATATATATCATCAAGCCCAAATATAAAATGCATTAAATGTTAAATTATTAAATAAAACACTTTGAAATTGAATTAAATTTATTAGAATTTATTTTCTTTTTTTTAAAATCCGGGTCTTTACAAGTAGGAATTCTCAATTGTTGTGAGAAAATCCTAAGTTAAGAAAAATTAACCATTTTGAAGGCAACAACCAAATCAACTATTTTTCCAACCCTTAAGCTCTCTCTAGATAAGTTTCTTACAACTTAATTTCTGTTTAATAATCAGTCTTATGCCCGAAATCTCTCCAAATATTATGAAATTTGGTGAAAGTTTGGATGACAGTAGTTTTATCTTTTATAGCTGCAACCTTCTGAAATTTTCACATTGTATTCAGAACCTTGTTTCATACTCACTGACCTTTACTGGTATCTGCAGATATTTAGTTATTGTTTTCCAGTTTAGCATATTAGGAAGCATATTAGATTATTTTTGCTTACATATTTATACATGCATGCTAGTCAACCTCATGCTCTCCATGATATTTAGATAAAATATTGTTTATTTTTGTTATGCTTTCATTTTCGTCTTTGTATTTCAAAAAAATTATTTGAGTATGATGTTAGTATAAATTGATGAAATGAAGCATAACTTTTGTTAAAAGACGTTATATGAGGAAATTGATATTTATGATATCTAGTGGATGCCCGACTAAAAACTTGATAATTGAAAGATGACCTAGTTCTTGTAGATATGAGTGTCGTTAGTCGTGATGTGACTTGTGTCGAGTTTTGACTGGATCATGAGGTGTATTTACCCTAGCAATGTCGTTTAGTCAAGTCGATGTCCTTAGCCGTGTCATGTATTTAGTCAAGTTATGTACTTAGCCGTGTTATATTTGAACTTAACGTGTCATTTTTCAATGGAGTCTAGTTGTCATGTACTTTGGGGTTGACACTTTGTCGAAAAATATAAATATTTGAAAACATAGTGTTTGGGAACATGTCGTACGAGATGCATGATATTTGGGATGCATTGGGAGTGGAGCATGGTTAGTAAAATATCGAGAGTATATTCGTACGAGAACACCGAAATTGAAAAACTTGATGAGTTATATACTTGGATAATTTGATGGAATTTTTATAAGATCATAATTGGAGACTAATGATTTTAAAGTCTATATAAGCTAAGGATTTTGGAAAATATCTTATACTCGGGGTTTGTGATGACACCTAGGTACAAATGTTGAAACATAAAAATTTATGCTCGGGTTATGCCCACGACATCTGGATATAAATATTAAGATACTGAGGTTATGTTTAAAAAATAAGAGAAATTGATGTTACGACAAAATATTGATTTAAATTTCTGTAATTAAGCATTATCACTTTCATATATTATTCATGTTATAATATGTTACTATTCATTTAAAGTTCATAAATATTCAAAAAGAATTTAAGGGTAAGATAACTTATTAAGCTTTCATCAGTTCATAGTGCAACTTTCTTTTGACCCTAGTATTTCATAACCAGATAATGACGGAGATGGAATAGAACCGGACTATTCAAACCATGAAGGCATGCACCCCGAAGAAGACTCGGTTGAACCGTGATTTACCTAGAATATGCTAGTCTGCTCTGACTTTTGATAAAAAGTCTTTTGATGTAACAGTCCTTTGTTAAAAGTATTTTCATAATCAGGCTGTATCAAACTATAATTTAAATAAAATAATGAATTTTGTTATTCTATTCTTTAAATTAACGTGTCCGAAAATTGGTGCGTTACAAATGGTATCAAAACTTTAGGTTTACCACCTCTCGACCTCAGGTTATTGGGTAGCATCAGGTTCCAAGAACACGACTCAAGTAGGTAACTTCATATTTGCTGCTAGCTACTGTTTTCATCAAAATTATTATTTTTACTATATATTATAAAAACTTTGATAATCCGAAGATAAGATGTCTTTGTTAGAAACTGGCTTCGATTTTATAGGACGACCTTTGCTATACACTGGATCGATTCGAATGTCAAACCAAAGTACAGAGTCAAGGAAGTTATCACTCACTGAGGAGACTCCACATACTATTCTGCACGATGAACAAAGATTAGTGCGACGACAGTCGCAGAACCATACTAAGAAGTACAATCTCACCTTTCTAACTGAATAAGACTGACCAACCTATATCCTTCTACCGACAAGAACCCTGGCCCATTCATAAGTTTCTTATCAAACTATGCTAAGAATATGAGATCATATGACTTGATCGACCTATATCGTTACTAGTCACTCAGCATAGATTAGGAGGACAAAGACCCACTTGAGATGGGGAGTCAACAATCATAGGATGGAAAAATATATCACGTAGTTTGTAACATGATCATGCACATGTAACATTTTATAGCGTATGCACTCAACTGGTGTAGAGAGTGGCCTAAACAATAAAAAAAACATATAGTAGGAAATACATCTGGTATCAACGAAATTACACTCTCAAACATGTCACTATGACATACACTACCATTGGAACCTTCCTTTACACCCCGGCTTTGACTAAAGAAGAATTGAAGGATTAAGGAACAGAGTCAACACTGACAGTGCAATCGATACCAACAATGTGAAACACCAAAAATACTTGTCGAGCTGCAATCAACTACTGCCAAGGAGAAAGACAATTCAATTCCTAAGAGTGAAACAATACAACTGTTATGGGGGATAGACGTATCACAAATTTCTCCTAATTCCTTTTTGACTTTACCAATTGAAAACACCCAATAAATCCATTTTTTAACATTTCCTTGTAGTTTCAACTGTACCCTTTACTCTCTTGGAATCTTCAGAATACAACTTCTTTTGAGCTGATCTGTCTGGCACATTCAAAACACCAAACTCTTGTCACCTCATACTTACCTTTAAAATCTCTTAAAAGCCTTTTATTCCTATATTGAACTTTACATATTGAAAATCATTGAGCATTTATGACACAAAATTCTTATAACAGTTCTTTCTTCTAGAGAATGTACCTTCGAACAATATTTCATTTCAAATTCTATCAAGTAATAATTTCTCCATTGTAGTTCACTTTATAATAACAGATTCTTATCAATTATTTGAATACATGATTACCTACAACCTTGACTTGGATATTTAATTTGAACCGCGTTTAGTTGACGCAATTTCAAGATAATTATCTCGATTAGTTTCCACCACCTTCATTTATAATTTTCTCCAAATTATTGACATGGACAACTTCACTCTCATCGTAAGAGATATCTTTTGAAAACTCTATACAGGCCCCTTTTTTTTATCAATTATCGAATCTCGAGTCATCACAATCGACATGTCACTCTCTGTCACTCCTTGACCCTAAGTAAACTCAACATCATATTCAACTTGATTTATTGTATCTCAGACCAACTTTGAATAGTCGGTTCAAAATCTTTCTTTACGTTTTTTTTAAAGAAGTATTTGCTTCGTCTCACACATGACTAATAGTTCAGACCTTATTATTCATTCAAGGGACTGTAATTTTTATAATCTTTTGCTGGTAACAAGTACCACGAAATTCTTTCAAGGCACGTGATATATTTCGGGCAAAATTTGGGAACTATCAAAATTACTGACTTCAGTCCTACCATCAGAATGTACCTAGAGCATCATCAACACAAGGAAGAGATCTCCGATTTCTAACGCCAAATCACCAACAAGACCACGCTATTGCTATTACTCATTAGAAGCCATGCCTATTTCACATGTCAACGCCAAGTAATATTAGGCACTCGATGCATAAGCCAAGAGACACATCAAAAAAAGAAGGCCAACTTGTCAATATCATCGTACGAGGAGACGCTATGCACATGCATCACCATAACCTTTTGTACCTTCTACACTGAATTTCGAGGACGAAATTTGTTAAGGGGAATAGGTTTTAAAGACCCGTATTTTTACAAACAAAAATAAATCATGAATAATATTTTTCTAAATATTAAAGTTCATTCAAGAATTATTTTACATTGTCACGTGTAAATTAATATAGTAAGTATATATGAATAAAATTATGCATACATGTACTATTATTTAGATATAGTATGTGTACATATATACATACACGTGCTCATTAGAAACCTAGAACCACCATTAATCATGTCAAAAAGTTTGCCTCTTGCTAAGATATTTTCATATATGCTCATTTCATATACACCTATACATATATACAATGATCATATTATACACTCCCAAAACATAATTTAAGATTTTATCCTAACCTAGATACTTAATGTATGTTATTTTTTTTGCCTCCTATTTTATTGACTTTTAGGTCCTTTCACACACACTTTTATTACATAAGTATAGATAAAAAATATGTTGGTATATATTGTTAAACTAAACCTTATTTATTAGAAAACTTAGACTTTCTAGTCATTCTAATTCAAATATGATTTAACATTTAACTATTTATTTTTGTTTAAATTATTTTCAAATATATTGTTAAGCTAAACCCGACCGTTAAGCTGAACCATGTACCCGATACTAATGTTTCAAAACATTCGTTCTCGTCTACCATGTTTCTAATTATTATGCTCGCGGACATTATGCTTAAGGTGCGTTGTGCACAACTACAAAATTTTGTACGTTCTTCTCTGACACTGTGTTTATTTCAAAAGACACGACATGCTTACACACGTAACACGCTCACGACATAAATTGGCTTACATGACACGATTCACGACCAATTTGGCTAAAGACATAGTTCAGCAAAAACACCTCATGATACCAGACTTAATTTGCCTCAAGCCATATCATGACTAAAGACATCCAAGCATATCTCCCAAGGAGTAATTTTATTTTTCGATCTACGTGCTCGGTGACGTTTCAAAAATCCATAATTTCGTTCAAAATCTTGTGAGTGACCAAGACGAGGTTAACTTAGTGTTCTTGACGGGAGTTCTCAATTGATTCATGATTCACGTCAGATTCCATCCACAACCAATAGCAGTAATGCATAGATTTACAACTATGTATGCGATATGAATCATGTAAATTGTGTAATTGAACAACTAGAAAATAGATACATCATGTCATGTATGTGATTATGAACTTGTAAGAATAAGTATGAAAAGGTCCAATCATGGTATAAGCCCATTAACATGGTATTTCAATTACAATGTCTAAAATTCATGTTTTTAGGTTAAAGGAAAAATTTGGATAGTTTTTGAAGGTGACCGGTTAGAAAATAGGGTGACTAGTACGGGTGACTGGTCAAGATTAAGTGACTGGTATGGGGTGACCAGTCAAGATCAATATCTAACATGAACCAGTAGCAAAAGCTTATTGGTCAGAGGACAAGGAAGATTGGTCAAGATATAGAGAATGGTTGGTCAACAACCAATGGGTGACTGGTTAGAGTAACCAGTCATGATGGTCTACAATTATAATCCAATAACAACATCCAACTGGTCCAGATTTCAAGGCGACCAATTAGGATCAACATTTAGCATAATAGTATGTAAGGATGACTGGTCAGATTGATCAATCAGGGTGGTTGAACAAAAAGGAGACAGTGACTAAGTCTGAGCGGTCAGGGTCAAGGGCAACCGGTTAGTCGAGCTTCTTCTTCGAATTTTACAAGTATTTTTATTCTACTGAAGAATAAGGGGAGTGAGACTTGAATGAGGGCAAGAGGAGAGCCTCCGTTGGGGAGGATGAAGATTTTGCAGAGTCATAAAAGATTTTCAACAAAAACAAACGTGGGTTTGAGGACGATATCATGAGGGTAGGAAAATCATTGAGTGTGGCTGTTCCTTCAGTCATGGATCAAATGGGTTTGGACCAAATTCAAAAATGTTGATGGCCTCAAGTAATAAAGCCAAATGGGCTACCAAAGGATTAATGGGTTAGGCTTGGATGATAGATTGAGGCCACAAGGGCTAGGGTCCAACATTCATACACAACCCATATAATATAAAATCATACTAAGTCTAAAAGAATCCGCACATACAAAGTTCTATTCAATCTAATAAAAGTGCATTAATGCAAATTTTTTATTTATTTGTAAAATCTAACTAAATTTACACATAAATTGATAAAATTCATTTTTACCAATTAAAATTTGTGGTAGTTAAAAAAAGGGTGATGGTTGAAGAGAACAAAGTGTAAATAATCCATAATTTTATCGTAACAAAAAATAAATAAATAAATTCTCATACATTCAAAAAAATGTCATATATATTTATTTTTTGACTTCTTATAATAGGTTGATAAAATTTCATCATTAAATTTCAAAAATCATCAAAGCAATGTATCCTAAAGATGAATTTTAATTTTTGATTGATATTTTGTTATATACTACTCTTTAGTGGTTTAACAAATATATTTGTAATTTAACTAATATGCCCACTTTTTTAAGAGGGGTTACTTCAAATTGCCTTGCATAAAAATGTGTAAAAGAATGCGTACCATGGGTGGCAGCCACCGATCACGAGTAAAATAAGAAAAATAAAATAGATAATTGTCTTACATATTCTCCTTTATTTACACCATTGATGATAGAAAAGTAAAAAATCATGTAATCCAATCAAATCTGGTCAAGCGAATAATATATTAGCAATTCCCTCATTCAATCCCATGCAAAATGAACACATATGCTCCGTTTGATAATTGACTTCAAAACCATGGAATTCGTAGAGTGGTAGGATTAGAAAATGATTCGTAATACCAATGGATTATTAATACCACATCTGAAACTCACAACCATGTTTGTTTAGGATTCGGGATTAGACTAGAGTGTTTATTTGTAAGAGAGAGGATTGGACTAAAAATCATGGTTTCTAATTTTACACCTTAGCAAAGTCACCAATGGCTTTATCCTTACAAAAAAGACTGAGCCAGTCATCATAGTAAGGGAAATGCTTGTTACTCACCTTAGCATCAGAAACCCTCTGCACGTGGTTGCATGAAATTTTCAATTATAATTCATGACAATATAATACCAATGAAGAAACATTTAATATACAGGTGGTAATGTAACAAAACTTACCCTGATATAGGTTTCCCATACATCGTCACTGTCAACTAGTTTCATTTTCTTGCCATCATCCCACCCGAACCCTCTGGTTCGTAGCATGTCCTATAGGAGATCAAATGGTTTCCTCTAATTTTTTACCGTAGACTCAATATGGGGGTTTGCTCTCAAATTAGTGCCCGAAAAATTGAGTATGGTTTTTGTCTCACTCTCCCTATAGAACCCACCCTTAAATTGTCCACAGTCAAGCTTTCTGACAGCTTTTTTATCGACCAAGTCTTTCATTTTGTTCAATAAGAAATTCTTCTCGCGCTTATTTCAAAATCTCTGTGTGGTTATCACACCAACACCCTTTTTAGACATACCTACATAACCAATAATGAGACATTTCAATAATTCGTAAGTTAACAATTCACAATTCAATAATGGCACATTCCAATAATTCGAACAATTTAATAACGAGAAATTCCAATATTCATACGAACATAAAAATTAAGTGTCTCGTTGAAGTACTTACTAACTGTTTGGCCACTCCTGAGGAAATCAAACTTGATATGGTGATTCTTTTTCTGATGGACTAGAGTCCACACAAACATACCTAATTTTTCTTCTACGACAACGTACATTAAATCCGATAGGCCTACGCCTCTTGTCAACATGCAAAGTCGCATGAACGCATATCTAGACATCCGTAGTTGGTTAATACAATCAGTTTTATTATTTTTTACCAAACAGTTTAGACAGTCCAACTCAGTACGAAAAGGATGGGGACCCTTGCTTCAGGAGGCCTACCTAAGCTGCCTTGCATGGCGGCATGCATAATAACCAAAAATAAAGCACATATGTAGTTCATGGATGCAACAATATGTCATAAAGCTACAAATGTGTGCGTACTCTCCGACCTATGTCATCTTCTTCGTGGTTATTCTCCATGAACACCTAACACAAAACATTATAGAGATACAAATAATTCTGCCAAAATTTCAAATGTACACATATTAAACAAACTTTTGTTAATTATAAACATATATGTTCAATTTTGTGTATAATTAAATGCTTAATCATGCATGAGATATTAATCAAATTGCCGCAATTTGATTTTGGGGCTCAAGCCAAGGGAGGATGCTTCACCAAACCCTGGCCATACATCAATTTCACCAAGACCTGGCCGTATATCAACACCGACAATACCAATTTTACAAGACAACAAATGTAGAACAAATGGACAATTTAACAAATGGATAACAAATGTAGAACAAAAATCCAATTTTGTGCGAGTGGAATGGGAATGATTGAATATCCAATTTTATCCACATCATCTCTAACATGCTCACAAAAACCCAAATACGAGACAACAAATGGACAATTCAACACCATCAATACCAAAATGTAGAACAAATGGACAACATAAAAACCCAGAAGTGGTTCCAAATAAACCTAAAAAAACTAACACTTCTTTTTACTAACAATACCAACTTGTTTGATGCGGTTCCACTAGCGGCAACTTCTTCAATTTGCTTGTGCTCGTTGGTGGCTTGTTGTAGTGTTCCTCTTGTCGATGTCCCTCTCACAACGCCACAAGGTATGCCACACCCCTCAGTCGTGATCTGCTGTAGAAAATTGGAATAAGTTAGGTTACAGACAAAGTCGTAATAAATAGGAATAATTAGGGGCTGTTAGGTCATTTTGTGAGGGACATGGTCAGACTGGACTATTAAGAACACCTCTCCCAGGCCTTTATGAAACCTACTTAATCCCCGAACTCGTAATCTGTTGGACTTCATAATTTCAACCCAAATATGAAAATCAAACACCCACTTAAGAGGCTCACTTATTATCAGTCTAATCTCAAGTGCTAAGAGAGTTAACAAATAGGACCATAGCGTGAACTAACAATGTCACTACAAATTCCACTTACTATGAATCCCAATTCAAGTTCCACCTCATTACTAATCGTAATAAATTTAGTCTGATGATCAAACAAGACCTTAACATCAATTGAGTATACAAACAAATACACACATATATATACTCATATGTAAATGTATCTAATTAGATACATACACACATACAAATCTGTCTATACATATACACAAACATACAACACATATATATGTATATACCCACATATATCCATACGAATCTTTCTCTCTCTCTCTCTCTCCGTCTCAAATTCAATCTCTTTTTGGGATTCTAATTTTTTAGAGGAACATAATAATTGTTGTAAAAAGTTTTCTTTTTTCCAACTTTATTTGGACTGGCTAGATTATTGGATTATTGTTTGATTAGTTTTTTGTCCTTATTTGAATTTTTTGCCTAATTTTTTGTTTTTCATCAATTTTTTGATGATTGTTGGTTCGTCTCGACAAGAGGTTTCAAAAAAATATAAAATTATGTCTAAAAATTTTAAAAAATTCAAAAAAGACAAAAAAAAGTAAAAAACAACGTATGTGTTGACTTATTTTCATATTTAGTGAATTTTTTTTAACTTTTGGACATAATTTAATACTTTTTAGATTTTTTTCGTCGAAACAAACCAATAAGCTACGAAAAAATAATGTAAAAATAAGAAATACAAAAAAAAATTGAATAAAGACAAAAAATAAGTTAGAAAAATAATCTTGGCCAAATAGGAGAGTTGATTGATATGTACAATACAAGTTTTATTTAAACGAAGGGATAGAAAAGAAATTTAACTAAATTTCAATTGTTATATTTTTGAAAAGTAGACTTTTATTTTAGACGTTTCAAATTAGAATAATAGATTATGAAAATGTGACGGATGAAATAATACTTTAGGATTTATACTATTTTAATAAAAAAAAATTGCTGAGATTCTATAACCTAAGAGATTCCACTCTTGTTGATTAACAGTCGGCTACCTGTATCTTGATCCGTTCTCTTTTTGGATAAATCCCGGTTCTGGACCCCTCCCTCCCCTTCACCGCCACAATACAGTCGGAGTCACTTTCTTGAATGAAATCACAGCCACCAGTAGCAGATTACAACTTACCAGTAAACGTATGCATACATCATAAAATGATAGCGTCTATAGCGAATCTATTTTTGTTGTCCTAATTTAATACTTTTAGTCATACCCTCGCTGCTTAATCATACACAGGTTGAAGGAACCCAATCACTGATTAATCATACATTCAGTTTGGAAGAGAGAGGGAGAGAGAGAGAGAGAGATGAAATCCCTGAGAAGCCCGTCGTCGAGGGTGTTTTGCGACAATTACAGAGGCTTTCCGCGTTTGAGAGAAGTTGTGGGTAGACCTGAAATTCATTTCTCATCATCTCCAAGACATGTTTGTGTCGTTTTTTCGCATCCGGTTTCTCTGCAGCCGCTGAAACTTCATTGCACTTTTGTATCATCTATCTCGTCGTCATCGGAGACCCAGGTTTCTCTCTCTCTCTCTCTCTCTCTCTCTCTCTCTCTAAGGTGGGTTTTCCGGATATATAGTTGTGCGCAAGTGTTTTGGGTTGGGCACCCGAAAAATATGCAGTGGAGTATCCTTTAATTTGTTCCTCTTGTGGTTACTATCTTTTCTCTCTCTCATTTTTCCTGCACTTTCTGGGCAACCAAACACTAAGCACAGCAACATAGGCTGTAGTTCTTCCATCTGTGCACAAGCAATCAATCGTGTATTTCTGCACACAACGATTAATGGCATTTAATTACCAAAACATATAGAAGTATCTCAATATCTGATTTCTCTGGGAATCAAAGCTGAGTTCTTCATGCTTGTTCAGATTGAAGAGTGATGTCCTCTTCGTCTTATGTAATTTTTTAATTTAATTAATAAGTTCCTCTCCCATTCTGGGGATTTTAATTTTAAGCATATAACTGCTAAATATATAAGATATAATACATGGAGTAAAGTATGCATACCTAGCAAAAACAATTATATTGATATCTGATTTGAGAGTATATTTTTTGGCTGCAGAAACACTTGCAGAATGAAGAAACTCAAATCCAAGGTACCCGCAAGTCAAAGAACTCAGATATTCTTTATTTTCTTTTTCTGTTTCAATATTTTTTGCGTTTCAATCTTGTTGTCTTTGCTTTGCAGATGTGTCGAAAACAGTTCATGTGAAATTCCAGTTACAGAAAGAGTGTGCATTTGGAGAGAATTTTTACATAGTAGGAGATGATCCTAAATTCGGTTCATGGGACCCTTTGAGTGCAATACCCTTGGATTGGTCTGATGGACACTTATGGACTGCAGAGCTGGTTAGAGAAAATCAAAATCAGTGTTTCTGTTTCCTTCACTTAAACCATGTTTTCAGAAACCAAAATAACAGAAAGTTCACAAAAACCTTATTGCTTTCATATCTTTTGTCATGTTTGTGCTAAACAGCTCTCCAAAGTTTTAAAACATCATTTTACTGCTTCGTGAAAATGGGAGTTTTTCAGAATGTTTTCTTGAAGCAAGTTTCATTTCAGATGTAATCCCCTACAATTTTTATATCTGAACCAATTGCTGGTTTTATATGCACTTTTCTTTGTTTCCATCTCATTGACTATGTAATTTATATTTCACACAGGATATTCCTATTGGGAAGTCCATCCAGTACAAGTTCATACTAAAAGGAATCACTGGCAACATATGGTGGCAACCAGGCCCAGATCGGATTCTTCAGACATGGGACACAAACAACACAATCTTGGTTTCTGAGGATTGGGAAAACCCTGGTCTTCAGATGCTCATAGAAGAGGAACCAAACTCAAATGGAAAGCCAGGGTCTACAAACTCCGAAACACTAATAATGGCTGAATCAGCTGCTGATGGTACCATTTTAAATCCTACGATGATGCCACTGCAAAAGAGACCTATGGATATTCTTTCAGAGCAGGACATGCCACTGCAAAAGAGACCTATGGATATTCTTTCAGAGCAGGACATGGGTTTGGGAGAGAACCGTTGGGGAGAGAATGGTGGAGCCATGAATTCACTGAGTTTTGCAGGTAGAAAAGATGGGGAAAACCTAGTTTCCTCTGAAGGGAATCCTGTTTTAGTTCCTGGGTTGACTCCATTGATGAGAATGGATGCTGAAGAAACATCTCCCGTGGATGCTGAAGAAACATCTCCCGGTGAAGTTAACAAAACCTCTCTTGCTACTAATGCCTCTCTGGGAATTGACGAAGCTAAGAAGCACGTGGTGGAGGTAAATGCTTAACAGCTAGTTCTTATCTTCTTTTTAAAGTTCAGCCAAAAAGTGAAAAAGCATTTGGTTTCATTCAAGCAAGTCTGATCTGGGAAAGGAGATACCAACCGACATAACTTTTACGAGGTTGTGTTGCGTAATCTTGGAATCCATGTTTCCTATAATGAGATTGAGTTCTGTGTTTTGTTTTATACGATGTCTAAGATGAATCTTAGCTCCAAGTTCACTTTGAAGTATCAGTTCACAACCCAAAGCTACTGCTACCATTAGGGAAGAAAGCAGTGCAATTTTTCATGTTACGTTCCCCTTCTCCATAATGTTGATCAAACCTTGCACCGTAGAGTTTGCATCCTTCAAACTTTGTAATTTACTTGAACCAGGTGTCGCAGTTAGATTCGAAGAAAGATCCAAGCAATGGCTCATCACTTTCCAAAGATTCAACCGAAATGATTTTGAGTAATGAGAAACAAGTAGAAAATGTGCAACTAGCCAAGGAACAAGACCCGCCCAACTCTGAGCTATTTGAAGAAGTTATGGAAAAAGACATCCAATGGGGCCGTAAAACCCTGCTGAAATTTTTTACTAGTTTGGGTTTCTTTCGGCACCAAATTGACTGAAATAGTCTCTTCCCAAGCAATTGGAGTCTGCAATCAACAGTTTATCCATTCATCAACTATCGTTATCTACACCCCCCTATAGTTCGGCTCCAAGAAATCCATATCCTTTGCCGATTGCCACATTTTCTGCTACTTAATCAGCTAATCCTTTGTGGGGCATATGTGTAGCAAGACAGAACTCAGAGAGAAACATTCATCGGTGCTTTTCTCAGTGCCCAGGGTTTTTTTGTTGCCCCCTTTATGATATGTCTTATGTAAGGTTTCTCAGTTGAGGTGTGATTGGAGATTTGCTAATGTATTCTTTGTGCAATAACTGAATGTAAGGCTATACAAAATATCGTTCCTGGTGTTTCTATTTCATTCTTAATGAAGAGATGTTTCCTTATAGAGGCATGATGTTCGACTTTTTGTGCAGCTTTCAAAAACATATTATTCGAAATCGGATTCCCCACTTTCGAATACAAAAGAAAAGCTCCAAAAATCATAACTATAACTGCCTGAAAGTGGAAAAATTGCTTCCATGGCTTTAAAATCAGTCGGTGTTAGGAACGTGTTACTTTGTTATGACATTTGACAGTGTACCCGTCCATCTAATTTTAAACCCACTGCTTAAGTCGTATATACCAAAAATCATGCCTTCACAGTGAGGATCCCACAACTCGTATCCATCCTTTTCATGGCCTTGACAAGAAATCACTAGATTGAGTTTCACCGTCTCTCATAAAACCTATTGATGTTGGGAAGAACTTTTCTTGCGAGTTTTAGCCATTCGAGATTGCACGAAAGGGTATATTTCTGAGTGGTTGCAGCAGCATTGTGTACACTCGGTGCCTTTGTGGCAAACGAGATGCTTCGAGGCAATAAGAAACCTTGAGAGAAGAGAGACAGGGGGGTGATTCCATGACCTCTTTTCCAGCTCCCATGTGCAGTATTTTGGGCATTGCAGAAGCCATAATCTAATAACACCCAAGACTTATAGCCTATGCCTTACAGTTTAAGTTATGCAGTTTTTGTATTCAAAATCAAACGAGTATAATGCATGGCCAAGTATTCTTGGGGACTTTGTTGGGCAGTGTGCACAACGTCGTTTTGCCGCGTAAAAAACTGTTCAAACAGTTAGACAGTGTTCCGACAATTTTTTATGTGCCAAAATGACATCGTTTTGACGCATAACACGTCACACTGCACAACAGAGTCTACCTATTCATTTGGATGGGTTATAAATGGGTTGAGAAGAGATTTAGTAATTGACTCATTTATAACCTAATTAACCAGACAAACATTAACTCAATCACCTATTTACATCAATAATTACATATACGTATTTAACTACAAATAAATTAAATTTTGGGTGCCTATTGACTAATTTGCGACAAATTAAGTTATGAACTATTATATTGAATAAATTTAGAGTGAGTGAGTTTGAATGAGTTTATAGGTGATGGGTATAGAACCAACGGCCCTCCATAGTCTGCTCAATATCCTCTACTAGGATTGTAATAGCTTTCTCGATCGCTTGGTGTTCTCTCCACTACAAGCTGACCCAAGGTGGTTCAACTTGAGTTGATCTTTTCTATCCGTAGGAGTTTCAATTCACTAAAACGCCTACAACAAGAAGAGTACTCTTATACTAACGAGTACACTTTTCATCCAAAGAACAAACAGAAATGAATTAGACTTGTCCTTTCCTAGGATAAGAATTCCTAAACTCATAGATGGTCACACCATCAAAATCTTATCTTAATATGCAAGAAACAAACTCCAGGTAGGACTCTTAAGACTTAAAAAAATATAAAAGCTCATTTTGATCCACTAAAATGTAGCACATTCTCACTCTACTTACTTTTGGGCATATTTTTCCCTTTCACATACGAAATCTTTGACTTAGACATTTACATGTCGTTGATCCAAATCAATTGCCTTATCAAATCAAGATTGCCGAGAAAAGCCCATGGCAATCATCAGAGGCAACGGGGTGAGCATCAACCCGTTCTACCCAACAAATCTGACGGAGAGTCACGGACGGTTTCAGTCTCCTGTACGGTCTGCAACGGGTTAAAGCTTTAATAACTTGGGGTTCATGTCTTTATTTCGTTCAACCATGAGATTACACCTTATCTTGCCTTTTCAATTACTTTCCCCCCTTTTTATCTTTCACAGGCACCTCCTGACCTCTCTCGTCCTCGGCCTTTAAGAAAATGACAAAGTGCAGTTGAAAGCCCGTCTTTCTCCCTCAGTACTTAAAGCTTTGAGTTTCCTCAAATAAGCATGGGGTCTTTTAACAACTCCGATCTCATTGTTTATGGGTATCTCCACATTTCTCTCTGACCTACCAAAATACTTGAACCCCCTTTCTGTTACGATTCTCCCCTTCCCTGGTCAAAATACTATCCCCTCCTATGATTTTTCACTTTTTGGCGTCACTACAGTATGTGCATAAGAGGGAAATATAGGAATCTCTGTCCACCCGACCGTAATCTGAATGACCCGATACTTTCCAGTTTCTTAAAGAGACAGATCAAAATTGGGTCTTAGTCTGGTATTCTGCCATTAAGCGCATAAATCTGAAATTGTAACTACAGACTCTCAAATTTGCAGCATTGACATACTAGCTATAAGACTGGATAAACATCACGGTAATTATTGCCGATGTATGGGCACAATAAACTACCAAATTTTACCCATGCCTTTGGCATGGTTCGAGCTCCAAAACATTCTAAAGTATTCTCCATGTATTCACAATACAATTTATAATAGCAAAAAAAACTAACACTTAATACCCACTGAATTAATTGAATAATACTAATGTTTCAGTCATTTAAAATGAAAAACACTAACTATCATCCATTAGGCAGTGAATAATGTGTGTATTGGTATCCGTAAATATACATAAATATCCATAAAATGTGTCTTGATATCCATGTTTGTCTTTTTGTGTATTATTATCAATCGCTCATTAGGTGATAGTTAGCATGACCCTTTAAAAACAATTACAAACTCGCATTCTTGTAAGAAATGAAACATTTTCTATCAAGGACAAAGTACATTCAACATGGGAAAGTAAAATCAGATACTAGAGAACTGAATTTCATTTATATATATTGCTGAGAAATTGAACATACAGTGATTCCTAAACAAATGTTAAACTGACCTACAGACGCCCTATACCCTCCAACAAAGCACCAAAAAAAGAAAGGCGTCAAGAAAAAAAGAGCCCACGATTCAAAAAGAGAGAAAAAATTCACTAAAGGATTATTCTCCTGAGCAACAGGAGACCTCCAAGTTAACCCAAGGCAAAAGACAACTCGAATGAACTCCAACGTGGAGCTCATAATATTCAAACCTTTAGTTGAATTCAAACTTTTCCCTATCTTAATACTTGTCATGAAACAGCATGCTCATTCTTTGGCTGCTGCGAGGACGATACACCTTGTGAACTGTGCATCGGTTCTTCCTTCAACCGTTTACTTGGAACGGACACGGACAACCTGAAAATGCAGGATTACCATAATCGGGACCCATACACGCATTCTGTAAGAACACTATATTGGAATATTCGCTTCAGGGAGCTATGACAATTACATCAGACACCAAGGCTAGATGTTGAAAGTGAAGCAGAATGTTCTTCATAATGTAGATAATCCAAATTCAACTATTTTTAGAATGAAATAACAGTTGAATGATACACAAACAACATAGAGTTTGTGTATCATTTGTGCAACATACAAGAAACCACTCACAATTACACTCCCAGTCCACCTTATAAATCTACTTTTCATATTTTCAACCCCTAAATGAACCCACTTATAGCTCTTATAAGAGTAAAGGGTAACCAAGACGTCTCTCTAAATGGTCAGTGAATCAACTCGTGCTATTTCAATAATTTCAAGCCTAAGAATAATATCTCAGTAACAATATTTTACCTGGGAGAATTAGAACGCCTTCGCACTTGCTGGTTTCCTCCGTTGGAAGCATTGGAAAGTGCCACTTCAGCAATCTAGAAAGGTTATACAGAGGATTAAATCCAGTTCATCTTGGGAAACATTGATCGGAATCACATACTGTGGACTATGGAGGTATTTTTGTTCCTTATCTCTATGGGAACTGGTGGACTGGGTTAAACGGCTTTGGCCACATTACAAACTTCCCCCGACATTATCAACCACAACATAATAAATTAAAGGGTAAATTACTCAAATGGTCCTTGTGCTTTAGTCGTCGTGTCAACTTGGTCTCTGTAATTTTAATTGACTCGATTTTTACTCTACATTTACGTGTTTGTGCCAATCAAGCACAATCGTTAACTTCCATATTTCTTTCTCGACAGAAAGTTCCTTCTTGACCATTTAGAAGGGCCAAACAGTAGCTAAACAGTAACTTCTCAAGCAAAGAATAGCATCCAACCCCCTCTCTCTCCCTCCCACCATGGGTGATGATGATGCCATTGCCAACGTGCCAACTAATGCCCACCCAGTCTGCGAAGAAAGGAATGAGGACCAGAAAGGCACTGAAGCTGACAAACCAGTCATCAAATGAGGCCAATATTTTGGCCGCAGTTATAGTGCCCCCACTGGAGGACTCTGCCACTCGGAAGGAGAATCACAAGAGCCTCTCACAGCCTCATTCCACCAAGAAAACTATAGTGAAGAAACAAACCAAAATGGAAGACGGTAACCGCAGAAGAGAAGACATTAAAGAGTCTTCAACAAAAAGGAATTGAAATGAGCCTGATTTATGGTTTTTATTTATCTGGATTTCTGGTTGTGGGGTCTTCATTAGACATTTCTGATTGTTCAATCCCTGTTTAGTTGCTGAGAAATTAGGGAAAATAAAGAAATCCCCAAAAGAGGGAAACCGAAATGAATTTGTTTGTCTGATTGTTTCCTCAATTTCTTTGATTTCTCAGAAAACGAAGAACAACTTTGATGACTATTGATTGCTTATTCAACGTTTAATGGGTTTTTTTTTTTTTTTTGTTTTTTCAAACCTAAACTGATCCGATAATCAAGTCACTGAAAATTGCCCACCGGGGTTTTGATGTTTTCAGATCAAGAAGGCAAGCCCAGAAGCCAAGTTCAAGATCTCAACCATCTTGGGTACAAAATGGAAGACTAATCATAGAAGAGAAGAAGCTTTATGAGGAAAACTATTATGCTGAGAAGGAAGCTTATTTGAAGGTAATGGGGAATGAGAAGCATGAAAATGAAGCAATCAAACTGTTGGAGGAAAAGCAGAAGCAGAGAACAGCCATGGAGTTGCTTGAGCAGTATCTTCAGTTCAAACAGGAAGCCGAAAAGCGGAACAAGGAGACAGTAAAAATTCAGTGGTCTAATTTCTCTCTGCCCACTTCCCCCCTTCCTCCTCTCTTTTTCTGATTGAATGTTGCTTATGTACAGGACACAAAAGGATCCACTGAAACCAAAGCATCCGATGTCCGCACGTTTTCGCCAATGCAGGCTGATCAGCTCTGGTTGCAGAGAACGAGAGTGTAGTGGAGGTAGTTCAAGAAAACCTTGCTCAATTTCTTGAATTTTTGGCAATAACCCTAAGGTAGTTAAAGGAATTGGCAATCTCAGAAAGGAAGATGAGGAATAGATGAAGATTCAGAAGCAAAGAGGAATTGCAATTGCTCAAGAAGAAAGAGAAAGCAGATCACATAATAAAGGTTCTTCGTTCAAAGGACGAGAGAGAGAGAGACAGAGTTGGATACTGTTCTTTGGTTGAAAAACCATTTAGCTAAACGGTCAACAGGTAACTTTCAGTCAAGAAATACAGACAGAAGTTAATGATTTTCCTTGATTGGCACAAACACGTAAACGCAAAGTTAAAATCAAGTCAATCGAAATGGACCAAGTTGACACGACGACTACAGTACAGGGACCTTTTGAGTGATTTACCCTAAATTAAGAGATCATGAGAAACGAAGGAGCTGATATTTTTACGAAACCCAATGATACCAAAGGGCAAGTATGCTTCAGATGGCTAATTAACTCATAACACTGCCTTTCAAAAAAAAACTCATAACACTGCCCCATCAGCCCAGTAGGGCAATAACTGAGAGTAAAAGATCTACTCAACGAGTTGACAGCACAGGAATACTTGGATAATGGGTATAAAGTAGGACTAACCACCAAATCCTTACCTCAAAACAGGAACTGTGAACCATGTGAAGGCAGCAGAAGTGAACATCAAAGCCAGCTCACTCTACCTTTTCCCTGTTTTGTGCTCACACCTTGGTGCAATGCAAAGTCCAAAATAGAAGTGGATTTTTCCTGCTAACCACAGTCCCTCACTGAATTTCTTTCCCACATACCCTTTATCCAAGCATCACCTATGTTCTCAAAGAAAAAAATTTAAATCAATCATGGGCAGAACCATCAGAAACCCATACCTCAGATGTGCTTTCTTTTGACAACCCATCTTCCACCAGCAGTTCATCTGAACCAGGATTGATTACATCCCAAATAAATCCGTTTTCAACTCCAAGAGTTAGCTTATCAAAATCCCTGCCAACAGCACCAGAACGAGGAGCAACATAGGATACATATTTATCTGCATTCAGTAAAATACGGTGTAAGGTAGATAGATACTCAACATTAAGAGCAAAGGAAAAGAAAAAATGGTTGAAGTTGATTTTTCAATATCTCCTCCTGGATGTGCAAGTTCCCAACTCCACTCAAAGGAAATCCATACGTTGCTCAATTGCAAAAAAAACTATGCTTACAATGAAGGAAGTAAAAAACAATTCAAAAGACTCCGAAATCGGCTGCGCGTGAATTTGTACATCAGCAAAACACAAATTTTAAAGGCAACCAAACAGATATGGACACGAAGGACGAACACGCGGACACGATATTCCTCCAAAGATTAGCACACAGAGAAGTTGGGGATACGATGAATAAAAGATGTTCTTTTTTTCTATTTTTAAATATTTGGTTACAAATAGTAAATTAGAGACAAGAAGATCCGTATGGCATATGACCATGGAAGGTTTGCACAAGCCCCCTCTCACAAAAGCAATTGGCACAGATGGTTCATAGTCATTTCTTATCAACAGACAAAAGAACCAAAAAGTGGAGGCAGAATGACCTGCATTGATTTACTAAAAAAAATAGAATAAACAGCTAAAGACTATCTCCGTTACAAACTGGAACTAACTAATCATGCCTCCATAATCAAAAGTCAAAACTATCTCCCGAAGATTTCCACAAGATTGTCTTTTAGCATTCCCACCTAATAATCTAAATCCTCACTCTTTCTCTATTGATCAAACACTATTCTTGCACTCAAAAGAATCCACATTCAGATATCTACGTGCAAAAACAAATCAAAGTGTCTGAACATGTGTCCATCTTGGCATTAGAGAGAGGTCACTCTATGACCACCCCATATGGGCCAACAACAATCTTCTACTTGCTTCCCTTCCGGATTAGGCCTAAACAATGATATTACTCCCTCCGTCGGGATGGAAGGGTAAGTAATAAGGAGAGCTTAAGATCCACTTGGGATATCAGCCAAGGATTCTCAAGCAATAGCCAATAACCAGCACACGGTTGATAGGACCGTTGCCTACCCCGCTTGATCTCAAACTAATCCAATGCAAGTAATCTGCAATCCATCAGGAGTGAATCTACATCCTACACTTGATTTCAGAACAAGTCAAACTAGGCTGGTAGCATTGCCTAGGATTTCTGCTCCAACCATCGGGGGAATGTGGCTTGAAGGCTTAAGGAACCATCAGGGCTTGCTCGGCTCACCCTATTGGGAACAACCCACCTTAACCAGTCAGAGAGAAGTAACCAAAAACTTGTGACTCCAAAAAACATACCATACAAACCTCTGCAGTTCTATGAGGCTTTGACGTGATTTTCAAAAGCATAACACCAACCAATGCAGCTTCTATTTCGTACATGCTGTCCTAACTACAGGCCCAATCTGTAGGAGAGAAACTCCAACTCGTAAAGCCAAAGGGGTTTACAGCGCTACCTGTCCATGACAATGCTAGGTAAAGACCTCCACTGTGTTCACATTCTTTCCTGGTAAAGACCTCCACGAAGTATTCCTTTTCCATCAGTATTTAGTTCTAGTGAATCATTGATATACCATCATAAAGTCTGTTGGAAAGTCAACAGACTCAACAAACATTTGCACCATAGCACCACTGCAAAGGACAGATAAACAGCATATTTCCCGTCCCTTACTAACAGAAAGCTCCTTCTTACCAAGCAGGGCTCCTTCTTAACGATGACAACAATAAAAGGAAGACAAGCAGTACTGTTGTCATCATTATTACCAAGTCAAAGATAATTAAACCAAAGCAAATCATTGTACTGCAAGAACAGGGGAAACCTAAGCAGGAGAAATCTTATATAGGAACGTCTAAACCTAGAAGCTTTATTTCTTTCCGATTACTTATCCTGTGAGTAGAAGCTTTATTCCACTTATATGCTGAACATAGGTTGATTCTTTACAACGAAGGATAAAACGGTGCCAAGACTTGAAGATGATTAATGTACCAGCAGTTATATTCAGTACGAAGCTAGCTCTGCTCCCAACAATAAAGCAAAAAAAATCGGTCCATTCAATATAACGAGGACAAATAATACCAAGAATATGAGATCCAGTATACATCACGTACTATTCTTTGCAATATTACTAAGATGCACTTTCAAACTTCAACTCCATTCCATAATCATAACAAGCAATTAAAGGAAAAGATAAAATAACACCAATGCACAAATGATTTGTTGATATAGCAATGGGAGATCATTGTACAAGAAGCAAATAACTAACAGGACTATTACCAGCCAAGCAACGAAGAGCATTCTCCGCGGCCTGTTGCTGAGCATCCTTTCTTGTCCTGCCCATTCCAGCACCAATTTTCTCACCAGTGAACAAGACCTACACAAATAAGTCTAATTAACTTCTTCAACATCCAATCACAATTTTAAGGCTTACAAACTCAAAGCCAGGAAGAAATAAAGATCACCGCGATAAAGCACATGATATGAGTAAATGCAAAGCATATTTGACATTAGCTTCAATTGTAATTTGCTGACCAAGAAACAATCAATTCCTTCCACACTTGTCCCAATTTTTCCATTCCCAAAAAGCTGTATCACAAATTGGCATAAAACGAGTTCACAAACTGGGATGCACAAGCCTGAGCAAGGGCAGAGCAAGGTTCGACTGAAGAAGCACAAACGAAGCTTTCTCAAGCTTCAAACACTTGCTGATTGCCCAAACAAATATCTAAGGTGTGTATTCGACAGTTAACATTTCATTGAAAATTTTGATCTCGATGGCACCAGATCTTCACTTGAATCAAAAAGAGAAACGGACGAGGAAATTATGAAAAGAGACTACATAAAACAATGCTTTACTAGAAAATTACTGTTCACATGAGCAGGAACATGAAAAGGGATTTCAAAAGGAAAACCACGACTAGAGAAACTTCAAAGCTAAGAATGAATATCTCTGATCCAAGGCAGCAGTACATAACTTAGTTATGGGTAGATAATAGAAACAGTAGAGAGTACAACAAGCTAAGGATACTCCAAGCCAGCACTTGAAAAGTAAGCACAGTGCTTCTCAAGAAAAAGTTGCCACATATGATTCCAATATGAAGGGCATGCAATGGTGAACTTAAATTTTATGGTGGTGGAATAGCGAAAGTCCTTCACTATGTTCATAACACAGTATGTTCTAGTTTTATTATCTAACATGGTGACCAAAACACAAGGAAAAGGTTAATTCACCATCAAGCAATCCTTACCTGTAAAATGAAGTTCATCACTACAAAATGTTTACATGCCATGCAATGAGAATCAGTAGATATATACATCTAACACCAATTGAACAATAACCATGATCATTGAGAGATTCAACTGAGAACGCTCACAAGGACTAAAGGGGCATACACTGATCAAACTTGTTAGAAACAAGATAATCAAAATATCCTTGAGAAAAACTACATAACAAATACGAACCTCAACAGAGAACTGCAAATCTTTACTGGTGTTCGTTACAGACTTGAACTCAACCTGCAAGACAAGGATCAAGGTGATATACCCAAGGAAAAAGTAACCATGACGACCTGTAATAATAGAAGCAATCTGTCATACCCTTGAGCTGCATCTTCTTCCGATTTCTTGCAGCACTCCTACAGATAAAGATGGAACAAAGTTCAATCTCCCCCCATCAGTTTGAAACTCTCTACCATTAGAGACTGAATTCTCACATACACCAACCTCTGCATCCATGAAAGAGTAACAGACTGAAAAGACATTCATCGGCCAATAACATTTTATATTCAGAAATGAAAGAAAACACATCAAAACCAAAAAACAAGAAAAGAAAGGGAGATAAAGTCTTAGGTAATGGTATTATAATGACCAGAGAGAAACCAATTATCTGGTGGTAATGGAGACATGAAGGCAAATATATGGCAAGTATATATCTTGGTACACATAAACGTAGATAATGTGAAAGGATTTTTCAAGTAAAATGTGCTGATAAAGTGAATCGACTTTTTTAGGTGTACCGAACCAAATTGTACAATATCTATCGCAATTGTTACAATTCCTGTTCAAGTGGTTCACCCACAGGTGCCAATAAATAGTCTAGTGTATCGAATTAATCACACAATACATATTGTGAATCATGTGGTTCTGATAACCGAGCACAAAAAATATATATATAAAAGGGTTTACTTATCTCCCCTGAGGTTTCGAAATTTGCAATTACCTCCCCTGCTTTTGAAACTATCATATACTTTGCCCCTGCCATTAGATTCCATTAGTTTGGGTTAGTTTTTGATGAGATCACCATAATACTTTTTTTTAAATGTCTAAAATACCCTTGGCAATGGCTATATGCCTATATGCATGGAACAAAATCTTCCTACGGCTCACAACACTTATTTCTCTCCTCACCTCACTAAAGGTATGTAAATTCTTTTATTTTAGTTAATTTTTTTCACAAATGCATTAGTTGATTATTTATTTATTTATCGGCGTATCGTTTTTTATTTATCATTAAAAAGTAACGTACATTTCACGATAAAGATAAAAGATAAAAAAATAAAAAAAGAAGGTATTGGCCGATATCCAACAAAGTGGTCTATTTTTCGAATCGACCAAAATGGACCATTTTGATCGATTCTTTGCGCATGTCGTCGTTCCAATCGGGGATTTTGGTTTTTCGAATTGACCAAAATGGTCTATTTTTGAGCTACATGAATTAAAAAATGAACTTTTTCTAGTCATATAAAGCGCATGTACTCTTGTACTTGATTCAAAACATCAATAAAATAGAATTCAAATCAAAACAAAACATTAAAAAAGTGGAAGAGTTTTTAATTTTTGGTTCAGTGGTCTAAAACAATATATGGTAAAATGAATCGAAAAATCAAAAAAACCGGAAAGGCAAAATTGAAACTGTAACCATTGCTATTTTGGACCGACCGAATCGTGATTTTTTTGATCGGTTTTTCTAGTCCAGCCTGTACCGGATGTTTATTGGGTACCGGTCAATACCGTTATTTTTTAAATTATTAATTTTTAGTTTTTTATAATTACACTTAAATTGAGACCAAAAACATAATTACATTTGATTCTATGTTGCCCTATAGTAGACAAAAAAAATTATGAAATTACGAAAAAGGTTAAAAAATTGGGTTTAATGTTTAATCTTTATAATGAACCATTGCAATTCTTTTAGTCTTTAAAAAATAGGAAGATTGTTTGTCTTTAATTCCTCATGACTACACTCGCAAAAAAAATAAGTAGGGGTATTGCAAAAAAATAAACAAGACGATTTCTAATGTTCAGAAAACAGAAGGAATGACTTTAATCTCTAATCTTCTTCATAAATTAAGATAAAAAAAAAAAAACAGTGATCTGAGAATTGTTAAAAAAAGTCAGTAGCATGTGTGTGTGTATTATTTTTAATCTTTATTGTGAAATGTACATTACTTTTTAGTGATAAATTAAAATCGGTATGCCAATAAATAAATAAATAATCAACTAATGCATTTGTAAAAATAATTAACGAAAACAAAAGAAATTACATACCTTTAGTGAGGTAAGAAGAGAAATAAGTGTTGTGAACCTTAAAAATATTTTGTTCTATGTATATAGCCACTACCAAGGGTATTTTAGGCATTTTAAAAAAATATTATGGTGACCTCATCAAAAACTAACCCATAACTAACGGAATCTAATGGCAGAGGGAAAGTGTATAATAGTTTCAAAAACATGGGAGCTAACTGCAAATTTCAAAACCTCAGGGGAGGTTTCTGCAATTGTTAGAAACCTCAAGGGAGGTAAGTGCAATTTACCCAAAATAAAAAGAAATTCAGCCATCAAACAATTTAATAACATGCAACCATTGCACTAAATGATATGTATACCAGACAGCGAAATTGCCGAAGAAGGATTGTGCCTCTGGTGTTCACGATCTGGATATCCCTGCAGAGTGCAGACCATGGACATTATTGCTAAATCTTAAAACTAGCAAGCTCATATCCTAATAAGAATTGAAAAGAAAAAGATACAGAACAAACCTCTTCGCCTTTCACTTCGGATAACTGTGATGGTAATCGCGCAGAAGCAGAACCTTGTGTACCATGAAACGGTGGATTCTGACGACCTCTATGTTTATCAGTTTTCAATGCACCAGACTCGGGAACAATTCCTGACTTTCGGTTATTGAACTGTCCTCTATTCATATCTTCTTCAACTAGCCAGCCTCCCTGTGGCCGTATGGGGGATGCAGGTGATCTGGACAACAAAGGAGGCTCACCAGAGCCTTGGTAACGTAAATCTTGGGAGGGGTTCACAATGATAAATCTTCTTTTAACCTCATCAAATTCGGAAGAGCTGCTGTCTCGTTTAAAAGGAGCTCCAAGCAAACTCGGCTCTATAATGTCATACAAAAAAGGACAAAAGCTGATGTATATAGTATACCTGACATTCAAACAAAAACTTGAAACAAGGAAATGTATCAACAAAGGCTCATACTGTCTGAAGGTAGGACTGTTCTGAAAGACGTTGGACCAGGAACATTTGGAACACTTGCCACATGCGGAATATCTGGTCTAGGCTCTATAGTATTTGTTGTAGGATTAGTAGCAGAATCTGCTCCATACTTCTCATCCTAAATCATGTACAAAAATAGAAACTATAAGAAACAATCTAATTTTCATCATCTCCTGAAGACAACAACCCGAAATCAACCGGAAAAAGCATTGTGCCTAGATCAATGCCAATCAGCTGTTCTATGATAACTCTTCCTTTACAACACATAATAAACACAACAACAAAAGGGAGGTTCACTATATATGAATATCCAGAAATAAAAGACCTACCAATTGGTTCAATCTCAGGGCAACTTCAGGACCATTCATCCCCTCAGCAATGGGGGCATTAGTATTTCCATTTGGTACAAAACTAGCATCCTGAAATCAAAGATATGGAACATTAACAAATGCTTACTTTCATCAAAAACATGGACATTGATAGGCATCAACCTTCAGTGGTCTACTAACATACCTCTGACATCAAGTAGTTGCTCACATCAGGTGGGAAAGGTAAATTTGACACCTCATCCTCATAGAATAGTTCAGAGATTCTCCTTAATATGTTCTCATCATATTCTCTGGTTCATATGCGACAATAAACTATCATAAACCTTAAAGAGTAAATACCACTGCACTTCAAAGAAATGGAAGTCCAGACAAACTTTTCATTTGGTAAGTAAAATGGAACTGCTCTTACCTGAAAAAGCAACCTCTAACATTGCACGCAACATTTCTAGCCACGCAGAGGACTGGAACAGCACTCGCGGTCTATTTCAAAGAATATTAGATTTAGCACAGGTTATTAGTAACCTAACATGCTAAACGATTGAGCATCAAGAACATCATACCTCAGCCTGAGGAGCATAGTAAGGAGTAAATGGAGGTACTACATGAACTCGAGGTTGATCCTTGTCTTCCCAAACCTTCAGCCGATCATCAATCACCATTGCCATCTTTGGATGGCAATTACCGTCATTGAAAACATTGAGCAAAGACTTCCGTGCACCTGTAACGTATGGACAGTGAAAGGAGTTAAATTATAATAGCAAGGAGTATTCAGATGTGGCTTTAGAGATAGAGAGACAAAAAAACATGGGAACCGACAAACTTCAGGGCAAAACTACATCGTATGCGTTGACAGGTTTGGAATCATATTCAAAATCTGTACACCGCAAGTGCCTCGGTAATCCATTATTAGACTGTAAATAATACACTTGACTCTTCCATCTCTATAGAAGGGAGGAGGGGTCCGAGTCGTCTGACACTTGCATGAACGTATTCTCAGTATATAGTGCTTGCCTGATTTTACGCATACAACTCGGTCCAATAACTGCTTTGAACTTATCAGGTGTGCCTCTGGGTCCAGCAGTCTCCACATCTCTAACGCATAATCTCTTTCAGCCATTGTACAAACATAAACTTCAAACCTTTTCCGCCCTTTTGCAGTTAAGTAACTTCTCAAATCCTCCCAAGCAGGTCTTAATCTAACCAGCACACTAGTATCACGGATCTGTGCAAATACATGATCACTAATCATAAACAAACAAAAAAGTGCAAGGCTTTATGGAGAACAGAAGATTAGAAATATATATTATCAGCAATGTTTATTGTTTAAGAAATTCCAATTTGCAGCACAGTTCCAGAAAAATGGAAATCCTAAACACAAACGTCCAGGGAAATTACAAAGAATTATATGGCATGCGAAATTATTATAAAAACCACCCAACTGTCAGCCCAAAACTACTGTGCATCTAACAGAAGAAATAACAGGCACTCAGAAATACTAACATCAACATAGTCAGGTGGAGGCCTTGAACAGGTAGACAATGCTGCCAATTGTAACAAGAAGAAATCTGTCTTAACTCTTAACTCCAAAGTAAGGTGCAGAAACATTCATCATACAGCTTCATAAAATAACTTCCACCAGATGAAATATTCTAGAAGCCTACCCGTTGGCATGATCTCATGCTGATATCTGAGCTAGCTGCTTAAATCAAAGCATCAAATCCTATTAGAGATCATAGTCAACTATGATACAGCTACAACGAAAGCTACTGGCCCTGTGGAATATGTGTTCACTAACCAGTGACAGAATCTTGATTTGAACCTTGGCATCAGACCCTAGCACCATACCCTATTTGTTAACACGAAAATCTTCTTCATCTCCCCATAATGTCCACCTCCACCATCCCATTTCGCTAGAATATCAGTTAAGGGATAAGCATCTTAAAATCAAGGAAAACAAGTAGTGGAGAAATATAAAACGACACAGGCCGAATTTTCCAACAGAAATTGCATCCCTTATCAGTTAGCCAAAGTGTGTAGGTATGTGAACAGGATGGCCTTTCTCAAAACTTCTCAACAACAGACCACCATACAACACCTAATTTCTTACCCCATAACAAGTCAACAACAAGCTTTCCACGGTAATGTTTAAGAACTGATGGGTGTTAACCTGAAGGCACTGACATAACATAGCAACGGCAACAAGAATGTGAACAGATGGAATGGTAGCCTACACTTTGACATGGACAATGGCCTAGGACATAACTGATTGACTTAGCTGTCCATTTAGCTTAAGGCGATCAGTTAGGAAATTAACCCGTTAGGTTGAGATTGGATGCTTAATCTATTTCCAGCTTCAAGAAATGCAAAGAGCATTCGCACATCAGACATCTTGAAAATTCCATTAACCAATATGAAATCTCCAACTTCTAATGCAGTCAGTAAGATAGTGCCAAACTTCTAAGCTACATAAGAATTACTCCTGTTCGATTAGCGTAGGACTTTGGACAGATGAATTCAACAAGCCACATTTCTTATGATACTAAGTGTGTTTGCTAGCATTGATTACATGAGTAACATTGACAGAAGAATAGTCTACAAGAGCTTCTAACCTCAGGGTTGATGCGAGTAAGGACTGTATTCCTTTCTGGTAATCTTATAACTGGACGAACAACTCTCTCATGACTATCCGACAAGAGAGGAACCTCCTCCAATTGAACCTTGAACATCTTGCCATTATCCACAACACAATCAGTCTCTACATACTGCTTCAACAATCCTCGGTCATCGAAGTAGCGTTTGAGCTCTGCCGTCATACCCGAGACACGTATCGAATCTGCTTCCCGTTCAATCCAACCACTCAAAGACTCGATTCTATCCTCAAACGACTTCATTGTATTGGCGACGATGAGCGTTTCATCAAGATCAAACACAATAGCAAGGCACCGTAAATTCAACATCCCCAGACAAGCAGCGTACAGACCAGATGGAACTGCGTAGCACCAAAAGCACGGAAACCTCTTCTCCTTGCTAGGCATTGCTACCAAGTGAAGCTCTTCCTCTCCAAGTAACACGACTGCCGTCTACAAAACCCACTAAGAACCATCAGTACATTAGCAATCATGTCAGGATTTTGTGGAACCCTTGTACATGATCTAGAAGACAGTAATGCAGAAAATCTAATACAAAACAAATTGAAACCACAAACACATCAAAACAGAACAGGAGGTGTGGAGGAATTTCCCAACACAGTGATACAACTCTGTGAAAAACACCCACAAAGTGTTAGGCAAATGTACCAGAAACATTCACAATAGCACCAACACCAAGAAATCAATCACAACACAAAAGTACGACACATGGTATATATGTCATCCAACAAGACCAACTACGACCACGGCTCACGCCATCTATCACAACGAACTACGAAAAAGAATTGTAGCTAGCATTATATGGGCTAGGGTGTATATCTCGGGTAGTAAGGGTAGAATTGGATCCGTGAAGACGTGTGAGGTGTCAAGTACTCATCCAATAATGCTAGACAATATATAGTTTACTTACTAATGTACACACGCCCCATTTGTTTGATTGGACTAATAGTGGATGGATACATAATTTGATAAGTAATCACATCAGACAGTAGTGAGGGAATTTGTAAATAAAGCATCCCGAAGATACGTATATGCCATGTTGTGTAGGATTTCGTAGATGAATACTTAATGTTGGCCATAAAGTTCCAGCCAAACGCAAGATATATGGTCTTTTTGCATTTACAATACTAATCAGAACAAACAAACAGAACCCTCAGTATGTATTCCTAATGCATGAAACCACCAAACCCTTCATTGAGGAGGTAGTGCCACATATACATTTGGTACACTACAAATATAATCATTATTCATACTAATCAGGTTCCACAAACCAAACACTAAGAGCTATAAGGGCATACACAATCAAAGTATCAAACCTATGTGTATAGATGCACAAATGTATAAACTACATATTAGTGCGATTGAGACCTTGAGTTCGTGAAAACAAGAGGCGTGAAGATTGATCAACTGAGACTGTTCAACCGGTGATGTCGATTCGAGCTTGCATCGGACTGAAAATGAGGAAATTGTTTGGAGGATTGAGAGAGGAGGGCACCGTTCGCTGAGTGGCGATATCCTGTGGATTCGAATCTCATTATTCGGGAACTGGAAATCCTGGTTGTCCTTGACTGGGATAGTTTCCAACTCCCCCAAACAAGAATCACCATGGTAGACCACTGATTTAAACCCTAAACGACTCATCAGATTTCAATTCAAAAACCCCCCCCAAAAAAACCAGTAAACTATTCAAAATGCAGTGAAGAATTAGGGCTTCCCGGAGGAATTGGGTGAACTAAAATTCTCACACCACTGCGGACCTTCCCTGACTCTCTCTCGCGTTCGCTCGCTCTGTCTACGGTTTTAATGACCTCCGTAGGGTCAGATTTATATAGAAAAGCAGACGGGTCGGTTACATGTGCGTTGGATTTGATTGAATATACGGTAATGCCCTCATCGCATGTCCGTACGGACATTTGGCAGTTGGAGGTCACGAAAGGTATTCCATTGCCACGTTTTGTTTTTATTTAAAAATAAATTATATTTATTATTTTGATTTTAAATTTTTGTAGATTTTTTTTCTCGATAAAAGAAATTTAAAAAGTAAAAAATTATGTCTAAAATTAAAAAAAATCACTAAAGACAACAAATAAGCACAAAAATACTTTATTTTTAGATTATTTTTATCTTTTCTGAATTTTTTTTAATTTTGGTCTATTATTTATAATTTATCTGAAATTTCTCGTCAAGACAACTAATAATCCATAAAAAATTTAAAAAAAATTCACATAAAAATAAAAAAATAATCAAATAATTGAGGTAGACTAAACTCATCAATGCGCTGAGAGTTTTGTGGGACCAAAACTTTGTAGACGTGTGATTCGATAGTATTAACCCTCAGGTCACCTTTCATGGTTTGAATCCCACTATATTACCTATGGCGGAGATGTCAAATAATTTATAAAAGTAGGGTAATACGTAATTTTTATTCGTATTAGCGTAAAACATGTACCGATGTTGTAAGCAATTTGGATTTGTGTCTTTTAGAAGTAGGGGAGAAACCGGTTCGATTTGGCCAAAAAACTCCAATCAAATCGATTGTTCCGGTTTGGCCATTTATAAACTAAAAATCGAACCGAAGGCTATTGGTTTGGTTCGGTTTGATCTGATTTTCGATTTGGTTGGGGTCAAGCTCATATTCCAAAAAAAAGTAGAAAAGTAAAAAGCCCAATTGTAATAGGCCATGTATTTCGCAAGAATTTTTCAAGTACTATGAATAAGTCCAATTGTAATGGTCTGATCACTCTGTTAATAAACTGAATTTCTAAGCCCAATTGTTAAGCCTAAAGTTAAGGAACCAATTTCATAAGGTTTACATATATTGAACCGATCCAGTCGGGGACTTAAGGGTTAAAAATTGAAAATCAAACCGAAAATTTTGAAAAAACACAAACCGAATCAGACCAGACCAATCTAAGTCAAAAATATGATCAAACTGTCAATTTAGTTTGATTTGTCGGTCCAATCTGACTTTTCGGTTTATAGTTTCACCCTTGTCTAGGAGTGTATGCAATTGGAAGTTTTACTTTAGGACCGATTCACAGAGGTCTCCCCCAGCCCACGCAATCCATCTCAGGTCCAACTTCAGTCATAGTTCACTAGTGGCCCAACTTATTGAAGTATTGCCTACTAAAGGCAACTACTACCCAATACTCTACCTATTTCAAGCATCAATTAACTAACAACAATCAATTGTATCTGTGGAAAAAATCACTACCCAGGCTATTCCAAATTTTTAAGAAGATAAAAAAATTAACGCATGTTTTCTTGGAAAGTTTAATTGGATATCCAACACTACCCCTTATTCTCTAAAGAGTAATGCTACTAACACACTACGTTACACATCATGTCTATATGGTATTCATTAATTTGAACACATATCAAAATTCATGAGACCCATTTTTATATTTTATCTTATAATAATATGTAATATTTTGTTGTGTAACTTGATGCGTTAGTGGACTTATCCATTCTTTAAAACTACTTTAAACCATTTATAGGATAAATCTCGAAAAATATAAATAGTTTTTGGTTTGACTTTTTAAAAAGGACTAGTATTTCGCAACATTCTAAAATGGAATAGTGAATCAACAATATAGAATGGAGGAAAAATTAATGCAACTACTTGTTTGGCACGATCCCTCAAATATGAGATTCCCACCAACACGTTCAATATTTTGAGAGCTTTAAAAAATAAATATAAGGATATTTGGCCAGAAAAGTTACTTTGGTGATAGTAGTGGTTGCCGCAGTGTTGAAAATATAGTCAATTAGTTAGCTACTAAAACATGTGTAATGGTTATATAATGTTGCGACATATAGTAATTGGAGAGATTGGTAATAAGTGGATGCATGGTCGGCCCTGAGAGTTTTTGGACCCCAAGCAAGATCGCAAAATAGGACTTTGTACATTCTCTTTCAAAAATATTAAACTGATAAAAATTACTTTTAAAATAAAACACCAATAAAGATTATACATCCTAAAGTAAATTTATGTCATTTCATATTTACTTGATTAAAAATAGTAGTTAAAATTTTATATAAATTAAATTAAATTTTTGAATGTTGTGAAATATGTATTTGTTAATTAAACTTTAAGATTATTTAGTGCACCAGTTAGGCCTTTTTTGGCATAAAAATTAATAATTAGTTTTTAAGAGAATTTTATTTTTTTTATTCACATTCAATGTGGAATTGAAAAACTAAAAATGTATTGACGATATTTACAAAAGAAATTCATTAAAATCCACTTTAAGTGATTTTTTCTCAAAACATTTCAAGGTCTAGTTGTTCGGATAGGAATAATGCACATGGGAGTTTCAAATTTAGGTGAGTTCTTTCATGATGCCTCTGGACTTCGTAATAATTGTTGATTTTTATATTTCCAACTGTGGAGTGTACTTTTGTCCCTCCAAAATTATTCTGATGTTCCTTTTTAAAAATTGTCATTGTGAACAGGAGAAATTAATACATTGTTTTGGCTTATCCGCAATAGCTTGTAGTCTCTGATTATGGCTTCTTAAAAATGGACTGCATTTGCCATGTCAACCCATCCCCCCACCCCCAACGTTTGCTTCAAATAACATAGATTAGAATTACATATTGTTTCTTCTGCTCTGTTTCTTATCATATGGTAGCTTGAGTCTTATCTAGCGATTAGCTGCTTTAACATATCCTACTGCTACTTCGCATTTTCTACCGTGATCTGTTGACTGCATATGGTGGTATACCCTTAAAGGCAGAAGATACAAGTACTGTAGGAGAAAATCACACCATATGACAGTTTTTTGTCATTTTGAATATAAAGTCAGTATAACTATAACCATTCTTTTCAGCCACGATATCTGTGAATTAACAAATCAAGATCTGAAATTGTCTCTACAACTACACTGAGGTTGGTTTACTAAGTTGAATTTGGAAAGCACAACGCTAGGTTACTCAATGCTAGAAGTTGTGATATCGAGGTTCACAACATAATGTAATACGTAGAAGTTCATTCAAGATGTTGAAATATTGCTAACATGTCAGTGTTGGTATGTTAACAACATTTACTACTGATATCCAGTTTTGAACGAAGACGGTGGAATAGGATGGACGCGATCCTTACTTCTACTTGCAGCAAAACGAGATTCGACAGTTGAAATGTTGCGCCATTAGTATGCCTGCCAATTCCGTCTGTTTGGCTTCGCATGGGTATAAATGACGTTGTATTTCGACAATCGGATCTCATTCTGCCTGACTCAGAAGTACATCCGAGACCAACTTTGGTCATTACTAAAATCAAAAAAATGACCAAGGTTGGATGTGAATCCTACTTCAAATTACGCCATAACGAGATTCGACCGTCAAAATGCGCCGCCATTTGTACGCCTGCCAAGTTTGTCTGTCTGGCTTTGCATGGGTACGAACAACGCTGCATTTCAACAGTTAGGTTTCATTCTGCTTGACTCTGAAGTAGAGTTTCAGACCAAGTTTGGTCATTACTAAAACCAAAAAATGAACAAGGTTAGAAATGAACCTTGCTTCCGATTGTGCCAAAACAAAATCCAACCGTTGAAATGTGGTGTCGTTTGTATGCTTGCAAAGTCCAGCCATCCGACTATGTATAGGTTCAAACGGTGTTGCATTTCAACAGGTGGATCACCTTGTGCCTGACTCTGAAATAGCATTCGAGACCAACTTTGATCATTACTAAAATAAAAAATTGACCAAGGTTGAGTGCAGTTGGTACAACACAAATTCAAATTGCGTACACCACTTACAAACGCAAATCTAAATTGCATACTTACAACTTCAGTGCAAGTTTCACGCCAGAAGGATTATGCCATGTCATCAAAAAACACAAATACAAATTGCGCATTGCCTTACTTTTACAAATTGTTTGGATTTTGACAATGAGATTTTAGTAAAAAAATTTGAAGATGTCCGTGTTTAAAAGTATTTCGCAATTTTGCAACTTCGCAACATAAATATTACATATTATGGGTCTATCCATGCTTAAAGGCACTTCGCAATATAATATATCACCAATATGTACCTACTATCTTGTCATGGTATTGATCACTTTCAATTCTTCTTAATAAAATATGATAACAATACATAACTTACTCCAAAATCTCATTGTCAAGGAGTACTGGATTTTTTTTTATAAAATTCTTAATTTCTTCAAATCTCAAAATGCATCTAATAAAAGTTTTTCATATCGTATAAATGAATTACATTTAATACCAAAATAAAAATACTAACTGAAACAATATTCTTAAGCTAATGTTCACCTTCTGTAATACTTTTTATGCAACTACACGGACCTAGTTAATCAATTCTATAACTACCGCATGCTAGAACAGAAAGTGAAAATAATTATAAAATATCATGAAAATTGGATTTGTTTTTCCGCGCTGGCAAAAATAGTGAAGAGCTGTAAAACCAAAGTATTAAATTTTTTTAAAGAAATGAAATAAAGCACAAAATTCAAAAATAGCCAACTAACTTATAAGAATTGTCACGCGCTCGATTTTCAACATAATAAATTTGATATTTATATTAATAAAATCCTCACAAGCTCGCCCATATACCCAAATCATTGAAACCAAAACATAAGGTTTTAAAGAAAGTTACATCATTTGAGTTAAAATATCAAGTGCTAGTTACATCATTCTATATAAACCCCGCCTCCGTCTTTGTATTCTACACTTTTGTTCTTCTAGACGATTCGATGTTAAGAAGAGAGAGTGAAAGCTTGAGAATTTCAGTAGAGTTTTAGAGAGAGAGAGAGAACTCCATTGAAGTTCCATCCTTAAAGATCTAGTTTTTTTCGTGTCAAATTTGGTGTTCAATCCATTCAAATCCTTCAATTTGATCTTCAATCAAGCTTATTCGAGATGTAATTAAGCTTATTTAAGATAAAACTTCTTTCCCCAAGTTTAATTTGTGTCCTAGACCTTGGTAAAAAAATTCACGAAACTTTAATGGAAAAAACTTAGAATTGTATTTTTGGATAGCATTCAAGGTGACTAGTCAGGCTTTGTTACTGAAAATTTTCAGAATATAAAACCGTCCGGTCATGCACCCCATGATCTGTTGCTATCTAGTCACACTTTCCAATCACGCATATCCTCACTTGTTGTCATCCAATCACGCATAACCTGACTTGTTGGCATTTCTAGTCAACTTTTGATTGTGACCCGAACTCCCTTAAACCAAACACTTGAACTTTGGACCCCTTAATCCAAATACCATTTGAACGAGCTTAAACCATGATTTAATCTTTACATGCATATTTCTTGAGAGTTCATAAACACATACATGACATGATTAAAATCACATGGTATAGATGATTTATATTGAATGCATAATTATAAATCCATGTTATTATTCTTATTGATGGTTAGTATCACTTCTTACTTGCACCACTGGACTAGATGAAGTAATGTGCATGAATAGTTGTTAGTCCTTATATCTTTGTCATTGTTTGTTGATAGACTTAATAACGTGAATAGTTTGTTAAATTCATGTAATTATTTAATCTACATGGAACGGATCACATGTTTACTTTAAACTTCATGCTATCATTGTTATTATTGGTTGATGAAGTCTAACTATAATCATCGTTTTAGATCCTAGAGTCTAAAAACATTGAGTTGACATTGTACCTAACTTTTCATGAGATTTTGAACGAACTTAAGTTTTGAAAAACAAACACCGTCATGTACCACGAGACATGAGATTGAAATTACTACTTGGTAGATGTGTTAGGATGTTTTGAGCCGAGATATGCCGAACTATGTCTATTACCACCGGACTGCGTCTTGGAGCTGAGTTGGTCACGCCCCATGTATTCAGCCAAGTTATATCACAACTTTTACAACTCTTCCACTCTCCCAAAAAGGTCACAACCCTTCCACTCTCCAAAATAAAATTTTTTTTCATCTCAATATAGTTGTGTTTCTCATAAACTTATTAAATGCGTTTCCCATAAACTCATTTCATTCTCAATTATTATGTTGTTTATTTTCTTCACAATTTTAAAAAATTAATGCCATTCTATTCATATTTTTTGACAATTTTTATATACTAACATGGTTTAGAACCAAAATCGGAACCAAACTGAACCGGTCTAATGGTTTGGTTCTGGTTTGATTCCATATATGTAATGGTCTAGTTATGGTTCTCAATTCTTTGAAACCGTTAGATATAGTTTAGTTGCTGAATTCTTACAAAAATGGTTCAATCTGAACTATGTACACCCCTACCTCCCCTGACTTCAACCAATTGAATGATTACAAATAGTACTATAAATAACAGTATAAGGTCATATATCAGCTAATATAGGACAATAATTGCAGATTTATTGATAAAATTTGGTATCGAAATTTTTAAATCTCAAGATATACCTACGTCAAACCGGTATTTAAAACCTTGGTGACATGTTGAAACCTGAAATATAGTCACCTAGGAAGGATTTGTGTCTCACTTTGATATTGTGTATTGAACTGTATCGAAGTTACAGAAGGGTTTGCCAATTGTTTGCCTTTGTTTCCAGAAGATGAGGACTCCACTGAACTACCACCACCTCGGGGCTGAGAGGATTGTGCCCTATATACCTCTGGCTCCGTCAATAACTTCTCATTGAGGGTGACATCTTTGGAAAGCATTGCCACCACTTGCTTCATGTCTGGTCTTTGGTGAGAAGTAGCTTGGGTGCAGAAAAGTGCCACTTTGATGAACCTCATTACCTCTTTTTCTGGGTATTCACCCAGTTCAGGATCAACAATGTCTAGAAGCCTCCCTTCTCCTCTCAGCTTCCATGTCTGTAACAAAAGTGTTTGGAAGCCCTCGGTCATCATTATTGTTTAGTTAATGCTTTTCAAGATATACAACAAGAGAAATTCCCCGTCCCAGTTCAAATATACGGATGGATTACACCTTAGCCCATTTGTGAAGCCTAAACGTCTATATACCTTAAGTAGATAATTATGTAAAAACTAGAAATCGGTAGGTCAAACCATGCCAGCCTCGTGAAATGGCATAATTCTAACAAGGTGAGGTAATTTCTGCAGGCATATCCAATTGTACAATAAAAAAGATGTTAACCTGTTGAAGGAAAACCAGGAGCATAAAACACAAAATTGAGAGGACTTCATATTTGACATTAGAAGTAACTCTGGGAAGCACTTCAAATCTAATTTTACGTGTTCCATTATATTGACTGCAGAGACTCTACTACACTCATCAGCATGCCAGTGAAACCATTTGCAAATAGCATATCAACAACATTGAGAAAAGGAAACAGAAATAGATATTATACTGCCTGATTAATAGCCAGTGTTAATATGTACGTGCTCCACTTCAATATGATTCAATAAAGGTCCAATGAAGAGAACATAAAAACTTTGAAACTTGTAAATGCAACTCCAACAGGCAGTGATCAACATTTTTCTGTCTTCTGTAAAGTTAATGAAACAAATCATAAATTTGCAGTAGTTTTGAAACTTACCCATTCAACCAGAACCAACAGATCCTCTCCAAATGCTGCTTTACTACTGCTTCTGCCGCTTATTATTTCAAGTAGGAGTACACCAAAACTGTATATATCTGCCTTCTTGGTAAGCTGTCCTAACAAGGCATATTCAGGGGCTAGGTATCCCCTGCAGAACATAAAAGATGAACATTTGCATACGAACATTTACATACATAGTAGAAGCAACAAATAGAAAAAGAAAGGTGAGAGAGGGCAACTTAGCACAGAATCATGTTCACTACTTTGGTACCTTCACCACCATGACCATGGAACCACTATCCCATGGACATGCTGTGAAGGTACCGAAGGAGTGAGTGAGAAAATTGGCATTTTAGTTCTAGTACGTGTTCAAACTTAAAAAGAACTTGTAAAATTTTGAACATAATTGTCATGAAGTTTAAACTCTTTATGATTCGTTGCTCATAGGTTGTAAATGAGCCTTCTCCTAAACCAATTATCTAATACAGATGAGTCTTTTGACCTTATCTTAGCTAGCCCACATTCTGCAACCTTCTTAAAACCAGATGGGTGTCATTTCTAACTTGAATACATATCTCTAAAGCATGCCAACTTTTTGCATCTAAAAAGTGGTGGAATATGGATTGGGCTTCTCCCTTGGGTACTTTATATTAAGGTAAAAAAAAAAAAAAGATAAGAGAGAAAAAGGAAGATACGAAGAAGGTTGTACACAGTTCGCCTTCCCTACTTCAGTTGTCTAATCTGTTCGTAGTAACTTTTACTGGCATAGGTCACACATATTACATCTTATCCCGCTAAAAATAGCGTGTGGCCAAATTCATTTTCAATATGAAGTTAGCTCCATCAATCTACACATGCAATCAACTATATTCAATCTAAAGGAGTCACAAGCCTGGCATAGATAAGTGACTCAGATAGCTTACATAGACAACACATGAGGATAAAATACAATGAAAAACCATGCTTACACTGTTCCTGCCACACGAGTACTAATATGAGTGACATTGTCTGGAAAAAGCTTCGCCAGGCCAAAATCTCCTATTTTAGGAAGGAAGCTTCCATCAAGAAGTATATTGCTGGCCTTTATATCACGGTGGACAATATGTGGTTCAGCTTCTTCATGAAGAAATGCAAGGGCAGAAGCTGTACCCACACAAATAGCAGCCCTGTTAGGCCAATCGAGAGAAACACGTTTACCCTTTGAACCTGAAATTAATGGCTATAGACATTAGTTTACCAAAACTTGATCATTCATTTGGCATGCATGTCTCTGTGGGTATATTCGCGCACGTGTGTGTGTGGCTGTGTGCATTTACAAAGCAAAAAGCTTCACATGTAGAGACAAACTCACAACATTAATCAAATTTCTTGAACACAACATCAATGAACAATTCTTAGAAACAGAAAGTGTAAAAGGAAGCTTATTACTTTTTTCCTCATATGCCCTTATTGGCTTGCAGTCACCTTTATATACATATGTCATTGATTATTTTAGCAAAATCTGGTTTCGAACTTTTAGAAAAGGGCAAAGTCACAAGTCATCTCATTTTTACACTAGTGTTATATTCTCAAGAAATGATTTTATGCATGCTGTATTTTACGATTGTTGTTTTGCTTAATTCAAACTAAGATAAAAGTTGCCCCCAACTAATCTCAGTAGTGTGGGAATTACCAAGTAAAGCATTAGCAAGGCTGTTGTTCTCAAGATATTCGTACACCAATATCCGATGACTCCCCTCCACACAACAACCAATCAGTTCAACAAGGTTTGGATGTCGGATAGCTGAAATCATATTAACCTCTGTCAAAAATTCAGCGGTCCCTTGTTTCGATTCAGCAGAAAGACACTTGATGGCAGCATGAGTACCATCCCTTAATTCTCCCTGCAGTTATAAAGTAATGATTCCCAATAAGTACCATCCCTTGTGCAAACAGTTCAGGCATCATAAATTCATTTTTCCATTACAGTAATAGATTCATGTTTTTTCAGTTGATGTGCTGGTATTTTACATGTATGAGGAACTATATAGTTAAATGATACAACATCATTTCATTTCACATACCCTATAGACAACTCCAAAACCACCTCCGCCTATTCTGTTTGATGGATGGAAGTCCCTTGTTGCTGATCTCAGTGAGTTATAGGAAAAGACCCTCACATTGCTGGTAGCAATATCTAACCATGAACAAACACATACAATACAGAAACATGTCAACAGTCAAGGCATTGTGAAGTTATTTAAAGAAGATCCTCATATAGTTAATTCTGAGACAACAAAAGGGTGAAAGTTAACTAACGTGCAAATTTGAACTTTACAGAATTTATGGTTAATACACAGGTGAAGAGAAAACTTTGGCTCAAGAAAAGGTTTAAAAAAACTGAAATTAGCATATTATAGAAGCTGGTAGGCGAAGTTTGGATTGAAAGAATCTTGACGAATGAACTCTACGTTCTTACATTGAAAAAGATTCCTAATTACCTACCCAACTCAAAATCGCATTCCCAAACTAACTAGAATTCTAATCCTCACCATCCCCTATGGTAATCACAGGCTCAAGCTCAACCAAAATGAAAAGACTAAGAGTTGAACCCTACAAATGTCCTTTGGAGATATGTTGCCTCGAAAATATCATTGAACTAATCCAACTACTTGCGTGAGATTACCTGACACATTAGGCAAATGGTTTTGTTTTCCTCCTAATAATCAGATTCCTGTTCGCTGTCAAAATAACGGGCATCCAAATTAGATAGCCTTAATGTAGACAAAATGCCTAGACAACAAATCCTGATTTTATTAGTTCAGGTAAGCCTAATACAAACTAAAGTTTCAGGGAAACAAACTCAAAAACTCCATCGAATTTCAAATAAACAATCAGCAACATTCAGACCATAATCCAAAAATTTGAACAGAAAACTCAATTCCATCGAGTAATCGCCGAATTGAACTAAACAGTAGGATTATCATTAAGCAATCGTGGAGGTAATGTTGAAGGAAGAGTGTCTCATTTCCTTACTTTCTTCTTGGGTCCCAGTCTTCTGCATACACGAACTTAATGCGCCAAAGCAATTGAAACTCATTGCTTTCGCTCACAACCACTTTGAATGTTCTTGCCGAAAACTAAACCTCTACCATGTTTGCTCTTCATTCCAATCCCTGCCCAACCGACAATCATTTTTGGTATATATACATAATCAGAACCAGACAACAAATCAATAACAATAAAGCCAAAATATATACTAGAGCAATAACCCAAAGCCAAACCTCGAGTAACTGTAATGGTGAAGAATTCGAGGGGGAATACGGAAACACCCACACATATATATATGTGAGTATATAGATATTTGCAGGTCGCATACGACTTCAAATGGTTAGTATTAGATTTGGAATTGCTTTACTCCGGGTTTGAAAATTCAATATGTGAGAACAAGAACGGCCATTAAAGGGATGAGAGAGAGAAAGCGACTGGTGGGGATGATGACTTGGGTTTTTCTTACTTGCTCTTTATCGTGTGAATGTCCGTGGGACACCAAAGCAATAGAAAAGCCTGTGTGAAGAGAAGACCATGACCTTTCTTCGTGGGAAAAATTATTTGGTGATGCGGGCACCTTCCAAGTGATGTCACAATTGTCCGATATGAAGTTTCAAGATGACTTTTTACGTATATCGGACAGTTTTAAATATATTTTTAAATTTGTGTAAATATTGCTTCTGTAATTTTTATACTTTTTTTTTTAAAAAAGGGGTGTCATGTGTCATATAATTACCTACTTATTATATATACACATATTATAATTGTCTGATTTTTAACTTTAATTATTACTTAATTTCTAAAAAGGAAAATAAGAGCATCTAAATTCACGTAAAGACTCAAAATGTGTTTATTATTTGAGTTGTATTCTAATTTGAGTAAAACTGAATCTGACATATATTTGACTCAATTGGGTTGAAAATATCTTAAATTTAAGTTTAAATAAGAATTCAAAATAAAGAAAGAAAAAAAGGAATTGAGTTAAAAGTACCTGAGCCTAGGACTCCCTTTTACGGGTGATTGGACCTTAAGACTTAACTAAGAGAAAGTCTACCAATTGTTAATGTCATATTTTGACGGACATTTTTTTTTATTTGACAAATTCTTGTCAAAATAGCAACGTCATCTTTTGTGCTAAATTTAGAAACAATTATAGCATTATTTATGCCAATTGATCCCTATATACATAATGAGATAATATGTCTAAAATTGAGATTGTGTCAAAAACAACATGAGATCGGTGTTTTTAATATTTTTTAAAATTTTATTTGACACTATAGCAAGTTTATATTTACAGTGATTTTAACAGTAATGGACGAACTTGCTATAAGTAATCATATATTTTTTATCACTTTCTCTTCGAGAATTGCATAGTTTAAATTTGATATAAATTATTCTTTTACAGAACTTGTCCTTATGTCTAGATGAAACTGAAGACGCTCTCATCAAATATATCTTATTGGTAGTCAAATTTCATTTTAGAAAATGCTTTCAATTAGTATTCTTTAAATTCTCTGTGCTTGAAATAAACTTTCTATACCCCTATTTTGGTGCATTTTTTAACTGTTAGATTGCGTAATTTTTTTTATTTTATTAAAATTTTAACGTTATATAACGATTGAAAATAAACAAACATTGACGTACATGAATTTTCGGATTGATCATTTGAACTCCCAATATAAAATCTCAACTAACACAGCGTGTTCAGTGTGACCTTCATTTTTCTAAGGTGCTTTCACCTAAAATGCAGGCTAGCTACCAACTTCTAGACTTTTTTGTTAATAGCACATGGTCCTTGAACCAAACGAAATGACATTTACGTCCTTATTAGCCGGAATAGAGGTGTTTGTGCATCGTGCATAGTTAGTCGTGCAGTGTGTCAAAACGATATCATTTTTTGTGCTAAAAAAATTGTCCGAACAATTGAGGCTAAATTTGGCATAACTTGCTTATAAAATAAGCAAGTTTTGTCTTTATTCAATTTTTTTTACATTTATTATTTTGGCTTCAAATTTTTGTAAATTATCAGTCCGTCTCAATAAAACAAATTTAAAAAGTATAAAATTATATCCAAAAGCTAAAAAAAAAAAGCACTAAAGACGACGAATAAGCACAAAAAAATTATATTTTTAGATTATTTTTGTACTTTTTTCAAATTTGACCCATTATGTATAATTTTCATAAAACCTCTCATCGAGACGAACCAATAATCCACAAAAAATTGGTGAAAAATAAAAAATTATAAAAAAAAAAATTCACATAAGGACAAAATAATAATCAAATAATCAAATCAGACCAAACTCAGCCTGAATTCTTTTTTGATATTTTTTTACGCACGACAGGACCTCCCTTATTAGCCACACAACAAGAACAGTTTTTGTCCTTGGATTATTTGCATTGGGTGTAATATCAAACATTGTAATCAACAATTTTTGTAGATTACATTTTGAGACTGTCTTTTGACCGGAACACGGGGCCTTGCTGTGCACACAGCAGGGCGTGTTGTGTGTCAAAATGATGTCATTTTGGCGCGTAAAATACTGCCTGAATAGTTATTTACTGACCGAATAATTTTTGATCAGTGTTTTGTATGCTAAAACAACATCTTTTTGGCGCGCAACACGCGCTATTGTGTGCAATTATGCACATCAAGACCCCAGTTCCCTTTTGACCATATACAACAATTGACCTTGAAATTATTCTAAGGCATTTAAAGATTTATTTTTCCAAGGAGCTTACCATTCGAACGCAACTTGACTTTTTAAATATTGACCTTTTCAATTTATTAAAATTTCATGTTGTGCTTCTCATGATGTAATAATGAATTAGTCGAATGTATATCTTTTCGCCTATTATTTTTCATTCAGAGCGCTTGAAATTCGATCGTAAACTTGTTCCATTTGAACATGTCACTCGAAATCCAATCCTAAAGTTATTCCATTTGAACGCGTATTTCGGTACTTCGCATAATTAAACTAGAAACTGCTTGTTTTTTTGTTTTTTTTTGTTAATTTCCGTCTTCTCTTATGTTTTCTCTTTGCGATAGGTAAGAATCTTTATTGCAAAATTAGTAAAAGCATAATCTAAAATATATGCATACATACATATATACATATTAGAGAGATTTGAGAGCGTATCCGATGGTGTCAGCTGTGGACCACAAGAATATGAGAGGGAGCCGACTTTATGAATTATGAGCTTCAGAAAAAGATAACCTAGGAGGAAGGGTCAATCTTCTGGCTGTCGGCCATAACAAATTGGAGATTATGATGATAGCGTTGACTTCTGTTCCAAGTGTTTTTGTATTCCATGACTAAGAGCATGTCCAACAGCTTTTAGTTAAAATACCTAGCCAATTATCTATTTTTTTATTTTAGCTAGCCACCTGTCAATCATCATTCCAACAATTCTATCTAATATAGCTATCCGTACCTTTAAATATTATTTGTTCTAATTTATTCTTCCTTTGCCTTTTTACAATACAAATAAAAAAACATAAAAATATTTTTGCTGGGTGAATAGTGACTAGGTAAATTTAACTAGCCACTATTCATGAAACTATTTTAGCTAGCTTTAATTGAGCTTGTTGGAGTGATTGTTTTTGTTATTAGCTATCCAAAATAGCTAAATGGGTTCTTTACCTAGCCTCTTGAGCATGCTCTAATGGAAACCACACAAAAAAAGAATCCCACGAATCAACTGACATTTTACCTACTCCTATGTCCAATGAAAATTGCTATGTAGACTAATGTTCACGCGTGGTCAACTTTCCAGGGACCAATTTAAGTTATAAGCACGGCGTTCCAGCATCAACAAGTCAAAGGTAAACCACATTACAATTCCCCATATTCTACCCTCCAACAACATAGGTACACGGTAAATCTACAACTACAAAAATGTACTGTAACAGCAAAAATCGACTTATATTTTTAAGTAGTTCGTGTAATAATTCGAAAAGTAGTAGAGAGGCATATATGTTTTTTTATTAGTCATAATCAAATATTAAACTTTAAATATGTGTGTGTGTGTGTGTGTGTTGGGTTGGGGGGTATGTGTGCATATTTATGTATATGTATATATAGGAATAGAACAATGCTACTAACACATCACGATACATAACAGGAGTTGTCTTATCAGCACGTTTCGTCTCTAAGGCACGAATGGTCTAATAGCATAACGTGTCTTACGATGTATAATTTATCTCATTCAGGTTATACGAATCAATGGAATACTTGTTGTATGTCGTGAAAACACGAGAAACAATTTTGCAGAAGAAGAAGAATTTTGTAAATGCCAGGTTCTATTTCATACAACCTCCATTCGAATAATAAAAATCAAAAGTTAGAAAGAAATACACATTACTTGAAATTGGAGCTTCATCTTTACCCTAGATAGACGGTTAACTGGCCATTGAACTCAATTCCATTGATCTTGAATTAAAATACATTGTTACAAATAGCCTAATTACAAAGTTTATTTCGCTCACCATATTTCCCGCTCTTCCTCACACTATCCAATCCATCCCGAGCTTCTTTTCCCTTGAAGGTAGCTCCTCACAATGGTACAAGCTTAGAAAGTAAGTAAAAATATCGAATACATCAAATAACATATCGAATACATCAAATAAATACACAAGTCCCCTTTTTATAAACAACTCGGCTACCCTAGGCTGTCCGGACATTTGGTTGTCCTGTCCGGACGCTTATGTGAGAGATTCATCCAAAAGCTTCAATGTGAATTCGTCCGAACATGTGTTCTCCCGTCCGAACGTGTCTTCTACGCCGTTTGAGATCAGGGTTGCTGTAAGCATAATAGAGCTTAGGGTGGTAGCTTCGTTCAGACATGGGTCATAACAGTCCGGACGTTTGGCCTAGGAATTTTTCCAGAAGTTAAATTATTGTCCCATCCGGATATCTTTTTGGACATATCTGGCCTTTCAGACATCTGTTGAATTTTGATTCAAAAACTTTGAAATATTAAAATACAATTAAACAATGAATAATCATGGTATGGGAGACTTAACAAAAGTAAATTGGATGGCGCAAATGTCAACATTTATGCATGTATCATGATTTGAAAAACAAGGAACAGAATTAGTAAGGTACGATAGCCATGCATCATTGAAATCTTCATCAACAAAGCTCAACTCTTCTTGCTCGGGTGGTACTTTCATTTGGCATGAAAATGCTAAGAGTAGAGAAGTCGCTCTATGAGTAGTGAAACTCAGTAGAAAAATATACCCGAAAAAATAAACCCAAAGATATTCAAGTATGTAAGCTCTATAGGCCTTACTCCATCTTAGTTGGCAATTCTGGTTCAAAACACATGATAAGTTAGATGTCATTCTTTTATCAAGTTGTAAGTTTTTATCTTTTTAGAGTGTCTGTTTAGGAAGTGAAAGAAATCATTCAATAGTATTCAGTTGGACTTGCTCAAGCGACTAAGTTGCTCCAGCAACATGGTTGAGACATTTATAAATACCAGTTGGTGGGAGAGGATACACTTACACAGATCGATTGAGAGCAAAGTTGTCAATCTCGTACCGGCAGACGTACCGGTTTTGTTACTGGTACGGTACATACCGGTACCGGTGTGTACCGGTGTACCGTTTCGGATTTATCGCTAAAATTAATATATATATTGTAAATAATATTTTTTAACAAAAAATCATACTAAACATAAAAATAAAACATTACAATTTAAAAATAAATCACAAAATATTAAAAAATGATGATTTTAGTCTCAAATTATGTCAAATTATCCAAAAAAACATATTAATAGATTTTTTAAATTTTTTTAAATACAGACCGGTACGGTACGGTACTTGACCGGAACCACCCGGACCAGCCCGGACCAGCCGGGACCACCGCCGGAACGGAACGGACATGTCTTCTTCCCGTATTTACGCCGGTACGGGATGTACCGGGCTGTACCGACCGGACCGGTACGAGATTTACAACTTTGATTGAGAGGCAATTTCGGCTTAAAACAGAATTTTGGCAGCTTAGGTACTTTGTCCTTTGACAATTCATATTTGAATAAAGATTGTGAGATATCATCTTCAATGTCAAAGGCTTCTACATCAATCATTCGCTTATTCTGAGGTTTGGAAGACTTGTGGATTTAAAGCGTGAATCGAATGGTGGGTGATCAAACTTTATATAGGGCTAATGCAATAAATCAAGAGTTGGGAAGGGAGAAAGTCAAAGTTTGGATACTAAAGATTATTAAGGTGCTATTGAATTACTACAAAAATCACCATCAAAGTGTCAATGATGGGCTGGAAGAAAAACAACGTCTAGGACTAATGGAAGGCAAAAAGTCACTCCAAGATTTGTTCTGGTGCATCTTGTTTTACAAAGTTATACGTGCGCACGTAATCTCGTCATTCAATTGTTATACAATATAAAAAATAAATAATACTGAAAATATTAAATTGAAAAGCAGTCTTGTTTTACTATATAAAAATCGTGAGTAATTACAATTGTGAAGAAATATTGAAATACCATCACGTGATTGCTAGAAGTACTAAATTCAATGGTCTAAGTATGTATTTCCCTTTGACAAGGGAAATTATTCTGTATCTTTGGGTTATAGCCCAAACAATTAATTTTTATCTCACAGTTGTATGAATTCTTTGCACTTGGTTATGAAATGCGAGATAAGCCCAACACCGATGGGGTTGACATGCTTAAGAGGACTGAATAATTTTTCGTTATCTAATGGCCTTCAGAAGGGGTAGTTAATTAAAGACAAAAAAAAGAGACATGTTTCTCTCATAGTTATTCTCATGGTTTTAGACATTGCTGTATGGGGTTGTGGTTGTAACGTACTATTCATCAAAAAAATTTAAAGATTTGTTGGGAAAACAGATGTTCCGAATACATCTAGACACAAATATATCTTGAACTGTTAGATACACGTGGGGTCTTTAATAATTTATGAATCTCATGTATATCTAACAATTTCAGATGCATCTGTATCCAAATGTGTCCGAAACATCTGTATTTTTATATTTCTTTAAAAATCTAACTGATTTGATAATAGTATCCACATTAGTCTGAAACCAAAAGGGAAAGGACAAAAATAGCTGCCTTAAAACTGCCATTTATATTTCAAGTAAAATAATTTTTCCACGTACTACCATACTCAAAGTTGTCAATCCCGTGTCTCGTATCAGTTGGTACATTTCGTACCATCCTCGTAATAGTATCGGACCATCAGAGTACTATTTTGACCATTGTTCCAAACTATTCCAATATGTTCCGAGTTGTTCCGGACTATACCAGCCGATACCGTGGCTATCTAGGGTTGTGGACTTTGTGGGCGTAAACTATTCATCAAACTATCTAACTGATTTGATAATCGCGGCCTCATTACTAGTCTGAAACCAAAAGGTAAAGGACAAAAAATAGTGGCCTTAAAACGTCCAATCAGCCCGAAAATAATACTTGATGATGGTATTCGCAAGGAACCACGTAGGGAATTGCGCAAGGATTATATGGCGGGAGTTTTTCTTTGCTTGAAAAAGGTTCTTCTTTTCTCACCCTCACCATGTGATCCTTGTGTGATTCCCTGCGGGGTTCCTTGCGAATAGCATGACTCAGTGACAATCTAAGAAACATCAGATACAAAAACATGAAAAAATCTGAAAATAAGATAAGAGGAGTACTACAATACTAGAAAAAAACTCAGAAGCCACAAATTCAAATGAATCATGACATTTGATTTTAAATTTAGAAATATTTCTTAAATTTTTTTTTGTTCTGAAACTCTAGACTTTTCCATAAAATAATGGCGATGTGCCATTTTGAATTTATTCTTTGGGGGAAAGAAATAAAAAAATTTGTTTTATCTTATGATAATTAAAAACACGCCAGTGTAAAAGTAAAACCATTCAGCTAATAAATCATTTTCCTTTGAAAGATGATCTTGACGTGCCACTTGCGAAATGAAACGAGAGCTTAAATGATCAAGTGTTACGAAATGGAATAGGAGTCAACTGTGTATTGCACACAACAAGAAATTCTGTGTGTTAGAATGACATTATTTTGCCCGTAAAGTGCAGCTCAAAAATTATTTAGTCAACGTCCAACTATTTAGATAATATTTTGCTTTGACGCGCAACACACTTTACTACGCATAGCAAGGTCTCCTGATCGGCAGGAAAATATACCATGATCGCTGGTTGGTTCCCTCGCATGGTTGTAGGGTCCCTCCTCTAAATAGCGTTATTCCAAACTATCAAACATCACTTTATCTGTGTACAATTCATCATTTTTTCCCCCAACTTTTGATCTATATTTCAATCAAGGGTAAAGGCGGAGCCAGAAATTTTAATTAGTGAAGTCAAAATTTTAATTAAAATTACATAATAAATATTCTTCTAGCAAGAGATATATATGAAATCTTACTTACATATTAATTTGAACCAGTACTTAATAATTTTTTCTATTTAAGAAAAATATAAGAACTAGTCATTCGTTAAGGTAAAAAATTAAAATATTTTTAATTATATATGTACAAAATATTATTTACCAGTTATTTTTTAAAATTCGAAATAATTTTTTACACAATTTGCATAATAGTTATTTTTTATTTGGATGAAATACTAGGTATAATTTTATAGGGCACATGAAATATTTAGGCCAATTTTTATGTTTTAAGTGAAAACACGGAGCAATATCATAGTTTTAATTGGGTCAAAATTACTAATTAATTTTTGTATCTCTAAAAAAAATGTAATTTTTGAAAATTACTAATTAATTTTTTACCCTATATGGATCCGCCTGGTCTATGGCTCACTGCGTGTGCATCACATTGGTATAATATTTTTTATAACTCAACCTGTTCAAATCATCGAAAACCTTACAATTTTTTGTAAATTAATCTATGACATAATTTCCTGGGAACTGAAGGGCGGGAGGCCCAAGTCTGTGTTTGAAGATCATACTTGTGGATGGGATTCATACTTGTTTCATTTCCCTTTCCCTTTCCCTTTCCCTTTCCCTTTCCCTTGGTACATCCCTCCACAAATCCTTGATCTAAACACAGCCTAAGCAAATGCAAACAAGAAGCACCTCTAACTAGGAAACAGAACCCACTCACTGATTAATTAACCATCAGATGCAATGCTTACTTGAACAGAAAAATCACCATTAGGTTTCCACCAGAATGTGCGACAGCATTTATTAATTATTCAAAACAGTATGCAAAACTGGTTTCTAGCAGGAACTATAACAAAAATACGAACAAAACTAGCGAAGGGTATCAGATTAGGGCGGTGAAGAGAATTTACAGTTAAAAGACATGATCAACTATTAAACTATAGCAGGAACTGTACCAAAAATAGGAAGAAAAAACTAGCAAAGGGTATAAGATCAGGCCGGTGAAGAAAATTTGCAGTTAAAACATATGATCAACTATTTAACCAAGGCGCTGACTAAAAAGATGGAAAAGCAGCAGAGACTATTCAAGGATCATCGGCATCGCTTCCAACAACCTGAACTTCAGGACTGACCATATAGGTGCTTCCGTCAGGACCCAAGACTTTGAACCTGCTCAACCACGTCTCTTACAAATTGATCCAAATTTTTTTTGGAAGGAAAATGTTTCACACTGCCTTGTTTAATGGATGAACTGCTTTGTTTGTCTTTTAATGGGAGAAGTTAGTTAAAAGTCCCTCCTTCTATAATACCTTATTGTCATAAAAGCTCCTATTTTATGTAACTTTTTCCACCAAAAGACCACAAAAATGGTCTTCATCAAATAGGAGAGTGTGAAAATCATTTCCTAAAAAAATTGAATTCCAGTGATGCAAACAATACCAGTACCTCTCCAGAATAAATTTTCCTTCCTTGTACTTTTGGCTCTTGTCATGAGCAGCCTCCTAAAAGATAACAAAAAGGTATGCATATTAATAATATAAACCAAATTCCACACAAACAAAACCATGTAGCATAAGCGTCTATCAGAACATAAGTGCAAGCCATCTTACATATTTCCACCCAACAATTGAGCCACATCCAATGCAGAATATGTCACCGACAGTGTGCATTCCAGTTATCATCATCCGGTCTTCTTTGTCTCCAACAGTGACATTCACACTATCAAACATTACGGAAGTGGGTTGTCATTTGTATTGTTTACATAAGAAAACTGCGTAGTTGCTACTACTTTTACCAGGAGAATTATCCACTTCCGTCACCGAGTAAAAGAATTTTTATATGTTTTATGAGAAGTACATCATGTACATCACAACTACATGAGTACACGAGAAAGTCCAACAATAAAAACCCACAAGCATGTATAATACAACCAGCCAAACAAAAAGCAGCATATTAGGAAGAAATGGAGCTCTCGAAGATACAATCGAGGTTTATCTTCTTTTCTCCAAATTGGAAGTGTGCATGGGAGGCCAACTGGGCGTAACCAGTTGGTTCACCAGGAAAGTTAAGACCTAATCAGACAGGAGTTTTCAAATAAATGGAAAAGGTGGGTGTTTCTCTCTTCACCAAAGTTCTAGGTTCTACGGAGTATGTAATCAGTTTTTCTAGCAAATTCTCAGGCATAATGACTTTGCAATTACCACTGGTGCCATGTACAATTCAATATGTTTCAATAGAGAATAAAGGCGCTCTTTAACAGGCTATACAATGAAAATATGTGACTGCAACTATGAGCTTATTAGTGAGCAACCAATGCTCATTTGAACATCAGAAGCGACTTGCTGCTTCTCATACCAATAGAACCAATTGACAAGAATGAAATCTAGCAATATCAAGGCAGTACAATCACAACGCATTATGTTGCCTAAATGCATGCATGTTTTGGTTGTTTTCACTTTAAACATTCAAACCATAGGACACGAAGATGCATGAACGTCCTAATAACACACAATCTATGACTTACAAGGTGCTACTTTAACAAGGAGCAATAGAAAACAAGAACACTTACACGTTCTCGAAGAGATAAGCCTTCCCATGCCTGCAGTGGAAAGACTGGAAGCACAAGTAAACCACTAGGTTAGGACAATGTGCACGTCAATAACAGTAAGTATTAACAAGCATAAATAGGATACCGGGTATATATCAATGAAGAGTACAAATGTAGAGAAGTCCAGTTTCTGTAAAACAAGTGGATCAAAGAGGATATAATAACTTCTCATTGCCACATGGAAGCATTCTAAAGAGGAAAAGAAATAGCAGTTAACAGCACATAAGCTGGTCACACGTAAGCCCATAAATGATGCACTACATTCTCTGAGTGATAATCGACAAGCAAAGTTAGCAGTAGATTTCAGCATGCAAAAATCCTCATACGCTGACAGTTAAAGTTTATTAACAGACTTTTAACTTCCTTGTGGTAAACTAGGCTAAATCATCTGAAACACAGATGAAAGGAGTTATATAATACCATATTGATAAAAATTGCAGGGTCAACAAATCTAGAAAAGATGAAAATTAAACAAAAGTGCAGGGTCAACAAATCTAGAAAAGCAAGCAAGGGAAGGAATGCACCACCATAATTAGTTACCCTACTAGCTTAGATGAATCCAAAAGCGTTTAAGTCATTTGAAAGCAGCTTTAATTCTAACCTGCGACAGATTGTACTTATATCTGTTTGTATAAATATAAATGTATCTTTAGGATGCATAAACATAGAAATACAAGTGCGCTTCCCTCATTTATAAACAGTACAAATGGCAAATACTTATATCTGTTTGTATATATGCATATGCATCTTTAGGACGCATAAATATAGAAATACACGTGTGCTTCCCTCATATTTATAAGCAGTACAAATGGCAAAAAGTTACAATGCAACCACATGATCCCTGAAAAAAAGGAAAATTCTTGATGAGGCCAGCGAAGAAGTTATTTCCTTTCTGGATGTGGATTGGAAACTTCTAACCATGCTTTCCTGGTCACGAAAATCTAGAAAAGATGAAAATTGCAGGGTCAACAAATCTAGAAAAGATGAAAATTAAACAAAAGTGCAGGGTCAACAAATCTAGAAAAGCAAGCAAGGGAAGGAATGCACCACCATAGTTACCCTACTAGCTTAGATGAATCCAAAAGCGTTTAAGTCATTTGAAAGCAGCTTTAATTCTAACCTGCGACAGATTGTACTTATATCTGTTTGTATAAATATAAATGTATCTTTAGGATGCATAAACATAGAAATACAAGTGCGCTTCCCTCATTTATAAACAGTACAAATGGCAAATACTTATATCTGTTTGTATATATGCATATGCATCTTTAGGACGCATAAATATAGAAATACACGTGTGCTTCCCTCATATTTATAAACAGTACAAATGGCAAAAAGTTACAATGCAACCACATGATCCTTGAAAAAAAGGAAAATTCTTGATGAGGCCAGCGAAGAAGTTATTTCCTTTCTGGATGTGGATTGGAAACTTCTAACCATGCTCGAATGGAGAGACATGAATTCCTAATATTGGAACATATCAATTTTGGGACATCCCAAAAGGAAAAGGTGGACCAACAATCTGGGACAAAGGAAGTAAAATATAACCACCTAATGTGATATCATATGCCTAGCAAAACAAACAAACCATCATAATACGCAATTTGCTTATCTTCTATGGGGAGTAGGGTAGTGGAAGGTTGTGCATGGAGATTATCATGAACAATCACCAATAAAGCTAAAACATGGGGCGCTCTTCATGCACTTAATCATGCATAATTGAATTCTTCACCGTCCGCGTTGAAAACAAAGGTTCTTTTGGACAGTAACCAATGAAACACGTGTTTTCAGGGAAAGTGTGTAGTGTTCATCTAAGTTAAGATGCTTGTAATACTCTTCTCATACACAATCTCTAATCACCTGTCCTTTGGATAAGAGAATGAGCTTATAATAATTCAGATAAATGATTCCAGATTTCGGGCAGTAATTTGATTGCAAGCAATTCTATCTGTATGGCTTTATAATTACTTACTCTGTGCAAAAACATGTGGCACTATAGGCTGTCAAAATATCCACATATAGAAATTAAAAGTCTATTAGAGCAACAGCATCAACGTGAGTTGATCAAGCCCAGGCTTGCTTTTTTTCTATACTTAATCTTGTATTGCCAAAGGGCGAAAATTGCAAGAACCCATGGACATTATTAACACCCAAACGAAAAGCATAAATGTCTATGAAATGGTGGCTGCATGACAGAGATGGACAAGTTCAGCCCCACCTGAGGCATCTTTGAGCAAGAGAAAAAAGTAAACGTAACACGATCAAAATACTGGATACACAGAACCATAAAGGATGCCAACAAAGGATCGACATGTGTTGCTTTCTTTTATGACTCTGCTGAGCACTAGAACCTTATAAGAAATCAAATTCTTGGGTTCGAAGGGGAGCGTGGTTGCAAGGCTGAAACAGCAGAACAACAGTGGAGCCTGCAACCTAATAATCTTAGAACTGTAAAACCTACCAAGTCAAAACATGGTAATTACGTATGACAGACACTTCCAAGAGATTGATGTGTCAGTGTCGGACAATTGTCGCATGCTCCCAAACACATGTGACATGCCCAACTTTTGTCCAAAGAACCGAACATCTTTCAGGCATTAGGGGAGACTCACCCATCGGTCAGAGACACGAAAAGCATTAGACGCTAGAGAATTAGGATACAATCACTATAAAATGGCGACCAGATGTTCAATTTCGTTTCAGCTGTCAATTCTTTTCAATTTTAAAGGCCATATAAATTTGTTTATGAATATAACTTTTAAAGCTAGACACTAGGACCTATGTAGCACAGATACTTCATCGGAAATCATGTACGGACACTCTCTGGACACCCTCTAGAGACGTGTTCGACGCTCATATTTAAGTGTCCTATTTTTGTCAATGTTTTTTGTTTGGAAACTCTGGGAAACTCGCAACATCTGGCAGGAGTGTTAAACAAAATAGTGATTCACGTTAAAGCTTAGGGAAGTTGTATATCTTTTGTGATGAGTGATGATTTTTTATTATACAGACACAACAAAAATGAGGAAACATTTTTGTTGAAATATTGTTCATACTTGTTTTCCAATATATGCATGTGGTAATGATTTCTTGCAGTACTATGGATATGTGTGTGTGTGTTTTTATTTATTTATTTATAGTTATTTAATTATATGCATCTATCTATTCTATTATTAAGGGAACACCTTTTTTGGTGTGAATGTCAAGTGAGGCTGGCTCACACTTTTCTTTTCAAAAGTGTGCCTCTAAATTATATTTTTTACTATTAATTTTGAATTCAATAACTGCTTGGACAAAAGAGAAAAATTATTCTACCTAACTATTAAAAATTATCAACTACTAAAACTTATATATATATATATATATATATATATATATATATATATATATAATGCACAACCACACGTATAGTCCACGACATGTCATGACCCTTTTTCAAAAGATTTGTTGCTTTTGTACCGTGTCGTACTTATACCTTTTGTCTATATTGGTGTTTCTCAGCATGGTCAGGATGGATTGACTATGAACTTTTTCCTTACTTTATGAATGATGATGCATCACCCTAAAGCGATATACTAAAACTAATTCAGATACGAAATTAAGTTAAGTGACATTCTAGTATTCTACTATGAGAATTAAAAAAGGAGGCAAAATAACTTGTAATGCAAATATTAATGCATTAATCAAGGACATTATTTGAAAGCTTTTCCTTTTAAATTTCTATAAAGGCACCGACAAAATAGCTATAAACGGGAATTCCATTGAAGGATTACATTGGAGAAGTATGGGACATATTGGGAAGTGTACTAAGGACTTTTACACCGTGTTTGGATTGAGCGGAGCACGACTCAATAAAAGTTTTCGTTATGCGGGGAAAGAGAAGTGGAAAGAAAGGGAAGGGATGAATTGCTTCTCTTGATTGAATCAAGAGGGAAGGGAGAAAAATGATTACCTTCTCTTCTTCGGTTTAGATTCCTTAGAACTATTTAAGAGAGGAAAATGAGGTGTATAATACACTTTCACCACCGTATCCGTCTTATAATTTAAGTACTTCAAGTGTCCTCTTTTTGCTAATTTTCTGGACACGTATAATTGGTATTAGAAAAATAGAAGGTCGCTTCACTCTCCATCAATTTCCTTGAATTCAAAAGGAAAATAGAAGCGCTTAAAATGTTTGTATGTTGTCCCTCGCAACTCCTTAAACCCTTTTAGTCCTTGCTTAAAAGCAAGGCAAACGTGCAATAACTAATCTTTGAACCCTTCACTTCCCCGCGTAAACCCTCAATTCTGAGGGAGTGTCCAAGGAGTTATGGTGTCCGAAAACATATCTGCTCCATAGAAGTTGCTTGCCCGGGTGCAAAAATAGAATCATAGACATGCATTTCCAAAAAATGAACTTAACAATAAATTAAGAAAAACTAAATAACATTCATAAAAGGACTCTCAAGCTTCCTCGGCCAAATGGTGGCAATATGTTAGTGTACAAGCTATTGCAATGAAATATACCATGGCCATCATCAAACCAAATTCATTAAATCCCAAGACTCTTAACATACAAAACAATTTTCATCCTCGACTTTAAAGCATCATGAGTCATTACCATAACTGTGAAAGGCGTGCCTAGGCGCACCAAGGCTCAACATACGCACCTGTCATGGTCCTAGGCAGGGCGACTTCAACTAGGCACGGGCTTTATGAGCCTAAGCGCGAAAGGCACACAAGGCGCGCACTTCTTTGAATTTAAATATACTGCTCTCTCTCTCTCTCTCTATCTGTGCGATCATCTCAGTGTGCCCGACGATCTCTGCGATCCTCTCTCTCAGATTTGGTAAGTTTCCAAGTATACTATATATGTATATATTCTCTGTCTATGTACTAAATATGTATATATGTTGTATATATACTGTACTGAATATGAATATATATGCTCTATGTACTGAATATGTATATATGTTGTACTAAATATGCATATATATGTTGTACTAAAATATATGCGCTCTATGTACTGAATATGTATATATGCTCTATCTACTGTATATATAGTTATATATTGTATATATGCTCTGTCTATATACTGTACTGATTACTGAATATGTATATATATGCTCTATGTACTGAATATGTATATATACTCTATCTACTGTATATATATTGCACACTCTTTCTATACGATTTAGTGTGTATATTGTATATGTAAATACTATATAGTGTACAATACAGTACTATATGCCCCATATAGTATACAATACAGTATTGTATCTACTATTTGTATGTGCTATATAGGGAATTAAGGATACACTTTGTAATGTTTTCCTTTTGATAGGTTATTAAAAAATGTCAAGTGAAGGCATCCGAACAGACCCCATTTGGAAGTATGTAACTTTGGTAGATCCCACCAATACTACAAAATTCAAATGCAATTTTTGTGGCCACGTAAGAAATGACAGGGTTTGTCAAGCAAAGCAACACATTGCTGGCGGTTATAGGAATACAAAAGCATGCTCAAGATGTCATCCCGAAGTAAGAGTAGAAATTCAAGAATATATTACGAGCAAACAAACATTGCAATGTCAAGTGAATATGTTGCCGGATAATGATGATGATGCGTTCGGGGATGATACGATGATGTTGTGGAGCTAGTTGGATGTGGCAAATCCATTGGGAGTAGTCAAAGCTCCGTTTCTAAACCTAAGCCGCCAAAGAAGCCAAAGACTAAAGGGCCTATTGATGTATTTTCACACCCAATCCTGATGTCATCATACAAAATCGTAAAGAGAAACAGACAAAAATTGATACAAATGACCCTTATAAGAAAGAACTAAGAGATCGAACGCTTGTCAGATTCACAAGGTGGATGTATGATACAGGTATTTCCTTTAATGCATTAAACAATGAAAGTTTTGGGCCTGCAATTGAGGCTATTGGGCAATATGGTCCGGGCATGAAACCGCTAACTTATCACAAGGCATGGGTTCCCTATTTGAATAGGGAGTTGAAGCATACAGATGATTTGATGAAAGATCATAAAAATGATTGGATGAAGTTTGGATGTTCCATGATGGCGGCTGGATGGACTGACCGGAATGGGAGGACTTTGATGGAGAATCAAACGAAGATGATGAACCAGTGTTTGAGGATGATACTTTGACATGGGGTGATGTTGCTAGAGCTTCTGGAGTTAGAGAAAGTAACAAAACAACTAGAGCAACAACATCAAGAGAACGTTCAAACACATCAAAGGGTTCCCCGTCAAATCCGTTACAAATGATAGATGAAGAAGAGGCCAATTCGGAGGAAACCGAACAAGAGGAAGATGAAGAGGGATATAAATCCGGTGATGGTGGTGAAGAATGATGAAGAAGTTGATTTCGAGGATGATTAGTAATTTAATAGTCATTTGTCAAATTTAACGTTTTAATTCTTATTTGTCAAGTGTTACTAACTATTTGAAATTTGTTAGATGTTTTTCATGGCTATTTTAAGTGATACTATCCCTCAAATTCAGTGTTTTAGTGTTTACTATTTTAAGTATTCGTATGTGCTATATTTGTATTTTTTTCTTGACTAGGTGCGCCTCGCTTCAATAAAGCTCGCGTCTCGCCTTGCGCCTCGTGCCTAGGCTCCAGCTGACATTTGCACCTCGATGCGCCTTTCGCTTTTAATAAATATGGTCATGACCATGGTAGGTGGCTGGGGCGAGACAGAGAGAAAGAGACCAGTCATGGCTACAATGGGTTGTTGAGGACGAAGGGAGAGAGAGAGGGAGAAAGCGACGAATCACGGCTATGGTGGGTGATTGGGAAGAGAGAGAACAGTGATGGCTATGGTGGATGGTTAGGCGGAGGGAGGGAGGTAGGGAGGGTTTTTTTTTTTTTTTTTTTTTTTTTTTTGGGGGGGGGGGGGGGAGGTGTTAGGGGAGAGACGAGATATGCCTATGTTGAGTGGTTGATGGGAAGAGGGGGGGGGGGGGGGGGAGAGAGGGAGAGACCAGGTTTGACATGTTAGATGATCAGATCCTGTTTTTTTAAAACAAGTGAAAACACCCATTTATTGTTTTGACAATTTCAAGAAATTTTGTAAACGTTTATGGTAAACAATGAACGAAAACACGTTAGCAAACGTACTTTTAAAGATGTTTATAAAAATTTTAGAAAACAAAAACTGAAAAATAATAAATAATAAAAATGTTCCCAGCCAGGCCCTAAACAACCACTACGCCTAGTTCAGGTCATCTACTTTCTTCGAGAAGTCTGACATTCGAATACCAAGTTGAGGACCTATGCGCAATTCTCATTCCTCCCTCACCTTAAGGTTTTTGCCTAAGGCTTATGCCCCTTAAGAACCTGGTACATATGGGACGGGACCACAAGTGACTAGTCAGGCCAACCCCAGATACACACTGAATAGACTCATAAAAGGAAAATAGAAACCAGTTCCTACTTCCAATTCCTATTCCTATTTTTATTTGCTTCTTCATAGTTCTAATAGTAACTGGGTCTGCTATTAGCCTATCGGTGCCTCAACAAGAGGAGTGGGATGATCGTCCATCATAAACTCAAGTAGGGCTGATGAAGGCACCAACCTACTTCAGTCAAATTCTTATTAAAAGTTCGTTTCAAATCGATTTGTTATACATAAACAAATTAATTTCAAATATTTTTTAAAATTAGGCTTTCTAATTAAGTTCGAGCAAGTTACAAGTTAGCTCTCCAACTTATCATGTATAAACAAGACAAGCTTGTTAAATATTCAAACGCTTGAACAATCTCAAATCTCAAATCCTTTATCATCCCTTAAGTAGTTAGAGACACTAGCATAGGTAAATTTCATACGCCGGCTGAATACGTACAATTGATATACGTAGATATATATGCAGAGAGAGAGAGAGGTGGGAACCTTAGAGATGATGTCCTCGGAGAGAGCAAAATGGGTTTGGCAATGTTTGCAGCTATAGAAGTTCCCTTCAAGAGTGATCGAAAAAAGCCTACCCATGTCTCGACTCCGACTAGAAGTTTATAAATACACTCAGATTGCAATCACAGACGGTTCCTTCAAAATTGAAAATCCGATCTCGTTATCGGAAAGAGGAACCCGCTACGCCCAAAAACAGGAGCGGAAGTTTCAGATAAAACCGTTCAAATCAGACGAGAACAGAAAGGACACAATGCACAATATAGAAAACAGAAGGGGAGAGAGAGAAAAAAAGATATCACAGGGGTAAAGGAAGGGCTTACCAGCAGTTAGAGAGAGAAAGAAACAGAGCACATATTTATAATTTGAACCCGGACGTGATTGTAATTCCCATATTTATAGGAGACGGAGGGAGAGGGAGAGAGAGTGTTCTGAATTGAAAAGGACTGCCAGATTATGGCCAATTCGATTGGACTTTTTGCACTTTTCGCTCCCAACGTAAGGTTCTGTTTGGAAATTGGGAAAAGGCAGAATTATTTTCCCTGTATCTTTTGTTTGGAAACAAATACGAATGCAAAAATGCTACACGCACATTATTTTTGCATATTATTTTTACACATCATTTAAAACTAAGTAGTTTTATGTTGAAAAAATCATATTTGTTTTCGACCCACATCGCTTAAAATATATTTGGTCTTGTTCAACACGAAACGACGTAGTTTTGAGTGATATACAAAAATAATGTGTTAAAGTGATGTGTGTGTAGCACTCTTCATAGGAATGAAAGGACCAAAATTATGTAGAAAGCACACGTAAAACATGACATCCTCTAAGTTATCACTTAAAATTATTTTTACCTTTACCTTCTCAAAAAATTTTTGTATCACTCACCTCGACGTACTTTAGTGTGTCACTTTGTCTTCTTCTATTAGTCTCTTTGTGAGATTTGTGAATGAAAAAGTAGATTTGGCGAAAATAAAATTATGAGAATCAGTCTAAAATACCCTTTGAGAGACTATTAAACCAACATACAATCCATTTCCTTCATCAAAAAGTCTAGGGAACCAGAAAACAAAACCTAGAAATGTTCCCGAATTTAAAATTAAAGGCCATGATTGACTTGAATTTGTGAGGTCATAGCTTTTGATTTTGAATTTGGGGAAGTTTCTGAATTTTTTTCCTGATATTGTAGCAACTCTTTTTTCATTGATAACGACTCAAGAATAGTGGCTAGCCTCTCCCCAAAACCTCTTTCTCCCCTTGCACAATTCTCTTCCAAATTTGCAGCATGCCATCCACCAAAGAAATTGAACCCAAAAATAAAATCTGTGACTGGTGAATCGTATGCGATATTTTCAACAACACACACTCATTCATATATCATTGTATTTATGTACTGTCAAAAGTAGAAACAACTTGGAAATAGTAGAGAACTATACCTGTTAATTCTTTACCCTTCTACAAAAATGACAAAGACGCGGAGGAGAAATAAAACTAAAAAAAAAAAAAATATGATTTACAATTATACTTAGAAGTCGACTTAATTATCACCGGCTGTCGAGTATCATAACGACGAGATGATTTATAGTGCCCATGATTCATCTTGCTTGATACTTGAGGATTCTATTTCCCCTGTGATGCCTAATGCCTTACCAAACAAAATCCAGAATGTTTAAGTTGGGCCATGAAGCATTTTCACTGCTCAACATGAGGACCACAAATGACATGGTATCTTTTGCTTTCTCTTGAACGCATAACAGCCCAACTTGTACGCATCGCAAGACCTCACATACCGTATACAATTCACCTCACATGACGGATGCTACCAAGCAAGTGTCCATCAATGCCGAAAACCTGATCTTAGAACTCAAGACTCTTTTCTCTCCTCAACACGAAAAAAACCAAGTCTATGGCTTATAAGTTCATCTTCGCTTTTAGTATTATTTTTATTATTTTTTCTAGCTTTCAGTCCTCCTTTGAAGTCTTACTCTCTAGGGAGAATAAGTGTGAAGAATACAAAAATAAAAAATTAGTGTGAAGATAAAAAGTTTATTAGTTAAAAAAATTTAAAATTCTAACCATAGCATAAATTTTAAGACAACTACGATCTCTAATTTTATGAGTTCTTATAAAAAAATAAAAAATTAGTGCAAAAATAAAAAATTGAATTGGTGTAATTTTTTTTTTTTTGAAAGTTAAATATTATTATTATTACTACTCATTTACATTTTATTTTTAATTATACATTTTTAAAAAATCAATGTGAATAGTGACATGTAGAAGAGTGGTATTTTTATAATTTATAGAAGAATGAAAGGGGAGGAGTGGGGGTCATAGTTTTAAAATTTCAAAAGAATAAAGGGGTATTTATTTATGAAGAATAGCAATTTCTGTGTTTTGGGAGGGGTGAATAGCAATTTCTGGATAACAAACGGGACTCAAAGGTTACCGGTTCATCCGGTCACTCAATACATTTCACTTCTTTCTTCTCTCGGTCGTAGCCTTTGTCGCTTCCCTCCCTTCTCTCTCCTCTTTCTCTCTCTCTATAAAACATCTACACTACTCTTCTCTTAAGTAGCGTTTCCTGTTGCTTGATTCTCCCGCCTTGAGTTCCTGTGCTCTCTGTTTCTGAGCGAGGGATCTCCGATCGTAGAAGGTACGCTGGGTATTCTCCATCTGTTTCTATCTCAGGTACACGCGTTTACTTATCCATACGGAGATATTTATTTGTGTTTGAATTTTGTTTTTTGGGCGATCATTGTGTTCTTTGAGCTGGTGGAAGTAACGCCAAATTTAAGTGAGTGAGGTTAATAATACCCACTTCATGGTATTTTATATATTAGACTCTGATGCGTATTTAATTTGTAACCTACAAATTTCATTCAATCCGATTGGCCGTTGGTGCCTGGGATACTTTGTTTGCTACAACATTTTCTCGAATAAATCACTTTAAACCATCAGTTCTGTGTTTCTTTTTCCTGTTCCATTTGATTGAGTCAATTCTTTTTATATGAGATGCGTCATTTAGCTTCAGTATTTTCTGGATTAAATCACTTTAAATCATCAGTTCGATGTTTTTCTAAATGTCATACTCACGTAAAATATTTGAGAGGTAAATTGTGCTGGAAAAAAATTACGTTGTAGATTGTTTTTGCCTTCTAAGTTGGGGATTTGTTATTTTGAAGGCATTTACCCTTACAATGAAGGCTGCCAAGGGTAAGGGGGCAGCGAACAATGTCTCAAAGGCGGCCTTGAAAGCAGTTGACGACAGGTTAGTTAAGTTTGTGTGAGATTGTGGTGGTTATTAGTGGCGGATCCAAGTTTTTTTTTTCTTGTCAGGGTAGTAATTAAGAAGCTTCAATTCTACTAGCCCATTAAAGAAATCTAGGTAAAACGAGCTCTGTTATATGGATATTGATCTTTCGACCAAAAACATGCAAAGTTATAACATGTTACGATGGCGTTAGATAATTTTTACATTTTGCATTGTTGCATAATTATTTCTTTATCAATACCTTTGAATACGTCTCTTTCAAAGTTCATTACAAAGCAACCTTTCATTCTGCACTAACATTCTGAGATGGTCCAACCTTTCACTGAGTCACTTTCCAAAATGTTTTTTTGACCACCTTTTACTCTTCAAGTGAATTAAAAGCATGGCCCCAACCAGTTTGAATAGTGACTCACTCAACAAATTTGAGTTACCCATCTGCTACTCGGGTTGGAGCTCAAAAATCCTGTGGGGCTCTAAAAACTACTTAGGAGAAGTGGTTTGAAGACGCATCCATTTTGGGTATTGCCTTTGGTTGTGAACTGATTGGCAGCGAATCTTGCAAGTTAGGTGTCCACACATGGTAGCCTGGGCGTTCAAGATAGTTTTTGGGGTTTAAACTCATCTGTCATCTATAAATAATTTTGTCCCTAGGGTGTTCATATGCATACCCTCCTTCCATGTGCCGCCATCACTGGTGGTTATACTTGCATCTTTGTGTTGTGTTGGGATCATTTATGTAAAGAGTTTTATGTAGGGAAACAAATTGTGTATCCTAACAAGATAATAAAGTACACAAACTAAGGCTTTGGTCGGATAGATGTGGAGTTTAAATCAACATATTTAACGTTCAAGTTCAATGAAAATATCTATAGACTTAGTTGTAGGTTGCTTGTGATACTAGAGTGAAGATGGATTAGACGTAGAAAAGGTATATTTTGTTGGGATCCTTCTGTAATATAAGGAATCTAGTTAGTCACTGTCAAATAGTCATTTTAAATCTATCAAGAATAAAGCTCCAGAACTCAATCTTGCAGTCAATTTGTAAATTATCAAAGAAGAATTGTGTTACTCTCACTGAATGAAAAAAAGAATTACTTCATGTGAATTCCATATTTATCTAAACGGGCTCCAAAATTTGTTTCTTTCAATTTTCTATCATTTTTTTCCCATGGTAAGTCCCGCCTCAAGTCCATGCTCCAATAGCCTTAACCTGAGTCTCAGTGATGGATTTGGGAAGGGAATAATGGAAGTAAAAGGAAAAGATAAGAAGATAGTGAAGGGAAGAAGCTAATTTCTTTTTTCGATATTTTTTTTGGTAAACTCTGATCCAAACAGAGTCATATGGGGTTGCTGGGTGTTTACGTTACCATGACTGACTCTGTCTCACTTTATGAAGCTGGCTGGTAGGTTCGAATTACAGTCTATTTTTTTGCTCTGTTAAAACATCTAATTCGTTATATTCAATGGTGAATACAGTGGTAACAGGGATGTTATAGTGATGGATGATATTATCTCTGCTTTACAGAAAGGTGGGGAAGAGAAAGGCTGCCACTAAGGCAGATAAGGGTGGCAAAAGACAGGTGAAGAAAGGAAAATTGGCCAAAAAAGACCCCAACAAGCCTAAGAGGCCTCCCAGCGCCTTCTTTGTATTCCTGTATGTGTTGAACTATTGATCTTCATCCTGCACTATGATGTAGATGTTTTCTTCCTGTGTTTCCTATTTATCAAAGATGGAGAAACTATGGTATTGTAGGATATGAAAGTCTTAGTTACGAGGGTTTGTGATAGTGTTATTATCGTTTGTGGTATAGTTCTCAAAGGGTGGGCCATATACTCCTTTTTGAGGTTGCCTGTAGTAGATGTTCTCATCGAGATACTCATTGATTTTGTTTTCCATGATGTTACAGGGAGGAGTTCAGAAAGACCTTCAAGAAAGAAAATCCTCATGTAAAAGCTGTCTCAGCTGTATGTTGTTCTTCGGTTTAGCTTCAATTTTCAATATCTGCTGTATGATTGGAACATGTTGATTTCTGGGATTATGAAATTGATTTGATAATATCATCCTCCCTGTAGGTTGGAAAAGCTGGCGGGGACAAGTGGAAATCCATGTCTGCAGCTGTAAGTACTCTAAAGCATTGAGAACCTTCTGGACATATAACTACAATAAGGCACAGCTGAATTCCTAGATGTCTTCTCTGTTCCAAAACTATTACAGATTATGTTTGTAGAAAGCAGCAAATTTGGTGCTGCTTCTGCCTAATTTTATTTGCCATCCACAATACGAAATGCAGACGTTATGTGTAACAACAAGAGTTACATCACTTTCAGGGGTTTCTGCATTACAATTACACTTGCGCAAACTCTCACATGGGGTGTGTGGACCTCACCACCATGTATATAGGCCCCACAGCCAATGTGAGAGTTTGCAAACTACGCGTGTTTGTGGCAAAATTGTTAGGCATTCGTAGTTAAGTTCTGGGGCTTCTTTTTTTACCTAGCTTTTGTCAGTAATTTTCAGCAATGAAGTTAACTAGAGATTAAGCTGCAAATGCAGATCAACTCCTTTTGAATACATGCAACAATTTATACATGGTGTTACTTTGTTGTGTGCTCTAATCCGGTTTGGGCAGGAAAAAGCTCCATATGAAGCCACAGCTGCGAAAAAGAAGTCTGAGTACGAGAAACTTATGAATGCTTACAACAAGAAGCAGGTGAAAACACTTTTCTGTCTATATGCTGATGATTTCATTGCTATAATGTTGAAAGTTATTCGTCTGCCTGTTCATTCCATTAATTTCTCTGTTTTTCTTCCCTGCCAGGAAAGCATGGCTGATGATGATGATGAGGAATCTGAGAGAGACAAATCTGACATGAACAACGATGCTGAGGAAAGTGACGAGGTAGTTAAGTTATCAAGTTATAGAATTGCCCTATTACGATTTACAAAGCAGCACTAGGTTGAAACTATAAATGGACACTAGTCTTCGTAACCAACCATTTCCTTGCCCTTTTACTATTGTGATTCCATTGCCAGTTAAAAACTAAAAATGGGTCTATTTTTTGGGTTGTAGGAAGATGAGGATGAGGAGGACGATGCTGATGATGACTGAGATTGTATGTTTCATGCTCGTATGATACTTGATAGTTATTTCCAAATGATTCAACATGGATACATATGTGCCATGGGCACTGCTATACCATCACTTTTGTTAGCTTGTATGTGCAGCACGAGTGTGTTCCAGGAACGCTTTTTAAGTTCTCACAGAATAATCCCACGTATTCTGTAAGAGTTTACAAATGAATATGTATATATGTTGTGTATGAGAGATGGCGTCTTGGGTCACTGGAAGTTCTGTAGCTTGTTCTTAGCAAGAAGAAGCTAATCTTTGTCTGTCACTCTTTCCAACATTTGGGACAGATGGTATTCACACTCCCAGCTGTCTAAGAAAGGGACAAAAAGTACAGTGCAAGTAACAAAAGAATCAAATGGAGCACCGAAAATGTTTGCAGAATCTTAGTGCTGTTTTAGATTAATTTAAGTAGGAACATAACGAGAGGGGAGGGAAAGAAGAGTTAAAAGAACAGACATTGGTTGCATGTACAGGGTGCTTATACTTTAAGCTAACAACAAAGCCTAACAACAAAGCTCCATCCCATCAAGAACAATAGTATCCCCAAACAAACAAGCTGACTTGAAATGATTGGTTACAAGACGATGGCGTGTCATTCAATGAAATGGAATCAAACATTGGGCATCATTTGTGTGATTGAGACGCTCAGAATGGGAGGAACATTACAGGAGTTCCACGGTTGTTGAGGGGCTTCTGCCAAATTGGCTTGGCTTTTTGGAATCAAGTTAGTCGAAGGTCTGGCTTTTTGGAATCAAGCAGTCAAAGATTAGGAGCTCAATTAAAATTATCTACACTTGTCTCTCACCCATTTCCCAAGAAAACTGACACACATACTTCAACAAATCGGTACGTGCATGTGCGCAGTGTGAGTGAAATCGAGAGATCAACCCAATGCTCAGAAGACTTGTTGACCTGCTGCAAAAATCCAACACCACGCTCTTTCTAGAGGAGACAAGAGGCATTCTGTAGTTCAAAGTAGTAAAACTTCAACTCGCGCATAAATCAGTCACGAGGGATTAGCTTAGTGATTAAAATTTGACTTAGAAATTTATTTCTTCTGAAGATTTCACGATCGAAATTTTTCAGGTGTCATCAATTCTTATAAGATTAGTCCACACACGACTTTAATGTGATTTTGATTGAGCTCTCCACTAATAGACAATATGATTAGTTATCCACAAAATAGTTAAGATGCACGTAAACTAATTTGGATAATCTGAATTATAAGGAAAAAAACAATCACAACTTATAAGACTAACTACAATATTTCAAAATCCACCGCGACTTACAATTTTAATCCAGAAAAATACAAAACGAGAAATAATCACTGAAAACTACTCTGCAGAAATTCTCTGCTTGCATAAACGGCACCACCAGAGTGAAAGGAACATGAATTCCTGGTAGCCCAAGAAGTCCAGCTCTGGTGCATTTGTTTTCGGCAGAACATCATTTCCCAAAAAAGATAGATATTCTGCATTGGGCTTGATCTCTCGGAAAAAAATGTAGTAGTAAAAAAATTTACCAGCACAAACCTAGTCATTGGAAGGAGTATTGCTTGTTGTTTGTTTCTTGCGATTCTCCTCCACAATTCTTTGCAACTCCTCCTCACCAGCTGCTATTATATTTTTAACGGTGTCAAATGTGCCAAGCCTAATGCTGCAAATATTGGAGAAAAAAAGGTCAATAAAGAATAAAGATAAGCAAACAAAGACTGACCGAGGAAAAAACGACTAGATGAAACTCTTTTAAGCTCCAAGTCAACTTAGTAGCGGGTATCAGTATATAATATACAATCTTTTTTTCGGGCTGGGTGTAAAAATATGCAAGTTAAAGCACAATAGAAATTATCTTCCTCGGCATTTGTCGTACAATGGCAGAAACCCCTCCTCGGGAATAGTGGCATCGCTTTATAATTAAAAAAACTCAAAACACCATTGTTGTCACTCATGACAAAGAATCCTCCATTCAAACTAGAGGGCATTATGAGGTGAAGAACACACTGATTCTGGTAGAATAAGCTCGTATTCCTTTCCTGGTAGCCCTTTCTTAGGGGTAACTAACTGAAAATAACATCACGAAACAGCTAACTACTAAAGAATTGAGATGGAAATCTGGAACTCATTTAATTAAAAACTACAGAATATTTTACAACAGAATGCCAAGTGATAAACAGCTGAGCGATTGCTACAGAAACCTGCTGTTTGGTAGATTCTTCATTGCATTAGGAACAAAACCCCTGTACAATCCAATTAAACCATCACGTGCCACTATACCTGCATCAGCAAGATCAACGTATACATTTTGCAATTAGCCAATCTTACCTAGGAGTTCAGAAACTCAACTGTCCTATCTATTATGACGGATGAATTGATGCTTAGTTGTAAAGACCAAAAAACTTAACTTCGAATTGTCTTCCTCCTCAAAGATTTAGAAGAAAAGTAAGCTGTTACATTCTGTTTATTAACAGTAGCTAACTGATTGGAATATAGGTGCACACAAGTATCTCCATTATGATTGATTTGCTTTTTCATGCATGACATACTCATGTCTATATTGTCAAATATGTTGCCTAGACATATCCCACAATAACCACAGTCACAGGACTCAATTAAAATCAATAATGAAGTCCATGTAACAAGAGAGTATGATTTGCAAGCCTGGAAAAACGATTATTGTTTTGAGTCTTCAGCAAAGTATAGTAAGCTCTACTTTCAAGACTCTGCTAATACACATCTAATACTCAATGAAATAAATAGATGGAATAGTAGCCACGGGACAGTAAAGTATGAGAATGAAGCCCCAAGTGGGAGATTTATATTGTAGTAGAAGAACAAGGCAATTGATTTCCTTAGAACAAATCTGGTAGTAGAGACATGATAAACAACGGAGAGTAAAATTTCCTCCAATAAGGCAACCTAAGTCATTAAGGGATGGTAGGACTTAGGGGGTAACTTCATAATTATCTACTAACAGCAAGGTGGAAAAGAATAATTGGACTATTTCTGATGTTAGTTTCTGATCTAGCTTGTAACCAGATGGGGGCAGGCAATCTTGAAGCCCGTAGCCTAAGATGGGTCCAGTCTCTCAAGATATGCACCATATAACCTATTATGTCCCATTCCAAGTTTGAGAATAAAAGGCGCATTTTCTAAAGACAGGTGAATCTTCAAGGGAAATGCTTACAAACTACTAAGCACCCACATGCCCAGCTGGTTGCTGTATCGTGTCCGCCGGGAACATGCTAGGAGTATGTGACGTCCCCATTTATTTTTATTGATTCTAAGCAGGGAAAACACTGGGAACAGGTCTCAAAGTTTGACACAGGAGGGAACACGACAGAAGTCAAAATTTACAATCTCGAAGACTTAACTCGGGGTTAAATTATGATACTTAAAAATGTAAGCTAAAAATTACAAATAAAAGATTTTAACCTGATAAAAGCCTTGTTCAATTTATAATATTTGAAAAGTAATGGCAAGAATGGTAAAGTAGAATATGGATTTGGTTGTTTCTAGATATAAGATTCATAAAACATAGACTAACAACCACATATATATATATGAAAATACTGAACACGTTTTTTGTTGTGTCCCCCCCGCCGTGTATGTGTCCTCTTTCTTTGGAATTGCCTTGTTTTGTATCCGTGCTGTATGACTTTTTCGGAGATGCTATATTTGAAACCGACCCAGCTCTATGATGATGAAGTATGAAACCTAGTTTGTGGTCGCTTCTGTTGGTAAATGAAAGCATTTACCTGGAAGAGCATCGAAAAATGTCTTGTAAGGTGTACCCTTCATTTGCATTTGCCTTCTTACTGTATCCAAAGGATAGCACATAAGTGTGGAGAGAGTAGCCGATACCATAGCTGTTACCAGAGACGTTTCAGTCCTCTTTTGGTACTTCTCAGGCAAAGACTTCTTCAACCTAAGAGATAGATAGATCCAAGCTTAAGTTCAAATATTATTTGGCCCCCTTAAGAAGCGGCAGAAAATGTATTGCTGAAAGAGTAAGCTCACAAGTCAAAAATGCAAAAGTTCATAGCGATATAAGGTGCTATTCCAATAAGAGAAGGTCCAAGACCATTATAGAATGACGCAACTCCTTCCTCTCTCAGCATGTTTAAGGCAACCTGAAATAATTCCAATAAAATATCTAACAGAGAGATCTTCCTGCCACAAACATAGCGACGAAACAAAGTGGGTCAATCTTACCTCGGACATTGTTTTACACCCAGGCTCAACGGCCAACCTTAACCTTAAGACATCTAGAGGGTATGTTACCTACAAAGAAAAGACTCAAGGATAAAGACCTAATCTGTGAAGATATAGACGTAGAATACACAAGATCTAATGCAGATAATCACCCATCATAAGCGATGTCATTTGCTATATTACTCACAAAAGTTGAAGTCATGCCAGCACAAGCACCAGCAGCGAGTCTTCCAATAACAGAGAGCTCGCCATCTTTCCCGCTAAAAAGTTTCTAGAAATTCAAAAGGTAGAGTACTAGTAAAAACTTTTTCGGAAAATGAAAATCATAGATGCATCTTAGCCAGAAAGACTCAAAACACCTTTGCTATTACCTTATAGGTGTCATAAGCAAACAGCTGGACTGCACTATAGGGTATGACGCGTATGACCTGAAATTGGAAAGCAAACGTTTGGTAAGTAGAACTAACAAAAACCTTATCCAAAGTTTGGCGACAACACATTTTAGTATTAGGAAAATGCATATCCATTGTTAAAGCAAAGGATGCAAAGGACCTGAGGAAGGTTTCCTTTCCAGTACCCTTTAACCCCTTCTTGCTTCCCTATCAATGCAAAAGCCTGTATTTCATGTCCAGACAGGCACCATTACTAAATATAAAGAAGTTAACTATAAAGAAGTTAACGTATAGGAGAAGACAAGGATGGTTCTAGATCACCCAGGTACATCAATCAAATGAGTTACTTAACTGGACAGTTATGGCAGTAATCCAATGCAGTAGATATAAAGCAATGACAGATAAACATGTAGTTTGATTAGGCTAACAAGAGCTGGAACAAATTCTTTACTAAAAGCGCAATACTTGTGAAGCAGCGCTCCCTTCCACACAGGTGGCTAAATCATATTTGCTTCCCAAACCTCAACTATCTCATGGATTTGTCATTCTACCACTTAAGTAGCAGAGAACAAATCTAAAATATTCCCCCCTACTTACTACTGTCTGAAAACGAGACAGAAGCCCATGCATTGCAACAAGAGAATTTATCTTCTAAACTGACCTTATCTTTGTGGCCTTAACCCATAAAACAAGTGGAAGCAAAATATAGAGATGGACCTAGTAAGAACAGTCTAAGTATGTTTTTCCACTTTTTCCAAATAGCAGACCAGTTGATCTTTATAGTCCCAAATGAATCATCATGGGTTCATGGAATACAAAAAGAAGACAATTTACGCAAACAAGCATCTTCAATGAAGATCCACGGCATCAACCTTCTTTATCCAGGATAATGGGAATCACAGAGTACAAAAGGAAAAGAGGTACCCTAATATGCTAATGGAATCCCAAAGGTAATAGGCGAGCTGTCATCAAGAGCCAATAAGAAGCACATTTGGGGTATATTTTAGCGATGGAACAAGCATATAAGGAAATAACAGCAGAGGATTTGGGACTAAAAGAGGAACAGCATACTAACTCCTTCCAGAAATTAATGGTGGCAGCTTTCTTAAACATTTGGTACATGCTAATTTTAAGTCTACCATCTTGTTCCATCCAATCAATTAAATTGCCTTCCCACACTTGAAAACAAAAGAAAGAGGAACATGAATGAGAGCCTAACTTGGGAAAAGGTAATGTCATAAAGTCCTCAATAGTAATGGAAAACTGTATTACAGTCCTCATAAATGCCCAAAGTACGCACACTCAGTCACTTGTGGAGCAATTACCGAAACCAATAAGTGGTAAGTGTAACCATTACATACCTCAATGAACCCAATTGCTTTCTTAGCACCTTCTTGTCCAGCTCGTAATCCGTGAGTCTGCAAACAGATCAGATTAATTAAGATTATGGAGACAAGACCCCAACCAAAGTAGCAAATAACTGTTCATAACACAAGCTTCTCTCCAACGAAACAATAAAAGACCGGAAATTTTCTCGATACTACCCAGTACCCAAACACATGCATTTAACTCTACACTCTTAACTGTTAATATTAAGGAGCCAAAAGCCCAATCAAAGTAGAAGTATTCTCTTGATAAGACAAGCTTCTCTCCAGCAAAAAAGAAAAAACACAGTGGGATTCTCTGCATTACCCATCATCCAAACACATGCATTTCACTCAAATCTCAAGGTTGTGAATTTCAAAAGTGTTGAACACAATTTTTATTTCAAGAGAAAACATGCAACCAATACTCAGTACAAGCAAGCTCGCTAGTTAAGTAAATTGCTAGTTCTCTCAATACGCGGGATGAGCAAGATAATAACCTCATTCAATAGATGCTAGTGTACAACTTTTCCCAGACTGCAAACAATAGTTACATGCACTTAACTCTCCATTACTGGATTCTTGTGAGGAGAAGATTGGGTAGTGTTGAACCTAAACTTTGGCAAATTTACACAAAGTAGTCAATCTTATGCTCGAAACAACCCCCTCAAAGTTAAAGTGTCAAACGTCTCTAAAGCAACAGATCTGAGGCAAACAATACCAAGTCATAAGTACTGTGGATCAGTGAACTCCCCTGGTGAACGAAATAGGTCATACAAAAACACCAACACAACCCCCCGCCCCCCCCCCCCCCCCCCCCCCCCCCCCCAAAAAAAAAAAGAAAAAAACCCAACAATGGCAGTACCTACAAAACAAAATTTCAAAATTTTAAAACTCCACGGTGTATTAAATAAAAGCGCAACCCTGACTGAGAATCTGGGGAATGGGAATGAAAAATAGAATAACTGAGAGTATAAACACACAAGAAAACTAGATTTACGTGGTCCACCCAATTTGAGACAGATATACTGCGTTGCAAGTGTTTCATTAGAATCATAAAGAATACCAGATATATCCGAGTTGCATCACACTACCTCATATATAGCTAGGCAACCCTACGCTACAGAACATATAGCCTGGTTTACAAGTCAGTTGGATTCACGACGTCCGAGGCTAAAATGAAAAGTACCGTCAAGCTCCCAACTCCATGACAGATACTAACTCCAACAAAGTCCAAAAATAACAAGGAAAACCCTAGAATACAAAGAGACTAAATGAGGCAAACGATTGAAAACCTAATTACGAAGTTCAAGCTAAATGTTAAAGAATAGAAAGACAAAAAGTCCACGGCAAAAGCGTTACAACATCACCTGCATAAGAAGCTTCATACGGTCAAGAGGCGCCGTAACGGTTTTAGCGGCGGCTCCGGCAATCGCACCAGCGGCGAAGAGCGCGGCATCCCGGGGCACCAACGCGGCCAACGCCCGCGGGTGCTTCAACAGCTGCGTCGCCGTTGGAGCTAAGTCTCTCTCCTCTCTCTTCTCCGCCTCCACTGAAACGCAGGCGAAACCTCCTCCACTGCTGAGCCACCTCCTTCGCCATACTTGTTGGTCGTATGTTGGTTCGACGGAATTACTGTGAGAAGAATGATCGAGATCAGGAATGTCACGGAAAACTAGGGCGGTAGTGTGGGGAGGAAATTTGCGGTGTTGGATTCGAAGAGAGGGAAGCTCCATGGCTTCTTCCTCTGTGGAGTTGGTGGGGATGAAGATAAGGCGACGATGCGAAGTTGTTGGGGAGGGAGGGAGTTATTTCGTGTTCGGTGCTTTTATTCTCTCTGATTCTGTTTTTGTATATATGAAGTCTGAGGTCGTTTGTAGCATGGTGTTGCGAATTCCTACCGACTGTTTTGATATAAAAATGATACTAAAGTATTTCTGGTATTATATTATTCTCAATATCGGTCCATATTAATTACGTAACTTTTTTTTTTAAGAATTGTAAAAAAATTAATTATTTTGAGACTTTCTTTCTATGATTTATATATATATATATATATATATAGATAATTGCGGTGAATCCGATATAGTACCCGGTAGATGACCGGTACAGTACGTACTATAATAATAAAAAAATGGGTACTCAAGCAGATTCGATATTTCAGATACATTAATAAAGAAAGTGAAGTAATCAAAATACCATAATTATATTAAAATACGAGTTTAATATAGAAAATAGTCAAAATACATTTCAAAAGAGACTGTTTACATCGGAAAAAGACTTTTAAAAGTAAAGTCATAACAGTCTAAACTAGTTTAAGTGAGCCACAGCTCCACTGTGTCTTTTGCGGGATAAGCATCATCGTACAATGTGTAGTCTGGTTTGAGTACTCCATCATTGTCAGTACCTGATTAAGAAACACCAGGGACAAGAAGAAGATGCATCATGAGTTTTGACACTCAATAAGTTACCATACCCTTAAGTTCTTTTTTGAATATTTTTGCATAATAATATGATGTACAATGTACAATAGTATGAAAATATTCAAAATCCAATCATGCGATAAGATAATTGCAGAAACAATAACTATATGCTTTAAATTGAAATAGCACAATTAAAATCATCAAAATAATTATTACAGTGAATATCAGTTCAAAACGTTTCATGAGTATTCGACTCAAATCAAATATTTAAAGTATGACCACGTCATATAATTTCATCAATTGTTCCAAGAATGACCTCGTCATTATATTCGCATAGGCTTTTTTTAAATCAATGACCTCGTCATATATTCTAAATTAACATTTCTAAATCAATAGTTTTGAAATTATGGTGCTCCTGAACGATAACGATTCCGACTGTCTGACCAACCAATGCTTGCGCCCTAGTCGCCCTGCTCCCGATCATCATATTTCCAATCAATATGCTCTCCATAATATTATATTCGTTCGCTACCGTGCCAGACAATATAAGTTTAAAGTTTATACTAGAAGATTGTTAGACAAAAAGGGCACGATAGGATTAGATATAACTTTGGCTCAAGCGTAATTTGGCTAAACGCACGACACGGCTAAATTATAGTGCTTAGATGATAGATCTATCACATATTTTGGTTAAAGTTAAAGTCAAAACTAGACTCATGTCGCATCACGGCTAAAGTAAACCATAAATATTTCCACGGGAAATATATCCACAACCACTAATCGTATATCATTATCAATGTTTTTAATTTTCGGTTATCAACGAGACACCCTGAGTACCAATAGTAAATCATCGTCCAAATAGTCAGAGTGTATAATTTTGTAACATTGATCAATTCTATCATCATGCTCAATTGTAACATAGGTATTTGAAAGACAGTAATTCAAATAAGCAAAACATGCGATTAAACTCAGATGAAATAGTATGAATATGACATAAACTAATTTTAAAAACTAGTCTGTTTTATAGTCACGTGTAGGTTAAGTGTACCCTAATGTATTCTAAATCCTTTGTGGTGTAACGAAACCTAAATTATTTAAATTAGATGACAACCTAGCGTGAATATTTTTATTCATGGAATGTACATATTTTGTTTAAGTTAAGATCTAAATAATCAGAGTGAGTTCATGATATCGTTTAACTAATAACCATCATATCAAGATCATATAATTAAGATATTGACATTTAAATAATTGAAATGTAATTACATAACAATAAGATTGATATATGTAATAAATAAATATTTATTTAATTTATTCTAAAAAGTTGTTTAATAATATAATATAAGATAAGTATATTTTTGTGCGAATTAAAATTGTAATATGATTTTTCAAAAAGAATGATAACGTAGATTTTTGTAAAATTAATTTAATTGATAATTGTTAATAATAATAATAGTTTAATTCTTTTGTAAACTAAGAAAAGTTTAATTATAATAAAAATAAATTCTTTAAATTATAATATAATATTAATAAGGGTACAGTCGGTGAATAATAGAAATATTGGGTAAAATTAAATATATCAAAAATAAATCTAATTCTAGTCAAAATCCTATTCAGAACTCCATCCGGTCATTCGGACTGGAGACCGGCATAAAATCTAGATTGGCGACCGGACTTAAAATTTCACGGTAATTTCTACAACTTGGCATTTCTTCTACAGCGATGCACCGTTAATCTTAATATTCTACCAAAACACTCAAAATAGATTCAAGAGGAAAGGTTTACGATTGGTTCGAAGTTTGGTAAAGGTTCGAGCGAGTTTCAGTTGCCAACTCAGTTCAGTAGAGTTTCGTCGGAACGTCTTCTCCTTCCTCTTTTCTTCTTCTCTTCTCCTTGCTTTCAGCTCTAGATCATTGTGGTGTGAGTTTGATGAGAGGTGAGGTCTCTACTATAGGGAGAACTGCAAGGCCAGCCCTGACATTTGGGTTGTCTAAGTCCGGACTTAAATTGGTTGCCTATTTAATATTATTATGTCATAATAAAATTAAAAAATATATAATCAAACAACAAAATAAGAATAAAAATAAGGTTATATTACACTTTTAGGTTGAATTACATAAAAAATTCAAAATCAAAATACAACCTCGGTCATTGTGCTTTATAATTAGCACGATCCGATTCAAAGAAAATAACCTAATCTTGCATTTTTTGAAACAAATTTTTCAACTAAATCATTGTAGTTTAACTTATTCAAGTATTTATTGTCAATTAAAATCATAGACAATTTACTTAATCTTTCATGTGACATGATAGTCCGAATATAAATTTTTATCAATTTTGACTTCGAAAAACCCTTCTTCGTCAAAGCATGACAATCTATAATTTTTGTTTTTCATCTATTTTTGTTAGTTATTAGGTTGTCTCGACAAGAGATTTAAAAAAATATAAAATTATGTTCAAAAATAAGAAAAACTTAGAAAATACAAAAAATAACCAAAACATGATATGTTTTAGTTTATTATTCATATTTAGTAAAACAAAGAATTAGCGTTCAGATATAATTTTATATTTTTTAGATTTTTTTTTTGGAAAAGAACTAATATTTAACAAAATATTAATAAAAAATAACAACTAGAAAATAAATTGGATAAAAAGGTAATTAATTTATTTAAATACAACGTTACACTAAGCGGTACAATAACTATAAATATATTTTAGAAAGTATTCTATTTAGGATATCTTATTTTCTTTTTACACGGTAGAATATATATCAAAAATATAGTGATACATATGTTATACATATTTACTATATTATAGTCATATATTATATTTTGCACAATAGGTTAAAAGTGAAAATTGCAAGAAACTGAACATATGTTAGTCTTTTATATGTATGTTAGTGTAACATATTTAATATATTATGTACATATCTAAGTTCATCAACATAATATATATATTCTATTATATCTATATAAGATATACATATCTAATTTTTTTTTTTTTTTTGGTAACCGAGGTATCCGATGGGGGGCGCAGGGACATGGCGGCAACGGGGGTACATATCTAATATATTAAACACATACTATTTCTCTCATTAGTTAAGTTAATAGAATGAAAATATATGTTTATATTGTTATTTATTTAATTTAGTGGACTGCAAATACATGTTTTTTTATTATTTAAACTTGCATGATGACATTTTGATTTTTATGAAGTAGTTTCATGATGGTTGAAAGGAAATTTTTTAAAAATATATGCTCTCAAAATTAATTTTGTTCACAACTAACCATTAAATTCCCCAAAAAAATATTCCCGGTGTTTTTTTAGACAAATGAACAAGTGAATTTTAATTTTTTTGGTAAATGAACACACACAAGAATATATATATTTTTTTATTTTACTTCATTTCATTTTAATTTTTTTTAGAATAATTTTCTCGTATAACTTTTTCAACAATTAAACGAAGCCTAAGTAATGTAAGGATTTGATTGATGATGTGAAGAAAATAGGCAACTCTAAAATAATTTTTTTACAAAATAATTAAAATATATTTTATATTTAAAAAAAAATTTGGTTGCCCCGCATCGGGAGGTTGGCCGAGCCCTGGGGCTTGCGGGGCTTACCCCGAGGCTGGCTCTAGGGAGAAGGAGGAGACATCCTCCACGGTTTAGAGAATTTCCCTGGTGATTAACAATGGGAATGGAAGCTACCATAGATGAGAGAGGAGTAGGGGTAGAGGAGGCTGGGCAAAGGTACGGTGTTGGTGCAGCTGGTGGTGATGGGGGAGGTAACAGGGTGACGGGGGAAAGGGAGAGATATATGATTATATATATATGTGTGTGTGTGTGTGTTGGGGGGGGGGGGGGGGGGGGGGGGGAAGACTATATGGACTAAGTTATGGAGTCTAAATCATGTGGAACTACTCTTCGAATTAACTTGAATGTGTCATTCGCTTGAGTTGTAAAACAATGAACTCTATGTTAGAATCAACTAAACGTGGATTGCCGAAAGGCACTCCAATGTTTAAGTTAGTCCAGAATGAGAGTAGGACCCAACTAAAAAGCGTGAGTATATTTTTCGCATTTATGAGAATGGAGTGTCTTTGTGCTATTTATAGAGGGATCTGTCAGGGCATGAAGTGCATGATGCTGAGAATATCGTGTCGTGGGTTGTAAACTATAACATTATCCCCACTGTCCCACGTGGGCGTTATAAAAGTCCGTATTTTTAAATTCATTAATAAATAAAAACCTGAGTAATTAGTTTAAAAAAATTTATACTAAATTTTCAACCAAGTATTTAAAATTTAATTCGTGTATTTAAACTTATGTGTGTACGTGTATCTTATAGTTTCATACATATACACTATATACACTATATATGCATCATATATAAATATACTCCATTAAATATTTATCACATCCATCACATTTACATCTCATTACTTACTTTATCTCCTCCCTGCTCCACCTCCCTCTACCATCTATTTTCCTTGATTTCCTCTCAAGTTTTGGATCAAAATTTTCATTTCTCCTATAAATACTCACATCTCCTTCCCTAAATCCTCACAACTTCTTCTCTTCTTTCTCTCCCCAAACTCTTAACCACATCTCATCAACCATTCTCATCTTTTCTTTTCTAAAAATTCTAACCCCATCTCATTAACCATTCTCTTTTAAATAAACTTCAAACTCTTCTTTCATCTCCTCCACCTATCCCATTAGTCCTATCTCATCTCTTACCTTTATATACATACGTTCTATACATATATATGTAATGACTGAGTTTTTAAATAAATAATTCGAACACTTTATTTCACTTACTCTGCATATATATTTTTATATCGTGCGCATATATATATATATATATATATTGAGGTATTTATTCTATTTATGTATTATTTGTACATAATATATTTCTTTCTATATTATTTAAAGTATCATATAATATTATACTTTAACTATATATATACGCGTTGGTCTAATATTGGTCTACAAAAGTGTTGGTTCATATATATATATATATATATATATAGGGATCCCTTATTTTGTCACGGTGTGGACCTCCTATTTTTTCATCAAATTTTGATGATCCGAACTGTTAAATGTGTTTAAAACATATTTTTAAGGGTACTCGCAAGAAATCAGCTCAAAATAATATCCGGAAGGGTTTGATCCATTCAATTTTTCATAAAACTGTTCCTGTCAATGTTTATAAAAAATTATTTAGATCAAACCCTTCTCGATATTATTTTGAGTTGATTTCTTGTGAATATCCTTTAAAACATGTTTTAAACACATTGAACGATTTGGATCATCAAAATTTAGCCAGAAAATAGGAGGTCTGCACCGTAGCAAAATAATAGATCCCTTATTAGAAGGGGACTAATATATATATATATATATATATGTGTGTGTGTGTGTGTGTGTGTGTGTGTGTGTGTGTGTGTGTGTATTATACACACACACTCGTGCGCTTTATAAATACTTCAATTGGTCCGGTCTAGATTTTCAGCCCTTAGACCGGACCGGATTGATTTTTGAGCTCTTTAAACAACCGGTTTGGTCTGATTTTTCGATCTGATTTGGTTCTCCAGTTTTTAATTTCACCCCTAACTATACATGGTATTTATGCAATCCCACTATATGTATATGTATAAGTATACATGCATGCATGCAGGGGATATAAATATATATATGCGTATATATATGTATGTAAGGTGTCGTGTACGTCATGTACGTGGCATGCGCCTGCTCGCAAGGCGTTGGTGACATTCGTGAAATGTTGTATGCGAGGAAATATATTAAATGCAAAATTAAACTTAAAACGAGTAGTTACTTGTGAAATAAAATTTTAAATTCTGAATTTTTATTATTCATGATTTATTTTATTCGGATCCTTATTGGTGTTTTTTTTATGGATTGTCGTTTTAAACATTGTTTCCGTTGGACTTCTTATATTAGTTTAGTTTAAATGCATTACAATATCTAATGGTTGACGTTAACATATACTGTTTTAATTTTTCAAGCATGATTAGTTGTTTATTGCTTTACCCCTATTAGCTAGATGTCCTTTTCTTGTTAGTTGTGATGTTAACGTAAAATAATTTTCAAATGACATAAATAATTAGTAGTGACTAATTCAATGGTTAGGTGAGATGAGGTGCCTACCACATTTACATCGTGCAATTTAACTCCCAAATTGAGTAATCTCTAATTATGATAAACTCGTGATCTTTGCTTAAGTATATCTGTTTGGTTGCCCAGAAGAGCCTTAAATTCGAGTGGCGACTCCGAAAACTCATTCTTTAAATACAGTTGATGACCAGCAATTTTCGAACAAAAAAACTACAAAATAAATAACTTCCTTTAGATTTTTTTCCTCTATTCACTTTTTTTGCACGCGTTTGTTAATTTTACTTCAGTTTTTATGAATTATTAGTTCGTCTTAACAAAAAAAATCTAAAAAGTACAACATTGTTATAAAAAAATTTAAAAGGTTCATTAATAAATTAAAATAGACAATTTTCTTAGATTAACTTTGTATTTTTTTAATTTCTTTCAATTTGACTCATTAACTTTATCTCGTTGAAACGAACTAATAATTCATAAACATATGATGTAAAACAAAAAAATAACATTTTTTTTTCAAAATAAAGACCAGTAAAGTTGCGCCAACCTAAAATCAGTACTAATGTTTGAAAATTTGGGGGTCAAATAACCTCCCTAGCCACACTGCATTTAATTGCATACTTTGACAATGAGATACTATGATAAGAGAGTGATTTTGTTCATTGTGTGATTGAATAATACAGTCAAGACACAACATTATGGATCTCATCTAAAGCCATAGGAGAGCATTTGGCGTAGATAAAAAGACATTATTCGCCAAGGAAGAAGGCTGATGAACAAATATATGGTACAGCTTAAACAATGCAAATCTGAGCAACAAAAACTTTGAACATGCAGGTTCCATTTATTGATATTAATTTGCACTATGAAAATAAGTAATCTACCCTCCTACTCATCCACCACTTCTCATTACAATAACGAACAAGAGCCAACCCACAAAGAAGACATAAACCAAAAAGAGAGAACCTTTACATACGATAATAACTTGAGTTGTCGCTTATTCTTCAAAAAAGCTCTAATGATAACAAATTGCCTCAAACTCAACTTTGCAGGCATGCAAGCACGAAATCTCTCTACTCTCTCTGTACATGTCTCTCTCTCTCTCTATATATATATATATGTTTACACACATATGTATATATATACACATGTATAGGCAAGGAAAACAACAAACGGGTAATGCATTCATTGAGGGGGAGGGCAATCCAAATCAAAGAATAACAAAACGCATCCACTCTGTTGAACGTCCTCATTTGATATCCGGCGACTCCATTAGGCCAAAGTCTGCATTCACGAAGCTCAGCTCAGAGTAACTGCATAATACAACTGTATGCTGCAAGCAGAATATTCAATGTAACGACCACAATATCATACATGGAAGTATCTGCAGAAAAGTCCTAAATAAATTGAGTTTAGATTCATGTCTCCGTCTACCAGACCAAGTGCTGCACCTTAAGCTTTGTATTGCTAAATCCACCTGGTGCTAATATCTCCAAACCCACCCTTCAATTCCCAATCAAGTGGGCTCGGTTATATAAATTCACTTCTTATGTTAAGATTTATGCTAAATCCACCTGGTGCTAATATCTGCACTGTTACAGGGTGGCAATACATCGGGAAATTATTATATTTGTTATTGCAACAAACAATTACTAAGTGGCACCCTCCATGCAGCTCACTATATGTGAACATGTGACCATACTCTAAGAGCACCGAATATCATATCTAATGGTAGACTTACCTCAGGCTCTGAAGATTTCTCTTCTTGATGACTCAACTCCCATGTTGAGTGTGTTTGGATGGTCTGAGGAATATTAAAGGACGAAATGAGGAAATCAAAGTCGAAACATGTTTATCATGTATGCATAAAAGCATATAGAAAATAAATTACAGAAGTCCTAATCAAACATATTAGACAACTTTGATGTGACTTGAAAATCACTCTAGATTAATTTGCCAAAGTTCTTACTTGAGGGTGTTCGATAAACAAAAAAACATGCCCCAATAACAATGTAGCACAGCAGCAGAACAAATCCTTTCATGTAGTGAGACGTCCCATCCTATGTACAAAAATCACCAATGACTTGCGTTAGTCTATAATTAACAACCTCAAAGCACAATTAATTTCTAAGCTAAGCAATATGTATGTAATGCACGAAGTTCCCACACCTGCAGGGCTTGTGAAAGGGTTGGATGTATGCAGACTTAACTTCGAAATAGAGTGAGACTTTTCCGATTCGAACCCGTGAACTGCAGTATGTTAATAGAAAACATCGATCTTAAACCTTACCTGCAAAGTGAAGGCTGTGACTATAATTGACAGGGCAAGACAGCCTGTTTCGAGGAGATTAAAATCAAGATCCATCTTGATACCAATAATCCAAGCAACAACCACGCTTAAGGGAACCTAATTTGGAATTTCAAACAAAAAAGAATGAAGATTAAGAACAATTGCCAAGTGTTTGACCACTAAGCCAAACTAATAACTTGGCTCAGATTATGATGGGCTTACCACAAACAAGGCAATTTGAGTTGCAGATCCCAGAGCAATTCCCAGTGATATATCCTGCATTATAAGCACAAATTGAGTAATCAGTTCAATCACTCAAAAAAACCACAGTAGAAAGAAAGAGGATATGCGTTTGAATCTTGAATTTTATGGAGGAAAAACATTTGTTGTATCTTTTACCTGTCAAAAATTCCAGGACTCAAAAGTTACAAAATGCAAAAATGTAAGTGCAAGCGAATCAGTCGTTTAAGTTGGTAACAAATTTGTACCCTGAATCACCCAATATTCAATCGATTTTCATTCACTTGTTAGACCACTTTTTTATTATCTCTTCCAAAATTAATTGGAGTCACGGAGGGTTTAATTAATTCTTTTAGTCTATTCTCAGAGCAATGGCAAGAATGTCATTGTGTAACCAAATTCAAGGGGGCACTCCAAGCCCAACAGTCCCTCCCTCATGTTGAGGCTCCCGCGATTCTAACTCATAACTTTCTGGTTCAGATACCACTTGTCGGATCATTTTTTACCATCTCTTCTAAAACCAATTGATGTTAGAAAGGGTATCCATTAGTTTTTTAGGGCATTCAAAATTGCACCCGCAGGTATATGTTCAAAGCGATCGCATGATTTATTTGGTTTAACAACATAAATACTTATGAAAATAATAGTTTAGAAAGGAAGAAAATTACTAGATTACTCACCAACTTGTTTTTAAACGCAAAAATGATTGCTCCGGCATGTTCTGCTGCATTTCCAACAACTGGAAGCAAGATTATGCTAATGAAGCTGACCGACATCCCCCAAGAAGCTGATGCATCCTATCAAAGAAAAGGATATTTCGATTTAGTTAAAACCAAAAATAATCGGAAATTGTAAGACTACATATATACAACTTTGTACACTAGGTTTGGTTGTTTAAATGGCCCAAGAAATGAAACCATTCGTTCCCTTCTACACAACAATAGTGCAAAAAAACCATTCTCTATGAGTGACCATTACATAAAATGGAGGGATCGCAACAACAAATGCTCATCAAAACAAGAAAAAAAGAAATCTGGAAAAACTTCTTTTTTCTGCAACAAAAATATCAACCTATTCTTTTGGGGGAAGCTAATAAGAAAAAACTATGTAGTGTAAATACAGATAAAGTCGAGATTTACCTCAATGGTGCCCACAACAAACTCAGATAATAAAGCAATGACAGCAGTCATGCCAACTAGCCAAGCAAATCCGCTCCAGAATCCGATCACTGGTGCTTCTTCTGAAACCAAATCATCGTCTTCCTGTTCAATCTCTCATTAGTCTTTTACCAATTACAACTAATCTACTTAGACGCGGCTCTACATGTACTAGAGGGTGTTGAGTGTTGACTTGAACACCCTTAATGGAAAAATACCAGTTGAAAAAACTGTGAGGTGTTTGGAATTTAAATTAGTAGTTCTGATTGCTAATTTAATTTTTTGTACTTTTCGTTATAAGCACTCCACGTTGAATTCCTGAATCAGCCACTGACTCTGAGGCTTCAAAAACTCTGAGGTTTTTGCCAATAGCATAATTTTGACCGGGCATGCATAGTGCATATATGACTTACGGTTGGTTCGAATCATTATGGATGGTGTTTTTATAAGGGTTAGGAGAAAATGAAGATAATCACCTCTTGTGCTTCGAACATCTGCCGGTGAGTCCCCAACTGGAATACAAGGTAAGCAATGTATGTGATCAGCATTATAATGCTACTAACTCTTGACAACTCTAGTGTTTGTTTTGCAGTTAGAACTGCATCAGAAACTCCAGTGTATCGGAACATCAAGGGCAGCAGGTGACACAGCAGTGCCAGCAACAGCAGTTGTGAGTTGACATCGGCTTGTTTCTGCCAAAATCATCAGGCGTACAATGGCAAGATTTTACAATGAATTATATAACAGTGATGAAGAATTTGATGTTTGGTTGCTAATTCCAAATTCAGTTTGGCAGAACACCTTTCAAAAAAAAAAATTCGAAAACATAAAGTTAATAGTCGGTTCTTTTTTAATAGCAGAATGGTTTTCAAAAATATCAGAACATCTTTAGATGTTTTCTTATTATGGGTTCTTTCTGAAGAGTTTGAAAAACATGTTTTGAAAACCATCACCCAAGTATCGTTGCATTCCGGTTATTAATTTTCTGATATGCTTTTTGTCAAATTAAAGGGCAATTTTTTTAAGTTATGCATAACTAAAGAGAAGAAATTGAATTCATTTGTATAAGATTGGAGAGTGAAAATAGTCCTCTAAATAAAGAATGAAATGAAATCATTGAGTACTTCCAACTCTCATGCTTTTGTTCCTAAAAAAACGAAAAACAGACACGGAAACAAAAACCAAAGAAAACAGAAACAGATATCAATGTTTGGGATTAAACAAGTATGTTTAGTCTTACTCTGTCAAATTTCTGTTCCTTGTTTAGATTGGCAATGCCACCACAGAAGAGAGAGGTGCCAAGAACCAAGAGAAGGTTTGAGAGAATGGAGCCCAACAGAGAGTACTTCACCACATTTACTTTGTGCTTGGTAAGAGCTAGGATTGCTATTATAAGCTCTGTGGCATTCCCACAAGTCGCATTTAAAAGTCCTCCCACTGCAATACCAAACCAATGTATGAAATTTCTACATTCAAAAATGCTGATATTTTGCCAAAACACTTGTTCACCCGAAATTGGTAAGATTACTCAGTAACTCAAAAACGGTTTTATTTATTCATTTATTTATTTATTTTGCCAAACTACAATGCTACAAAACTTTTGCCAAATTTGGCACACAGATCGGTAATTGCCCAAATTTTATAAAGCTTTTTTTTATCTATTTCCTTGAACATTTTAACAGATATGACATTTCTTGAGAAAAATAAGAAAATGATACAAGCACAATCGAAACCAGATTATCAGCTTATAGCATTCTGGAACTTTGGAGTTTCTAAAATTTTATTTGGAATGGCCAAAAGGAAGGTATGTAGCGTAAAGAACGTAAAGAAACCCCATCTCATAGTTTTAAAGAAGTCCCAAAGTTTACGACAACAAAGGTAGGGAAAAAGGCCAGTTAAGTTGAATTGCAGATTTGTTGTAAAATCACTGGGGGGTCCACTGCCATGTTCTGCAGTATTAGAGAAATTAAAGAAAGTGTAATTACCTGTGGGACCAGTGTAATAAGCAACTTGCCTGCCATCATTGATAAAAACAATCACAGAATTGTATTAGTTTGTGTAGTCAGTGGTGGCATAATTGAAGCACAATAAAAAGATAAAGTTAAATATTCTCCACAATTCACGTTATTATGAAGTGTCAGTGTCTCTCTTTCGTTCGACAACCATTTGAGGGTTAAGATGTGCCAATTAAAAGTGGATTGTGGATTGCAAAGTAACACGAAATATAAAGTATAGGAAGGCAGAATGTATTCCGAATAGGCCTTTATAAAAACAAGGAGCCTAAACACAGATACATGATTAAAATAACACACACATAAAGACAATTCCTAATTAGAACCCTTACTCTGTGAGGAAGCTGACACGTTCGGCTGATGGGGCGAGTCCAAGTAAGCTCAAAGCAAAAACCCAGGGCTGTTCCACATCATTCAAGGATTATTATGTATTTAGTATGGTAAGTTCTTTTATCAGGAATCAGAATAAGAAAATTCAGAAATCAGATGTTCTGGGTTCAATCTAGGAAGAAAAGATGTAGTGACTTGAAAAGAGGCATTTAAAATTGTTTCTTTCAACTTCTCATGTGGGAATATTCCATATAATATCCATGTTTATAACATTATAAAACATGGATATAAATATAACAGTATAGTCTCATCTGTCATCTTATCATATAAGGAAAGGGAAAGTCATCATCTCTTACAAGCAAAAACAACAAAATCATACTTTGAAAATTCTAGATACCATTTCCAAATATGTGATAAAAAATTGCAGGAATGCTATCACGACAATTTGATTTCACAGAGATTTTTACCTATTTGGCTTTTGTATTTAAAAGTTAACCAAAAAAACTAACAAAAGAATAATCACTTGTCTAGTTTTTGAGTTTATTTATTCCAGAAAATAGAGATTTGTGGTGAAGTTAGAAATTAACATTAGTGGGGCGACAATTAATTGCAACTGGAACAAAAAAAAAGTTTTTACAATAAACAACTATAGATTTTGTGAACCACTGCTTAATGGTAGTACTTATTACTTAAAGTGCACACAGAGCAATAAAATTAGGTTTCTAATGCAAATTTCACAACTTTCATAATACTTTTATGTTCTTTCTACATATACAGGAAACCTAGACACCATTCATTAAACGGTGATACCAACTTGTTATTCTCATTAATTCTTATTTTGAGTAAGTTCTTATTCCGGCATTAATTGAGCTCTGCTAATAAATATTGAGATTGGTATCTCTATGCATTGCGCACCACTGAGCATGCTGCATGCCAAAATGTGGTCATTCGACGCGCACAATACTGTCCAAAATTTATTCAGTCAATACCCAACTATTCAATCAGTGTTTTGTGCACGAAAACAATGTCGCACACTAGCCTGCTCCCCCAAGTCCCAAACAAGGAATGGGTCCTGGGAGTTATACAAAAAAAAAAAAAGTCAAGTTGTGCATCAGATACGTGACATGTTAAAGTGTAAAAACGAATTCACGAATTTTAATATGTGTTTGAATTAATGAATATCACAGGCATAATATAAAACTTAACAGCTTGATGTTAATTACTTTGCTCTATAAAAAATGAAGAAGAAAGACAATGAATTTGAAGGTAAATTCTTTCACAAATTCATATGTCAGAAAACAGCCTCAACGTGCTTGCCAATCCATATGTTTAGTGAACAAAAATTTAATCATTTATAAGCAAAACCGTAATGGGCAAAATAAGAAAAACTCACTCTTCCAAACCCATAGCACTGCGCTATGATGGCTAAAGGAATGGCCGGAAAAAGAATCGAAAGTTTAGTCCCCAAAATGACCTCCTGAAGATTAGCTAACAAATTTCTAACAAGCCCACAGGGGACCTTGGAAACCATGGCTATATCGGACTTTTTCCTCAGCGACGATGACGACATGTTGTGCGCCGTACGGCCGTGCCTCAACTCCCTGCTCATCCCCTTCATGTTGCCGTTTCCTATTATCAACGCTTCCGTTGAACTTGATGCCATTTATTATATCAGCAATTGTTTTTCTTTTCAAAAAACAACAGAATTTGTTCGCACGAGAGATATACTTTGGTGTTGATACGTACGCAGATCTACATATATACACACAAAGCTCCAGCTTCTTCCGCGAAGTTTCGTGTCCCCAGTGGCCGATTTGCTCGATTGAGGCCCAATTCCACTGTACGTTATTATTGTATTGTTTTTATTTTTATTTATTTTTTATGTTGGTTAATTTTTTTTATAAATTACTAATTCATTTCAACGAAAATTATTTAAGAAAATATTAAAAATTAAAAGAATATTTACGAAAGATGAAATATCCGAAACAGACATATTTTTGTTTTTTAAATTATTTTAAAAAAATTTTAAATTTTGAACACAAGATTAACGAATTCATTTTTTTTAGAGAATAATTTTTAAAAACATTCGGCCCATAGTTCACACTAAATTTCACTGCATATAACATATTTATATACTAAAGTTTACCTCACTAATTACAATGATATTGGTCTCTAGGGACCAATTGGATAAATGATTATTTTTAGGAGACAAGATTAGACTAGTATTATTTTGGAGCGTTGGCCCATGTGATATTTATAGAGGAGGATAAAAAAAATAGATGATTTAGATGTGATATTTAAAAAAAGGGATAAAATAGTACTTGATTTAGATAGAGAAAAATAGGAAGATAAGATTGTTTTGTAGTTATAATAAGGAAGATGAGATATTATTCTTGACTAATACCTGGGGATAACTTTTGGACAGTGCAGCAGGCGCCCAAAAATTATACCTCTCTATCCCTCTAACGGGTATTATTTTTGAAGGGTGAAAAGTTATCCCTTGTATTTTTATTATCCCCGCCATGCCAAATATGTTAGTCAGTCCTTTGACTCTCTTAAAAAATTATCCCCCTTCCTTATACCCCATCCAAACAGGCCCCAGGTTTTAAAAGTACTGCCCCTTGGGCCTTTGTGACGTAACCGAACAAATAGAACTCTGTACAAAATTTGCAAAAGGAAAAATCAAAATAAAACTAGGCTTCGCTTGGAATGACATCTACGTCCCTGATTCCTAAATTTATCTCCAATCTTCATTCCCGTCTTGGTTCCCCAGGGAGATTCTTTTTTCCTTCACCCTCGCCCCAAAAAAAGAATGGAAATCTCCAAATAAAAAATGAAGATCCAAATTTTTTTTTAAAAAAAACTATTTTTTTAATTAAAAAATTACATTATGAATTATTTAAAAAAATTGGTTCTAATTTTCGTCAAAAAGAGAACAAAAAAGAATAAGAAAATAAAATAAAATTTAAAATTCCCAAAATCATCAAGAAGCAGACAATTTGGGAAAATCAATATAGAAGTCCATATTCCATAACAGTTAATAAAAGAAATTATTTAGCAAAAATAGAAATTTAAAATAAACAATTAAAATAGACAATTTATTATATGTAACTAGAAATCTATATTACAAAACACAACGATGTGGGACCATTAACAGACATTTTTGCAATAACAACTAAGATTACTTTAATTTAATGGTTGAAATTCATTACAAAAAAAATTACATAACAATCTTAACTATTATTTATTGACCCACCAACTTGTAAAAGAGTAATAAAAATACATTAATGCTCTCTCTCTTCCCTGCTCTCTCTCCCTTTCTCTCTCCAACTGAATATTTTATTTTCTAAGTTATTTACTTTTTATGAATACTTATGCTAATTAATATCTATGAATATTTATTTTTCAAAATACAGTACATATGTATTTTTTCCTAAAAATGTTACGTGATCTGGACTAATCTATATTATAATATACAATTGTGTGAGGCTCTCCAAACACATTTTTAAAACAACATATAAGATTGATTTGGTTTAATAACTGAGGTTTACTATAAAAAAAAAATTACACATAATGCAATATAAATTTAATGTAGCTGGTCGTGTCGTGGGCACGAGTAATATACTAGTTGATATATATATACATACACGTGTGTGTATGCGAGTGAGTGAGTGTGAAAGAGAGAGAGAGAGAGAGAGAAGGGAACATGTGGATGTATGATTGTTGGTAAAGAGACTGGAGGCGAAGGAGGTGCGACTGTCGACTCAGACTTAGAGAGAGATAGAGAGAGAGACTAAGAGAGGCCAGGAGAAGTTAAGAGCTTTTGTGGTTCTTTAAAGAACAAAGATGAGAAGAGAGCGTGGCAATAAAGAGAAAGAGAAAGTGTATACTATGGAGAAACGAAACGGTAACACTAAAAATTTAATACATAACAGTAAAAAGATTGAGAAAATACTGGACAAGGACAAAGACGGGGCGAGATCAGGGATGGAGATACATATACTTGAATCTTACACGTTTCTCAAATTTTATTCTAGACTCATTCTCAAATCGTACGTGATTTCAGAAAATAAATCCCTAAATTCCTGATCTGTTTGGAGCAACAAATAGGGTGGGAATTATTGAATCGGGTGAAATTACCACACCTACGCTTCACAAACCCAATGTTAGCAACATTTGAAAACTACACAGGAAGTATACATTTTTATATACTACTGTTTTCCTTTGTCTTCATCTTGTTCTTTTAGTTTGTGGTAGGGATTTTTAATATAAAATAGGCGTTAATATTGAATTTTTTGTAAAGTTTTTTTGTTTTTTTAAAATGCTCATTTATTAGGTGGGTTCTGTTCCACATTACTTAGACGTGTAAATTTAGGCTTCCTTATATTTGTGAACAAATCTAGAGTGTTCAAGTAACTTGGCACTTAAGTGGTCGTATGGTGCTCTACACCATAATCGGCAAAGTCGATGCTTTGCACCAAGGACTCATACAGATGCACCTATGCCTCATGTGTGTATGCATGAGCGTGGAGTGGACTGTGTGGCTACAATGTGGGCCTTTGATGGCTCACTTTGCTCTTGACATCAACACTTAGGAAATTCAAATTCTTATTTCCATTCCAAGGTCATATAGTTGAGCATTCAATATTTTGACCATCTTCGTTTATGGTTCATAGGGCCCACGCTCCAGGGCATCCTTTTAGACATGATCATCATCCCCATTGTCTTTTCGGGACGATTGCCTTCTAACCATGTGCATAGTCTCTGGGACGTTGAGTGATCGGGGCGTTATTATCGAAATTTTTTGGGTGTGAGTTGTAGTCTCTACGCCGCTCATACAGTTCTACCCGACTCAGCTAGCCGACTGAGCATCCCTGAGCAGGTGGGTACCGCCGAGTGAGTGTCTTCTGTCAGTCGGTCTTGGGTGGACTCATCAGTCATTAATCTGGATTTTCTTGGGTGAAATAAGTTATTGCCTCGAATTCCTTCGACTTAAAGGCAAATAATCGGATTGATGAGAGTTTTTGATGGATTAAATATGGGATTTCATGGTAATAATTGAGAAATCAATGGGTTTCATGGCATTTGATTACAGTAATTTAATCACCTATGACCATAAAAGGAATCCCATATCATCAGTTATTCATTCACCAAAGTTCGTAATCAAAAGTATTGAGTTTTTACAGTGAGAGAGAAAGAGAGTTTGTGAAGTTGTCTTGAAAGTTCTTCAGACAGTAAGGAGATTCTGTTTAATTTTCTCAAATTTGTGTTTTCTTTTAAGGTAGGAATTTTCACCTCGAAATTGTAGGGTTTTATTTTCTGTCTTCAATTGAGGTTTTAGATCCAAAATGCAGGCACTGTTAGGGTTTAGTTCGAGCAAGATTTTATAAATCAGAAAAGTTGTAAGTTTTTGAAAAACGAAAGCTTGCTCGAACAAACTCTAGCCGCTTGAGTGACCTGACTAAATATTTAGAACACTTTTCTAATTCCAAAGTTGTCTAGAATCTGTCAAAATTTGAGTTTTGGTAACTCACTCTAGCGAGCTTAGGCTGCTCAAATGACTTGTTCAAAAATTTTCAGAATTTATAGAATGTTGACTCGGCTATCGGGACACTATTCCAAGACTATGAACTTACCCAAAGTTAAAGAATACGTTGCATAAGCATCCACTGCACTTAATGTATGTCCACTGGTCCTTATGGAAAGAGCAAGTTTACCAACTTTGAGCATATTGTTATCTTAATAATGCTATGTTGGTTGAGCAATTGAATCATTAATGTCGTACTATGGATTTAATAGATTCTGAATATGATAGTGATGTTGGATGTTCCAAGTATAATCGTGTGCTATTTGAGCTGTTTTTTATTAGTCGAGATACAGTTATTGTGTTGCCTGTCGTACTATAAAAATATGCTTACAAATTTTGATTCAGATTTGTTCAATATATCTAATAATATTGTCAAGAATACCAAAAACAGACGCACAGACTAGATGAAATTTTAGAAATATCCATAGCAGTGCTATAAATTTTGGAATGTAAAAGTGGATTTTTGTGAGTTGAAGGGTAGAAATGTCCAGCTTCCATGTAATTGTGATTTCGTGTTGTTCTTAACATGTATGGAGTAATTATTCGTGTTGGTTTTAGGTCACTACACCACTGTCGCGTGATTCACATTCCCACATCTCTAAAAAGGAAATCCAGAATTTTTATTCTTTCAACAACAAAAAGAAAATGAAACACATAGAGAAAAGGTGGCATTGTAAAGTGACGGATCCTTAATCATTCACTACAATATGTGGCAATAACCAAAAATAGTATTTCCTGTACTTCTTGTCTTCATCAAACTATAATTATAGATACAAGATAATTTATGTATACATATGTATATATTAGTGTCCGTGGCGCATGTCATGCATGTGCGAACATGATATGCGTACAAATACAATTTGATCATTTTTATAATAATTGTTACGTTGAATGTTTTTTTCCTCTCAAATAGTAATTGGATTGAAACAGTTTTTTTACAAAGCAATGTTTTTAGCAGTCACGCGAATTATTTTTTTAATAATTTTTTTATGAAAATACCCCTATAGTTATTACGATTGAAAAAGTTTTTTAGTGGATATGTTGGAAATGTAAAAGTATGAGCCGGCTTAAAAAAAAGTTTATACCAAAAGAAGTGTTCTCTTTATAATAGTGTGGATACACACACACACACTTACTTTTTTAGTGTGAACTTAAAAATGAAGCTATGTCACAAAAGTGTTTTCTATTAAAGTCCCCACTATAAAAACAAATTAAATTTACTTTAATATATTGTGGAGGACCATGTCGGTATGACATGCACTCAGCCGAGTTGAAACGAATAAAGATGGGTCGAACCAGTTCGGCAGGTCTCCGGGTGCGTGGCCGAGATCGTGAATGTCTACCTCGGGTCGAAATCCAACCTAATCCACAGCGTGCGACATAAGGGCGGAAATCTATCGAGCCAAGCAGGCCCATGCCCTGGTATGGTCAACATCTCGCCGAGCACAATTCGAGCCGAGCCCAATATGATACCTCTTCGCCGAGCCGAGATCACATTTTATAGAGAGGGAATCTCCATATGACATTTAGGTACACCAAAAACATTAGGCAAAATGTTAGTCATGATTTCAATAGATGAGGTCATAACAAAATTCTGCTAGCAGTCGTCGTCATCAAGAGTGTGATTCGCACATGCCAACCTAGGCTTAATGCTCAAGCTAAGAGCATTATATAAGGTACAGTACTCGGAGGGAAAGAGGTACACCTATTCTTGTTACCCAAAAGCTCAGTACATTGAACCTTCTCTCTATGAGATACTGACTTAAGTATCAGAATACTTTCTGGCCCAACTCCAGCAGGTGAAGTGCTAACCATTGTTTGTGGTTGCAGATTTAGGTACTTGACTCACTGTGTTGAACCCAGAATCACGAGTAAAATCACAACGTGAATTAAAGGACTCCACATATACCATGAAATAATTGCCAGCAATAAAATAATAAAATGATATTATTTGTGTAACTACGCACACAACTTTCTTATCACTTATTCCCACCTCTCTCCAATAACAGTTAATTTGCACATGCAGTGCGTGTGGCCCTGTTGTTAGTATATATAAATGAGCTACTCTTTTTAGTGTAAATCTAAAAATGAAGCTCCATCGCAAACGTATTTTTCATTAAAGTCTCCACCAAGAAAACAAATTACATTCACTTTTAATATGCAATGAAATTGTTGATACCAGATTTTGGCCTCACCGCTCAATTATTATGAAAAATGCCATCGGAATGGGTTTAAAAGAATTTGTGCACAAAAAGGCTATTTCGCCCTTGCACAGTCTGGGGTTCGGGAGTACTGTTCACGAGACCACTTCATCAAGTCATGAGACCCTCATACTATTGATCAGTACGACGACACGAGTCCAGTGACAGTGATTGGGGTGAAATCGGACAACGCCGACGATTTTTGATTGCTCAGAACGGGGTCTCGGAGGCACAATTTATGAGCTGATATGTTCAGACAACGAGAGGCACATATTATTGATCAGCACAGAAATACGAGTCCATCGGCTGTATCCACGGTCAAATTTAAGTTCGGTAGTTCAAGAAATGACATTTTAAAGAATAATAGTGGTGTACCGATGATTATTTGGGAGCTAAGTTTGCGAGCCAACATGCCCATAAATCAAATATTAGACTCAAAATGATCCTCTCGATGATACGAGTCCATTGGCTGTATCCGTGGTCAAAACCGAGTTCGTTTGGACATCCGAAGATAAGAAATAGTGCGCGAAGGCATTTTTTAAATCCAGGGGCATTTTTGTAAATACCAAAAGGAGGCTGACGTCAGCAGTACGCGTCAGTAGCTACGCGCCACCACGCGCGCGTGGAAGACACGCGCCGGCTGGAAAGCCGTGCCCGGCTTGGGCGCCGTGCCCGGCGCAAATGCCGTGGCCGGCCGAAGATAATCTGCTGCAGTCATGCCCTTGTACGTCAGCCACGTGGCCTACTTCCATTCGGTGCTGTCTACCGCCCTTCTCTCTCCGCCGACGTGTCTGTCTCTCCCTCTTGCACGTGTACCACCAGCCTCCTCTCACCCACACCTGATCACCCTCTCTCAGCCACGCCGTTTCTCTGTCCACTCCCCTTGCGACACGTGTCAGTATAGAAAGCCGTGCACGGCCTTTGCGTTCTGATCAGGTGCGGACGGTCCCTGGTGTTGCACTGACGTGGCTGAATTTCATTGGCCATCAGTCACGCCTCTTTCTCTCTCCTTCCAGCATGCTCCCTCTCTCTCTCCGCCACGTGGATTCCGCTACCATCTCACCCGCACTGAATCAGCCGACCCCTTTTCTCTCTCTCTCTTCCACCTCAGCCGTCCACTCATACGCTGACACGTGTCAGCCGCCCCTTTCTCTCTCTTCCTCTCTCACGTAACTCTCTCTCTCCTCTCTCTCCCCCTTTGGCTCACCCTCCTTCTCTCACCGCCCCTATTTCTCTATAAATACACACGCCCGCACACTGATGAAAGGACGAATTGATTTTTGGAGAGACGAAATTTTGGAAGAAAATGCAGAGAGCCAAACAGGAACTTTTGGAGAGAAACTTTTTGGAAAGGAAAACTCGGAGAGTTTTACACAGAGTAAACCAGAGAGATACAGAGACAGAGAAATTTTTATAGAGACCGCCCATACTTTTCCCGAGAGCAAAAAAGAGAAAAATTATTCCGTTGTCAAATGTTTTTCGACTCTGTAGTCGTGGAACGTTCGACACCCGAAATAAATTAGGGTTAGGATTTTTAGATAGGACTTTTAGCCCAAAAACAAGAGGAGGTTCTGCCTATTTATTTTCAGATTTAGGAAGATCCGAACGTGCTATTATATTAGCATAGCTCGAGATAACAGGGTTTTAAAGCCCAGTGTTATGTCGGGTTATGATTTTACTTAGCTGTTCGTCTTTCTTATTTTCATGTAACCAGCTGATTCAAATATCAATACAGAGGTATAATTGCAACATCTAATTTTATTTCAATATCTGTCTTTTTTTTATTTAATTTCTGCTCTGTTCACTTAGTTTCTTTTTTTTTAATGTCAATACTAATTGGGCATCCGCATCTCTAGTCCGCAGTTCTAGAAATTTCTAGTCTGCACATTCTAGAATGTCAGGATTTAGCCCGCTAAATCACGAAAGTCGATGTTTGGCTCTGCCAACTACTTTTCTTGATTTTATTAAGATTAGGCTTATTAAGCCATGTTCGCATCTCTAGTCCGTGGTTCTGAAATTTCTAGTCCTTTTCCTGAAATTTTCAGTCCACACTTCTAGAATGTCAGGACATTTTTATTTATTCTTTCTGTCTCTTTTTTTATGTCAATACTAATTGGGCATCCGCATCTCTAGTCCGCAGTTCTAGAATGTCAGGATTTAGCCCGCTAAATCACGAAAGTCGGTGTTTGGCTCTGCCAACTACTTTTCTTGATTTAAGCAAAAATCACTTTAAATAAAAATAATACTCCCGGCATATCGCTCGATTGCGTCGGCCCCTGTCGGAACTAACTTCTAACTTTTTCCCTTTCCCAGATCCCGTAACTTTTTCTTTTTTTTTTATCCCTTTCCCGTTCCCCGTAACAGTTACTGCTATTTTCTTTTTATTTTATTTCACAAAAAATCAATAAAAGAAAAAAAATTCGTTATTTAACCTACTGCAATTTTCCTTTTCTTTTTACTTTTATTTCACGTAAAATCAATAAAAAAACTCGTTACTTCATAGCTAAGTTATATGAATAGTGTTGTTGGTTCACGCTGACACACTATCCATATCACTTGGTTAAAGATCTCGATAATCTCGGAATTCCATAAACACGCGGGTGACATAGGTAGCCCATGTTAGTGTTTTTGGGATGAAAATTTAACGGGCAATGCACGTTATCTTTTCACGACAGAATATCGTGATTGAAGTAACATTTATTAAATTCTGCAATTCGGACCGCCAGTGATTGTGTAGCTGTCGGGATGAAGAATTGCAGATAAATAAAACCAAAAAAAAAGATAACATGATAATCCATTAATAAAACGGAATCGGGTCATTGTTAAACTTGAAAATTCCTGCCAGGGATTTAAGGTACCTAGCACTACGGGAATAGAAACATGACGTGCAGATACCAGTTTGCATACCATGTTTCGGTCAAAGTTTAACATACATCCGTTCCAACTTTTTTGCCACTAAAAGCTAAATTGCGTAAGCCGGGGTCCTGTCCCCGCACCTGTTTTATTTTTTAATCCAATTGTATAGCAATCACTTGATATTTATCAAATTTGGCCAAGGATAATAAAATAAAATTAATTGGGAAAATAAAGTACCGAAAGGGCGATGTTGGGTGCCTAACACCTTCCCAACTCGTAACAGTAAATCCCCGAACCCATCTCTGTTTTCAAGACCAGTTTTCTTTTAAAGGAGTCATTTTTTAAAATAGAATCATATTTCTGAGTTCAAAATTAAATTATTTTTCTAAGGACATCTTCTTTGAAAATGGCCTTAGAGGGTGACTTGACACACCTAAAATTCATGTCAAGTGGCGACTCTGAGTTTTTAAATAAGTCCCAGCTGTTAAACAATTTTCATTAAACGTCGCATTTTAAAGTCAAGAAATTATTCAGCCCCGTTCAAACAATTCACATATTCGCGAGGGGGGCCGGGAAATTTCCGGGCGCGACAGCTGGCGACTCCGCTGGGGATTTAGGGATTAATAAAAGAATTTGCAAATCGTGACTCTTTTTGGCGGAAACCATTAAACTTACGGTGTAACGCAAGCTAAACAGGGTTACTATTTGCAAACCTTTTATTTTTCCTTATCAGTGGATTTCGGCTTTTCAAATTTTCCCAAAATTTTTTTTTATTATCCTTGGCCTGTTACTAACATCATTCTTGTGGTTGTCTTTCAGGTGCGCTTTTGCCCAAAAAAAAAAAAAAGAAGAAGAAAGAAAAAAAAACATGCATTTTATCTTGTTACTAATATTTGTTTTGCAGGGCATTGCATTATTCTGAAAGTATTCTCTCCAAATATTTACCAAATAAAAAAATATATTTTCAGCATATGCATACATTCAGCACAACATACCCAACTCTCTTCTCAATCTCCATTCTACTTTTTATTTTTATCCATAGGATTAGGAGGGGGTTCGAAGTACGTGACGATCGTCAATGGTGCTTTTTTGTAGCCAAAGATGGTTTTCACTGAAAAGAACACTCCAACCAAATCACCAACCCAAGATGGTACCCTTCACGGGGGCCGGAGGTTTGAAGATTTGGGAACCGTGAAACCATGCTAGAAATGCATTAGCAAAAACCAAGCCGTCATGCTGCATGTAGTATCCCTCAAAAAAGAGTCAAGCCAAAACCCTGATAGAGACATTCATGAAAAATGGGGAGAATTCTCGTTGATTATGTAAAGGACAAAATTTTTCAAAATTGCCAACCAGATTTTTGTTCTAACACACTTCAATTTAGTGTCCAAAATATACAGTCAAAGTGTAGGACCATTCTCATACGGACCGGATATTCTCACAATTTCAAAAATCATATGCCGAAGTCATGCCGGACCTCTGGCCAAACTTCGAAGAATATGAAAAATCCGTATGAGCAATAGGATCCTAGTACACACTTGTCATCCTTTGACTGTATGTTATGGACCAATCCATTTCAGAATTACAAACTGACATATTTCCCTGCCAATACGAGGTACAAGCGGGAGGTAGGAGTCTCACCCGAAGTTTAAGCGACTGTCAGTCCAAAAGCCATGGCAGAAGAAACAAACTGTCAGTCTCTCTGCATTAAATCTGACACAGTCTCACGGGAAGAATACAATGCTCTCCTCAACAAAATGGAGAGCCTCCAAATCAAAATCCAAGCACTTCTGGCCCCGCACCAGACACCACAAAGTGCATCAGTGCCATTTTCCTTTAACACAGGGGCATGGGCATCAGCAACATCAAACCCTCTCCTTACATCAGTCCAGACAGGGGCAGTTCCTGTCCAATCAGTAGCCGATATTTCAGTGGGACAACATAGACCACCTCCCATAAATTCAGTCCAATTGGTTAGACCAAGTGCCCAGGGTAATGTCAAAAGCCTAGAAGGAAGGCCAGGCCCAACATTTATTCAAAAAATTCAAAACATTGAGAGGGCCATCGAAGCTATACAAGGGGCAAGTTCACAGGTGTCCACTAACCTCTCAGATTTATGTGCCTTTCCAAACTTGCAACTGCCAGCCAAGTTCAAAATACCATGTTTTACCAAGTTTGACGGAACCAGTGATCCAATGGCCCACCTGCGCCTTTATGCTGGGGCATTATGTGGTTATCCAAATCCAGAGAAGCTGATGACACAGTTATTTCAGCACAGCCTAGTAGGACCCGCAGCACAATGGTTCGCTAGGAGTGATGTCCGTCAGTTCAGAACATGGACAGAGTTGTCACATGCATTCATGAAGCAATACAGACACAATTCAGGGTTGGCCGTAGACCGACTTTTTCTGATTAGAATGGAGCAGGAACCTAGAGAGTCTTTTCGAGCCTACGCATGTCATTGGAAAAATCTGGCTACGCAGGTGGTGCCACCGCTAGCCGACTCAGAATATGTGCATCTATTTATCCAAACTTGCAAAGGGGTCTACTATGAAAAGTTCTGCACTTCAATAGGAATATCCTTTGGCGAAATGATCCAACAAGGAGAAATGATTGAAGACGGAATTCAGACCGGACGGATTATGGATCTCTACGCCCAGGACTAACAAAGCTCCCCCCGAAGTTGGGTGAACGACCAAGAGTGGTTGTACCATTTCCTAGTCGGAACGGCTAATCTAGCCAGAAAGCTACACTATCTTTTCCCTTTTCAAAAAAAAGAAAAAAAAAAGCAAACAAAAAAGCAAAAAAAAGAAAGAAAAAGTCAAAAAATAAAAAAAAGACCTCTACTATATCAGCCACCCTTATTCCATCACCAACCCTTAGCCAGCCCATCAAGGAGAATCCTAACTGTGTCTCTCCACTAGAGTCACTGAAACTGGGGCCGATCTTGCTGAATCAAGAAATGATCAATTTATTTTCGCAGAAAGCGTCAAAAACTGGGAAGTCCATTTTGAAGCGAAAGACAGTGCAGAGACTCAGCAATGCCAACTCAAATCATCCTGAATGATCCATGAGATTGTTTAGAGTTCTCAAGTTTTGGTAGACTTGCCTGAGCAGAGTCTATATTTCACAGCTTCTATGTTGCTTTTGTTGTTTTAAACTTTCACTATTGAAAATCTGTTTCTTTCAAATCCATGAAAAATCTTGCAATGGTTATCTAGCTTTTAGCAGATTGACAAAATTTGTGTTGTTGCTTTCATATATGCTTCTCTGTCAAATCAAAGAATTAATTTCTTGCAAAACTTGCTATTTCAGGGGTCTTAAAATTTGTCATTTCGATCCAAGTAGCACAACAATCTTAAGCACAAGACGAGCATGACCTTGTCTTCAGACTACATCTCGAACTCATGGGGATTGAAATTGGTCTGTACCAACAGTAGAATTTCCAAACAAGCAAGAGAACTAACAGAAAAAATCACATGATAACTGGCAAATCCCGAATGCCAAAGAAACAGAAGTCATCAAAGGAAGCAAGAATGACTGAACTTGGACAAATGGCAGAAAGACAAATTCACTTCATTATCAGAAGAACACAAGGATGTGTTTCCTGGTCCTAGAACATGCAAGGATCAAAATTCAAAAACCAAAAGCTCAGAAGCCTAAAGCAAGAAGCAATCTCTTATCCTGAGTAATCAACAAGCAACGGGAGGAATCGCCATCCAGATCTAGGCAAAGGAAAAACAGTCATTTACTTGGGATAATCAAAGCAGATCAGAACAATCCCAAAGGAATGACATTCAAGTTCACCGAAGAGGAACTCTGAAAGATCAAGTGCAGATAATGCCTATTCATGAGTCTACTTATCAGCTACTCCAAAGAAATGACATTCAAGTTCACCGAAGAGGAACTCTGAAAGATCAAGTGCAGATGATGTCTATTCATGAGTCTACTTATCAGCTACTCCAAAGAGAAGCACCGTAGGGCTGGAGTTTGACTGTTACATAGCAATCAAAGGAATTTCACAAGACCTGATGTGTCCACCAAACTCATACCAGTCGTGGATGATGCCTCAACACTCGAAAGTATTGTAGGCTACATACTGGGGCAACTAGAAGAAAGAACAATTTGTGAGCAGAACACTTGTTCCGATCTAATTTTAATTGAAACACTTTTTTCTGAGTGGCTATTTTGATTATCGAGCATTGAAATTTCTTCTCTCTATTCTTTCATATGAATATTCTGAAAAACAAGGGGCACAAAAGATAACCCCACTGCCAAAAAAAAAAGAGACAAAAAAAAAGAAAAGAAGCCAAAAGGTAAAAATAAAGGCAGAAAGGCAAAAATGAAGTGCCATTTGATACTCTCTCCTTCTTTCTCACGAAATTTCTATCAATGCTCGACGGATCAAAATGCGCAAAGAATATTTGTTTCAGTTGAAATTAGGTTGAAATCCCAAAAAAAAAAAGAAATATAAAAAGCCAGCATAGTCAAAACCTGAAAGGGGGCTATGGCAAAATCGGCTAAGTCAGCATAGTCAAAACCTGAAAGGGGGCTATGGCAAAATCGACAAAGTCCAGCATAGTGAAAACCTAAAAAGGGACTATGGCAAAAATGGGCAATCAAGGCACAGTCAAAACCCGAAAGGGGGCTGGAGCGCAAAAAAATGAAAAGCCGGCATCGGTGAAAACCCGAAAGGGCAGTGGTGGCAAAAATGGCTTAGAAAAAAAAGAAAAACGACAACAAGGAGCTGAAGCCATTTGTCTGCATAAGTCAGCAAGACCGAAGTCTGAAAGGCTGTCTGGAGCAGACTCAGTTTAAGTTCCCATGAGTTTAGAGATTGAAATCACGAGTCAAGCTATGCGATGCACTTGTGCTAAGATTGTGAAGCTTCATGGATCGAAAGAGGCAAAGCCCAATAAACTGTTATTTGCTATCCAGTAAGTATTTCTGATAATCTACTGGCAAGTAAGTACAAATTTCAAAATGAATTTTTAAGAATAGGGAAGCATACATGTTCATACAACACTTGTTTTACATGCTAATCTCAAAAAGAGAACAAAGCTGCCTAACCATGCAGGATACATGTATTGAAAGATGCAGATATTCAAGAGAAAGAAAAGAAACAATAATCTGCAAACAGAAAGTCAGACTCGCTTAGCTGCAGTCGCTATTTCTTGTGCTGCTACACAGAAGTGGATCAAAAGGGCTTGAAAGTCCTGACCCCATGATAAGGCATACACTTGAGTGCAGTCCTCAACAGCCTGATGTCAAACTCCCATTGAAGCTCAGACTACAAAAGTCTGACATGCATGAAGGGGAAGCTAAAGGGAAAAATCCCACAGAGCTTACGAACCTCTCAAACACAAAGACCTAGAGGGTCCAATTGATAAAGCGTTTTCATTATCCAGCTAACAAGGCGACATTGTCCCAGAAGCGTTTTTATTATCCAGCCAACAAGGCGACATCCCAGAAGTCAACCAAAAAATGACAGACAAGCAGAATTTATGCAAGAGCAAAAGGGGCAAAGAGCCAAAGAAAATTTCCTATGTAAAAGGAGACAGACAGCATGGAAAGTCTTGGGATCGAATTTTCAAAGACTCTACTCAAAAATCTTGGAATTGAATTGCCAAGAATCTTTAAATTTTCAGCTTAGAATCGAATTTTTAAGCCTTTCAAACCCTGAGATCGAATTCTCAAGGGTTTTCATCAGATCTCTTAGAGTCGTAATCTCTATAGAGTCTTCAAATTTTCAGCTTAGAATCGAATTTTTAAGCCTCTCAAACCCTGAGATCGAATTCTCAAGGGTTTTCATCAGATCTCTTAGAGTCGTAATCTCTATAGAGTCTTCAAATTTTCAGCTTAGAATCGAATTTTTAAGCCTCTCAAACCCTGAGATCGAATTCTCAAGGGTTTTCATCAGATGTCTTAGAGTCGTAATCTCTATAGAATCTTCAAATTTTCAGCTTAGAATCGAATTTTTAAGCCTCTCAAACCCTGAGATCGAATTCTCAAGGGTTTTCATCAGATGTCTTAGAGTCGTAATCTCTATAGAATCTTCAAATTTTCAGCTTAGAATCGAATTTTTAAGCCTCTCAAACCCTGAGATCGAATTCTCAAGGGTTTTCATCAGATGTCTTAGAGTCGTAATCTCTACAGGATTTTCAGATTCTCAGCTTAGAATCGAATTTCTAAGTCTCTCAAGTTCAAAATCAATTTATTTACTTGTCATTTACAGTTCAAAATCAATTTATTTACTTGTCATTTACAGTTCAAAATCAATTTATTTACTTGTCATTTACAGTTTATTTGTCTAAAATTTCAAAATCAAATTTATTTACTTGTCACTAGTATGTGAGGAAGTTTCTCCCATTGGACTCGGATGTCCCAAGGGAACCATTACTTTTTCAACATTGTCTCCTAGACTCGGATGCTCTAGGAAAATTCTTACATTTACAGTATTTCTCATAAACTCGTATGTTTTGGGAAATCTTTACATTTTTTAGTATTCTCCTATTGGACTCGGATGTCCCAAGGGAACCATTACTTTTCAGCATTGTCTCCTGGACTCGAATGCTCTAGGAAAATTCTTACATTTACAGTATTTCTCATAAACTCGCATGTTTTGGAAAGTTTTTACATTTTTTGTATTCTCCCATTGGACTCGGATGTCCCAAGGGAGCCATTACTCTTCAGCATTGTCTCCTGGACTCGGATGCTCCAGGAAAATTCTTACATTTACAGTATTTCCCCCAAACTCGCATGTTTTGGGAAGTTTTTATATTTTTTGTATTCTCCCATTGGACTCGGATGTCCCAAGGGAGCCATTACCTCTTCAGCATTGTTTCCTGGACTCGGATGCTCCAGGAAAATTCTTACATTTACAGTATTTCCCCCAAACTCGCATGTTTTGGGAAGTTTTTATGTTTTTAGTATTCTCCCGTTGGACTAGGATGTCCCAAGGGAGCCATTACTTCTTCAGCGTTGTCTCCTGGACTCGGATGTTCCAGGAAAGTTTTTACATTTTCAATATATCCCATGGACTCGAATGTTTCAGGGCACTCTTATATTTTCAAGCATTTTTCGTGTTACTCAGTTTTGAATTTGAATTTTCAAAAATCTCACTCTTACAAGTCTTGGAATCAAATTTTCAAGAATTTTCAGGTTTTATCACTGTTTTGCAAATTGAATTTTAAGGTCCATAGGCTATAAACCTTGAAATCGAATTTTCAAGGATTTTCTAGTCAAAAGTTCCTGATTTACAAGTAGTCTTATGAAATCAAATTTTTGAGACTCATTTTGTTTTAGCAAATTTCAATGTTTTCAAATAATAATCCAAGATATTATTTTCAGGGCAGAATTTCCTCGAAGGATGCTACGGAGATGCCAATAAAATTCACCGCCTGCACGACTCGGAACAAGGCATGAAAGAGAGAAGACAAGTACATCAGTTCTCGAGATAACACGGATGTTATCTTGGATATTCAGAGCAAAGCAGTCGTCAATGGCAGTTTCAAAAATAGAGCAGCATGACCTAATTTCAATCGCGGTGAGACAAAATCTCGCATCTCATATTCTTTGTCTACCCTCTACTTCGCCAAGTGCAGACAAAGAGGGGCAGCTGTTGATACCAGATTTTGGCCTCACCGCTCAATTATTATGAAAAATGCCATCGGAATGGGTTTAAAAGAATTTGTGCACAAAAAGGCTATTTCGCCCTTGCACAGTCTGGGGTTCGGGAGTACTGTTCACGAGACCACTTCATCAAGTCATGAGACCCTCATACTATTGATCAGTACGACGACACGAGTCCAGTGACAGAGATTGGGGTGAAATCGGACAACGCCGACGATTTTTGATTGCTCAGAACAGGGTCTCGGAGGCACAATTTATGAGCTGATATGTTCAGACAACGAGAGGCACATATTATTGATCAGCACAGAAATACGAGTCCATCGGCTGTATCCACGGTCAAATCTAAGTTCGGTAGTTCAAGAAATGACATTTTAAAGAATAATAGTGGTGTACCGATGATTATTTGGGAGCTAAGTTTGCGAGCCAACATGCCCATAAATCAAATATTAGACTCAAAATGATCCTCTCGATGATACGAGTCCATTGGCTGTATCCGTGGTCAAAACCGAGTTCGTTTGGACATCCGAAGATAAGAAATAGTGCGCGAAGGCATTTTTTAAATCCAGGGGCACTTTTGTAAATACCAAAAGGAGGCTGACGTCAGCAGTACGCGTCAGTAGCTACGCGCCACCACGCGCGCGTGGAAGACACGCGCCGGCTGGAAAGCCGTGCCCGGCTTGGGCGCCATGCCCGGCGCAAATGCCGTGGCCGGCCGAAGATAATCTGCTGCAGTCATGCCCTTGTACGTCAGCCACGTGGCCTACTTCCATTCGGTGCTGTCTACCGCCCTTCTCTCTCCGCCGACGTGTCTGTCTCTCCCTCTTGCACGTGTACCACCAGCCTCCTCTCACCCACACCTGATCACCCTCTCTCAGCCACGCCGTTTCTCTGTCCACTCCCCTTGCGACACGTGTCAGTATAGAAAGCCGTGCACGGCCTTTGCGTTCTGATCAGGTGCGGACGGTCCCTGGTGTTGCACTGACGTGGCTGAATTTCATTGGCCATCAGTCACGCCTCTTTCTCTCTCCTTCCAGCATGCTCCCTCTCTCTCTCCGCCACGTGGATTCCGCTACCATCTCACCCGCACTGAATCAGCCGACCCCTTTTCTCTCTCTCTCTTCCACCTCAGCCGTCCACTCATACGCTGACACGTGTCAGCCGCCCCTTTCTCTCTCTTCCTCTCTCACGTAACTCTCTCTCTCCTCTCTCTCCCCCTTTGGCTCACCCTCCTTCTCTCACCGCCCCTATTTCTCTATAAATACACACGCCCGCACACTGATGAAAGGACGAATTGATTTTTGGAGAGACGAAATTTTGGAAGAAAATGCAGAGAGCCAAACAGGAACTTTTGGAGAGAAACTTTTTGGAAAGGAAAACTCGGAGAGTTTTACACAGAGTAAACCAGAGAGATACAGAGACAGAGAAATTTTTATAGAGACCGCCCATACTTTTCCCGAGAGCAAAAAAGAGAAAAATTATTCCGTTGTCAAATGTTTTTCGACTCTGTAGTCGTGGAACGTTCGACACCCGAAATAAATTAGGGTTAGGATTTTTAGATAGGACTTTTAGCCCAAAAACAAGAGGAGGTTCTGCCTATTTATTTTCAGATTTAGGAAGATCCGAACGTGCTATTATATTAGCATAGCTCGAGATAACAGGGTTTTAAAGCCCAGTGTTATGTCGGGTTATGATTTTACTTAGCTGTTCGTCTTTCTTATTTTCATGTAACCAGCTGATTCAAATATCAATACAGAGGTATAATTGCAACATCTAATTTTATTTCAATATCTGTCTTTTTTTTATTTAATTTCTGCTCTGTTCACTTAGTTTCTTTTTTTTTAATGTCAATACTAATTGGGCATCCGCATCTCTAGTCCGCAGTTCTAGAAATTTCTAGTCTGCACATTCTAGAATGTCAGGATTTAGCCCGCTAAATCACGAAAGTCGATGTTTGGCTCTGCCAACTACTTTTCTTGATTTTATTAAGATTAGGCTTATTAAGCCATGTTCGCATCTCTAGTCCGTGGTTCTGAAATTTCTAGTCCTTTTCCTGAAATTTTCAGTCCACACTTCTAGAATGTCAGGACATTTTTATTTATTCTTTCTGTCTCTTTTTTTATGTCAATACTAATTGGGCATCCGCATCTCTAGTCCGCAGTTCTAGAATGTCAGGATTTAGCCCGCTAAATCACGAAAGTCGGTGTTTGGCTCTGCCAACTACTTTTCTTGATTTAAGCAAAAATCACTTTAAATAAAAATAATACTCCCGGCATATCGCTCGATTGCGTCGGCCCCTGTCGGAACTAACTTCTAACTTTTTCCCTTTCCCAGATCCCGTAACTTTTTCTTTTTTTTTATCCCTTTCCCGTTCCCCGTAACAGTTACTGCTATTTTCTTTTTATTTTATTTCACAAAAAATCAATAAAAGAAAAAAAATTCGTTATTTAACCTACTGCAATTTTCCTTTTCTTTTTACTTTTATTTCACGTAAAATCAATAAAAAAACTCGTTACTTCATAGCTAAGTTATATGAATAGTGTTGTTGGTTCACGCTGACACACTATCCATATCACTTGGTTAAAGATCTCGATAATCTCGGAATTCCATAAACACGCGGGTGACATAGGTAGCCCATGTTAGTGTTTTTGGGATGAAAATTTAACGGGCAATGCACGTTATCTTTTCACGACAGAATATCGTGATTGAAGTAACATTTATTAAATTCTGCAATTCGGACCGCCAGTGATTGTGTAGCTGTCGGGATGAAGAATTGCAGATAAATAAAACCAAAAAAAAAGATAACATGATAATCCATTAATAAAACGGAATCGGGTCATTGTTAAACTTGAAAATTCCTGCCAGGGATTTAAGGTACCTAGCACTACGGGAATAGAAACATGACGTGCAGATACCAGTTTGCATACCATGTTTCGGTCAAAGTTTAACATACATCCGTTCCAACTTTTTTGCCACTAAAAGCTAAATTGCGTAAGCCGGGGTCCTGTCCCCGCACTTGTTTTATTTTTTAATCCAATTGTATAGCAATCACTTGATATTTATCAAATTTGGCCAAGGATAATAAAATAAAATTAATTGGGAAAATAAAGTACCGAAAGGGCGATGTTGGGTGCCTAACACCTTCCCAACTCGTAACAGTAAATCCCCGAACCCATCTCTGTTTTCAAGACCAGTTTTCTTTTAAAGGAGTCATTTTTTAAAATAGAATCATATTTCTGAGTTCAAAATTAAATTATTTTTCTAAGGACATCTTCTTTGAAAATGGCCTTAGAGGGTGACTTGACACACCTAAAATTCATGTCAAGTGGCGACTCTGAGTTTTTAAATAAGTCCCAGCTGTTAAACAATTTTCATTAAACGTCGCATTTTAAAGTCAAGAAATTATTCAGCCCCGTTCAAACAATTCACATATTCGCGAGGGGGGCCGGGAAATTTCCGGGCGCGACAGAAATAATTGTCGGAGATAAAATACTAATATTTGTGTAACTACCCACAACTTCCTTATCCCTCTCTCTCTCTCTCTCTCTCTCTCTCTTGCAAAATTGCAAACTGTCTCTTCGACGATAGTCAATTTACACAAACATCACGTGTGTCCCAGCTTATAGTATGTATAAAACCTAAAATGTTATTCGCAGGAAAGAGTATCCCGAAAACTCCACGGATGCCTTTGAGGAGTTAAGTTAGCGCGAATAATTTAACTTCTTAAAGACATCCGTGGGGGTTTTGGGATACTAAGAAACAAATAATATTCCTGATATAAAACTGCTATGTTGGGTATGCTGAAGTGGGACACGCAATAATCAGGGTATTAAAAATTCTAAACTATATGGTGCCTGTTTCTTTCAGCTTCACTATCTGATAGCAACACAAACCAAACAAGAGTTAGGTATTGTACGGAGAATGGTACTCAAGTCTGAAACTAAGCTTCCTCGAAATTTTCTACCTCAAAATATGATAATTAACGACTTCTATATCAAACAAGACAAGAATTCTGGAACTCTGGATGAGGCTCAAGAGTTTGAAAACGACATGTACGTAATCTAAACCTGCTTTTCCAACGGAGATTCAATTCAAGTACAACACACGTACGTAATGTTAGGAATTTGGAATAACCTTAAGAGCAATGTCAGGATTCTAGAATTGGATCTCAAAAATGTTCCAGAATACTAAGGTGGCAATCCCTCATTTCTATCTCACACACACAACACTTGCAACACACCACTCTCCCTTGGCCACCTAGTAATTCTTGGATATTTATGGGATCCCATTATGGGATCCTAGCATTTCTATAGAACCTTAAACAAGATCATTCCCTGAAGTCGGGAATGGAAAGTGTAAATTAAAACACAAGTAAAAAAGCACAAATTTCTAAGAGCCTGATTTCATTTTGATACTCACTTCCATGAAGAAAATTGGTGATATAAACATAGATTATAAAGACGTGTTATGCGCAGCAATCGATGTATCTCGTACTCTTATTCATTTAATACATAATGAAATTGATACAAATCATGAATGTACTCAATTTCACCATTAGAGAACCAAGTAAAATCTCCGTGTTGTGCTTTATAATTGCATTCTTGATTATTTCTTCATGCGATTAACGATTTCATAACAAAAGTGTTGTTCTTTTTTAGCCCAACTCAATACCCGTCGTTACGGATTTGTCATAATAGTCCTCCTAGCAAATAACTATTCAATGCCCTCATAGTATCATATGATATTTTCAACAGAAATCCTTTTTGTACGTGGCAAGGTGAGGCCCCTCCCCATGCATTTAGCTTTGAAAATCCAACCCCCCAAATCTCTCTCTTTGTCTGTCTCAAGATTAGCAATCAAACCCATGAAGACAGCATGATCTTTCTCGGAGTATTTTTTTATCTTTATTTATTATTTTTTAATTTTGTTAGTTTTGCATTAAATACTTAAAAAATTTTATTCGTCTCGACAAGAGTTAAAAAAATTATGATCAAAAGCTTAAATCGTGTCCCTACAAATAAAAATAATCTAAAAATTTTTCGTATATTTTACTTTTTACTTTTTAATTTTTACATCAACAATAAACATTCAAAAAATATTTTATTTTTACATCAACAGATATTGTTTTTTTTAGTATTTTATTATTATGGTATATTTCATAAAATATACCACAATAACAAAAATAAAATATACCAAAACAAAAAATTTTGGACAAAAAAATACCAAAAATTGAATGTTTTGCATCAATTTTTTTAAAATTATCAATTTAACTTGACAAATAGAACGTGAAAAGTAAAAGCTATTGACAAAAATAAAAAAGACAAAGGACAAAAATATTTCGAAAGATAGATATTTTGTTGGTATTTTTATTCACAAAAATGTACTTTTGTTAGTGTATCATCAAATGTTTGTGCTTGTTAGTTCGTCGGGACAAGAGGAATAAAAAAAATACAAACGTAATTTAAAAAATTTAGAAAAGAAAAAATAATTTTTCAAAATCTATCTATTTTAGATTATTTTTATTTATAGAGAAATGATTTAAGTTTTTTATCATAATTTTTTTACTTTCATCGAGACGAATTAATAATTCTAAGTATTTGACGCAAAACTAACAAAATTAAAAAAAAATAAGTAAAAATTCTCAAAAAAAAATCACACTTTTTCTTTTGGGGGGCGGGGCGGCCCCCGGGTGGGGGGGTGTGTGCGTGCTTGTAAATAGTATTTTTGTATTTTCACATGGTAATCCGCACAAATTACATAGAGAAAAGTTATTTGAGTGAGATGTTGAGAATGACCCAAATAGTATTTGTTACGGTAAATCATTGATGGAAAACATTACCTAAATGTTTACACATTGATGCGGGCAGCAATTGCTTGCACTCTGATAGAAAATGGGATCTCGTACCAAACAAGTTTTATTGCCTTGTTCTCTTCATGAAGTCACTTTTTTTCTAATTGAGCATGGGCATCTACCTTTTGATTGAATGACTCGTGTGAAAAAGATAAGACATTAGTCAGAGCATCACGGTATCATGTTGATCTGCTTGGTCGACTTGGATGGAGGGACATAATCCACTTTCAAGATGCACAAAATACCACTCAGGTTTTTCCAATGGTTTACTCTTTCTCATTGAAAAACTAACTTAAGCATCAGAATGACCACTGAAAATCCAATTCTAGTTGGCACTATCATAGAGCTTAGTCATGTTCTGCAACAAGTCGAACAAAGTTCAAGTATTCAAAGAGAAGTCAACAATGAGATTCTAGACTCTGTATATAATTGTATATTTTCGTATTTAGTGAAATTTTTGTGACCTTTAGTCAAAAGGTTATACTTTTTATTAAGACGAATGACTAAACTTAAAAAATTAATGCAAACCTAAGTGATTAGTCCAATCACACCAACTTTTTTAAACCAAGACAAAGTGAGGAAGGCAGTGAGAAGTTTCACCTCATCAGTACGTTGTGTGTCTCAATCCACAACTCGAATTCCCTGAGGTGGCCTATAAACTTCATGATCAAGGGATTCTAGCTTGTAACCTAAAATTGTTTTCTTTTGTCATAAAAGGCGGAAAAATAGTTCGTGCTGTGCTCACCACGCGCGTATCTCATCCCATTGAGGGTTCTGCAAAATCTTGCAATTGTCTATCCATTGTTTTTCTAAGCATTGATCTTTTCACACAATCTATCTACGAGAAAGATAATTAATTATTAGAATGTTAGCAGGTATAAATTTCATTCGATTTTCTTTAGACATTATCTCCTTTTTTTTCAACTTTGATTAGCTTAGAGCTTCCTAAGGGAAGATGAATTTGGTCGACACTATGGCAAAAAATCTAATTATTACACTATCCATTAAATATAATTAGCATTGTCGTAACACTCATAATCTACTATGTGGATATGCATGTATTTAACCTTTTTCTCTACCAACATCATCGATTCGGTTTCAATACCCGTTAGTAATGGATCTAAATGAGAATTTATTTGGAACTTGCGGAAAAAAAAGAAAAAGAAGAGAAAGTATTTAAGGGGGAAATTGTAAAAAAAATTAACTATTTTCCATTGTTTGACTTAAAAAAAAAAGATAAAGTACGAGGAAAAAAAACTTCTTTTTGTTTGCCTTCAAAAAGAAAATGGAGAAGAAAAAAAATAAAGTGAACTAAGACGATTCCTTTTGTATTTTCTCTCTCACTTTCTTTTGTCAGTTTTAGAGGATTCCTTTTGTTTTTTCTTTCACTTTTTCACAAAACTAAATAAGTAGGAGAGTAAAATTTTTATTTTCCTTACTTTTCTCGTCAAATTTTTCAGTGAATATTTCGCTATCATCAAGCACTGGTGTTCAAAAATAGACTCTCCCCGTCTCTCTCTCTCTCTCTCTCTCTCTCTCTCTCTCTGATCTCCATGCACATATGGTTGTATTAAATAAATATGAAAACAACAATATCATACACAGTGATGTATCTTGTTTGCATTGGATTCAAATAGTCCAACACTGTGACTCATAAAATTAAACCATTCTATGAGATCACTTCCGTGTATAAATGAAACTTCTCTCCGAGCCGTATTTTCCACACAAACACGTATGGTAGTAACTTCTTGAATACTATATGCTAAAGAACTGTCCGAGTCGTAAAAATTGGATACTCACTCTAGAGATGATCACCTAATTAATTAAACAGAAGTTCTCCTCTATGGCTTCACTCCAAAAGAACCCCATGGTCAGGCATATGTGGAGGTCGATCCCAGAAATCTGCCGACATGCAGCATATGTGCCAAACCCCAAGCTAGCTTCCGAGAAACTTCCTCAGTCTACTTCAACAAATGGGTGCAGTTGCAAAGATTGTAATAATTTTTTTTCGGAAAGAAAAATCAATCACAGCAATTTGATTGAATCAATTTACCAAAACTGATTTAGCACATGTTTTAAACACGTTTTTTTTCATTGCTGTAACGGTAGGAGAAATTTCTGAATGGTAGGGGAAATCATTTCCAAAAAATGGTTTGATTAATTTTTTGCAAAAACGTGGGCTAACTTCGTATGTGCGCGAGGCTCCAAATTCGGGGATTTGCACCCCCCCCTGCGCGCGAGGTTCGCAACGCGCACCCGGTTAACTGGTTTCCGGATCGATTTTCACAAATTGGCTTGGACCTTGGCCCAACCCGTGTGCGCGCGAGACCTCTCTTGGGCCTAGCTCATCAATGGTCCATGGAGCCTCCACACTTATAAAGAATACAAATGTGTTCTAGCTAGCCAATGTGGGACAAGTGATTTTGAAGAACTCTTTTGAAAAATACACAACCCCAACAATCCCCCACTTGTATTTTTTAAAAAAATATCTTCATCGAGCAAGAAGGTATAGAGCAATGCGTAAGTAATGGTGTCTACCGACTTGAACCATTACATAGTGTAAGTGCTTCAGAAAGATACTAGAGTGACTTGTGGTCTTGAACTCTATGGCTGAATGCACCACACGCACAACTCCACTTTGTGTAATGTTCTTAAGCCAGCACTTACGGCCATGTGCTTATATCCCGGTTTCATGAATGACCTAGAGAATTTGCCCCAATTCTCCCGAGGAGCGGCCACACTCCAACATTCATATAGGTGAGTCTATCAAGAGTACTCCTGTAGTCTAGGTACTGCACTCCACATAGAGCTATAGAACTCATTAAGTGTTATAAAATAACACAACCTTTTCACGCTACAGGATGTCATGCTTCTTAGGGATTGAATTAATTTTTTAATTTAGCATGATTCTCAACATATCACCCATGTGACTCGTTTTTCCCTTTTGAACCTATTTCTTGGGATCTCCAGTCTATAGGTTGGGTATCCATCACAAGTGACTCATTTCTCAATGGGCCTTAGTCCAATCCCTTTCGAGGTGTACCACACCTTTTCCCGAGCCAGTCCTTTCGTCAAAGGATCAGCGAGGTTCTCTTCCGTCCGGACATAGTCCACTCTAACGGCACCAGTAGTGAGGAGCTCTCTCACTGTACTGTGCTTACGACGTATTTGTCGTCTCTTGCCGTTATAATAACGGTTCTGAACTTTTGCAATAGCCGCGGTACTATCGCAATGGATTAAGATCGCCGGTATCGGTCTCTCCCATAGAGGAATTTCTGACAGAAGGTTTCTCAACCAACCTGCCTCTTCACTAGCAGTAGCTAGTGCTATCAACTCTGACTCCATCGTAGATTGTGCCAATATTGTCTGTTTCTTGGATTTCCAAGAAACTGCACCACCAGCAATATTGAACACATATCCACTAGTTGCCTTGGAGTCATCCGAGAGGGTATTCCAGTCAGCATCACTATATCCCTCCAAAACTGCGGGATATTTGGAGTAATGCAACCCAAGGTTCATGGTTCTTTTGAGATACCGCATTACCCTCTCAATAGCGTGCCAATGCTCCATACTAGGTCGGCTAGTAAACCTGCATAATACACCCACAGCATATGCAATATCTGGTCTAGTACAGTCAGTAGCATAACGAAGACTACCAATGATACTTGCATATTCAGATTGTCTAACACTATCACCAGTGTTCTTAAATAATTTCACAGCGGGATCAAAAGGGGTGCAAACAGGTTTACAATCAAAATAATTATACTTCTTCAAAATTTTCTCAATGTAGTGAGTCTGATCAAGTGAGATGCCATTATCTGACCTAGTAATTTTGATACCCAAAATAACATCAGCTTCTCCTAAGTCTTTCATGTCAAAATTCTTACTAAGCAAAGATTTGGTTTCATTCACAACAGATAAGCTAGAACCAAATATAAGCAAGTCATCAACATATAAACATATCAAAGTGCATACTGAATTGTCAAACTTGAAGTATATGCACTTATCACTTTCGTTAACCTTAAAACCATTCGAAATGACAAGATTATCAAATTTTTCATGCCACTGCTTAGGAGCTTGTTTAAGCCCATAAAGAGATTTAACTAATTTACACACTTTTCGTTCCTGTCCGTGGACAACAAACCTCTCAGGTTGATCCATATAAATCTCTTCTTCTAAGTCACCATTTAAGAAAGCAGTTTTAACATCCATTTGATGTACCACTAAATTATGGATAGCAGCTATGGCAATCAATACTCGGATAGAGGTAGTCCGTGTCACAGGAGAATAAGTGTCAAAGAAATCAATATTCTCCCTTTGCCTATATCCCTTAGCTACTAGTCTAGCTTTGAATTTATCTACCGTACCATCAGGCTTTAACTTCCTTTTAAGAACCCACTTACAACCAATTGTCTTACAACCTGGTGGTAAGTCCACTAGTTTCCATGTTCTATTGGTTTCTAGCGAGTCCATCTCATCATTAATGGCTTCTTGCCAAAAAACAGCATCTGGGGAAGACAAGGCTTCCTGAAGTGTAGTGGGGTCCTCTCCTAAAGAGAATGCGAAATCAGGACCAAAGTCCTTCGAGACGCGAGCCCTCTTGCTCCTTCTCGGTTCAATATCTGTGTCCCTAGAGTTCACGTTTCTAGGTTCTTCTAATCTAGGTGTACTACTACTAGATTCAGTGCCCCCACTATTTCTAGATTTAAAAGGAAACTTATCTTCATAAAAGTCAGCATCAATAGATTCTATAATCACCTTATTGTTGATATCGAAGAATCTATAAGCCTTACTGTTTACAGCATAACCAATAAAAACACATTCATAAGCTCTACTAGCCAGTTTTGATCTTTTAGGGTCAGGAATGCGTACATAAGCTAAACAGCCCCAAACTTTAAAATAAGAAACATTGGGCTTCTTGTTTCTCCATAATTCATAAGGTGAAATCAAAGATTTAGAATTAGGGATTCTATTCAAAACATAACATACAGTCAAAAGAATTTCACCCCACCAATGTGAAGCTGCACTCGAACTAAGCATAATGGCAACTACAAGTTCACACAAAGTTCTATTCTTACGCTCTGCCTTTCCATTCATTTCAGGTGAGTAAGGGGCAGTTTTCTCATGAATAATGCCAGTAGAATTATAGAAAGCAATAAAATCATTCGAATCATATTCGGTTCCTCTATCACTACGGAGTCTCTTAATCTTTCTATTAAACTGATTCTCAACTTCAGTTAGAAAGATTTTAAACATGTCAAAAGCCTCACTTTTATGCTTCATCAAATAAACGGAGGTGTAATTTGAATGGTCGTCAATAAAGGTAATAAAATATCGTTGTGCATTTCTAGTGAGGACTCCATCTAGTTCACAGATATCAGTGTGCACCAAATCAAGCAATTCTGATTCCTTAGAAATTGATTTATGCGGTTTCTTAGTGATTTTGGCCTGACTACATGATTCACATTTCTCAAAATCATTTAAGGAAATGTTGGGAATAAAACCTAAGTTACTCATGTTCTTAATCAATTTCTTGTTTACGTGACAAAGTCTAGCATGCCAAACATTCACAGAGCAAACCATATAAGAGGAAGCAGTAATTTTATTCATTTCAACATTAAGCTTAAACATTCCATCAGTTGCATAACCTTTACCGACAAAACCTCCATTTTTGGTGAGCGTATACTGATCCGCTCCAAGTGTCTGAGTAAAGCCAGCCTTGTTGAGGAGGTAACCAGACACAAGATTCTTTCTAATCTCTGGAGTATGCAGGACTTCTTTCAGAGTGACAGTCCTTCCAGAGGTGAACTTGATATCAATTTCACCAACACCAAGAACCTTAGTGGTGTGGGAGTCACCTAACAGCACTTTCTTATCATCAATTTCAGAATAATTCTTGAACAAGGAACGATCATAACAGACATGGCGGGAAGCGCCAGTGTCTATCCACCACCCTTCTGAACCACTTATCAGATTGATTTCTGATATCATTGCCACGAGTGGTTCATCATTCACCATGTTCGCCTGGGGACCAGTGCGACGCCTGGCGTTCTTGCAATTTCTTGCCATGTGACCAGGCTTGTTACAATTGTAACACACAAATTGGACAGAGTCCGTGTTTCGAGCCTGGCCACCCGAAGGGGGTTGGTTCCTGTTCTGATAGGGCTTCACATTCTGAGTCTTGCGGTTCTGGTTTGGTTTCATGATCTTCCCTTTCGGCTTGAGCACGGCCGAACTCTGATTCCTTTTGTTAGCAACAAAAAGAATCTCATCTTTCTGATCTTGTTTCCGTGCCTCCTCCTCAACTCGAAGACGGGCAATCAAACTCTCCATCGAAAACTCCTTTGTTTTGTGGCGGAGATCCTTCTTGAAATCTTTCCATCCTGTAGGAAGTTTGTCGATGAGGACTGCAACCTGAAACTGTTCATCAATAGTCATACCTTCAGACAAAATTTCATGAGTAATTTTTTGTAACTCATGGGATTGGGTCACCACAGATCTTTCATCGACCATCTGAAATTTCAGATATCGACTCACAGCATATTTCTTAGATCCAGCCTCCTCAGTATCATATTTTTTCTGTAGTGCATCCCAAACATCTTTGGCGGTATCAAAAGTTGAATAGTAATCATAAAGGTCATCAGACAGGGCATTTAGGATATAGTTTTTGCACATAAAATCATCATCGGTCCAATCTTTAATTTCTCGACGATTTTGGTCAGTAGATGGATTAACAACAGCGGGTTTAGTAGAAGAACAGCAGGAGGCCAATTTCTGGGTAGTGAGGTAAAAGAACAACTTTTGTTTCCACCGTTTATAGTGCAAGCCCTCAAATCGAAATGGCTTGTTGATATCGGTGGGAGCAAAAGCAGATTTGTTCTCGAGTTCCATTGCAGATAATAACGTCTTAAAATTGTTGGAAATACTTTAAAAATTAATGGAACCGTTTACCTCAGAATCTGTAACAAGTGAACAGAAATACCACAGAAAGTTGGCCGTTGTTTTGGGTTGAGTCGCGGACTAGGTCGCTCTCTTTAAGACGTTTCGCGGCTCCGCCCTCTCTGTGCAAGCAGTTGCAGCCACGCCGTCTCCAGGATAAAACAGCCCAGAATACAGCCTCTGTCTCGATCTTTTTCTGCACGGGAAAAGACCGGAAATACAAAACACAATCGACCTTTCTTGCTCTATGAATTTCTGAGAAAGTTTTTTTTTTTTGATATTTTTAATCTATTTTAAATGGCTGGAGAACAGCACCTTATATAGGCGTGGAGAAAATAATTTTTTTTCGGAAAGAAAAATCAATCACAGCAATTTGATTGAATCAATTTACCAAAACTGATTTAGCACATGTTTTAAACACGTTTTTTTTCATTGCTGTAACGGTAGGAGAAATTTCTGAATGGTAGGGGAAATCATTTCCAAAAAATGGTTTGATTAATTTTTTGCAAAAACGTGGGCTAACTTCGTATGTGCGCGAGGCTCCAAATTCGGGGATTTGCACCCCCCCCTGCGCGCGAGGTTCGCAACGCGCACCCGGTTAACTGGTTTCCGGATCGATTTTCACAAATTGGCTTGGACCTTGGCCCAACCCGTGTGCGCGCGAGACCTCTCTTGGGCCTAGCTCATCAATGGTCCATGGAGCCTCCACACTTATAAAGAATACAAATGTGTTCTAGCTAGCCAATGTGGGACAAGTGATTTTGAAGAACTCTTTTGAAAAATACACAACCCCAACAGTGGGCAACATGCATGATTTTTAGGCCCACAACGGAGAAAAGGCTAGGAATATATATCATGAGTTATTAATGGTGGTGAAAGGGTCCATATCCAGATACGGGGCAGGGATTTTGGAGCTCCATAATTGGCTTGAAATTAGTGAAAGTGCTATCAAGTGATCATGTTACATTTTGTTTTACTAGCCACAGATATTTAAATACATTTTTGGCATATTCAATTATCGGATCAAATGGCATGAGGTTGCCCTTTTGTCGAAGTCTCATTTTTCATTATTAATTGTCGGCAAAGTTTTCTTGTTTGAATAATTGTCGTGGTGATTTTTGAACCTATTAGGATCACTAGTACCCTCCTAAGAATTATTGGCCCTCACCACCATGTGTTTCAGTGTTTGGTTTAAAACAATGGCGGAGCTTGGATTTGGACTCAAGAGGAACTATATTTGAAGCAATTAAGAACATATTTTTAACTTAATCATTTCTTTTTCCTTCCTGAAAAATAAAGGAAATTTTTTTAATTCCCCAGTAGGTGGTACAGGGTCGGGTAGGTAAGACATATAAGGGGGAGAGGTGGTTTGGTGTGTGGTGGGGGTGTGGGGACGTGAAGGCTTTCTAACATATATATGCTACAATTTATACTCAAATTACAGAAACTTATACAAAAATTCTCATCTAGACAAGTGGTCACTAAATGTATTATACTTAGCTTAAAATTTCTTCCAAATAAATTGGCGAGCTTTTTAACATATCTTTGGTGACTAAAAGTTATTACTCTCTGACAACATACTTTTAGTGACCAAATACTAGCCACCAAAACTATTTTCATATTCTTTTATGACCAACAAAAATTTTAGTCACTGAAAAGTCTTCATTAGTGATTTAAAAAAGTTTGGTCACTAATTATTTCATATTTCGTGGCTAAAAAAAATTTGGTCACAAATTGTGTACATTTCGGTAGGGGTAAAATCGGTTCGGTTCGGTCGGCTTTTACAGATCCCCTCCGAAGCAAGCATGCTGCTCGTGGTCTATTCACCCCTTCCCTCGGAGTCGCTAGCCCCCCTTAACTCCTGACATTTCGTAGTTAGCTGTCAGTTATGACGGACCAAACCAATCGGTTCAGGGTGAAAAAAATGATGCCTAATCCAGACCAAAATTATAGGTGAACCGAAATCGATTCAGAGTGTTTCGGTTTAGTCGATTTTTTCGGGGATTTCAGGTTAAAACTTCGGAATCACTTCAAAATCGACTTGGTTTTTTTAGATGGCCCAATTCAATTCGATTTAGATTGGTTCGGTTTGGTTTGATTGGATATTATATCATTCAGTTTGGTTTTGTCCGGAGCTATCCAGTGAAAACTTAGACCAAACCAAAAATTGATTTTTTTTTCCCCAAAAAAAACCAAAACCAAAACCAACCGAATGGGCTTATGGACCAACTGGGGACTGGATATTCCGATCGCTTTTTTTTTATTTTTTCAATCCATTGATTTTTTGTATCACCCGTACTTTTCGGTGACCAAAACGCATTTGATCACGGAAGTGGTCACAAAATGTGTAATTTCTAGTAGTGTGTCCCACATTGGTGCTAACAAGTAACTCAAGTAGTTGTTTCTCAATTTACGATGATTGTGACGAGTAGATGTAGCACTTCAATCTACACGACTACTGCACTACGTTGAACTCTCAAAATGCGTATCGGCTTACAGGAAAACTGTGGGCCAAGACAAAGACGAAAATGACACTCTCATTGTTACTCTTACCTACTAGTACGTTTGAGCAAGAACACTCGAACAGCAACTTGCATGGCATGATCAACCTCCAGAACATGTTCGATCCCTCTTCGATTGCATTTTGATTGAGGAAGAACAACTTCCAGGGTAGTTTTCTAAGTTAGAGATTTTTCAATTTTGCATCTACTGTAGCCAATCCTTTTGGCAATTGCTATATGTACAAAACTTATTATGAATGAAGAAACTTATTTTGCTTCAGTCTGTTTGTAAACCCTTTGAACCAACGAAATTACAAACACAAATATTGTAATTTCATATGCGTCCCTATATGTACTGGGCTTTTGAGTCCAAATAACAATGTCTATGCAGCCAAAAGTATGGCGGGTCTACTTTCTTGGGCCCACTACTTGGTTTTCTTTTGGAAGTCGTATAAAAGGTAAATTTTTTGTCCATTGCAGACATCTTTTTCAAATCTTTTGCTTCAAAAATTTCTTCACAATGGCCTCTACTGTTGCTGTTATACCAACAATCGAAACAGGTTCATCATCTTGCAACTTCTCCACCTTATAGATGAAGAAATAGATGCTTATAATCAAAACAATGGCCAAAGCCATGTTATTAACGAGGTATTCATCCCTTCTAGAACCCTTGATGTGTTTTGTCTGGGTCTTGCCTTCAATGAACTTCCTCTGAAGTTTTCACGCTTATATCTTCAACTCGAAGACTATAACCTCTCCGTGAGCAAGGTTTCCACTGGTTCACATGGCCTAAGAAGAAGAACTCCTAATGGCCAACGCGTGACCCCGCATGGGACAATTGGTCAACCTGGATTCGACAAAGCCAAGGACCCCATCTCGAATAGATAGGGCTGAGAAGAATCATGCGTTGTTCCAAAGAGGGATTCTGTAGGATTTCTATATCATATAAGCTACTCTAACATTCTAGGATCCTTGCTTCAATTTTTTTCGATTCAACTATGTGATGATGGCCCCTATGGTAATGGATGAAGAAGAACTTGTAATGGCTTATGTGTGACCCCGCATGGGACAATTGGTCCACCTAGATTCGACAAGCCAAGGACCCCATCTCGAATAGATAGGGCTGAGAAGAATCATGCGCTGTTCCAAAGAGGGATTCTGTAGGATTTCTATATCATATAAGCTACTCTAACATTCTAGGATCATTGCTTCAATTTTTTTCGATTCAACTATGTGATGATATCCCCTACCGTAGTGGATGTTTTTCAACTACTTGGATTTCACCCTTTTGGCCAACAATTCAATATTATTGCTCTACCAACGCCTTCACCTTACGAATTTCTATTACGCAAAATGCTTATAGTAGTTTCATCGTAACTGAAAGGATGACTAGTGAAGTACTGACAGAGAATGTTTTGCCTTCATTCTCTATACACTCTGTAAACATATCATGTGCCATTATAGGAAGAAAAGTCATGGTCGAGTTCATCCCTTTGGCCTTTGCCTAGTGTTTAGGAACTTCCTTTGACTTTGCTTCCTATTTCTTATGTGAAGAAGTACCGAAATTAAAACTAGGGGCAATCCTCTCTGGTTTTTATAACTTTGGCTCTTTGCCTATTGTCTCAAACTACATGCAGGTGAACCTAGAGAACAACAACTCTGCTATGAAGAGAAGTTCACGATGTAGAATATCCTCACAAAAGTATGAGTGAATACCTCCATTTGTTCTACTACCTTCCCAAAGGTAGGGATGCTTCCTTGCTCTTATCCTTTTCAACCCCTGCTTTTGCTACCTCTTTTGGTCCTACTTTGCTTACAAACTTGATGAAAGATGAGGTTGGGGTTTCAGAACCTCATCGTCAGGCTTGGGGCAGTTTTCTCATTGCTCGAGAACTCAATGTTGGGGTGAAAGTCAATCGTCATGCCAAATGCTTTGTCAAACCATGTTACCCTACACAGTTTGCTAGGGAATTCGGTCTCGATCAATCTATTCCTCTTCCTTTCTATGGTACCTCGAATGTCCCACTCTCTCAGACACAAAGGAAACTAAGTGAAATTCGACTAAAGGGAGTCATGCTTTTCCTACTACTCAATTAGCCAATTTCAAGTCTACTGACATTGGCCAGTGAGGGGCATGTGCTATGGAAAGGTTTGTTCTTTGGTGGCATAACAATCTAGACCTATTTTCGACGGGTCCTACTTCCAAAACTCTCATGCCACAATTATTGGGGGTAAACTTTCCTTTGAAAGGGTTAGCAATTGGTTCAGAGTCATCTTCTCATCATTTTAAAGGATTAGCACATGTCGAAGATCTGGAAGAGCTCGACACTATTACCACACCAATACATGTTGAACCTCTTCAATCAGTCTTGGATTTTGCTTCTATGGTCTATCCGCTAAAGAAGAGCTATTCAAAGAGACCATGCTTCCTCCGCCAAAAATAAGCATAAGAATTTTCACTAGAGTTGGTATGTCAAATTCATTATTTTTTATTTTTTTGGCTTTTATCTATTAGTTGTGGTTAGCATTTTGTTTTTGTGGGTTGCCAAGCAGAGGAACGCCTCCATTTCCACTGTACAAACAGAAACTGAAACATGGGATGAGGAAGAAGAAACTTTACTCACATTCAAAAGAAGGAATCGTGAACAACATGGCCCTGAGGTCTTAGGCATCCAGGCTTTTTATACACCCTCTACAGTTCAAACCATTGCTTCCTTGCGTAATTCTTCTACTGCTTTTTCTTATGGTTTTTTCAATTTCTGCTTTGCTAATTTCTTTTTTCTTCTAGCGGATCTTTTCTAGCGCTTACCTCTAGCTATCCAAGAATAGTAAGCATTAGCGCCGCTCAAAGAGTAAGTCCTTAAATGTATGGCCTCTGTCCAAGAAGGTTTGCTAAATCAGTGTCGAAGAGAAAGAAGCTTAAAAAGAAATTTGTCCCCGCATCAAGCTCATGGAGTCGATTGGTTTGATGAGCCAAAAACCTCCATCATCTTCTGAGGACATAGAAATCATTTCGATTACTCCTTTTATTGACTCTGTTGCTTCCAAACTTACTCATGATCAAGCAAAATAGGAGATGGAAGCCCAAATTCCGGTTAATCAAGCTTCCCAAGAAAAAGTTGTTTCACCTCCTCTAGTTGAGTAACTTAATTGAAAGCATGAGGCTTTTCCTTCCATTCAAAGTACTGATAATAAACTCTTGTATGCTAGGTACTTCTTTTGAGGCAAAACTTGTCTCGAAACCTTCTTCTAAGGAGAATTTGAAGAGAAACATTGATGAGGGACCTTCCTTGAAGGTTTCTGATCAGGAAGCTGTGGGGGCAATTCCTGAGAAATAAATTGTTTCGACAAACTTTCCTACAAGAAATGACGGGTAACTAGAACGAGCTTCCAATGCTCCTCTCACAAAAGCTCTAGAAAGAACTCTTACTTCTCCTGCCATCAAGGTGAATTTTCTTTTATCGTTGGCCTCTTTCTTTGAGCAGCGTTAGTAGGGTAGTAGTACGGTGATCATTTTGTGGGACGTCAGATGATGTAGGATGCATCCTTAGTCAGATAGGCTTTTGTTTGCATGTAGGCCATGTGCCATTTTGCTGTATACATGCATATTTTGGATGTACTAGCATGTTTTAACTTATGATGTAGTGACGTGATGAAACGATGTTATGATATTCCTAGTATTAAAAGAACTTTTGCCATCTATTTTGTTCCTAAACTTAGCATATTTACTTAACTGTAGATGGTTGAGACACGAAACGGGGCTAACACTGGTAACCAAGCCGGATCCAGCAACGCGCACGCTAATCCTCCACCCCCACCCCCACCCCCACCTCACGTTGCACCTGGTTTGAACGACTTTAACCAGTTCATGCGAGCTTTCTTCGACGCTGCACGAAACCCCCAACAGTTTGGACCGCAACCTCAACATCATGCTCAACCAAACCGGAGTGTACTACTCAACGAATTCTGCAAACGCCGACCTCCAATCTTTTCTGGTGAGACAAACCCAGCTGTAGCGGAGACCTGGCTGAAACAAACGGAGAAACTACTCGAGATCAAGGAAGTTCGAGACAATGGTGACCGAGTGGCTCTAGCAGCCTACCAAATGCAAGGCGAATCTGACCACTGGTGGGATGTGGTCAAGACAACGCAGGATGTGCAGACAATGACTTGGACTGCTTTCAAGACTCTCTTTCTGGCTAAGTTCTTCCCAACACCTGTGAAGCAGGCGTTCATTCAAGAATTCATGAATCTCAAGCAGGGAGGACTGACAGTGACCCAGTACGCTGCACGTTTCAATGAGCTGTCTCGTCATGCACCTGAGTTCGTGCCAACCGATGCTTCGAGAGCAAGAAAGTTTGAGTGGGGACTGAGCCCCCATATCCGAAGGAATGTCATGTCATTGAAGGAGGAGACCTATGCTGGTGTCGTCGATGGAGCACTAATGATGGAGAGAATCTGCTGATTCCAAGAGGGTATGGGATCAGAAACGCAACAAGCAGACTCCAGGAGGACCAATCAGGAACAACTCCAACCACCACAACCAGAAGCCGTACAACAACAACAATCACCTACAGCAACCACAGCGACAGCACCAACCTCAACAGCAGAGGGGTAACCAGTACCCTAATCAGAATCAGAATCAGACCAACAGGCAGCAGACAAGGTCAACCCCATTTGTGTGCTATGGATGTGGAAAAGAAGGTCACATCCGCAGCCAGTGCCCTCAGAATGCTATAGGAGTGTACCAGCAACTTTTGGGAAAGGCCCCGACTGGGGGCAAATGCAAAAGAACACTTGGAACCAGCCCAAGCCTGGTCAGAATCAGCAGAATGGAAAGTTTAAGGGACCAGCTGGACCAAACCAGAATAATGGAGGTAGAATCTTTGCACTCCAAGGAGAAGCTGAAGAAGAGGAAGTTTTCGACCCTTCTGTGATCCAAGGTAACTTGATTCTATTCAACTCTTGCATCAAAGCATTATTTGATTCCGGAGCATCGCACTCGTTCATATCTGTTGCATGTGCTGACACTTTGGGATTAGAGACTGAACCACTTGGATCTGTTATAAATGTTACATCACCCTTGGGAGGTATCGTATCTGTGGGATTAGTATGTAGAGGGTGCGAGATTGAGATATCAGATTTACGCTTGACATGCGACTTGCGGGTTATAGACATGGCGGATTTCGATGTTATTTTGGGCATGGATTGGCTATCCGCCCACCGAGCAATTATCAACTGCCATCAGAAGACGGTAACTGCCTACTCCTTAGATGGAACGTGTTTCAAATTTAAGGGGGATAGGCAGGAACCTTCATCGTTGCTGAAGGCACGATCTAGGACGCACGATAGTTTGACTGGTTGGCTGGCGAGCTTGACGCTGAATGAGGAAGATCGTACGGAGTTGGGATTACCACGTGTCGTGTGCGAGTATGCCGACGTTTTTCCCGAAGAGCTTCCAGGACCCCCATCGAGAGAGCTGGACTTCACCATAAAACTTGTACCTGGTACTGCACCGATCTCCATGACCCCCTTCAGAATGGCACCCGCGGAATTCAGAGAACTGAAGACGCAGTTGCAGGAACTTATGGATATGGGATTTATCCGACCGAGTACGTCACCATGGGGAGCACCAACCTTGTTCGTGAAGAAGAAGGAGGAAACACTTAGATTGTGTATTGACTATTGTCAGCTCAACCGTGTGACGGTCAAGAACCGCTATCCACTTCCGAGAATTGATGATTTGTTCAACCAACTCAGAGGAGCCACCTGGTTCTCTAAGATTGATTTGAGATCCGGGTATCATCAGTTGCGAGTGAGAGAATCAGATATACCTAAGACGGCATTCCGAACTCGCTATGGCCACTACGAGTTTGTAGTGATGCCTTTTGGTTTGACCAACGCGCCGGCAGTCTTCATGTGTTTGATGAACAAAATTTTCGCGCCATATTTGGACCAGTTTGTTGTGGTATTCATTGATGATATTTTGATATATTCGGCATCGGAAGAAGCTCACGAACAGCACTTGAGGATCGTACTTCAAACTTTACGAGAAAACCAGCTATATGCCAAAGCCAACAAGTGTGAGTTTTGGCTAAGAGAAGTGAAGTTTTTGGGACATGTAGTGTCAGAGAAAGTCAAGATCATCCGACAACGACTACTGACAGCACAGAGCCGACAGAAGAGCTATGCTGACAAGCAGACCAGACCTCTAACTTTCAACGTTGGCGATCATGTATTTCTGAAGATTTCCCCTCGACGTGGAATTATCCGATTCGGCAAGAGAGGAAAGCTTTCACCAAGATTCGTTGGACCTTTCGAGATTCTACAACGCATTGGGGAGACCGCCTACCGCTTAGCTCTGCCACCTCAGCTTGACCGAGTTCACAATGTCTTCCATGTATCTATACTTCAGAAGTACCTAGCTCACCCGACTCACATCATTGATTGGAAAGAAGTCACCATCGATGCAGACACGACGTATGAAAAGCAACCAGTACGAATCCTTGATCATGGCGAGAAGATTTTACGAGGGAAGACTATCTGCCTAGTCAGAATTCTGTGGCGTCACCGGAACGTGGAGGAATCCATTTGGGAGCGAGAAGATACTATGCGCGCCAACCACCCCTACCTTTTTGAAACTTTTACTATGTAATTTCGAGGACGAAATTTATTAAGGGGGATAGGTTGTAAAGACCCTAAATTTTTAAATACAAATAATAAAAAGAATAAATAAATAAATAAATTTTGATGTATGAAATCATTAATTGATTTAAATAGTTTGCGCGTTTTTATTTTTAACCATACATTATATTCATGGATTTTGTGCATGTGCGTGTTGAGGACCCAACCTATTGGACTAATTCTTGAGCCCAAACCTTGACCCAAGCTCAACTTGCTTACCCGACCCATGATCCAAATCCTTTTGGCTTGACCCAAAATTCATTACATCAGCCAATTCCCATGGAGCTTGTCACATGGGATAATTTTTTCCTTAATCATCACTCCCACATGTTCTTCTCCTAAAACAGACGTTTACTTCTCCTCTTCCTCCATTGAACATCCAATCCTTGGAGGCTACCCTTCCTTTCCCCAGCCAAACCCCCTTCCACCCATGGTTTTGGTCACAAACCACTCCTTTAATGTTCATCATGGCTGAACAAGGCAATTACTTCACTCCATCAAAAATCTACCAGAAATTTTCCTCCCTCCAATGGAGCTCCATGCAAAGCCATATCCCACACTCAAGCCCTCTCTATTTCTATACCCTCATCCTCACCATTTCCCCTACGAAATTTCAGTTCTTCAAAGAGTGGAGAGAGTGCCATGGTTGTGGTTTAGAAGTAAGAAAAAACAGTAGAGAAAGAGAGGAAGAGGAGAAACTTTGGTGATCGGATCATCCTAATTCAAGCCATAACCTTTCGATTCAACCTTTGATCCTTCAATACTAAGGTGAATGAATCTATCCCTAACTTTTAATTTATACCACTGATCGATATTGAGCTCCACGGAGCTCGGAGAAAACGAAACCCAGTTCTGTATTTTCGTAGAAGATGATGTTGACACCGGTGTCTTAGTTTTGATACACCGGTGCCTTTGCTCTCTGTATGTTTTAATGTTCTGTATTTTCATGGTCACACCGGTGTCATAGTTTTGACACACCGGTGTCTTTGCTTTCTGTAAGTTTACATTGTTCTGGACCTTCATGCTTACACCGGTGCTTCAGTTTTGTTACACCGGTGTCTCAACTCTCTGTATCTTCCAAGTACATTACAGAATAGACCTTACACCGTTGTCTCAGTTTTAGTTACACCGGTGTCTTACCCCTCTGTATCTATTTAAGTACACTACAGAACAGACCTTACACCGGTGCCTCTAAAACCTTACGTCGGTGCCTCTGTTATGAAATTTTGACAGTTAGTTTCTGACTTAGGCTTGTTAAGGCAGGGCTTGTTCTATGAAAATATACTTATTTTCTATAAATAAATTTAAGTAAATTTCTTTACTTTAATTTTATTTAATGAAAATAAGGAAGTACCCCCTATTTGGAAACAATGGCATTTACAGAAAATTGAAATTCGATTCAAATCAAAATGTCGCCCTCCCTATTTTAGTACAAAATCGAAAAACCACCCGTTTTCTTCCTATTCTTTGGCCCGAAACTCACCCTAAACTTATGCGTTTGACGCGTATGAATATACCATTGTGCTTAGAAAAAATCAAGAAATCATTTCCGGGACTTTTTATCCCCTAAATCGAAACTTGAAAAATTTAACTTTTTCTATACTTAGAAAAATTTTCAGACAGCAACATTTTTCAAAAAATTAGAATTTTGCCTCAATTCTTATATAATGACTAATACACCTATAATCAAGTTTAGATTATCATTTTGAAACTTTAGGTATCCTATATCATTATGAGATGACATCTTATTCAAAAATTAGCGTGTTAGAAGTTTCTTGCGAAGTGAAAGCATGCGATTATTGTTTATGTGCCATAGCTAACTTATTTGTATTATCTTGTTCGTTTGATTAAACTTGCATCTCCAACGCATCATCATGCTACCACGAGTCTAGTCGTTTGTATGAAACTTAGATGGAGTCAATGAGAAACGTTTGAGGTTAGTGGAAATGACACTCGAGGTTTGACACGAGTCACAAAAAGTCACGAGCTTTGTAACGAAAATCGAGAATTTGATAAACTCTTATGTTTGGTGACTCGAGATTTGACTTACTCCTTGGGGAGGCGTGTTAGGATGTCTTTAGCCGGGATATGAATTTTAGCCAAACTACGTCTGTTACCACCGGGCTGTGTTTTGGAGCCGAGTCGGTCACGTCTCATGTATTTAGCCAAGTTATGTCGTGAGCCGGTTATGTTCGTAAGCCGTGTCGTGTCTTTTCAAAAATAAAACATAGTTGAAGGGGAGGAGTTAGGTATTTTCTAAGTCAAGGCACGACATATGGGAGACATAATGCTGGGAGCATAACGGTTGGGAGCATGGGATACGTGAGCCGATGTTTGGGTACACTAGCGCCGGATACGAGGTCAGCGTAGGGGTCGGGAACATCATAACACCACTTTGGAAAATGAAAGTTTGATGACAGGCAATGCTTGTGTCAACCCGAACTTTGTATTTTGAAAGAAATTTTGGACACTTGTTTACAATGGTGAACACTTATGGATATGAGTCGGTTGCGTGTGTCAGAAACTTAGAAACAAGTCATAGGGTTTGACTTAAGGATATATTGTCGACATCTCATTCATCTAATGTACTTACTTGTTTAATGCTTCCGCTTATTGTCTAAACTGATTATGTCAACTCTGATTACCTTGTTCCGTTCATAATATTTGATTAATTGCTCATACTATCTTCATGATCATGCATCATTTGATCCATTGCATAGATTTGAGATTTAGGGTAGTTTTATTTGCTGAGCGTTAAGCGCTCATCTGGTGCAACTTCTCTGCCCCTGGCCTTTCATGCCAGGTGTCGAAGATGACGTTGCTGAGCTCGCTTATCCAGATACCAACGGCGGTACTTTCGAGGAGGATGTCGTAGCCCCGTGGTTCACCTAGTTTTAGTTTGAGCTCTTAATTTCAAATCTTAATGTAATTTCTTTAAAGTCGGATGATTGTAATCAAATTTTATTTTGACTAAGTAATGGAAATATGGTTGACTTTTGATAAATTGTTTTAAATTAACATCTCCGAAATCCGGGGCGTTATAGTCATCATATGAACACATTCAGGAAGATGCAAAAGGTGATTGTGAGTATCATCAAACTTTTGCACAATCCATTTCAATGCTTCATACTCAAAGCATATGTACAAAAATGCCTACATTTAGTTCTCATCACTTACCGAGGTTGTGTTACCATTTTGACTCATTTATTCTTTTCTCCTTCCTTAGAACAAATAAATTTCTGATTAATTGGAAGACCATCTTTTTTGTTTTTTGTATAACCCCTTCTACCGCTAAAACCCATAATATTTCCTTATTCATTGTAGAATCAAAAGCTAGCTTCCTCTTGCTCAAATTTCATTCCTAGTGCATTTTTTTTAACAACTCATTGTCATCTTGTTTTGACCCCTCTACTCTATTATCAATCATTCTAACAGTAACCAACAAGAAGATCTGAAATGAAGAATAAGAACACAAAATATGATTATATAAAGAAGAAAAAATTAAATGATACCAATGTCCATTTTACACTCGACTTTTTCAAATAACAATCTTACTAAAAGATTAAATGATGATTAAAAGAAGATCAATCTTACTACAATAATTTGAAATATTTGTGTGTGCACGCGCTTGTCTGTGTACATATATAAATGTGTGTACGTGTGCATTTATAATATGTATATGTGTGTGTATGTGTGAGTGAGAGAGAGAGAGAGAGATCACACAAACATGCATACACACACATATACACACACAACCACAAAATATATCTATATATATATGCACACATTATCATAGAAACAAAACAATAGTCTGAAGGAGATGCTCTGTTTGAGCACATCTTCTTTTCCCGCGCTTCTATTCTCGCCTGGGGAACAAATAACCTCGGTGGTCGTGGGTTTTGATGGTGGCCAATGTTCTCGCTTGGGACAAAATAACCTTTTTCGGTTTATTATGCACAAAACGCTGCGCTTTGTGGTCACTACATGTGTATTGTGCCAGGAAATCCCATACATTGGCGTATATATCATTACTCACCTTTTATGCTTCCATTTCAAAGAAACCACCGACTATTATGTCTTCTAATTATAAAAACTAAATGCCGATAAGATTTCAATGTGCAAATTGAGTTCGAGAATCATTTCCCCTTACAACCACCTGTTCGTTTGAATGCAAGTGCCGAGGCAGCACCAACTTAAAATCCAGCCTCTTCCAAGACTTCTACAATGCAAGTTAAGAGAATAATTGAGCCAAAGGTACTTTTAACAGTTGCAAAAACATGATACGAACAAAAACTAGTTGCCTATGAAGTTTATCTTTTTCATTTGCCATATGAATACAAGGATAGTTCAAAACCACCCCAAGCACTTATCCCAAACATTACATCAGAAACCCAGCTCAACAAAAATCAAACAAATACACACAAAAGGCGGGGAAAAAATACAAAGCAGCAACAGCAGAGCTCAACACAGCACTTCCACGATCTGACAGCAACCAAATTTAGCTCGGATTATGTCCACCTATTTCTCTAGACAATACCATTAGACAAAGATAGGCCCATATGCAACTGTCTTAAAACCACTCGCAAAAAAATTGTACGACAGAAGACTCTGAAAGATTCCTCCCTGGGGCATTATATGTATCAACTGGAAAGCTGGAATCTGCCACTAGGTCTTTTTCTTCTCCATCCCTGAAAATATTAAGATCAGTATAATATACCCTTTTGGACATGTTCCAAATCTAGATATTATGGGACAGATTTGCACAAAATCGGTTCCCTAGATAATGCATTTCCAATCCATCCATCCCAAAACAAGGGATGGGAAAGGACAATATCTTCCACAATCTTCATTTATCCTATGGGATCCGTCAACTTATTGCAGGGATAGTGCTTATCCAGCAGCCAAACATGGCCATAGGTTCAATGTTCAAAAAAAGAAGACAAGAATGAAAGAATAAACTTACAAAGGCAGCATAATACACAAAGGTCAGTCCAGCCAGAACAATGAATGCAATTTGAAACACATTATACCTGCATAAAGATTGTGTACAACTAACTGAGTGCTTATTTCACTTATCAATGCTGATAGTGAAGTAAATGGGAGAATTATGACTGACTTGTACAAATATTTAATTCCTCGAAGAGATTGCAATGTATGACCAAATAGTTCCTGTGCTGCAGTAGCTTGAGCATAGTATGCAAATGCTGTGGCGCAGAACTGAATCACACTGAAGTGAAGAAACCAATAACTATCAGTTGTTAAACAAAGAGTTGGACGTCCACGAGGTGGAAGAAAGGAGAAGCAATCATGTAAACTTCAACATGAATTTTCATTAAGAGGATTGACTAATGTCATCTCCAATATAATGCACAAGTCAATATTCACTAATAGTATAACGAGTGTCAAAGCAACAAGATGAACTTGGTTTATTGGTTAAAACTCATAAGATTGAAAATTGCGCAGGAAAAGTGCAGCTTAAACTCTCAATGTCACAAGAGTTCCCACTAGAAGCTATAACCAAGAGATAAAATTGTTCCAACTCCAATATGTGAATGAAGTGTTATCAAATTTCAAGATGCTGACCTGATGGAGCAAAGAAGAATTAGTCCCACATTAAAAAGAAAGGAGTTCATGAGAGTGGCTCCCCACCTGTAATATGAATCAATTCACAACAACTGTCAGGTTACCAGCAGCCATAAGAAAACAGAACAAAATATACTAAAATACTGTAATATGAAAAGTACGTCGTCGTTCATTACTTCATTGGATGGATTGTAATGAAAACTAATCTCATGCCAAGCATCGTTTCCCCAGCAACCACTGCAAGCAAAAGGTAGAAGCAGAAGAACGCAAACGCTGCAGTACCCAGAAGACCTGGTGAAGAACAAAAATGTGGATCTCAAGTTACTGTTTATGACTTGTCAAGCAAAAGAACACATAAATGAAAGAAAAGAAACGAGCATAAAGTTGCATTATACCCCAGAGATCATCCAACTTGATGAACACGTCATTCAGGAAAGGTGAAAGTGGAGGGCTGATCAATAGATATATCACAATATGTGCAACCCAAGCCACTGAAACAATCAGCCTGCCAAACAAGAAGTGAAGATAAGTACACTTAAAAAATCTCATTCATATAGAACAGAAACTAGAATACTACCAGAATATTGGAGTGAAAATAGGAGAAACATACATCAAACACGATAGACCACATTTATGATTAACATGAAAGAATTTTGACTTCTCTAATGTTTATGCAAGAATAATATGCGCAAGGAAGATGATACCACATATTTCAGCAAGGCATACTCCCCAGTCTCGCATAACTTCCAGTGCCCAAAAGTCAATACGAATTCATCTTAATAGCATAAAAAATAGAACCTGGGACTCATCCATATGAAAAAGGATGGTAAACTTACATCTGTTCAGCAGAAATTGTCTAAAATACCATATTCAAAACACCATGGCTTCTATATACGCCTCCTAAACTTCTTTCAACATCCACGTCAGACATTGTAATATTTAGGTGTACATCATGCGTAAACTTTTGCACCTCAAAGAGGAGGTGTATTTAGAAGCTCCGCTACAAGTTTCGTCCATTAAGTTAGGAATTGTCTGAAAAGCTTAAGTTGCGAGGAAATAGACCCAACAATTCAACACCCTTCCTCATGTGCAATCCTTGTACGTGGAGATGCAAATACCAATAGATAGAGCGAACAAGAATACCACGGGGAGGAACAGAATGCAAACGGGGAACAAATGCAAACAAAGGGACTTGAACCCGAGACCTCCTCCATCCTGAGCTATCATTTTAAGCTACCAATTCCCCCAAAAGCTTAAGCTGTTAGGAAATGAATCCAACAATGATATAAAGCTATTCAACCGTCTAGGCGGCATACTACAACCCCAATGTATCAGTAGAGTACTCAGCTTTTCCCAGCATGATTTGGTCCTTCCAGTTGCATTCAAATGTTTCATGAGTCAATTTAGTCCACTTAATGACAACCATTAAGAATTTAGATGAAAAGGTCTCGTGCAAGGCACATAAAAATACCATAAACTTAATAGATAGTTGCCCTAATTTTTGGAAGCATCATGTGCTTGACCAGACCGAATTGGGCTGAGCGGAAACCGCACGGACACACGTGCACTTCCCCACCACCACCCTTCGACCACCACCACTCTGTCCTTTATTTCTTTTCTCAATTGCAGTTGACCACTCCCCCTGGCCACTCATCCCCGCCACGACCACAATCCCTCCCTCCAACCAGACAACTTCTACCATCACCTCCCCCCACTTCCCTATTCATCCATGAGACATCACCCATCTTTCCCTCCACCGTTAGGAGGCTCCCTCTCCCTCTCCCTCTCCCTCTCCCTCTCCCTCTCCCTCTCCCTCCCTCCCTCCCTCCCTCCCTCCCTCCCCGATATTGTTTCCCAATGATAGTATTCAATAAATTGACACACCAAAACCCCATCTTTAGCCACAGGCCACTGTTGGCTATGATGTTGATACCAGGTGGGTGTGCACAGATAGAAACATGGCACAAGAAATATAACATGGCATTTTGGGGTAAAAAAACAGGAAATAACACAGCAAGAACAAACAAATATAGTGTTATGTGTACAAAGATAACGTATATTGATCAGTCACTTCAAAAATAAATTCCTACGATATAATGAAGACAATCAGAAATCATTATCACAAATCTGCATTGGAAAACAAGTAGGAACACTACATGAGACGTAAAAATACAAAAGTAATAGAATCCTCGGACTAGACATCCTGTTCGATCTGTTTATGGCCCCTTTCCAGTCCCGCTTCGATGATTGGAACTATTGTTGGCTCATGTTCATCGAATATTGGTTGCTATGTATTGGAACATTTAAGTGAAGATAAATGAGTTCCAATCCAGGGTCTCAATCTTTATTTTCTCAAGATAAATGTGTTCAGATGAACATGACTTTTGGCATGGTTGATGTTCTCACTGAGTTCTAAGAAGTGAAAAGTTCCTATAATCTTATCATAAAATAGGCTGGGGACAAGCCTGCAAATCAGAGTGAACATGACCGCCCAGTCCCTTTGGGGGGCTAGAGGGGATGGCATACCAAATCAAGAAAAAGAAAACCTAGAGGAACTACACGATATGTTTTAATTTTACAATTGAATAATTTGTCAAAATATTTGCAATATTTGCACGAGTAGTGATTAAAGCAGAATCTCCAGTTCCAAAAATTTAAGAGAAGTTATTCCTTAATTTGCCCAAGGGTTTGGTTACACATTCTCATGTCTGAGCCAAGTTCCCGGGGTGCTTGGGCTTCATTCGGCTGCAAGAAGGAAGGTAGAGTAGAGAGGATCTCTATCATCTAGAAGGAAGAGAATTGAAAGCGAACGTGAAAAGGACGACGAAATAAAACCCCGTCCCTTAACCTTTGAATTCCTTCCAAGATCAATCAAACCAATAGATGGAAAGATGGTATCTATTTCCTCCTATCCTACCTGTGACACCCCTCCTACATCGAACGTCAAGAATCATGTATATTACTGCTAGCATTTTGGGCCATGTGGTTAGACTCCAACAAGTTATTGGACCAGTGATTTACATAAGACGTTACAAATGGTATCTTAACGACTCATGTACACGATCAAGTGAGGCCAGGAATTTGTGTGGCCACCAGAGGAAATAACCATGAAATATCATGGTGACTCACTAGGGAACAAACCTGGCTAAGGCCGTTGTGACTTTAGTGTTCAACCCCTCACAGCCCTGTGAAGTCTTAAATATGGAGAGATTGTGACATCCTGCCCCACATCGAAAGTCTACACGGATGATCTTGGGTATATAATGAACCATGTATGCTACTACTAATAACTTGAACTTAAACATTTGGGCCATGTGATTAGACTTCAACAAGTTATTGGGCTAGTGATTTATATGGAGCGTCACACTACTTAATTACCTTTGCTCTCAATTCCCTATTTACCAAACACAAATGAAAACAGCGAGAATTTAAAAAAACTCTGAAATGGCATGTATAGCTTTGGCAGTCACCCTAGCTTGCATTGGATAGAAATAATGAAGAAAGTGGTATCATGCAAACCAAAAGACACAATTAAGATTTCAAATTAAGTAGTGGTAATCAAAATCAAAACAAAAAGGATACCGCGGGTGATAATTCTACTAGCTAAGACCTAATTAAACAAAACAAAGCGACAAAAGGAAATAAAAACATATCAATTATGATGGCATATTGGCATTACAACCCGACAACGCCTTTGTGAGGATAAGACAAGCTTTATTGAACAAGGAACTCTAATAATTTGCTCCAAAAGAGACAATTAACTAGATCCCCTGATATTTTTGTCAAGGGAACAAGTACTAATGTGCCCACAAGTTGTACTTACCCTAGGATTCCCAACAGAAACTTGGCCAAGTAGCCAAGCACAGTCATAGCCCACGCAGTCTCAGCCTATTAAATCAATCAGCAGGGTTAGGAGGCAATCAATCAGGTACAGAAAATATGCAGGTCTGCATATTAAAAAAAAAAATTTCAACCATCACCTTTTCACCTTGAGGGTACATCTCTTCTAAATTCTTCACATCTTCTTCCAGAAGAAATAGCTCCTGCAAGATTAGAAAGCACAAGTCAATACAAAAAAAATGATGTAATTCTCCAAACAGCCCCAACCTTTGGAAGAGGGGCACCCAAAAGATAGAAATGATTGGTAAACGGACAACCAGTGAACCAGAGCACCGCAATACAGACATATGGCTCACTGTAAGTAACCCAATACATACTAGGATCAATGAACCTACTGGTCTAACTTGTACGTAGCTCATATTCATAGGAATAGGATTCACCACCCAAAAGTAATAGAGTAAATGCCCAGAATACAAGTATTATACTACTTTCAAATGTTACTGGAAAACTCGGTTGAAATTGCAAGTCCTCCATGGACGATGTTTGTCCATTTACCCACTCAGGTCCTGTCCATCATACATATCTTTGTGTCCTCGTTGTGGAATAATACTCAAATTATACCAAACAAACATATAGAAGTGATTGCCAAATAAAGGCAGAAGACCTTCTAATTACCAATTGGTATTATCCAAACTCTCATATGAAACCAATTTCCAGTTGGATCATGACATTATTTTCTCAAGTCAAATTTAAAGCAAAAAAACAGCTCATATAGATCTCAGCAATGGTAACCAAAATTTCATATTTCATATTTCAGATTCAGCTCCATGAACCTCAAATACCACCGAAACATCATTTGCAAAACCAACCTTTGGACTTGACCAACAAATGACCATATGCAACCATTCTCTTGCTAGGCCTCAAAAAAAAAAAAACTAAAAACCTCGCACCATCGCATTCATAGGTGCAAGGATACCCCTCAAGCTATCAATGGTTGTAAGGGTTATTACCTTTTCTATTGCCTTCACATTTTTACGCCACTTCCTTCCCTTTGAGCCACTTTTTTCTTCTTGACGAAGTGCATCAGTTGCTTTCTTCAATTCTCTTGCCTTCTTGCCTAGTTCAGTTGCTTCCTACAAATACAAAATCAAATTTTCCATGGTCAGGTTTGAAAAAGCTATGTCAACGCCGGAAATGTTCGTATGAACTTATGAATAAACAGTGCACAAAACAAAAGATACCTTAATATACTGTGAACGAGTGATGACAGCTTTTGGTCGTCGGATGAAAGCAAAGATAAGTCCCAATGGCAAGCAAGCGATGCCAACACCGCCAAATATCTGGTAGGAAAGAAACATAATAATTGTTGTGAATGTCTTTCTAATCCTTATGGTCCAGACATAATTCAACATCCATAATCTCAACAAACAGAGCAACATAATCCACGATAAATTCACACAAGGGCAGAGTCTCTTTCCAAAATGCACTAATATGTAGGTCAATACGATAGCATTATATGTACCATGCCAAATTGTATCACTCGCATCTAAAATGACGTGAAACATGAATGAATATCTGTACACTTATCAACTTAGAGATGGGAGCTTGACATACAGTGAAAAGAACAGATCCAACAATTGTAGCAAGAGCAACAACATATTCTGGGAAGGTAGCACGCATAGTCCATGTTGTCTCTGATGAAGCACTTGCAGAATAGGCTGAACACTGGAAAAGAGAATTATCTTGAGAATGGTCACCATGGGCTGTTCATGCTGAGAAAGTCTAAACCAAGTAAAACCAAAACTTGAATGATGATAACAAGCAAGTAAGAATGGTTCTTAACCTGGTGTGCGCCATTTCCAATACATGGTTGACTGCTCGAGAAGCTCCAGGTAGTAGGGAAGTTAGTAGTGCCAGAAGAGAGATGCATTACAGTGAAGTCAACCTTTCCAACAAGCCCTAGTACCCCCGAAGGGAGAAGAAAAAGTTACACACAGCTCAAAAGTCCAAGACAATTGAAAGCCGTAGTTAAAGGCACCTGGCCAAAAATACTTTCCTTCCTAGTTTCCCAAGGCAGTATGACCTAGCATAACAAAATGAACAGACAAATGACTTTCTTACAACTATCCCACTTGACTAAAGGCCATAGAAGTCCATCATGGCTAAATAAATACCCTGGAAGTCACACTACAACTGGGAAACATACAAAACGATGTCTTCCCAGCCATCTATAGATATCATAAACACCTTAATCTTGGCAACTAACGCTCCCGATCTTCTGAAGTTTACCTCTGTGACAACCTCTGGTGACTTGATAATCTAACAGAAATAACTTACTTTTAGACAGACGTAGCTGACTCTCCAGTGCACCTTTTTAATCGATTTCATCACTTATCTTGGAATAAGACTCTACAACAGCCAAACTACAAAATAAATAGGCGTCTTTGGCAATGCCCAAAAAAAAAAAAAAAACCACTAAGAAATCCAGCCCCTCCTCTTCACACATTTAACTAAAACATTAATGAATTTATGCTCCAAAAATGAGTAAGGGATGTGCGGTTTCTTCAACTCAACCTCGGTTTGAGGACTTTGGCAGTCGGAAAAAAACTACTTTACCATGAAGTATGTTGTGATACTTATCCCACAAGATTGCGTATTAGGAAAAGGGTAATAGGACCCAGAAGAGAAAACCTTAACATGAAAAAAGTTGAAGACTAACCATATAATATCCCAAGCACAAGACCGCAGACAATGGCAGTAGTCACCACCCACAACAAAGCACTTTTAATCCGCTTGCCAACACTCCTGCAGAAGGCAACGAGCACTTCAGACATCTCATCAATCCATCAACCATCCACATATGCTCATACAAAAACAGTGCACGAGTAAAAGAAAAGACACAAGTAGGGATGGGTAGGGGCACTGTATTTCTTCGCAAGTCTGTTTTTCCCCCACTTCCATAAAACAGGTGCGCTTGAACAAATTACTAATAATCTGACCCCAAAGTAAGAACATAGTGGAAAGAAGTTAATGTTTGTACATATCCTTGGCTCTCATTTTTCACTCCTCTTTCCACTCACTAGGAGATATTTACAAATAACTTGAAGATTATATCAAACTGCGCCATTATAAGAAACTCCAACGGCCAAAATTAAAACTAGACCTTAAGAAAGAACCCAAAGTGGGAGTGGAATAATCAAATCTAGCCCTCAATTATAATGGGATCCCTAACCTCCCAGTTGGAAGTGTGGCGTTGATTTTCCTATGTCATTCTTCATTATCTCTCTCTCTCTTGTCTCTCTCAACCCTCTCCTTTTTTATCTCTGTTTCTCCCCTCAACATATCAGCATGATACCCGTGCGCGCACACACGTATGAGGACTTGGTTTTGGGGTTGATTCTCTTCTGTGTCAGTTGCATTACTCTCTTCTGAGTCAAGCTATCAAGAATATTATTCGTATCGCAGCTATCCAGCTTTAACCAGTACATAACCCCCAGGGTATGGCACAGTGGTAGTCAACTAGAAACCAGGCCCTTAGAAAGCCTTTAGTCAGGGTTCAACTCCCACCTGCGTGCTATTAATTCATGTGGTAGGCCACTGTATAAGGGGCTTTGCCTCTAATTTAATTGGCCCTCCGCCAGTGGGTGATTCCCCGATTAGTTAGAGACCAAAGTTTAAAAAAAATACTCCACCAGCACAATTAAAGGTTCAGATTTATATTTTGGTGAGATATTTTATTCCCTGAGGGGGATTCCGATAGTCAGCGCAACTAATCTCGGATAATCCACCATGTTAACATATACCCCGTAATTACCAGGCCTAAACCCTGGGTAGCAATCTCGAAGAGGAGTGAAGCGTGACAATTTTCTAATGGTCCATGACGAATGAAAATTCTTCAATGGTCCACCCTTTGAGATTCCCACCTCGGAGTACGAAAAGTTCAAGGTTCTAGCAACTTGATTTGTGAGAAGTTGATGACATAATCTAGAAGTTTTACATTAAAAAATTTGTCTCCGCAATATCCCGCAAACGTAAATATTCGAAATTTAAAAATGATAGCCAAAATCAGAGAAAATGTACCGACTTGTCCTGGTCGCCTTCGTAGTAGAACATGGCGAAAGGTATGATGAAGAAGACGAGAACTGCATCGAGGATATATATAACCAGCCAGAGAGTCTTCATCGGCAATGTGAGGTTACACGCGCCATTATAAATCGCGTGCTGACACGCCTGCCGATTGGCGACATCGGCCGGTAACATGAGGATAGAGATGGCGGCGACGGAGAGGCCCAAAACGACGACGAATTTGGGGAAGTATGCCTGGTTGACGTCATCGGGGTGCTGGAAATTTACGAGGAGGTAAACGTTGAAGATGAAGACAACGACGCAGACGACTATGGCGAGGATCAAGAGGGCGAGGTTGAAATCGCCCATTGCTAGGAGAGAGAGAGAGACTCGGATCAAGCCTCGCCCATTGCTAGGAGAGAGAGAGAGAGACTCGGATCTATCAAAACCAATTTGATCCGATCTACATGGAAGAGAAAGCTAGGGTTTCTCGTGGCGGAATTTCAAACCGGGAGAGATCTGGCTTGGGGAGGTTCTTTCAAAAGCACAGAGAGAGAGAGAGAGAGAGGGGGGGTTGGTTCTCAACCGGTGGTGATTTGTTCGGGATAGGAATCGTCAGGGTTTAATATGTATTATTTCATTTACAGTTTGACCCTCAGAAGAATGTTTGACGCTTTCGATGGGCGATTGGGATTCAAAAATGCTAAAGACACACCACTTTTGCACATCGCTTTCACACATCACTCAAAACTATGTAGTTTTGTGTTGAAAAAAAACCATATTTGTTTTTTACCCATATCGCTAAAAACATATTTGGGTCTTCCTTAACATAAAACGACGTAGTTTTAAGTGATGTGTTAAAATGATGTGTATGTAGCACTCTTGGTTAGGATTTGGGGGGTGGAATGGAATTTCAGGGTTTCGGCGATCCCAGCCTGGCAACTCAGCCAAACTTTTGTTTTCAACGCTTTTGAGACATCACTTTTGCAACACAACCGGTGAACCGTGAATCCGGTCCGGACGAACCGATCCGTACCTTTTGGATTTTAACCGTGGATTAATGGTCCGGACACGGATTCAAAAAATAAAAAACCGTGACTTTTGGATCGGACACGGATTTTGATTTTGAAACCGTGGATTAACCGATCCGGACCGTGAGATTTTTATTATATATAATTTTTTTTAAATATATATATATATATATATATATATAATTTTATAATTTTTATATATATATATATTTTTTATCACTTTTATAGTTATATACTATATAGATATTGTTAATGACTTAATGGGTTATATTGCTGCCTTTGTTGTTTTATTTGTGTTTATAAGTTATAACTATCTGCCTTTGTTGTAATATAAGTTTTCTAGTTAGTGCATTTGGTACGTGCGTGCCTTACTGGCTACTACCTTTGTTTGTTTCCGAATAAATTGAAAATCCGCGGATTAATCCGGAACCGATCCGTGACTCGCGGTTCGGATTGGAACCGAACCGTGAGACTTTTGGATCGGACACGGATTGCATTTTCAAAAAACCGTGACTCGCGGATTAGGATTGGATTCATGCCAATCCGGACCAATCCGGACCGTGAGCACCCCTACAACACACCACTTAAACAATTTATTTTGATTATCTGTTATATTATAAGTCTTAACGTGTAAATTATTTTATATCGGAAGTATATAATCAATTTTTATAGCAATTTAAAAATGTTACAATATTTTACAAAAATGAACTGTTAAAGTTCTCGCTCTATTCATTAATTTGGATTTAACACCTACTATTATTCAACTATTCTATTTTTTGTCTCAATAATTTATATGTCAAAACTAACAAAATAGATGACCATAGTTGTTAAAATCGACAATGAAATCACACGCTATTATGTGATGTATTTAAGTTGTGTGTTAAAAAAGTAATTTAAATTGGGATTATTTGTCCACATGCAACGTAGGTTTTCAACTCATTCAGATTTCTAAGTTATGTTTTAATCTTTATCTTACTTTTTCAACTCATGTAGTTTATTTTTTATCTTTTTTAAGTGTCATCATGTAATTCCTAAATTAATGAATTAAAATTATATCTAGTTATATTAGAAAAAGTAAGAAGACCAATAATTCAAATTAGGTGCACGATTCTACATTGATGGCTTTACCTGTTTAAAATTAGGAGACAAATATAGTAAATTGAAATTATGTCCATTTAAATTAGAAATATAATAAATTTGGTGCACGAATATCAGAATATCGACTGTACATGGTAAATTTGTGTGAATTAAAAACATGGTAAGATGTTGAATTAGAAACATAGTAAATTTGTTACAAATTTTTTCAAATATCAAAATATCAATCATACGTTTGCCTTTACAAATAAATTTATCATCTTTCTTAAAACCTATATCAATTTGTTATAGTCAAATTAGATAATCCTAGCCGTAGATTTGCATGTAAATGATTAGTCGTATTTTTTCCATCGGTATTCTGATATTCAAAAAAGTTTATAACAAATTTATCATGTTTCATCTAAATTTATCATATTTCTAATTCAGACCGTGTTCCTAATTCACACAAATTTATCATATTTCATCTAAATTTACCATGTTCCTAATTCAAAAATTCCTAGCTATTCGTGATGTCTTACATCGCCGCTTTATTTTGTTCCTTAATCACTCGTCCCTACGTTTGGTTGATTTATTTCGTTTCTCGATTTAGGATTTCTACAAGGCGATCAATTTGGCAGTGAAATCCTTATATTTTCTCAAACTCTCAAGAATATGTTAGCGTTTTTATGATAGTGGAATCGAATGCGCAGAAAATTGCGACTGAGGGTATCTTTGATATTTTTTGAATTTTGAGACTAAAACATAACCCCAAAAATATAATGAGATGAAAACCTACTTTACACTAAGAAATAGAAATAAAATTTAATTTTCCATATAAAAAAGCATACTTGCGAAACAAGATCATCATCCTATAATTGCGCCCATGTTCCATTTTCTCGGTCAACTGATTCAACTGGAACCCATCTTCCCTTAACTATTTTTTTAATTTATTTTTTTGGCCTTTTTTAATATTTATTAAGTTTATTTAAATTTTTTAGAATTATCTACTTGTTTAGATGGGTAGAATGTAAAAATAGAAAATAATACATGAAAGTTTAAAAGATGTTACTATATAAAATGCTAAATATTCAAAACGCACAATGTTTAAAATAATACGTATCATTTTTATTTTTTTCAAGTTTAATTTATATTTTATTTTGTTTTTTCCGTCAAGAAAAGTAAAAAAAGTGCAGAAATAAATAAAAGTTTAAATAAAAAAAGAATAAGCTAAAATTAATAAGTTAACCCAAAACCACCGTAATTATCTCTCTATCTATCTATTCTAATGTATAGGGGGCTTTTCCTTTTTGTGTGAACCAAAAAATAAAGTTGAATCACAAAAGTATTTTTCATTAAGGTCTCTCAAAAATAAATTTATGCATTTACTTTGATATTTCATTAAATAACTTTCAGGTAAAGAGGTAAAAACACAATGTCCAATTTTGTAAGCACCTAAAATATTCAATTGAACAAAAACAAATTTTATCAATTTAAATTTAAATTTAATACATATTTTATTTAGATTTATTGAATAATAGAATTAAATTTGCATGCATGATATAGATTCGGCTTGCATAATTTATGCAAAGTATATTGTTGTGTATGCACTTTGAATCTAGCTCAAACCTATTTTCTCTTTTTACTTAAACTAATCCATTTTCTCTTGGTTAGGCCAAGCCAATCTAGCAATCCTTGTTGTGGATTTTGACTCTTAACTCATCAAGATTGGCCCATCTCTCTTTGTTGGCCCAAGACCAGTATCAATCCTTTTGTCATACGGACACACCCACACCAAATAAAATTTCATAACTATCATCATCTCACATGTGTTACCTCTCTCAAACTCATGTTTAATATCTTCACCAAATCCTCTAAACTCTGAGCTCACTTGGCAATCATGGCAAAGCTCTTAAGTTTTCTCCAATAAACCTCTTTTCTTCTTCTCCATTTAACCCTCTCTTTTCTTGTTGTCATCTTCACAGCAAAAACTCACTCTTTGCCCATGATTTTGTCCTCAAAACCTCTCTTCACTCCACATTGCTATTGCCAAATTCAGGGTAGAACCTTCTCCTCTCTCCCCAACGGCTCTCTTTCCCATTTGTGTACTCAATTCCTTCACCCATGGCAACCTATTCCTCCTATGGCTGCCATGGCTACTCCTAAGAACCCCTATTTCAGCATTGTAATAACCTAGGATTGTTAATAGATTTAAAATTAATTAATATTTAATTCGTGTCTTTAATAATTTTAAATAAAAAATTTAAAATTAAAGGCAGGCCGCTCCAGTGAACTGTTGAAATACAGCAACATCGCGAAGAAAATTTTTTTGGGATTTTTTTGCATTCATGGTGTTTAATCTAGGATTTATGGACGTATAATGGCATTACATTTGATTCCTTTAGTTTAAATACGAAATAATACGATTTATAAAGAATTTTCACGAATTAAAGTAAAGATTTGATAATAATCAATTTGGTGATTTGATGGAATTGATAATGAAATTATTCTAGGTTTTATCGGGAATTTTAATCTGTTCCCTATATAAACGAGGCTCTAATCCTAAGAAACTTTGCACCTAAGATTCATAATCAACTTACCAGTGAGTATTTGAGAGGTATTTTACTATTTTTGAGTGTTCTTAAAGGAGAAAGCCTTAGTCGAAGTTCTGCCCAATTTTCATCAATTGGTGTTCAATTCATTGTTATTTCCTTCGATCAAGGTAGGGCTCTTTACCTTCATAGGGGGATAAACAAAGTTACGAGGCTAAAAAAAATACGAAAGTTTATGAGGGGATAAACACAAAGACCCCAATGCAAAAAAAAAAAAAAAAGAAATCCAAAAAGACCTAGCAGAAGACACATTTTCGGTCTTCTTGGCCAAAGTTATCAATCTCGTACCGGTAAGGGTACTGGTTTTATTACTGGTACGGTACGTACCGGTACCTATCGTACCGGTACCGATAGGTACCGGGGTACCGTTTCGGATTTATCGCTAAAAAATAATATAATTTTTTAAACTTAATATTCTTTACAAAAAATTACATTTGACATATAAAGTAAACCCCACAACTTAAAAATAACTCACAAAACATAACATTTTCAAAGGACAATAATAAACCTATGATATTTCAATATCATTTAATTCACAAAATTTATAAAATTAGTTAGCATATGCTTGATTAGAAAGAAAAATTAATATTCATTTTAACATTAAGGTATGAAAAATGGAAAAAGAAAAATTAACATTCATTTTCTTGTCTAGAGAAATTGAAAAGAAAAATTAACATTTATAAAGTATCTAAAGTGAAAAAAAATATTTATTTTCATGTATGTATGAAATTATAAATAAAGGTTAACATTTATTTTTTATTTTAAATTAAAAGGCAATGTTAAGTTTAAAAAAAAGAATGTTAACATTCATAAAAAGGAATGTTAACTTCAAATTTAAAAAATGCTAATTTTTTCTTTTAATTTTCATAAAAAATAATGTTAACTTTTCTTTTTGTATTATAAATTTTCCTACCTTAATTAGAAGTATTTACAAGGAAAATGAAAAAAAAAAAAAAAAAAGGTATGTAAATGTAACTAAAAATACATAAAAAGTAAAAAAAATTTAAAAAAAAAAAAAGAAAATCGGTACCCGGCCGAGATCCGGTATTTGGCCGGTACCGCCGGTATTGGCCGGAACCGCTGGTATTCTCGCCGGAACGGTATGGACGTTCGACAATACCGATTTTGGTCCGGTACGGAAGGTACCGGCCGGTACGGTACGGGATTAATTACTTTGGTCTTGGCCACTTAGCCCAATACCAGAATCATCTTCTAAGCCCAAATCATTCTCTGGGTAGAACACCGTCAAATCCAGGTCTGCGAAAAGCATGGTCTAGTTTTCCAAACAATTGAAGCTTGAGTCAAACATGGCCGCCAAGGCTGTTTGATACTCTCCGAACTCCTTGAACGACTGAATCATGGCCTCATGAGTTGAACTCAACCTTGCTGTGGCCATTTTCAGGCTGTCACCTAACCTCTATGTCTCGACCTTCGCAATGGCACGACCGACACACTCTATGACTAGTAATTTCTTAGCATTCAGACATGCCCGCTCGATCTCAGCCTTCACTTGATAAACAAGGGATTCGGCCATATCAGCCCTCTCCCACTCTCTCTACACTGCCTCTATAGCAGCTTTAGCCTTCCCTCTACCATTTTCAACTTGATCTGTGCGGTGCTCTTTTCCTCTTCAAATCTGCGCCCCTGAGACAATGCATCAGCAAGCAAGGCCTCTGCATCGGCCTTTTCCTTCTCAATAGTTGCAAAGTGGCCCGGACTTCCTTTAAATGGGCTAAGTCACTGGATTGGGATTGGACTTGCCACTCGAAGTCTAAGGCCCGCAAAGACAAATTCATGTTCTCAACTCAAGCCTAAGAACATAAAGGAGTAACGATCAAAACAAGTTAGAGGAGGGAAGCAAAATTCATGTGAAAGGTGTAACACTCATCCGTCTCAAGCTCAGGACCAGATTTCGAGCAAGAACAATCATTGGTGCCTGACTCGGAAGGCTCATTTCGCCACTAACAAATGCCTGAAAGTGCTTGTGAGTAGTCTTTGGGTTCAACAAGAGACTAGCCTATGGAATGGGCTCTGAAAAGTTAATGGGGTAAACCATGCCAGTCATGCTGGCGGCAATCCTCTGGGCATCGACAAGGGAGAAAGAAGATTCAAACTAAGGTGCTAAAGGGGCATCATGGGCAGGCAAATGAGTGTCATCCCTCGAATGGATACCGAGGTTGGATCCTATTCTGACCTTCCCCGTCTAAAGGAGCAGAAGAGGAGCAACTGGTTGCATAAACTCATTCATCGCCTAAGGAGGTGAAGATGATGCCAGTGCAATATTGACGGAGAGCAAAACATCGCGGTCAAAAGGGCTCGACACAAAGATGCCTTCTGGTGCCTTGATAGATGCCTCCTAGCCCTTCGCTTGACTCTTCCCTCAATCGACACAGGTTTTGCATGGGGCCACTTTGGAACTTTTCTTTTCCTAGAAGACCTTTCTAGAAAATAGAAGCAGATGTACAAGAAAGTAGAAGCAGATTGAATGCTCACATTGCGAATAAGTACGAGTGAACAAGAGAACAAAATAAAAGGGCTTATCAGCGTAAAGCAAGAGTGAGGATACTCGAGAATCCTTAAGCTGATTGAACAAATCGTCTATCCTCGACAAAAGGTATTGATTCTTGGCTGCCACATTATTCAGTTGCACCTAATTAATACACAGATGTAAGGCCCATCATTCTTCTGTGCAAATAAGGCCAAAATGCCCCATAGTGAAGTACTGGTTCGAATAAATCCCTTGTCTAATAACTCTTGAAGGTGAACTTTCAGTTCCTTCGATTCTGCTAGAGCAAATCGAAAAGGTACCATAGAAATTGGAAAAGTCTAATACACGAAATTGATAGAAAACTCCACTGTCCGTTGAGGAGGAAGCTTGTAATATCCTTCGGGAAGACATCCAGGAAAACATACACTACCCAAGGTAAGTCCCCATGACTCTGACTACCCTCAACATCCCAAGTCACCACAAAAAGATAATCGAAATCCTCTCTGCCCCACAACCCGTGAATGACAAACTGAACACCACCTTGCTCTCCCTAAAAATGAAAATTGCTCCCATTTAGAGTACAAACAGTCAATTTATCCAGATAATAGTCAATCATGGCTCAGTAAGACACCAACCAGTCCATACCCAAAGAACGTCAAAACTACTCATACTCAACACTATGAGATCAAAGGGTAAACTATGGTCGGCGATCACAATCTCGCACGACCTACACATGTGTCTAAGAGCCATATTACTCCCAAAATATGTCTCAATGAACAAAACTGAATCAAACAGGCTGACCTCTAAACCCAGACTGGAGCTATCACCAATAAAAGAATGGGAAGCACCCATGTCAAACAAGACATTAGCCCTGGTGCAAAATAATAAGAAAGTACCTTAGACCACAGAAGTCTCCGCTGCTGTCTCTGGTACTGTAACTGCATAAGCATGCTCTCTGGTCTCATGCCCTTGTTGTACCAACTGAGTTGATAGGCTGGATAGACGGCTCCCTTTGTTGAACCCGTGCAGAACTCTAGTGGACAGAAGATGGCTGTGTCAGATGAGTTTGTACTGATCCTCCAACACCCACATTCCCTTGATCAAAGGGAAATTACGCTGAATATTGCATGTGTAACATTTTATTGGCTCTTTCCCAGAAACCACTATCTGCAATTACTGTGTCCCTTGTCGATAATCTGACCTCTTGTGGCCTGGCTGACTACACTTATAGTGTATGAGCTCTTATTATGTATCCCTCCCTGTAGAGACAACTAATGGTGTAGAAATAACTTGCCTATGGTAACCCTAAAATTGGGAGTTGGCCTCTCTCGGTCATTTCTTACCTCGACCTCCAGCTTTTCCAAATAGTACATTATTTATACCCTTATTCCTCTTCAACCTACTTGCCTCTGGGATCATAACTCAGTCAACCAAATCCCCATAGTCTCGAATCTTGAGCTATACCATCATTTTCATGATAGTAGACTTAAGGCCCTTCTCAAACCTCTTGCATTTCAGAACTTCATCACCTATTGTCTCAGTAGCAAAGCGAAATACGGATGTAAGCTTGTTTTGATACTCCACCACCATAATACCCCTTGATTGAGGTCATCGAACTCCTATTGAAGCAAGTCCTTCATAATTTTTGGAAAATACCAGTCCAAGAACAGGCCCTTGAAAACATTCCAAGTCATGCACTCAGTACTCTTGAGTGAGTGGTCTTTACAGTCTTCCATTGAGCAGCCTCGCCAGTGAACTTGTAGACAGTCAGTGAGTGAGACCCTCAAATCATCCTCTATAATCTGTAATGTGTTAAGGTCTTCCTATCTACTTAACCCAATCATCAACAACGAAAGAATCAGACCCTCCGATGAACTTGAAGCCCTCGTCACCGGGATCAGCTTTCCTCTTACGTGTTTTATGTAAATCTCAGATTCGATCGAGCGTTAGCTTTGTCTACCAACTGAAACACAACATAGATATATTGGGAAGAAAAATTGATGTTATATTTCTCTAGCCAAATAACCAATAATCACACAAAACCTCATAATTCTGGTAATTCAACAATTAGCCCTAAAACTCCAATCTTCTCGTTAAAACCACAATTACTCCAACAATTTAATAAATTATCAATAGTAAAAATAATTAAATAAAATTCAGAACCACAGGTCCTCACACATTATCTCTCAATTGCCTTCAATCTCAAGGCTTCGTGAGTGTGCCTTTTTAAAGGAACTGGTCTTCCCCCCTTCTACGAAACCTCCAAAGATCATCCTTATTTCTCCGATTTTTTGGACTAGCTCAATCTTTGGTTCCTAAGATGTTCCTATTTGCATCCCTTGGGTCTTCTTTGCTCATCTTGATTTTGTCGACCTGCTACAATTTGAGCCAACTTACCTCTCTAAATTAGCTCTTTGATTGCCTCTTCAAATCAAAGCATTCGACAGTGTCATGGCCATGGTCGTTATGGAACTAATAGTACTTGCTTTCGTCCCTTTTATTTGGATCTGATCTAAGCCTCTTCGTCTAGCGCACTTCTGGATCACTTACTATTTGCATCAAGACTTACTCCAATGGGATGTTGGGTGGAGTAATTCTCTCGAACCTACTACGAATCCTCCTTTGCTCGTCATGCCCTCCTCGTCGTGGCTCCATTCTCTTCTTCTGTTGCTTGACCGACCCCGGCTCAAACCTTTTCCTACTCATTTCCTTCGTTCAACCTCTATGGGCCGCCCATCCCATCCTTAGCATTCATGTGTTGTTGAATCCTAACTATCAATTCAACCATGGTGGATAGTGGCCGTTCGGGCAGATGGTAGAAAAATTGAGTTGGCTACAGACCCCTATGAAGGCTATAAGGGTGATCTGGTCATCACCTTCATCTACTTATAATGCTTCATCACTAAAGTGCTTGAGTTAATTGTGCATGGACTCCTCCCTTCGTTGCTTGATATATAACAGATTTGTGGACAATCGCCGAGGGCGTTGTCCATTGTAGAAATGGCTAATGAATACCATGGTGAGCTATTCAAAGTTATCAATGGTCCCTGACTTCAACTTTCCCAACCAAACTCTAGTCGAGCCATTTAAAGTGGTGGGAAAGGCGTGACACATTATTTCATCACGAATGACGTGCAACGTCATGTATGCCTTGTAGTTTTTCAGAAGGTCCAAAGGATATCTTGAACCATCGAAAGAATTCATCTGAGGTGTTCTAAACTTTGGGGGAGGGCTCTAGCCATCACTACTTCCGTGAATTGCAGGTTGGACTTGAGCATCTAGCCACTCCACATTTTTTCTCTATCTGCCTCATGATGCTCACGAAGCTCCTTAATATTTATTCCCTGTGCCATAGAGTCCTCTGTGGGGGAAGATCTCCTTAGCCTTTGTTGGTTCTCCTCTCACTTCCTTGTTGTGTGGCTGCTCACCTCCTCTTCTTGTTGCTCGTCCTCCTCCGGGACAATGGGCTCATCATTTAGTTTTGCCCTTAGTTGGTCAATAGCCAGCGGCTATGTCGTGCTTGCAACTGTTGCACTAGGGTCTTGTTTTGTTCTACCAGTGTGTCACCAACTGGATAAGATTTTGCACTAGTGCCTCTAATGGATTAGGGTTCTGAAAAGTCTCCACCTCTTGTCGTCTTCTAAAGATTGATCGGGTAGTCACCATGGTTTTCGGTTAGCTTAGTTGAATTTTTACTTAGTGAGAAGAAAAATCATTCCCAACCACAAGGCCAAACTAATGGTGCCAGAAACAAATTTAGCAATCTTGAGCTTCTGCATTAGTTCCTGTAAATAAGCTTGTCGATCAGGGTATTTTTTCAAGTAAGGACTCTTCGACGACCAAGTTAGACCTTTTGTAGATAGATAAAAACTTACACATGTACAAAGAGTTTAACGTACATGATCCCTAGCCAATAATTCTTTTGAATAGGTTAGAGAATTGATTTGAGACGGGTTCACGGCCGCCGATCACGCTCTCTTTCAATATTAAGGGGAGTGGATCATTAATTGTACACGCAATCCTCTAGATTCCAAGCATCCAATGAAGAAAATTACAAGATCTAGTCCCAGGGATCCCCTAATTGGGACTGATTGATTCTTTCTGATCGAGATGAAATATGGCTTACCAGTGAACATAAATCGATCAATTAAACAATCATTGTTTCTGTAGTCCATCAATAACCAGTTAAGCTATGGGCGACTAGTATCCACAACCGAGCACCCAGTGGCTCACGTTCGAACCAAGCAAAATTGGGCTCATCATAAAGTACAGTAAAAAAAAAATTGAAATTGGGACTAAAATGCTCGCTACTCACTAGGAACTTCAAAGGTGGCGCCTAGTAAACGTTAAGAGCTGCTGATTGGTCAAAATCCTCCACAACTTTTCTTGTTACACCGTAGAGCATTCGAGTTCGTCCTAACCGTCACATACTGACCCACAACTACCAGTCCCACGCACTTCGAAACGACTGACTGGTGAAACATACTTCAGTTACTCAAATCCCTTCCACCCTTTTTCCCTTCTTCAATGGATTCCTCCCGTCCAAAAACTATTAGCTACTACTACATTACACCTCATCTACAGCTAGGGTTTGGATTTTCCCCCATCAATTTCTCTCACATCCTTTCTCTCTCTAGATTTCCTCTCTCAGGATGGAAGAACCAGATCGGACTGCGTCGGCGCAAGCCTCTTCTTCTTCGTCATCAAATAGGGAATATTCCGGTGTTGCAACGGCGTCGTCTTCCTCTTTTGCGGTGGAGGAAGAGGCGGACGAGTATGCCGATCAACATTCGCAGTTCGTTCAGCAACAGACGGGCGTTTCTTATCAAGTCGATTACGGAACAGCAGAAGACGAGGGGATAGCGAGATTTGTCACAGACGATAGCTGGTCTTGCATCGTCGTTGTCCTAACCTTTTGGTTCTTTGGTTCGTTTCCTCTCGTCTTGATTTTCATTTTCCATTGCTACATATAGATGCATTCATTGAATTGCATTTTTGAATGCTGTTTGTGCTGTTTAGCTTGAGAATCTTTGAGATTTCATTAAATTCTGTGTCATTCGCTTTCTCATTTCAGTTTCAACCACTTTGATTTTGTGCTTCCCTTAATACATTTTTCGTTAAATTATGTTTAGCCTGAGGTGCCGTCTAGTTTCTGTAGTTGTAGGCGTAGAGTTACTGTAAAGGGTTTTTCGGGAGGTCCAATTCTTTGATTGAAGAGGTTTTCTGTAAATAAGAGTCGTAAGCGTTGTTATCCTTGTGTCATATGGGGTATTGTTCTGCCACTCCACGAGGACCTAGGCACGCTGCACACTGCACACTGCAGAACCACATAAATCTTGTACTGTCTTGTGTTGTGTGATTGTCTCTTCTTTGTTTTTTATTTGTATCATCAATTCATCTTGTTCTTGCATGCCAAAGCCTATGTGTTTAAAGTGGAAAGTTCAATGCCTATTGTGCTATTTGGCTTGAGGTTTTGATAGATTTGATTAAACTTGGTGCTATTGTGTTTCTTATTTTTGTATCAATAACTTTGATTTTGGATTATATGGTGAATGAAAACTTGGCCCTATTAGCCTGTTAATAGATACATGCTTCGTTAAAAAGGATTTCGAATGCTGATTGTGCCGTTTAGCTTGACAATTCTAATACATTTGATTATGTTTGGTTTTATTTTGCGTCTCTCATTCAGTTTCAGTGACTTTGATTTTGGGCGTATACGGCTCTGTGAGTCTACAACTTGGTCCTAATAGCTCGCTTCTTATAACACCGAATCCACTATTTGTGGAGTATATAAAGGTAAAACTAATAGCATTCCTGAGTCATGCCTCTCTCTTTCACAGTTGTTTTCGGGGTCGGGTCTTGAATTTGGGTTGCTTATTCCAGGTAGAGCAAGTAGACGAGGCAAATACAGGGCCAACTCTATATGGAATTTACGAAGATCCACCGTGCAATGTTGTAACTACCTGGTCTCAAACTCGCAACACCTCTCTCCCAGCTGGTCTTCACAAGGCATGTCATTTCATTCTCTACTACAAAATTTATATCAAATTCTAGTTAATGGTGTATAATGAAATTTTCTCTCTGTTGCTACAGGAATGGATATATGTATTAAACGAGGGTTCTCAAATAAACATTTCGTACACTGTGAACTCTGCAAGTTCGTCTTCGCTAATTCTTATAATTGCCGAAGGTACCGGAATTCAGGAGCTATTACCTCGTACACTTCTCGTCATTACTACAGCAGATAACTTTGGGAAGGACTATTTTGAAATCAGAAGACTATGTTAATCGTATTATATCTATCTACTTTACCACAAGCCCAACTTTTAATGGAGTTTGTTATATGGAGTTTGTCACGGTGTCTGACAATTGACATAGTTATGACATTCATATATTTAATGGCCTCAATATATTTGTGATCAACTTGCAGGCTGTTGCATGTTCTGCCTCTTTTTTCTATTTCGCATGTAATTGTTTTTTAACTTCTCCTCTAATATTGCCATGCAAAAAGACTGCTCGCTATCTTTCCTCTAATAGCACAGATATCTTTTTGGCATCTATCTGTATATTTATTTTCTGTTTTACTATACTTTTGAAGCTGAAACATTGCAGGGAGTGAAGGCTTTGCTCAATGGCTTGAGGACCCATCGTATCCTAATACCACCTTATCGTGGAACATTATTCATGGTGAGATGGAAAAGTGGTTAAAAAAAGAAAAGAAAAGAAAAGAAAGACGTGCAACTCTCTAGAACTGTGTCCTAATTAGGTTACTGCTACTTTCCAGGAAGTGGTACAGTCCAGCAGGATATTTCGTGGTCCTCCAGCTACTACGTTGCTGTGGGTAACATGAACACGGACGAAGTGGAGGTAAAAATGAACCCGTATCTTATTCCATTGACTTGTGTTTGTTGAATAAATCTTCACATTTGAAGTATCTGCTGCATAGTTGTTCAACACTTATGGTTTGGTTGCTTTCCGGTTTTGGATTTTAAGAAATCGACTGTTCTTGAGATTCTTGTTCCTTGGTTTTGAATACTGATTGTGGTGTTCAGAAGAGGTGCAGAATGGGTAGAGGGACTGTCAATTCAATTTGTTATAGGGTATGCAGTGGACGTTATGGGAGTGTCTTCCCCACCATTGAGTGTTCCAAGAGCCTAATCCCATATAGGCAGCAAAATTGAGATGCCTGTTATGTGAAAAATATGGAGACTGACTAAACTCCGGTCACGGGGGTTATGTCTACGGGGACTTAGTCTGAGTCTATAAAGCTAATATTCTAGTCTTAAGTCTGTTCTAGACCACAAAACCTTGACAGAGCTGTCATTCAACGAGGAACCAGGAGTCATTTTAAAGAGAGCCAAAATGGGAGTACATTGGATCCGTGGTGTTGTGGACTTCGACCCAGTCAATGCCCCTGTCAGTTGGATGGTGATCAGAGGTTATGGTGTGCATCCTGCTTGTTCTTGTGGGATTTGCAGATATGGTTTCTCCCTTGGGATGTTGGAGAAGTGTACAAGTGATACAAAATAGTAGTCATGGGAAAGCCCGACTGTCTATCATTAAACACCCAAAGTGTGCTGGTAGTCATACCAGAGTCCTACCACAAACTTTGCTTTACACTAGCAAAATGGTTTTATGGTTAGTTAGGTACTATTCCTAAACTCTATTTATCATCCGGTTGGCAACTCTAGACCATTACCATGGTACAGCAGCTTAAGAAGGGAACTTTTTGCTTTTGTTTTCAGAAATGTCAATGTTGGATCGCAGATTGCTCTATTCACCCAAATCTATTGAATCTGATTAAGAAGTACCAAATAATGGAGTGGAGTCTGACAGACACTTTGCTATTTAACTTGTTAATTGGTGACAAAGTATTAGATCAAGCACTTCTCTTTCTCTCCAGTAATGGATCTGGAAAGAACTTGGGTGAAACCTAGCTAATCATTCCACTGCTGATATCATGCAAAAGGATTCACTTGATGGGCGTCCACCAGGAGAAGACCTCACTACCTTGAACTTTCACCTGCACGAGGAAAAAATTAATGCCAGAGGTAAAGCAATTGTGCAGCTCCTTCCTTGAGCTCATTATGGTCTGCCCATTTTGTAGGCTAAAAACCTGCATTATTGAACTCTTTCAATAGGATATTTTTCTGAACTGCACAAAGACTGTTCAGTTAACACACTTGGGATGAGATATTGATGGTGATATTTCTTTTACTCACACGAAAAGGAAAAATGAGATCCTTATCATATGGTACATTCTGTTACCGGTCACAGATCTTTTCAAAAGGTGCAGCTCCATGCAACGGTCTCTGCTTGTTCACTGAATCTATCTGCTTATTTGCATTGGGTGCAATGAACGTTCCCCTTTGTTTTCACTGCCATAGTGAAATCTATTGAAAAATGAATGTAACTTCCTTGATATTGGCTATAATGAGTTTAATACCTTATCATGGCCAAAGTAATGTTATTGGCATGGTCAATTACAAGGCTATGCTTGGTATTTTAGTAATTTTTCACCATCTATCTACTGTAGACTATGTCCTACAAGTTTATTCGAAGCTAATCATAGCTCCCGCAAGGTTCACAGAATAACCTGAAGTGTTTTCACCTGATCTACATCCATGTAGAATAGCTTTGAAGAAGTCACAGAGTTACTTTTCTTCTGAGCAAGTCTAATGCTTTGTTCCTCTTCCACCAGTTTGTGTATTTCATTTGGTTTGAACTGTGTGGAACAGGTGCAATTAAACCTCACAATGAGGACTTTGCTGTATAACACAACTGAGGCGTACTACAAGTGTGATCTGGCTCAGGGCTCATGTAGTTTGAAAATGTTTTTCCCAAGTGGAAATTCTGCTGTCTTAACTTCTCCAGGTCCAGAACGGGTAAAGTCCTTTGGTCTCCCTTGTCTGTTTCTCTCTGTTTGAAGTGTTTTGAAAAGGAATATCATTAAAAGTAAAAAAGAACAAGTAAAGTCCTTTGGTTTTCCCTTGGCTGCACTGCAGCCTACTCTGACTATTTGACCACGATATCTTGAGCAAATGCCTCAACGCATCTAATGGGAATCTTATTATTATGTCTGCTTGAGTTTAATTTGATGGCGCTGTTAGCACAGGCAACAGGTTGTTTTTCGTCAGATTTGTAGAATGGAAAGTTCAGTTTTGGGATTTGTCTTTGGCTACCCTTTTTTTTTTTAGTAAGGAAGGAACAAACTGGTGTTGGTAGACAAGGGTATTTGGCCGCATCATGATTTTAGTAATTTCTTGTTTCCAGAAAGCTTAAACAAGGACAAATCAGCCCCTGAGTCAAAAGTGGATCTCACCACTAGCAGCTGTCACTTTCACATCTTCTGCTATTGATGTTCACATCACGTTTGTAGTCAACCATTTTAGTCCAGAGATGCAATCAACCACATTCTTTGTTGGTTTTTGTTTGGATATCGGAAAATTTGAAAGCCCAACTTATATGTGTAGGTTCTTCTGGACACAACCGTCTGTCTCTATTAGAGCAATGATAGGAATTTGAGCTCTTCCTCGACAATGTTAGACAATTCCCTCTCGCAAACAGGCTTTGTAGCCACCCATGCATGGAATCTGAACTGGTGTTAGACAATTCCCTCTCTTGCAAACAGGCTTTGTAGCCACCCATGCATGGAATCTGAACTGGTTTTTGGAGATTTGATTTATTGAGCATAGGGGAAATATCCTGCGCACATATCCGCTAATTATGTCAATACATTCGCCTAGAGTGTCACGTGTCGGGAGTTCTTTTTTGGATGTTCATTGTTAGCGGGATAGAGAGAGAGAGAGAAAGGTAAAAGTGTATTAGGTAACTTAACCCATACACCTAAGCATTTTATTTATATTACTAGGAACAAAGCCACAAGCCTAACATAGGCGATGTGGGACTAAACAAACATAAACTATTCTAACACTCCCCCTCAAGCTGGAGAGTAGATATCGTAAAGTCCCAGCTTGTTACATAACAATTCTAAGCGTGGTTTAAATAAAGACTTAGTAAACATATCAGCCAACTGAGCACCCGTAGATACATATGGGGTAGCTATAACGCCACTAGACAATTTCTCGCGCACGAGATGACAATCAACTTCAATATGCTTAGTTCTTTCATGAAATACTGGATTAGAAGCAATGTGAATAGCCGCTTGATTATCACAATATAGAGGAATAGGCAACTGCACACGGAACCCTATCTCCTCTAGAAATGAGCGCAGCCATACAATCTCACACGTGGTATGTGCCATTGCTCTATACTCTGCCTCTGCACTGGACCGTGCGACCACTGTCTGCTTCTTACTCTTCCAATTGACCAGATTGCCACCAAGGAATACACAATAGCCAGTAGTAGATCTCCTATCAGATGGCCCCCCTGCCCAATCAGAGTCAGTGAATGCCTTAATGTGTAGATGTCCACTAGCTCGGTAAAACAAACCGCGTCCTGGATGTAGCTTAAGATACTTCACAATTCTAAGAACTGCCTCCCAATGTGGATGACGAGGAGCAGACATAAACTGACTTACCAAACTGACTGCAAATGAGATATCAGGACGTGTAATTGTAAGATAATTTAGTTTACCAACCAACCGGCGGTACTGATCAGGACTATGGAGCAACTCCCCCTGGTCCACACATAATTTGATGTTAGGATCCATAGGAGTCTCAACAGGCCTAGCTCCCAATAAACCTGTATTCTCAAGAATATCCAGCGCATACTTTCTCTGTGACAAGCTAATACCTTCTTTGGATCGGGCCACTTCAATACCCAAGAAGTATCTAAGTTTTCCCAAATCCTTAGTATGAAACTGCTGATGTAAGAAGGTTTTCAGCTCATCAATCCCTCGCTGGTCATCACCAGTAATGATAATGTCATCCACATAGACAATCAACAATACTTTTCCCCGGTCAGAAGTGAGGGAGAACACAGAATGATCAGACTGACTACGATGCATGCCAAATCGTAAGACTGCATCACTAAACTTGCCAAACCACGCTCGAGGAGACTGCTTAAGTCCATATAGAGCTTTGCGAAGCCGACATACCTGAGTACGCTCCCCCTGAGCAACAAACCCAGGTGGTTGCTCCATGTAAACTTCCTCTTGGAGATCCCCATGGAGGAAGGCATTTTTAACATCCAACTGAAATAATGGCCAACCAAGATTGGCGGCAAGAGAAATGAGAATGCGAACAGAACCAAGTTTGGCAACGGGGGAGAACGTCTCCGAGTAATCAACACCAAAAGTCTGGGTGTAGCCTTTGGCAACCAGACGAGCTTTATAACGCTCAACAGTACCATCAGGGAGATATTTGACAGTGAAAACCCAGCGGCAGCCAACAGTAGTTTTACCAGCAGGAAGAGGAACCAACTCCCAAGTGCCATTATGATGAAGAGCAGACATCTCTTCTTCCATAGCTATCCGCCACTCAGACAAAGAGAAGGCTTCCTGAACAGTGTTAGGAACAAAAACGGAAGACACGGAAGTAGTAAAAGCACGAAGGGATGGAGACAGATGAGTAGAAGAAACAAATTTAGCAATGGGATGAAAAGTGCACGATCGAGTACCTTTACGCTTGGCAACAGGAAGATCAATGCTGTCAGGATCTCGCAACGGAGGGGACGATGGAGCAGTGAGCGGTGGTGGACCTGCTGGTGGAGAAGGCTCTGGCTGAGGTGGCACTTGTGGGGTTTTTGAACGACGAACATACACCTGCGAATAAAAAGGGTTTGAAGGGGCAGTACCAGAAGGGACGGCCATGGGGAAGACAGACTCAGACACAGGTGGTTCAGTTGCAGACTGTGAATAGAAAGGGAGTGACTCATTAAACGTAACATCAGCACACACAAAATGACGACGTAAGGTGGGAGAATAACATTTGTATCCCTTTTGAGTCCGCGAATAACCAAGAAAAATACACCGAAAGGATCGAGGGTCTAGTTTACTCCGGCCAGGATCAAGAGCATGAACATAACATGTGCACCCAAACACCCGTGGGGGTAATGAGTGGAGAGGCCGACCGGGAAATAGAACCATATGTGGAATTTGACCCCCAAGAACAGTAGAAGGCATTCGGTTAATTAAATAACAAGCAGTAAGAACTGCATCACTCCAATAAGACTTAGGAACCTGCATTTGAAATAACATGGCACGCATAACTTCGGATAAATGGCGAATCTTGCGTTCGGCAACTCCATTTTGTTGTGGAGTCCGAGCACAAGATGATTGATGAATAATCCCATGATCATCAAAAAACTTGGATAGAATACTATGATAATATTCACACGCATTATCAGAACGAAACATACGAATGCAGGTATTAAATTGAGTCTTTATTTCCATATAAAATGAGTGAAAAACAGATTTTAAGTCAGACCTTTCTTTCATAAGATAAAGATATGTAAGACGGGAGAAGTCATCAACAAAAATAACATAGTACTGAAAACCAAAAACATTGGGCACATGAATAGGCCCCCAAATATCTGAATGAACTAACTCAAAAGGACTGGACACACGACGTGCTACTCTAGGATAAAAGGTTACACGGTGGTGTTTACTAAACTCACAGACTTCACAAGATAGCTCTTTAAGAGACCCACAGGAGGGCACTAAACGCTTCAAATTCTGGAGAGATGGATGACCAAGCCTACAATGTTGCTGATATGGGGATTCTGAGGAGTGAAGAGCAACTGACTGAACATGACTATCATGAGTTAGGTAATACAGGCCACCACGTTCAACACCGCCACCAATCTTCCTCCCCGTCTTGATATCCTGAAACACACAACCATGAGGAAGAAATGTGACAGAACAGTTTAAGGATTTTGTAAGTTGATGAACAGACACAAGATTAAAAGGTAAACGAGGAACATGTAACACAGATTTTAAAAGAAGAGATGGAGAAACAGGAACAGAACCTAAACCAGTAACCTCAGTGGTGGAACCATCTGCCAAAGTAATATGAGATGGTTGACTAATAGACTGACAAGTAGAGAAGAATTTAGAAGTACCAGTCATGTGATTATTAGCACCAGAATCAATAACCCAGGGAGTAGAAGACAAAGAAGATGCAACACAAGCAACTGAAGGACCTGTCTGAGCAAGCGTAGCAGTGGAGGAAGGCTGAGTCGACATAAGGCGTTGGTACTGTTGGAACTCTTCTGCGGAGATAGTAACCTGATTGTCAGAGGACTGATGAACCTGTGCTGTATCCTCAGAAATAGCAGCCTGATGAGCCTGAGGATAGCCATGAAGAGCATAACAAAAATCCACTGTATGATTGGTTCCCTGACAATGAGTGCAAAAACGAGATCCACGACCACGGCCACCACGGCCACCATGGCCAGAACTACCTCCCCCGGACAGTCGACCTCCACGACTGCCAGAACTAAAATCACGACCGCCAGAGCCCCGGCCATGACTACCCCCCACTGAGTTACGACCACGGCCGCGACTATAAGAAGAACCAGAACCACCGGAGAAAGTAGAAGCCAAAGCTGAACGGTCAGAGGATGGCACAGGAGATGGCGTAGAAGCACAAGACTGACGAAGACGGCTAAAGACCTCGGTGAGAGAGGGAAGGTCACTAGAGCCCAGAATTTGATTACTAACTGGGCCAAAGTCTGAGGAGGCACCAGATAGAAATCGGGCAACCTCCATACGCTCACGCTGACGTCGCACAACCTGGACATCAGTAGACAGTGGCTCACAAACATGAAGCTCATCACAAATACGACGAAACTTAGCATAATATGCCTCCAAAGATAAATCACCCTGGCATATAGAAAAAAAAGACTGATGAAGATCATATGTGCGACGGAGGTTGTTCACACCCGAATACATTGCCTGAGCCTGTGTCCAAACCTGTTTGGCTGTTTTGAGAAACATCAATGAGCCAGCAATATCTTCTTCCATACTATTCCACAGTTCACTACGAATTCGAGCATCCCTAGGTTTCCATGCAGCAAGTGCAGTAGTATCTGATGGAGGATCATCAGTCAAGAAATGAGACTCAGAATCCCCCTCATAGAAAACTTCAACGGCCTTAGCCCAAATAGCATAATTAGTACCCTTCAAACGTGTGGATGTAATGGGTTGCCTCTCTCGAGACCGAGAACTAACAACAACAACAGACCCAGAATTAGAACCAGAACCAGACTGGTCTTCAGACATGTTGCTAAATAGTGAGAGGCAAGGAACACCAACAAACCTAAATACCAACACGAAATTGAACACCAACGAACCCAAATATCTACGGGAAATCAACCAATCATACTATCGAGTGGAAGAAACCAACTAGCATTCATACCAACCAACGAAACAAATCAGCAAAACAGCGGAAGATGCTAAGACCAGAAGCAACCAGTAGCAAGACATCAAAAAATAGCAAACCAGAGGCCAAGATTAGCAAACCAGAGGCCAAAAAACAGCAAACGGTGACCTGGTGACCAGCGAACAGAGACCAAACGGTGGCCAGAACCAGAACCGGAGGCCAAAAGAACCAGAACCAGAACCGGAGGCCAAAAGAACCAGAACCAGAAGGCGCACAGATCTGAGGCGCGCAGATCTGAGGCGGAACCAGGGGCGCGAACCAGGGGCGCGAACCAGAGGTGCGAACCAGAACCAGATCTGAGGCGAAACCAGGGGCGCGAACCAGAACCAGAGGCGCGCAGATCTGAGGCGGCGACGTCGACGGCGGCCAGGGGCGACGGCGGCGGCCAGGGGCTACGGCGACGGTGGCGGCGGCGGCGGCGGCGGCGGCCAGGAGCTACAGCGACGGCGGCCAGGGGCGCCGGGTTTGGGGCGGCCAGGGGCGGCGGCTTTGTGGGCGATGGAGGAGTATGAGATGGGTGGCTGGTCAGTAGGTTGGCTGGTTGGCGATGGAGGAGTATGCGGCTAGGGTTTAAACATAGAGGGTTAGGATTAGGGTTTGTGTTTTGACGATTAGCTGCTGAAGAAGTTAGGGTTAGGATTAGGGTTTGGTATTTGGGTTAGGTTTAGGGTTTAATTTCTCGGGTTAGGATTTATCTAGGGTGGAATACGAACCCGCTTTGATACCATGTTAGCGGGATAGAGAGAGAGAGAGAAAGGTAAAAGTGTATTAGGTAACTTAACCCATACACCTAAGCATTTTATTTATATTACTAGGAACAAAGCCACAAGCCTAACATAGGCGATGTGGGACTAAACAAACATAAACTATTCTAACATTCATGGTTGGTTTTTACCCTAGATCTATCTGACTATTTGAGTCACAATAACAAACGGGCATTCCAAACTTGTAGGTTTTTAACTAGAAATATGAGTTTTAAAACAGCATTATCTCACCTTTCCTTGGGTTCCCCTATCATTTTTTGGATTCTTTCACTACCACTACACAAAGTTAATCCAAATGAAATCATTTTTGACTCCTCAGGCTACAACTAGTGACATGTGGTATGTTAAACTCTCCTATGGACCTCGATGGATCACATATCTCGCTGGCATAGGTAATATTTCTGTTTGGCAGTCTTAAACATAAAGAACCTCATTACCCTCCAAAATTTTCTTAAATTTTATTTTTGTGTAGGTGGAATGACCCTCCTCATGTTATTTGGCTTTCACCTTTTGAATAATTGCCAATATTCCCGTGGAGAAGGGATCAGATTTCAATTTGGGGAGATGAGATCAGAGAGAGCCCCTCTTCTTTCACAAAAAGACGATGATTTGTCAAGTTGGGGTTCATCTTATGACTCTGTCTCACAAGATGATGAAGATCTTGAAGAGGCAGTGGGTTCACTTGAGGGGAAGCCACTAAAAGACGGTGAATACAACAATAATATCCGGCGTCTTTGTGCTATTTGCTTTGATGCTCCAAGGGACTGCTTCTTCCTTCCATGCGGGCACTGTGTGGCTTGCTTTGCCTGTGGTACAAGGTATCTAGTTTTCCCACTGATCCTTAACATCAAATCTAGTTTCTCTACTACGTTCTTTTTAAATGTTGGTTTGTAAGTAGAGATGATAGTCAAGCTTGTTCATAAAAAAGAAGATAGATGCCTTGTGGAAAAGTTTATTGGAAACAAAGAATAAGACTATGAAACTAAGAAAGATTTCTCCAATACTGTTGTCAAATTAGACGATGACAAACAGATAGTTTCAAGATCTTCCCATATAATCCAGTCTTTAAGATCTTCCCATATAACCCTAGTCTACTCCAACCAAATGCTTGTTTTAGCTTGGATTTTCCTCTCTTCCACGTAGTGTATGGGATCATAAGATCATTAAGGCTGTTTTTGGGTCTTCGATTCGTGCAGAGAAAATAAAAGGTCTAACAATAGATAGTAATAACAAAATAGGAGTTAATTTTCTCTTTTTTCAGATTAGGAAAATAAGTACATACTCGCAACAAAAAATCCTCCGTTTTGTTACCCTTGAAGAATATATGTGAAGCTAATTCCATTTCTGTTTCCTTTTCGCCTAATAAATCCAAGATCCAAACATAGCAGAAGTACTAGGCAAGGGGTCCATGGCAAGATTCATGAAAATACCTCAAAAAGTTATTTCTACTGAAATACTTCAAACTTGATTCAGTTTTTCTTCAACAAAATTGAAAGAAAAACTGACATAAGTTGACAAGACTCAGTAATATCTATACCTCGGAATTATGTGAAATTGCATATGCAGGATTGCGGAGTTGGCGGGTACTTGCCCTATCTGTCGTAGGAACATGAAGAAGGTGAGGAAGATATTTACAGTTTGAGCGGAGTACAGAATTTTCCATGAACGCTGTTTGGTACTGAAGTAGATTGATATTAATGTGATTTGGTCTATACCATTGGTCTCGTCCTGGTAATATTTAGGATTCATCAACTAGGTGACGGAAATATTGTTGAAAATTGAGGGCCAAGGCATTCTGTTTTTTGTTTCTGCTGGCCAAGGCATTCTATTTTACTTCATTTTGGTACATGAAAGTATAATATAGACTAAGGCACATATCAAGTGCTTGAACTCATCTATTACAATTCTTTATTTTAATTTCCAACGTTGTGTTGGTTTTGACTCGTAAGATGATGCTGATATATAATTTTCCTTCCTAAGAAATAGCTCGACACTAATCAAATTGCATATTCTCTTTTTGGATGCTATTTTTTTAATCATCTTTTGATTTGCTGGATTACATTATATTTGTTAATCAGTAGATCTATTCCCCGAGGAAGCTCCCATCCAGTCCCATCACCATTCAGTCCTCTCAAGTCAGTCCTTTTATGGGTCATACTACAAAACTTGTTGAGAAGATCATTTACACTAAAAATCGAGTTCATCAGATATTAATAGATATTGTACCAAGCAGATTTGCTTTAGAAAAAATTGAACTAGAAAATATTGTTTGAAACTTCAACTGTCAATTATTTTTAGAACAAATTGATTGTGGTCACGTATATAATGATGTTTGATTAATTTGATTTTTTAGTGGAACGAAATATTTTTTTGGACTGAAAATAGGCCCACAAAAGAACTGGGTGGACCAGACTTTTCGGTAAGGTGAGTGGACGGGAGTTTCTTCCCTATTCCGGTGCTGTGGGAAATTCGTTCTTAGGCACATAACGTTTGTTCATACTGTATTGGAGTCATTTAATCTGTTGTACAAAGGGCGTGGCAGAGCAATTCCTCTAGGTTTTCTTTCCGGGTACATTATCAATGGAGATGACGCAGAGAATTTTATGAGTAACTTCATACGTCAAATTAAAAAAAAAAAAAAAACTCATTGGTAAAAAAATATGTACTTGCAGGTTTTAGATAAGAAATTTCATTTGATCTCATCAAATAAACGAAGAAATATATTTTTTAAAAAAATAGTCACTACAGTTGTATATTATATGAGTTCAAACTATCATTTTATTTTTCAACTTTTTTGCTGACCAAATTTTATTTAATTGAAAAAATTACAACTTTAAAATAACATTGTACGATTGTAATTCACAGAGAATGGGCTTAATTTTTTGATTTGTGAAAGAAAAAAAATTTAGAGCAACCCCACTAAACACAAAAAATTAAAGTCAACTCGATCCAGTTGCAATAATTTCTTTTCCAGTGATTATACGCCTTAACTCCACCCGTCAGGTTGTTTATATCAACTTCTCAAGTTTTCAAAATAAGCTTTAGAAAAGCTAGGTTTTCAAAAGCCAAGTTTTTTTGAGACATTTTTTAAAGAAGAAATCAACTTTTTTACAAGTGGAAACAAATGGGACCTAAAGCAACATCTCCTGCGTCTTTGAGCACCAAAAATTAATACATCCAGCACACTACTATTCTCAAATCAGTTATTATTAACATTAAACTACTATTACATTGACAAACCTTATTACATGGACAAACCTTCATAAAAATAAGTACCAAACCCTTTCTATGTCCACTTTACAAAATCAAATGGAATTGCATAAGAATTGAAGTGAAATCATTTTACAAACACGTGCAACAGACATCCCCAGTAAAATGCAGGTGTTGCTCTTGAAGGGAGACCAAGAAAGTGTTGAGTTTCCGTAAGTGGCACCCATATGAACAGTAGCTACAATGCGTGATTTTGGTTGAAGTGCCATGACACAGACCATCTTCGGTGCTAGAGAAAAACCATAAATTCATAACTTGTAATGTGTAGGTTTCATCTCACACAATCAGGCTGGATGTAGGAATTCCGTGCATTTGAAACCACTCAGGCATGTGAAACCTTTCATAGAGTACAGGCCTCACATCCTTCTGTTGAGAAAGGTGTTTGAGGAGAGGAAGAATGACCTCCAAGAGCTACAAGAGTGCCACAACAGAATATTGCTGAATAAAAAGGATGTTATACAATAGGGGACCAATAATCCTCAGATTTTCAATGTGAGAAACCGTGTTACCTGTTCATCATGGGGGTGTTCGGCAGAGAATGAGATGCATGGTATTCCATTCTGTGGTTGCAATAAGAAACTGAATGGGTTGTTGTCGACAATAACTACTCGACAAAAATCCTTTGATAAACAAGACAGATCCTTGACATGCTCTCGAAATTCCCTGTGATTTACAAAAGGAAGCTCTAATGCCACGACCACAACTTATGGTGCCACACAAATATTGTGCATTTGACGTTTACACCCTGAAAGCATTCTGCTTTTTACTCTATTCATTGTTCAGTTTTCTCCCTATGGAAAACCAGATCAAGTGGCCTTTTTCCATTCTCACTCTACTCCGTTTGGGAAGGAGCCGCATTAGAGAAGAATGATATCTAAAATTGTAAACAGCAGCTGGAGAACCTATGGTGTTTACAGTAACTGTTTACAATCAACCCATGGTGTTAACAATAAGGTGGAAACACCCACCCATGGCTTCACTCTATCTGTCGGTACAGGCTGCCGAACAATCTATGGCCCATAGGGTGAAGCCGGCCAAGGAGGATGATGATGCTACCAATGGTAGTTGTAAACAGCTAATAATTACTGTTTGCTAGTAGGTATTTCAGCCAATTAATTACCAAAAAGATATTGCAGCCAATAACAAGCACAGGTGGTAGGAATGCTTACGTGCTGACAGTCGAAGGCCGATAAAATCTAAGACAAAACTGATTTTCCGCATCTATTTTGTCAACGAGTGGTCTAGCATAGTCTGTATGGCTCACAACGAAAACAAGTAATAAAAAGTTAGGGAGTGTGGGAGATGACGAAGTGTTCCCCCAAACCCAATGGAACCCAATGAAAGTAGGGGCACATTACAGTCATGAAGTTCGGTAAGCATACCTTCAAGACCAGCAGTAAACAGAACGATGTCAGCAAATTCACCTACATGGTTTAAGAACTTGTGCAAACCAGGTCGCTCGAAGACCGTCACATAACTGACTTTAGGTTTTCCTTGGCATTCCTTCATAAACGACATTTTGAAAACTGCTGTTTATAAAATAACAAAACATATGATAACTGGTCTACAAACCAGGAGAGAGAGAAAGTGATAAAAAACTGACCAACCTTCTCTGAAGATACACATTCCAACTCAAACCACTCCAGTCCAGCTTCAATTGCTGTAGAACGAATACCAGCAGGCAAGCTAGATGTTTCATAGGCACATACTAGAGTCTCATCTAAGTCAAGAACCACCTGCAACAAGGGCAAACATTGTAGCCTCAGTTTTTTTCTATTTTGTCTTTTGTCCTTTTGTGGTTCCAAGGTCAAATCCAAAGTTTGAATTTAGCAGAAGTTTTTCCCTCTTAAAGAGGAAAGCGAGATGTTTTAGTTAAGGATATAATTTATCATCTAGCTTACCTGAGTTAGAGTTAAGGGAACACAACAAACTAACATAAGGGGAATATAGCTAAATTTACCATAAATAAGGCATATATATCCTAAGAGGACCAACGTTTCATCTGTTCCTACAGCATAACTTGCTAAACACAACTATTTCATGAAACAAAAATGGAAAATCATTCAGGGTTAAATCCATAGAATTGGAAGAACATAAATTTCATATAAGAGCTCGTGAACTCAGTAATTTGTAGGTGTAGCATCAAATTCTAGGGGTAATTGTCATGACTAAAAGATTTCATAGGAGAGCCTTAATTGTAATTCAGTCGTATGCACAAAAGGAAAGGCACAAGATTGCTGTTGACAACCTTAATTCACGAAACAATGACCTCAGTTTATGGAAGAGAAGCAACCAAGTTCTTTTCCACCCCTCTTCCCCCCAGAATCTTGCTAAAGAGGAATGCTTTCTGTGCCATTAACTCTTCATTTCCTTGAAGTAAGCGAAAACTTCAAAACCCACACTAAGCATTTTAAAACACTTGTGTCCAAACATGGGTCTATGGTCTCTGGCATGTCAAAGTTTATAAGTTTAGGCTCACTTGCTAATGACATTGAAATCTATCGCTATCATTACAGTCTTCAATTTCAAGGCATTAGAAGGGTGAGAGAACGAAAAAATGACAAAAATGCATCATGAGCCAAGACATCATTAGCCCATCATTTTGTGAAGCTTGAAAAGATGCACATTATTTCTGATTGTGTAGAAACAGAGCCCTAGATTTGGCAGAACAGACATACAAGCAATTGTCAATATGAAACTAAAAGATCAAAAGTCACAACATCTCCATGCGTGCTTGTTTTGTTTTCATTGTTTACTTCAGAAAATATCCCAATCCCACGAAAAGTCCTAATAATTTCCAGTGTCTTTATTTCAAAAGTAGACTCTTATTTCGTTGCGTTTCCAACTCAAAAATTAACTGAATAAAGACAAATTGGTATTATGACCGAACTCCAAGAAAAGACATTTGTGTCATTCATACAAAACTTGAGTTTCATCTCGTCCTACGTCAATAATGTAGGTAAGGTTTCAAGGCCACCTGCCACCAGAGGCATATGAAAAAGCAAAAACTTGAAAAAAGAACAGGGATATCATAATAACACTACCAAGGCACGAATAAACACTATACAGGTGAGTCCCTCAGCTTGATACATTCACAATGGGAACAGATGGATTCCCTACAGAAGCTACAATGTAAAATCTACATATAAACCAGTTGATTACAACTTCACAAGGAGAATTTAAATACAGGTAGCCCAATACCGAGTGGATGCTGTAATTTCAAAATCGCCAGCTAAGCTATGTAATTCAAAAACAATGTGCAATATGCTCTACTGCTTGCACTAACACAGTCCATCTTGAGGTAGAAGTAGAATCAAATACATGTCGCATGCAATAACTCAAAAACTCATATCCATAGCAGATGTTTTTACAGTATCAGTGCTTTACACAGATTCTAGGCCCTAAACATCAAGTCTACCACTTGGGGTGATGATGGGGTAGTAAAGCTTACTCTCATGTGGTTTCGTGACTAGGAGGACATGGCTTCAAGTCTCTTGAGAGGTGTTCAAAGGATATTTAGGAGACTCATGCCCTCAGTGAGGGTGGAGTCAGGTTATGACTCAAGTACATCTTGAGGGAGAACCCTCATTGGCGGGCTGTCTAGGGCTCTAGGCCCCTTTGTTCGGCTCGCAGCAGGTAATAGCTCTTTTGTTTCAATGTGCTAGTCGTCAATCCCTTTTTTTTAGGGTATACAGACTCTCGATCAATTCGACAAACATCAACGCTCATTTCGTGAAAATTCATAGTTATTGACAAACATCAACACCTCAAATTACTTGAATCCGCACTTATCGAAGACAATCAGCAAACCTCATACCTATTTGAGATCACTATTTTCATCAGTAGAGTAAAAAAATACAAATCCAACAATGGACACACAAAACATGCATTTAAGTCTTAAAAATACAACAAATTATGAGAGAGACGGTAATACCGAGTGGAAGAAAGAAAAGACAATTCATAAACATTCAGAATTGGAAAGTCATAAATACCCGTTATCACAACCCTACCGTTAATTTCTCGATGCCTTGACCAGCACCTTCAGTGAATTTGTTGCCGGCGGCAGGCGCGGTAGTCACCGAAGGCGGCGGCGACTCTGAAACGGGGAGCTCGACTACCGGCAAGGGCTTGAACGACGAGGAAGGAGATGAGAGAAGGGAGTGTCTGAGACCTATACAGGAGAGAACCTGAGCCAGCGAAGGTGAAAACCTAACGATCTGGACAACAATTTGGAAGAGAAATGCCAACCAATTCACCAGAGCTCTCCATAATTGCAGAGACCACGGCGCGCAAACTTCTGCCTGCGCTAGCGGATGTGCCATTTGAGAGAGAGAGAGAGAGAGAGAGAGAATTTGTATTTTCCTATGCGGAGAAGAAGGGAAATGAATCTAGTGATCGGACATGTTTGGTTTGCGACAGCTGGTTTTGAATTCTTGTACGCTTGTAATACAGTAATAGTTCGTTGATGAGAGATTTGCTAAATGCTAACGGACCGATTGGATGCCGTTTTAATTTTTGGTGTGTTAAGTAACAATAATGCTAGAGGCACAACCTCCCAACCACAATCACAACCTCCAAACCAACCACTCTCCCTCTCACACGTGGAACACTCAACCCCCCCCCCCCCTCTCTCCCCTCCGGTCCTTCTCCCTCCCTCCTACAACCTTCTCTCTCTTATATTTATTTTTTTAATTCTTATTCTTATTTTTTAGTTTTTTATTTATTAATTTTTTTATATTTATTATTTTGTATTAATTTTTTTATAAATTATTAGTTCGTCTTGACGAAAAAAATCAAACAAGTAAATTTTCTTTGTTTAAAGGTAAATATTTTTTTACTGGAGACAAAAAATAATTCTAAACGTGATTTGTTTTGACTTATTTTTTTACGAATTTTTTTAATTTTTTAATTTTTTAAAATGTCTCGTCTAGAAGAATTAATAATTAATAAAATTAATAAGTCAGACAAAAAAATTCCAATTAAGTAAAAATATATGATTCTCCAAATTTAATTAGTTTATCTGATTAGTTTTATCTAATCAGATTTATTTTTACCTAATCAAACTATACTAAATGTTACAAAAAATTAAGTCTGATTAATTTTGCCTAAACATGTCACCTATTTTTTATTAGAAACAAGGAATAAGTCTAAACTTGATATGTTTTGACTTATTTTCTTTTTTATGAATTTTTTTATTTTTGAATATACTCTTTAATTTTTCTAAAATATCTCGTGAAAAAAAAAATCAAGAATTAATAAAATATTATTAAGTCAGACAAAAAATAAGATCGGATTAGGCAAAATTAATCAAACTTAAGTTTTTGTAACATGTAATATAGTTTAATTAGGTAAAAACAAATCTGATTAGGTAAAACTAATCAGATAAACTAATTAAATTTAGAGAATCACACATACATGCAGGAAATAAGTATTTTTAGAAACGAAAAATATGAATATAACATGAAATAAGTCTTTTTACAAACGAAAAATATAAATATAACACGTGACATGTTATTTTTTGCCTAATTGGACTTATTTTTTGTCAGACTTATTAATCTTTTATTAATTATTAATTTTTCTAGACGAGACATTTTTAAAAAGTAAAAAATTAAAAAAAATTCATAAAAAAGTCAAAACAAGTCACGTTTATGATTATTTTTTATCTCTAGTAAAAAATATTTACCTTTAAACAAAAAAATTTACTTGTTTGATTTTTTTCATCAAGATGAACTAATAATTTATAAAAAAAATTAATACAAAATAATAAATACAAAAAAATTAATAAATAAGAATAAGAATTAAAAAAATAAATATAAGAGAGAGAAGGTTGTAGGAGGGAGGGAGAAGGACCGGAAGGGGGGGGGGGGGGGGGGGGGGGTTGGGTGTTCCACGTGTGAGAGGGAGAGTGGTTGGTTTGGAGGTTGTGGTTGTGGTTGTGGTTGGGAGGTTGTGCCTCTAGCATTATTGGTTAAGTAAAGAGAGTGTGTTAAATAATTTGGTGTGTTAAATAAGATGTGGGGGCCCACATTGATGTGACTTTTAAGAAGGGTGTGTTAAATAATATAGTGATTGGATGAAAGGTATGTTTGAAAATGAAAATGTGTATTAAACTATCAAAATACATTTTTGCCCCTCGCTATGGATTTAATGAATTATTTCAAAAATAACATATATATGTATATATACGTATATTATAAGTACATAACTACACACACTTACATATAGTTATATTTATATATCTATATACATTATAATTATATTATATATATATATATATAGAGAGAGAGAGAGAGACATATATATATACACGTATAATGTATACGGATAATATATAGTGTATATATATGTATTATATATATATATATGTTTATATGTATGTAGTTATATTTATACTTATGTATATATATTTAAAAATATAAGTATATATACATAAAAAATACACACACGCTTATATATATATATATATACACTTATAATATAAGTATAATATATATATATATATATATAGAGAGAGAGAGACATATATATATACACGTATAATGTATACGGATAATATATAGTGTATATATATGTATTATATATATATGTTTATATGTTTATATGTATGTATTTATATTTATACTTATGTATATATATTTAAAAATATACGTATATATACATAAAAAATACACACATGCTTATATATATACACTTATAATATAGGGATTGGCTCCCATGACCAATAAAAAAGTGACCAATACTTGACCAATGGTACTAACCCTTGGATCAAAACCAATCCAAGGGTGGAGATTATTTCAGATTTGGCAGCTGTATACCCAAACCCCAAATTTCTCTCTCTCTCTTTCTCTCTCTGGTCAGCAGAAAACCCAAACCCAAACCCCAAATTTCGCTCTCTCTCTTTCTCTCTCTGGTCAGCACAAAACCCAAACCCAAACCCCAAATTTCTCTCTCTCTCTCGTCAGCCGCGGCCCTCTCTCTCCTCAAACCCCCCTCTCTGTTCTTCCCCAAATCGATCATAGTTCTTCACACTTTAGAATTCTGAAATTACATTTCTTAAGGAGAAACCGGAGGACGCCGATAGAGAGAATAAGAGTGGTTTGTTGTCTGTTGCTGATAATCTAAATGTCTCAGGCTTGAGTCCCAGCCATTTCATTTCCTTTCTTCGACAAACAACAAAATCAATTTTCGTTATATGAATCCAAACCACAAGGCACCGATTCTTCTTCCAAAGATTCTAGCAATTGAAATCCATAAAAACAAGAGAAATTATTGTTTAGAACCCCAAATTAGCATTTGTAAGATTTTGCTTTGCTAAGTACTTCCATGTTGTTCATCCCAAGATGGAAACATTCTTTTTTGGTGGAATGGGGTGAACTGCATCTAGTGGTGGTGGTTGTGGCGATTTGTTGGCGATTTGGTTGTTAGGGTTGGGTTGGGGGGGGGGGGGGGGGGGGGGGAGTAAATCGGGAACTGGATGGGGAATGAGAGAGAGTGGGTTTGGGGATGAAGAAGAACAGTATGCAAGAAGGATTTGGGTTTGGGTTTTGTGCTGACTAGAGAGAGAAAGAGAGAGAGAGAGAGAAATTTGGGGTTTGGGTATACAGCTGCCAAATCTGAAATAATCTCTACCCTTGGATTGGTTTTGATCCAAGGGTTAGTACCATTGGTCAAGTATTGGTCACTTTTTTATTGGTCATGGGAGCCAATCCCTATAATATATATATATATATATATATATATATATAGAGAGAGAGAGAGAGAGAGAGACACACACACACACACACATATATATATGTGGAGTCTGGAATCCACTCTTGACTTCTCGGGTTGTAGAATCGGGTTTCTTCGATTGATCTGCAAAACACTCAACACTAAGTTAGTGCACACCGGGGGGTTGGATCTCCGGTGGGCACTCCGACGATCAAGTTAGCTCTCTCGAAAGAACGAAAGCAACTTGAGAGTAGTTTAAGCGCGAATATGCCTGTACCTGTAGTAGGAGTGCCGCTGGGATATTTATAGAGTAGGAGTCCAACCGTTTACCGGAGTGTTCGGCCCAGTACGTAGGTCGTGGTCCGAAGACTGCGGGGACGTTGCCACGTGTCCCACGCCCGAGCGGATCGGAAGGGTGTGCCTGCATGTCCCTTAGATGGCGGAGAATGTGTGTTCGTGTCCCTTAGAAGGTGGAGAACGTGCGTTCGTGTCGAGAACCGAACCACACGGCGTTTTTAGACGTGCTGGACAAGAAACAGCCAGAAGGGATCCTGTGGCCGAGTGATGAATGCCGAGCATCGAGAGACTGAAGATCGGTGCGGAGCACGACATCACAGTTCGGGACGGCCGAGCTCAAACTAGTTCGGGTAGGCCGAGCTCAATACTCCGGCCGTCAAATCGTTCGGCCCAATACCCGAGAGCCCACATCGGTTAGATTGGGCCATGCCGAGCTCCAGAATACTATCCGGGTGATCGTGGGCCGGGGGCCCACTAATGACTATTCCGGCCTACTACAATAGCCCCTCAATCCCTTCACATCAAAGCTGGTCGTGAGAGGGGTTGACCTTTCGTAGGCCGGACTCCAGTGTTCGGTCACCAATATCGAGGCACAACAGCCGTCAATTTCAGGGATCATGACACGTGTCGTGTCATCCGACAGTCAGAAGGCGGAACGTCTTGCCTTCCGGCGCATGATGCTTCGATTTCCGAACTTCCCCCTTCGTAGGCCTGAACCTACTGTCTGTTCATTAATGCTGAGACGTGACAGCCGTCAGCCCCACTGATCGTGACACGCGTCACTTCATCTGACGGCCGAAGACGAAACGTCTCGTCTTCCCGCCCTGCCGCTTCGCCTTCCGTACCACCTTATAAATAGGGGTTTGCCAGGAGAGAGAGAACTTTTACCATCTCTCAAGTTCTTTCGCCAGAGCATTCGAAGCCCTCCTACGCTCCTGAAGAATCGAATTTGCATTCGTGTGATTTTCTTCAACTGCTTCAAGAAGGTATGATCCGATTAGCCCATATTGCTTCTTTATATTGAACGTAGCATGCTAGTTTGTTTCCAGTTTTTTCTGCATTTCAAGTAGTCTAGAGTAGGTTTCATCTTCTTTCTGTGGATTTGAGCCTCTGTGGTAGAGGCCGAGGTCTTCGAAAGAGGCCGAGGTCTTCCACAGAGGCCGAGGCATGAAAGAGAGGCCGAGGCCTTTATTAGGAACCATAGAACACGGGTGAGGCCGAGGGGCAAACGCTCGGCCGAACCCCATTTAGACTTAATTGAGTAGCAACTTTTTGACACCCGTGCACTATTTGATAGGATGTCCGAGATCGAAGCGGATTCAGAACGAGCTTCGGTTGCCGACGCCGGGGAGCCCAGCCCAAGCGGTTCGTCTGGTATGCCGAGCGGTGAAGGACAACATCAAACAGCGAGGAACCGTTATACTCGGTTTTTTGACGACCATGAGAGTTTAGCCGACTTCCGCGAAACTTACGGTATTCCAAGAGACGTACACATTAGGTTAGTTGAGCCGGACGAGGGTCATGTCTCGAATGAGTACCAAGTCGTCCTCCCTCTGATGGCCATTATCGAGGGAGGTGTTAGGTTTCCCTTTCATCCTTTCCTCCGGCGAGTGCTGAACCTCCTTCGCCTAACTCCCTCCCAAGTAACCATAAACTTCTATCGGATAGTAATGGGGGCGGTAGAGTTAAAAGAGAGGTACGGTCTAGAGTTCGAAGCCGAGGATCTGTTCGGCTTGTACTTTGTCAGTGAAAATAGGGTTTCCAAGAGGAAATTCTTCGGGAGCCGAGCCGGACAGAGAAAGCTCATTAGAGGGCTGCCGGACTCTGACAAGTACGCAAACGACTTCGTCTGCGTCAGTGGCGAGTTCGAGTACGCACTCGGTGAACTCAGATACAACCCAATCCCTAGGGTGCCCGGATACGCAGGTATTTATACACGTGCAAGTTCTTCGTTTTTGTATATCTTTTCTCTGTTCTGCTTTTAACAGTGTTGTCTCTTTTCGTAGGGAAAGAGGTGGTTTTGCAGCTGAAGAACCGAGCATCGCGAGCTAGGATCGACCGAGCACTCGCCATCCGCAGACGACATCGTCACTGCACGGATCTCCTCGGCTACGTGGATTCATACAGGTCCAAGTTGAAGGCTCGGGGGGATTCCAGCAGTAGCAGTGAGTCCGGAGCCGGAGACAGGGGGTCGTGCGAGCCGGAGAACTCCAACACATCGCGCACCAGCCCACCACTCGGCATCATCCGAGAGCCGAGGGTTGAGAGCACACCTGATATCGTCGTTGCCATCTCTTCAGGTACGGCAACTTCTGATTTCTCCTCAGGTTATAGCCCGTGTCCGAGTGTGAGTGACGAAGAGCTCAGAGCGTTGTTTGCAGAGATCGACCGGGCGGAGGCAGAGCGATCAGATTCCGAGCCGATGCCGCGCAAGGAGAAGGAACCCGCGTCCCTGAAGCTAGCAGTCGGCTCTTCTAAAGGGCCGAGCAAAGAAGTTGCGGGACAACAGAAACGCAAGGGTACAGAGGGACCCGAGCGAGAGAAGAAGAAGCAGAAAGTGGTGGATCCTCGGCCAGCCGAGATGGGTACACAACAGAGCCGGCCTCTGCGTCCCTCGCCGCAGGCCATTGCTCATGATGCTGCTGCTGTAGCCGAGGATGCAAGGTTTGCTGAACCATTCCGTCCTCAACCGATGCTGACCGACCGACCACTGACTGTTGAGGACTCGGTGGACACCACCCGGCACGCCGCCTTCGCTCTGGCCGAGGGTACACTGCTGCCGAAGGATGCCGCTAATCTGCCGATGAACATCGAGGCAGCATTCTCCGAGCTAGCAAAGCACACCGTGAAGGTATTTTCATTCAGTATCTCTTACTTCATTTGTTTCCTTTCGTGTTCTGATTGTTTTGTGCTTGTGATGCAGTCCTGCCAGCACCTGGTTGCTGTGAAGGCTGGGCTTCTTCGGCATGCCAACCAGACTCGGTCTCTCCGGGCTCTTCACCAGAAAGAGCAAACGGAGAGGATCCAGATGACCGAGAAGTTCAGCGCGGCTCGAGCTGCTGTTGCCGAGGCCGAGACCAAGAATACATCACTGATGAAGGCTCTGGAGGAGAAGGATGCCGAGATGTCCAAGAGGGTGGACGAGGCGGACTCCAAGGGGTATGATGAAGGTTATGCAGAGGCCGAGGGGAGGTATAAGAGAGAGATGGAGAGGATCGACGCCGAGCTTGGCGATCTTCTTCAGAACACCTTCAACAATGGCTGGCTGTCGGCTCTCAAGGAGGCTCGTGTGCCCGAAGGATCTTCATTGTACCAAGAGATCCCGAAGTACAACAACGAGGCCGGCCCAGACGAGTCTGCAGCCCAGACTATTGCCGAGCCCCAGTCTCCGGTCGAAGCAGAAGGCGGAAGGGCAGCCGAAGAAGGGGAGTCTGCACCCGAAGTTAGGGTAGTCGATCCACCGGCTCCTGAGTGAGCTCGGGCTTTGTAACACTTAGATTTCTTTTCAATGTAATTCCGTACTCTTTAATTCTTGTTGGTACTATGGGAAATTTCATCAAGTATTTTGTGTTCACCAACCCATTTTGGTTGTTTATGCATTGATCATCGGCCCATGCTGATTTATTTAAATTATGTAGAAGCCCCAAGGCTAAGTAGATCACCGAACACTGTAGTTCGGATAGTGCCCAAACTTGTGAAAATTAAATGATAATAAGGCCGAAGGCCGCACTCGGAAGTATCCGAGGAATAGAAGGCAAGGCCATGAAAAATGAATACAACCATACATAGGCTAGTTGTAATTGTCCGGTCCGTAGATCGTACTTCGTACTTATGAAATCAAACCACGAAAAGGCCGAAGGCCGCACCCTGAGGTTTCCGGGGACTAGAAGGCAAAAGCCACGAAAAATGAATACAACCATACATAGGCTAGTTGTAGTTGTGATAAGGCCGAAGGCCGCACTCGGAGGCATCCGAGGATTAGGAGGCCAAAGCCATTAAAACAGAGGCAACCATACATAGGCTGGTTGTAATATCGAGCTCATAGAATCGTAAAAACAATTAGAGGCCATTGGCCGTACACTGAGTTTTCATAATGAATTGTGATACATCTTTCAAGCAAATAAAACTCAAACTCAGATAGAGTTGAAGGCCACAGGCCGTACAGAAAGGAACAATAAAAATGATATAACTGGGAGGCCGCAGGCCGTGCTTACACGTAATAGGGCTGCTCAAAAAAACCGGTGAACCGTGAATCCGGTCCGGACCGAACCGATCCGTACCTTTTGGATTTTAACCGTGGATTAATGGTCCGGACACGGATTCAAAAAATAAAAAACCGTGACTTTTGGATCGGACACGGATTTTGATTTTGAAATCGTGGATTAACCGATCCGGACCGTGAGATTTTTATTATATATAATTTTTTAAAAAATATATATATATATATATATATATATAATTTTATAATTTTTATATATATATATTTTTTATCACTTTTATAGTTATATACTATATAGATATTGTTAATGACTTAATGGGTTATATTGTTCTCTGTATAAACTCCAGGGGGCAAAGTGTTATAAGTGGTAGTATATATAATCTCCAACTTCAGTAACCTAATATTGTTCATTTGTTCTCACGTAGTCACGCCTCCCTCCTGAATTTTTAAAAAATTGTTTATGCCTATTTTGCTAGTGCTGCATTTTCTGAATCCTTCTTTGCTAAATATATTTTTGAACTACATTTTTTGATAGATGTCAAGCATCGGAGAGACACAAACTGCTACTGCTAGCACCTTAAGGACTGACGATGATGAGCTCATGGAGAGTGATGCTATGACTGACCCAACAATCAATCTATCTGATGATGACCAAGATGAGGTAACTGGTTCTGCTTCTAAATCCAAAGGAAGGCCTATTTCTATTGTGTGGCGTCACTTTGATCAAGTCACTAGGAAAGGGCAAACAAAAGCTGATCGTGCTAAATGCAAGTACTGTAGAAGTGACTATAAATGGTTAAGTGGGAATGGAACCAGTACCTTAAAAAAACACATGCAAAGGTGCTCAAAAAATCCTGAGAACGCTAAACTTAAGAGACAGAAAATAATAGCGTCATATGCACAAGTAAAGGATGAAAGTGGAATTGGGAATTGGAAATTTGACCAAAAGGCTTGTAGAGATGCTTTGGCTAGGATGATTCTCATGGATGAGTTGCCATTTAGGTTTGTTGAGCGCGCAGGCTTTCGTGCATTTTGTCGTGTGTTGCAACCTCTTTTCAAAGAGATCTCGCGTCATACAGTAGCAAGGGATTGTGTGGATCTCTATGCTAGCGAGAAAACTAAAATAAAGAATTTGTTTAGGAAATCAAGTCAAAGAATTTGCCTTACTACTGATTCATGGACCTCCCTTCAAAATGTTTCTTACATGTGCCTTACTGCCCATTTTATTGATAAGGATTGGATACTACATAAAAGGATTATTAACTTTTGTGTGATTTCGAGTCATAAAGGTGAGGCAATTGGTAAGGCTTTAGAAGCATGTATGCTTGAATGGGGTGTGGGGAGAGTGTGTACTATTACGGTGGATAACGCACCAGCCAACGATGTTGCAGTTGCATATGTAAAGAAGAAATTGTCAAAGAAGAGTGGTGCATTGATCTTAGGGGGTGAGTTTCTTCACATGAGATGTTGTGCTCATATCATTAACTTAATTGTGAGGGATGGATTGAGTGAGATTAAAGAGTCTATTTCCCGAATTCGTGATGTGGTGAAGTATGTCCGGAGTTCTCCACAAAGAGAACGTAAATTCAAGACTTGTGCGGTGAATGAGGGAATAAATTGCTCAAAGAGTGTTTGTCTTGATGTTCCAACGAGGTGGAACTCAACGTATCTTATGTTAAGTGTTGCTTTACAATATCAAAGAGCATTCGAAAGGCTTGAAGAGGAGGATCCTCTTTTCCTCCTTGAACTTCATATGGGGCCACCTACTCTTAGAGATTGGGATGATGCTAGGTGTTTTGCTGAATTTTTAGAGAAGTTCTATGATGCCACGCTTCACTTGTCCGGTTCTTCATATTCCACATCTAATATGTACTTCAATGAAGTTATTGCAATTGATGGGTTTTTATCGGACTTTCTAAAAGATGTTGATGTCATGTATGAATGTGATGAGAGGGAGAGGATTCGTGAGACACTAATTGGTATGGCTAGAAAAATGAAGAAAAAGTTTGATAAATATTGGGGTAAAGTGGAAAAAATGAACATCATGATGTTTATTGCTATTGTGTTGGATCCCCGTTATAAGTTGAAGTATGTAAAATTCTGTTTTAGTGAACTTTTTGATTCTAATGTGGAGGAAGAGTTGACACAAATGATAAGGGAAGTGTTGGATCGTGTCTTTGTTGAGTACGAAAAGTTTAACTTAGGAGCTCCATTTTCTACCCAAAATAGTAGTGGGATGGAGGTTGACCGATCGTGTAGCAGAGGAAGTGAGAAGGGGGGAGCATCATTGGAATCCAAGTTTCTAAAACAATTGGAAGAAGAAGATGATGGGGGGAAATCAGAGGTGGATAGGTATTTAGAAGAACGTTGTGAGAAAAAAATTCCAAACTTCAACATCTTCGAATGGTGGAAGGTGAACGCTGTTAAGTACCCGGTTCTTTCTGAAATTGCTCGAGATGCTTTAGCCATACCTGTCTCAATAGTTGCTTCTGAAGCTGCCTTTAGTACCGGAGGTCGTATTATTGACCAATTTCGTAGTTCTCTTTCTCCAAAGCTTGTTGAGTGTTTGATTTGTATGCAAGATTGGTTGTGTGCTACTCCATTGCCATTTGAAGTGGAAGAGAATACGGAAGAAATGCAAGAGCTTGAATTAGGTAAAAGTTAACTTTGTTGGGGTTTTTGTATTTCAGTTATATAACTTAGTGAATTTATATGCTTGGAGTTTCATTTCACTATAATCTAACTTAATTTCATTCATTTATTTGCAGCTCTACAAAAGGTTTCACTTGATCCAATTCAAGAGTGATTGCTGCCTTGCATTTGAAGTGATTGCTGGCTTGCTGCCTTGTGTTTTGAAGTTGTTTACTTAGTAGTTATTTTTTATGTTGTCTTTGTGAACTTAAACTATTTGCTACTGCCTCTGCCCTCTGTTTGTGACTGCCTCTGTTTGTTACTGCACTGGAAGTAACCATTGTGAGTGATCTGGAAGTGTGAAAGTTTGGAAGTAACAATATGCTTGCTGCCTTTGTTGTTTTATTTGTGTTTATAAGTTATAACTATCTGCCTTTGTTGTAATATAAGTTTTCTAGTTAGTGCATTTGGTACGTGCGTGCCTTACTGGCTACTACCTTTGTTTGTTTCCGAATAAATTGAAAATCCGTGGATTAATCCGGAACCGATCCGTGACTCGCGGTTCGGATTGGAACCGAACCGTGAGACTTTTGGATCGGACACGGATTGCATTTTCAAAAAACCGTGACTCGCGGATTAGGATTGGATTCATGCCAATCCGGACCAATCCGGACCGTGAGCACCCCTAACACGTAAGCTGAAAGCAGGCTAGTGATAATATCTCCTTAAATTGTGAGCATTCCAAGGACGGGGAATAGGAGTTCCATCCAAGTCTTCCAACTTGTAGGAGCCGACCCCGACAATTTTGATCACTCGGTAGGGTCCTTCCCAATTTGGACCGAGCTTATTGGTCCTCTTAGTCCCGACTACCTTTCGGAGGACGAGATCATCCGGTTTAAATGTCCTAGGACGCACCCTTGCGTTATAACCCTGAGATATTGTTTGCTGATAGGCGGCAATCCGAATCCGAGCAGCTTCCCTCTGTTCTTCGGCCTCATCCAGCACGGCTGCTAAGGTTTTGTTGTTATTCTCCGAGTTGAACTCCTGAGTCCGCATCGTTGGGAGGCCGGCCTCAAGTGGGATGATGGCCTCCATGCCAAAAGCCAACGAAAATGGTGTTCGGCCTGTAGATCGGCGCGGTGTAGTTCGGTAGGCCCAAAGGACACTGTATAGTTCCTCGGCCCATCTTCCCTTGGCCGTCAGCAGCCGTTTCTTAATACCGCCAAGCAAGATTTTATTTGAGGCTTCGGCTTGACCGTTGCATTGAGGATACGAAGGTGTTGAATTGAAGAACCGTATTCGGTGCTCGGCACAGAAGTCGGTAAATACGTCCCCCACAAACTGCGTACCATTATCAGAAATGAAAGCATAAGGCACGCCGAACCGCGTAATGATGTTCCTCCAGACGAACCGTTTGACATCCTTGTCCTCAATTCGGACCAGGGGTTCGGCCTCGATCCATTTAGTGAAGTAGTCGGTAGCCGTAATCAGAAATTTAAAGCCACCGGGTGCCACAGGAAATTTGCCAACTATGTCGAGCCCCCACTGTGCGAACGACCATGGGCTGGACAAGGGGTTGAGTTGTTTGGCCGGCTGATGTATGAGTGGAGAGAACCTCTGGCATTGGTCACAACTTTTGACTATGAGGTCGGCCTCTTTTTTCATGTTAGGCCACCAGTATCCTTGGGTCAAAGCTCGGTGCACAAGTGATCGTCCTCCTGAATGGTATCCGCAGCTGCCGGAATGCAGTTCCTGGAGTATAGCACCAGTTTGGTTTGGGTGCACACACAACAGATAGGGTGACGAGTACGCCCTCCGGTATAGTTTGCCTCCAGGTCCTAGCCAGAACTGGGCGGCCTTGTGGACGATCTTGTGTGCTTCCCTCCGGTCTTCGGGTAGCGTTTCATCCCGGAGGTAAGATATGATGGGGTCCATCCAACTGGGAATATGAGAAATGCAGTTGACAGACTCACTGACAGCAGTTTTTTCAATGCTCGGTCGCGGGAGGACATCGACGGAGACAGTCCTCTGCCCCCCAGCGTCTATTGCTGATGCGAGTCCGGCTAAAGCATCGGCATGGGCGTTGTGTTCACGGGCAATCTGATCCAATGAAAAACTCGCGAACCGTTGACTGACTTGCTGAACGGCAGTGAGGTAGCGGGACATGCGGTCGTCACGAGCTTCGTATTCACCGGACAGTTGGTGAACGACCAACTGCGAGTCACTGTAAGCCTTGATTCGCTCTGCACCAAGATCACCTGCGAACCGGAGTCCGGCCAATACGGCTTCGTACTCGGCCTCATTGTTCGAGGCAAGGAATTCTAGGCGGATGGCCATCTCATGGAGAACTCCTTCGGGTGAGATCAGGACGACCCCGGCTCCTGAACCATGGGTGTTAGAAGAACCATCTACGAACATCCTCCAGAAGTCGCCGTGTAGAAGTTGCCAGGGTGGCGACTCAGTAGACTTGCTGTTCGGCACAGCTAGTTCGGCGCCAGGAGTGAATTCGGCTATGAAATCCGCCAGCACCTGTCCTTTGATCGCCGTCCTCGGCTGGTAGTGGATGTCAAAGTTGGCCAACTCCACGGCCCACTTCGATATTCGGTTAGACAGATCGGCCTTCCGGAACAAGCTTTTTAGAGGCTGTGATGTCAAAACCGTGATGGGGTGCACCTGAAAGTAGGGCGCGAGTTTTCGGGAGGCGGAGACTAGCGCCAGAGCTAGTTTCTCAAGGGGTAGGTACCTAGTCTCTGCACTGACCAGAGTCTTGCTAGTGTAGTAAATTGGAAGATGAGTTCGGTCCTCTTCCCGGACAAGGACAGAACTGACCGCATGTGGAGATACGGCCAGATATATGAACAAAGGCTCCTTATCCTTTGGTGTTGAGAGTAAAGGAGCCGAAGATATGTAGGCCTTCAGATGGAGGAGTGCTTGGTCGCATTCCGGAGTCCATTCAAAACTCCTTCGGCTGCACTTTTTGAGCAAAGCAAAGAATGGGCGGCATTTGTCCGAAGACCGACTGATGAACCTGTTGAGGGCGGCAGCCATCCCTGTTAACTTTTGAATGCCTTTAATGGTGGATGGTGCTGCTAGGTTATTGATCGCACTGATTTGGTTTGGGTCAGCCTCAATGCCTCTTCTGGTGACTAGGTAACCCAAAAATTTCCCGGACCCGACTCCAAAAGCGCATTTGTCGGCGTTCAAACGGAGCTTGTGCTCCTTCAGTATGTCGAATACCTCCTGGAGGTGCTGGAGGTGCTCGGCTTCGAATTTGCTCTTGACCACCATATCGTCAATGTAGGCCTCCATCGTGTCACCAATCTGTTTTCCGAACATTTTGGTGACCATCCGTTGGTATGTGGCCCCCGCGTTCTTGAGACCGAAAGGCATGACCTTATAGCAATACAATCCGCGGGGACTGATGAAGGCGGTTTTCTCCATGTCGGGGCCGTGCATCGCAATCTGATGGTATCCTCGGTAGGCGTCCATGAAGCTGAACCTAGCATGCCCGGATGTAGCGTCGACGAGACGGTCGATCCTCGGTACCGGGAAGCAATCCTTGGGGCAAGCATCATTCAAGTTCGTATAGTCGACGCAGACGCGCCACTTGCCATTTTTCTTCTTTACAACGACGGTGTTTGCCAGCCAGGTAGGGTACTGCACTTCCTTGATTGCCCCCGCTTCCAGCAGTCGGTCGACCTCCTCGATGACTGCATCAGTATGGATCGTGGCCGAGCGTCGTGGTTTTTGAATGATGGGTCGGCGAGATCTGTCCACGTTGAGATGGTGACAGATAAAATTTGGATCGATGCCCGGCATCTCATACGGAGTCCATGCAAACACATTGATGTTCTTCTTAAGGAAGCAGGTCATAGCTTCCCGTTCGGCTGGTGATAAGGTTGATCCTAACAGAAATATTCTGTCAGTATTGAGGTCGTCAGCTGGTACAGTGATCAGGTCTTCAACTGCTTTCTCGGCAGCTGGTGTGCCGACGTCTTCCAGGAGGGGAGCGTCAGGTGACACTACCCACTGGACCTGTTCGGGGCAGACCTTGCTTTTTATTGCCGCTACATAACATTTCTTCGCGGCCAGTTGATCGCCCAACACTTCTTCGGGCCCCCATGTCCCATTGAAGCGAAGGACCTGATGATAAGTTGAGGCTACGGCCCCAAGCTTGTGTAGCCAGACGCGACCGACGATGGCGTTGTAAGGGCTCGGCACATCAACTACAACGAACTCAACCTCCACAGTCCTTGTGCCCGTGCGGATGGGAAGCTTAACCTTGCCGAGGGGCCAAACTGGAGCTGAGTTGAACCCTACCAGAGGTACCTCGGTCGGTGTGAGGTCTGTGTCCCGTAAGTGTAGCGCCTTGAAGAGGGAATAGTACATGACCTCGGCCGAACTCCCTTGGTCGACCAGTATTCGCCGAACCAATGAATTGCCGAGGGTGAGAGAGACGACCAAGGCGTCATTGTGTGGTACCTGGAGGCGTTGCAGATCTTGATCAGAGAAGGAGAGGTTGCCTCCAGACTGGCTGTCAAGATGTGGGCGTTTATTTCCCGCACTAACGGACATGACCTGTTTCCCGCACGCCGCACGTCGGATCTCGGCCCGAAGGCTCTCCTCGGCGGCCGCATCCACCATTCCATGGATGACATCGATCACCCGAACTTCCCCGCTGTTCTCCTTCTCGGGTTCTGACTGGGGCCCGGCCTGAGTTTTTTCCTCGTTGATGAACTCCTTGAGGTGCCCCTGCGATACCAACCGTTCGAGGAAATCCTTCCATGCTCGGCAGCGTGTAGTCAAGTGACCCTTCTCCCTGTGGTAAGAACAGCGGTATGGAGAGTCCGGCGTTTTTCGCTGTTCTCCCAACGGCCGCTTCGGCCATTCAAAGTACGGCTCATGCTGTATCTTTTTGAGGATCTCGTACGTTGGTACTTTGAAGACCGTCTTTACCGCAGTAAACTCGAACTGCCGAGGTCCCTTATTTTTTCCAGAGGATACCACGTTCACACTCCGGCGCGAGCCGTGTGGTGTATTTTTGTTCCCATCCCCCTGACGGGGATGGTTTTGTTCGGCCTGACGCCGCTCGCTGCGCGCCTCCTCCAATCGGCAGTGGTTGTCGATCCGGGCCATGAGATCATCCATGTCGGTAGGATTGGATAACATGAGGTCCTCGAACAATCTGCTTCGGTGATCCAACCCGAGCTTGAATGAAGTCACAGCAATAGCAGGGTCGCAGCCTTGAATCTCATTGAAGAGTTCCCAGTACCTAGCAGCGTACTGCCTGAGAGACTCATTCGCCGACTTCCAAAGTGCAAGGAGGGAGTCGACTCCTTTCTTTTGCCTGCTGCTGGTGACGAACCGAGCCAGGAAGGCGAGGGATAGGTCCTTGAAAGAAGGGATGGAACCCTTCGGCAATTTGTCGAACCAGAGGAGCCCCAGTTCCCCCAAGCTGGAAGGGAACAGCTTGCACATTAAGGCGTCGTCCATGCTGTAGAGAGACATCATCTGCCGAAAGTGCACCAGGTGCAGGTAGGCATCTGTCTTAGGATCGTACTTGCTGAACTTTGGGGGATTGAAGCCACGCGGCGGACGCACTCCATCTATCTCTCTGGTGAAGGGAGAAGAGATGAGCTGGTCGTGGATGATATCGCACTGTGAACGTGCTGGCCGAGGACCCTGCTCGGCCCTTCCCCCCCGTCTGGCCGCGAGTCGAGTTCTGAGGTCTTGCCCACCGTTATACCGAGGGGAACGCCCTCGATAGTTCTGACGCCTTGATGGGGATTGATCCCTTCGGCCGCCACACCTCCGATCCATCTGAGTCTCATGGGTCGGGGTGTCGTCCGAAGGTGTTGTCGGAGGAGAGTACGACTGGGTGCTACTAACTGGCTGAGCTCCCAACCTTCTATGAACCGAGACCCTCCGAGCTCCTCGTTCGGAATCCGAACAGTTTGCAGATGGTGCGGTTCGGGTTCGGCCCTGGCCCCGCGTCTCGTTGATCGCGTCAACCTCGGTTTCGGCTCCCAGCCGTTCGAGGGCCGGACGCTTATTCTTTTCTCTCTGCTCCGGAGAGCGTGTCCTGCGGCGTCTTCGTCGCCGAGCCTGCGAAGTCTCGCCATTCTGGTTAGGTTTGATGGCAACCTTGAGTTGCGCAATCTCCTCTCTGACCTGGTGAAGCAGCTGGTCTCGTTCTGCCAGTCGAGCCTCCAAGCGTTCGACATAGGCTCTGTCCCTCAGATCAGCAGGAGGAGGGGGTGGAATAACTGGTAGGGCTGATGGGTCAGTTCCGGTAACCACCATTGTTAATTCTGGTGAAGCTTTAAGGTGAGGATTTGAGGATGAGAAGTCAGAAGGATCTCCCACTGTGGTCGCCAAATTGTGGAGTCTGGAATCCACTCTTGACTTCTCGGGTTGTAGAATCGGGTTTCTTCGATTGATCTGCAAAACACTCAACACTAAGTTAGTGCACACCGGGGGGTTGGATCTCCGGTGGGCACTCCGACGATCAAGTTAGCTCTCTCGAAAGAACGAAAGCAACTTGAGAGTAGTTTAAGCGCGAATATGCCTGTACCTGTAGTAGGAGTGCCGCTGGGATATTTATAGAGTAGGAGTCCAACCGTTTACCGGAGTGTTCGGCCCAGTACGTAGGTCGTGGTCCGAAGACTGCGGGGACGTTGCCACGTGTCCCACGCCCGAGCGGATCGGAAGGGTGTGCCTGCATGTCCCTTAGATGGCGGAGAATGTGTGTTCGTGTCCCTTAGAAGGTGGAGAATGTGCGTTCGTGTCGAGAACCGAACCACACGGCGTTTTTAGACGTGCTGGACAAGAAACAGCCAGAAGGGATCCTGTGGCCGAGTGATGAATGCCGAGCATCGAGAGACTGAAGATCGGTGCGGAGCACGACATCACAGTTCGGGACGGCCGAGCTCAAACTAGTTCGGGTAGGCCGAGCTCAATACTCCGGCCGTCAAATCGTTCGGCCCAATACCCGAGAGCCCACATCGGTTAGATTGGGCCATGCCGAGCTCCAGAATACTATCCGGGTGATCGTGGGCCGGGGGCCCACTAATGACTATTCCGGCCTACTACAATATATACACGTATAATGTATACGGATAATATATAGTGTATATATATGTATTATATATATATATGTTTATATGTTTATATGTATGTATTTATAAAATATACGTATGTTTATAATGTATACGTATTATATATTATATAAGTATATATGTATGTGTTTATAAATATTATCAATATATATATATATATATATATATATATATATATATATCTATAATAATAATATAATATACATCTATTATATATACTTATATTATGTTTAATAAAGATAAGTGTGTATATAAAAAGGTGGGTATTTTGGTAATTAGTTAAGGCTAAGGCAATACCTTCGTTAGCCTTGGGGGGGGGGGGGGGTGAGGCTAATTAAGACATGTTTGGGGGCTTTAATTAGCTCACGGGCTAACTAACACACCTCAGAATTTTTTGCCAATCAACGGGTTAGAGGTGGGTCCAGCCTTAACTAAGGCTTGTATTAACTAATGCACCAGCTAAAGCCCCATCCAATCAGGGCCTAAGTACACTTCTCTTTATCCCACCCGCACTATTTTTTCCCATCCATTGTGGGAATGGGGGCCTGAGTGAGCCCTCTCACTACATACGTGTAGTGAGCCGATTCGGCCGTTTATTTTAACAACGGACGGTTCAGATTCAAATTAATATTTATTTATAAAAATAATTAATAAATACTAATTTGAATCTAAACCGTCCGTTGTCGAAATGAACGGCCGGATCTGCTCACTACACGTATGTAGTGAGAGAGCTCACTACAGGGTCCCATGTCCTCCATTGTGTACTGAAACACCCTTTCGATTTAAAACCTTCAGTCTTGTTCTGTCTAAATACCTTAACCGCACTCACAATAAACTCTGAAAAAAGAAAACTCTTCTTCATAAGGTCCTGATTAAAAAAAAAAAACACTTATAATACAAGTGTGAGTCATTTATGCAACATGATGAAATTTTTCTAACTGGAAAAAAGACAAAATAGAAAATACATGTCACGATTGTTTATACATGGCAGTTGATACTATATCCAATCAATACAAACATGTAATCGTATGGTTTTTTTTCTTATTTATATGCTAAGCAATATATCAAGGTAATTAAAATCTTGTGCAAATCCCAAAAGATTACTCAAATCTGCATATTACATTCACATCATCATAATATATAGGTGGAAATAAAACAACGACAAACTCTAATAAAGGAATCAATATAATTATGGTTAAGCTTTGTAATCCATGCATATATCGTCAGATAATTATTCATTCGTCATGCAGTTCCACAAAAAATTTAACGAACTACAATAGCTTTATTTTTATTTTTATTTTTATTTTTTTGTGTGTATAAAATTATGAAAATAGATTCTTCACATTCTGTAGCTATTCTTGCGAAAAGTAATTTTGTAGTGTTATTCAAATCAGCGTCCTAGGTAATTTTTCAATTCTGTTAAAAATTGTAAATTATGTTCTAATCATAACTTTAAGTAGTTTGACATAATTATCATTATTTTGGGTGTTAATTTTATCTTTTTGTCTTTATTAAGTGACATAAATGTAATATATATATATATATATATATATATATATATATATATATATATATATATATATATATATATAGATATGTACACAATTGGTGCAATCCTTAAATTGGTCGGATTAAATGATATCTATTTACTAGGGATGAATTATAGAATTTTAAATTGGAACACAATTTTAAGTTAATTCAATCAGAATCCTAATTTTATATAGTCTGTAAAGTTTCATCCTATCAAAAATTGTGACTTATGTTTTAATGCTAACTTAACATAGTTTGAGATAATTGTCTTATTTTGAGTACTGAATTTACATTTTTATCCTTATTTAAACGATATACATGCAATCCTTAAATTGGTGGAATTTTATTCTATCTATTTATTAGTCTTGAAATTAGAATTTTAATTTGGGATATAAGCGTTAAAATTAAGAAAGTATATCATCATTCTTCCACCAATAGGCCGATCCCTTCAAATGCATACAGAATGATTTGGTAGGAAGATTTTGACCATTTGGTAGTTTGTTCAATGCCTTTTGGCATGTCAAACAATAGGCAAAAAATTATATTTCAACGTTAGAAGGGTTAAGAATAGTTCTTGTTATGCGATGCGTATTTTTTATGCTATATTTTTTTTGCATTCAATTAGCGTGATGAATATTTTTTTGTACCTAAAAAATGACGTAGATGAGAAAAAAAAACAATGATGATAAATTTAGATAGTATATAATAAATTTGAAAGAGCTGTGATATTTGTTAAATCAAAGTCATGTAAATTTACCATGATTTTCATATGAAACATGATATATTTTGTTCATATGATAAATTTAATAAATTTGGTGGATTATTAAGGCATGAAAGATTTAATGAAAGTCATGTAAATTTACCAAAATGTATATGTAAACATGATATTTTTTTGCATATGATAAATTTTACAAATTGTGGTAGATTTGTTTAAAGTATGATAAACTTTGTGAAAGTTTTATAAATTTTTATCATGATTTATGTATGACGTGATTCAAATTTATCATGAACATGTTTAAATTTAAAGGAATGTAAATTTCAAGGGGCATTTTCGTGATAACATTTAATTAAATTAAATAAAGGAATAAAAATTTTTAAATAATATTCTGAGATATCGGAGCCTTACAAGCATCAAAGCAGCACAAACTCGTGAACGGAATCACTACATGGACTAAAGTGCTCCACATCGAATAAAAAATTTGGAATAAAACATGCACACATGCCCAAAATGGACATATTGAGCCACAACGTATGCAATATTGCGTGCTCAATACTAGCCCTCTTCACGAACTTGTACAATTGATGTCACGGACATAACCAACTCTATTATCAAAGAAAGAAGGGAACATGAGATGATTTGGAACCAGATATCTGGATGACAAAATAACACATCAGCATAATTGTTCAAACAAATTTGGATTTACACCACTAAACATTTACAACAGTTTGGAGATTTTCTATCAATAGATATTTACAATTGTATAAAAAAAATTCCAATTTATAGAAGCGTGATTGAAAATATCCATTCAAAGTATCCAGGGATAGTGCCAAACAACAGAGTACAACCATTCAAAATGGAGTTGAGTTACAGCCCTTGGTTCTAGCAAACACATCTCAACCGAAAAACTACATAAGATTACAAGTTCCAAAAGTATATAAGAAAATATCACAGTAGCTAAGCCTAGACATTGCTATCTTCATTACCTGAAGATGTTAGTTTCATAAAAACTTCATTAGCACATGGCTAATGTGAGAACAATCTATGCCAACTGCACTGATATGCCATTTCAAATTCATTTTCTACTGTAGCCATGCTACTAAATCATAAGTTTCAAACTCTGTAAAGGTCTAAGGTCTTGCCAAGGCTAAGTGTCAAAACACTTTTATATGAATTGTAACACATTATCATATGATCATTCATAGTTTCATTCAATTAAATGGATGTCAATCCCAATTAGGAGGCAACCCTAAATAGAAATATTTGGCGTGGCGTTACCCACAATGACCACATGGCCGTGGTCCCCCCCCCCCCCCTTATGTCTTCCTCGCTATTCACACTCCCCCTAGCGTCCGAGGCTTATGTATGAACTTCATAATCTTATGATCATATCTTTATTTAAAATCTTTCACTGATTAAATCATGACATGAATAAAATAATAGACATTTCATATTTCAAAAAATCATTTCATATGAATTGTGTTATCTCCATACTTTGCAACACATAAACATTTCATTCTAGTTCATCCATCAATAATACTTATTTTAAATCATCACGTTTTTTGCACCAAAGTGCTTTACATTCGAAGCTAATAGACTTGTATAGCACATATAGGCTTAATCAAACTTATCATGATCACATATCATGTTGTAAATCATTTCTTCATAAAAGTCAAGTAAATGTGACACACTAAGGCCCACCTCATTGCGTCACAATGCTCGATGAGCCACAACCTATTCGTGCACAGTTCATCCCCTACAAAGTTAAACGTGACGTTTTAATACCATCATTAAGTTAAGAACATCAACTTAGGGTTTAGCCTTGCGCCTATCCCTGTTGAAACCTATATTGGTCTTCTCGACTAGTGGAAAGGCCATCATTTGAACCACGGCCTAGGTCTTCTCGGTTCTCAATCCTTGCTCAAAAGCAGTAGGTTTCAACAGTAAAATGGAAAGAATGAAGTAGAGGGATTTACGTATAATTACAAGGGAAGAGGAATTCTTCCCAAAGAAGAAAACAACAAAGACCGAGACTTGAAAAACTTAACCATAGCTCAATTGTAGGAAATTACGACGGATACCACCCGTTTTATGTGCGTTCATATACGCATGCGCATATATAAGTGTATACATACACATATAAATACATTTCAATAACCAAAATAATATTTTGAACAATATTGGATCCCGCCTCAGCACCTGGGCCCGCACCATTAATTATTTCTACATATCGACCCACCAAAAATGATTTTTGTGCTTACGAATAATTTCCTAAAATCCCATAACTAACTATAAAAAAATTATAATTTAACTAATATGTTGGCCTCTAACGGAAATATCGGCCTCACATTTATACTAACGATGAATCACATCCACTGATTATCCAGTACTCCCAATAATATCTTACGAAGAAAGGTTCAAGACCAAACCTACTTCTCCTATGCATAAATTTTTGGACTATACTTTCTATCTGAGTTAGTATCTATTTTGTTAGTCTGTTCAGCTAAATCTCATTCATTTGAGAATTGTTGGAAATTAAAATTGACTTTGGAAAAAAATTTCTAGCAAACTGTAAAACAAAATTAAAATGGGTCCCACACATATTCAGGGATTGGTCCAAGAGCGAAAGATGTTCACTAATGTAAAGAGATTGGATTCATGTAACCAATTGGTCAAGACCATTAATGGACTGAATGGAATTTAACTCCAAACAAGGCCATTTGACTAGGTAAAATAGACACAGAGTGCCACATAGGAAAATTACTAGAATTTCAGTGGGTATATAAAGCTGAACTTTGCTCTTGGATTTGGGCCCCAAGGGGTAACTAAGTTTTATAGGAAAAGAAGGCCTAGATGATATGAGATTGACTCATTTATCACACACACGTTTGTGCATTGCTGTTGCTAGCTCGCTATATAACTGATTGACCCAACCCAGGCTTGGGTTTGGATCTGGGCATTGAAATTAATTATTTTCTAACAAATTTATTTTTAGTATTTTATTTTACTTAAAACTTGTCTATTTGATCAAAGAGTGTAATCTTTTGAGTATAAATGTTCGTTTCAGAATAGATGTGCTCGTCTGACACCAAAAGACGCATCCAACCAGTTGCTTCTTTTCACCGTCTAACAGTTGTATCTCATGTCTGTTCGGTTTAATCTGAACCATTGCCTTTTCACACCATTTGTCTTTTAGAAATTTGTATTCCCTCATCAATTTCAGTAACTTTGAAGTTTTCATTCTTCTACTGTCCAAACCCTTTCCAGATTTTTCCTGTTCTTGTGTCGAGTTTCTATTTCGAGTTCCGTTAAGGAGTACAAAAAAACGGATTGGTTTGTTGTATAAATCGACTGCCATGTTTTTTCTATGTGGGCTGATCATTGTATCTTGAGAGGCAGACGTCCAATAATCATAAGCACCAGGCGAGGCGAATTCTATTTTTAGGATAAAGTTCTAACACTAACATCAATCACTAAATTATCTTTTTGTAGTTTAGGTTAAAATTCTACATCGTTTAGATTTTGGCATTTTGTAAATATATTTATTCTATTTTTTTACGTTTCAATGACAACTAAAATTATGTGCTTATTTTTTTTTGCTGTTTCTTTATTTTTGCTTCAGCAACAAATTATGTTATCTGTTACAAATTTATCTAACTATTATCATATTACTATTACAATAGTGGATACAATTATCTATGACATTATTTATAGTTACAATTTATTAATACAATTTTAATTTATTAAGGTATCACAAAAATTAATTATTTTACTATTTTTTCCAATAATAACATTCTCCTATCAGGAATCCGAGGTCCTCTACTAAACAAAATCTAAAAAGCCAGTTTGGGAGTTACGATCAATCATTAAACAGTAAATTGGCCTCCGAAAGATAGACAGCGATTTTGACGAACAATATTTATATTTGATTGGTCATTCACTTTTATTAACAGTTTTAGTAATGTGAATTTAAAAAATAATTCTTCTTATAACCACATGTAGATATTATCTGAAAAAGATTTGAGTAATATTAACCCCAAAGAGGAAAGTATTCACCTAAGGAAAAGTAAAATTGAAATGTCAATTTTTATCTCATGTTAGATCTTATACACTTTTCTCTATATCAATTTTTACCTTGTCTATGACTCTTGTAACTATCATCTTGAATAAGTAATTTAGCATCTGTCAATTCAAGCTTGTTGAATTCATCATTTGGACACTATTTTTTTTTTTTGGGTTTGTTCCGATCAATTTTATTTACTTGCATGTGATTCTTCAATTCGGTGTTCCATTATTCTGCCTTTCTTGATATTCGCTCATCACGAATACTGTATTCATATCCATTAGGCTTGTGTTTATGGCCTTGTTTAAGGTTATAGCTGTTTTGATCTGTGCCTTAATTGTCATCACTCCCAATATAGTTAAATTCTTTGATATTCTCTCTCACCAAAAACAAAAAAACGAAAAGATTTTTTTTTGATTTTGGGCCGAACCCATTCCTGTATGGATTGATTAATCGGGTATCCTCAAATCCCAGGCCCATCTCCTCCGCTGTCCGGTCACTCACCCCACCACCACCAGTGGCTAGTTTGATCGTCCAAACTCTAACCTGAAGCCTTAGACAAACCCAGATACAGAAGAGAGAGAAAACTAGTGAGAGTGAGTTGGTATGGGTGTGGACTACTACAAAGTTCTTCAGGTTGACCGAAGCGCCAAGGACGACGACTTGAAGAAAGCGTATCGGAAGCTTGCCATGAAATGGCACCCCGATAAAAACCCTAACAGCAAGAAAGAAGCCGAAGCCAAATTCAAACAAATCTCAGAAGCTTACGACGTATGATACACTTTCATATACGTTTATACGTATCTATCTGTATCTCTCTCTGTGTAGTATCACCAAACCCCTAATCATTCGAGTCTCACTGCATTTTTTTTGTTTATTCAATTCACATGTTGTAGTGGTACATGCATATAGATAAAAACATATCTTTCAGTATCCTGTTAATTTTGCATATCTCCAAAACCCTGATTGCAAATCTCACTGCTTTTTTTTACTCAATTTATGGGTTTTCAGTTTACATACGTATATGTAGTCACACCTATCTGTACCTTTTTTTCTTGCAACATCTCCACAACCCTAATCACAATGTCATAGTTTGTTTTTGGTTTCTGGGTGCATTCAATTGACACGGTTTGTGTGATGGTCCTGATGGATACATATACATACATCTATTGGTATCTGTTTGTGTAGCATCAACTGCTTTTTTTTTAAATTTTAAATTCAATTAAGAGGTTCTGAGTGATCCCCACACGTATCTGTCTGTATCTCTGTCTGCTTATGTAACAATTAGAAAACCCGAATTACCAATCTCAGCTTTTTTCTGGTTCAACAAACAGGTTTTGAGTGATCCACAAAAGCGGGCGGTCTATGATCAGTATGGAGAAGAAGGTTTGAAGGGACAGGTGCCGCCGCCCGGTGCCGGTGGGTTCTCTGGTGCATCGGACGGTGGTGGTCCAACCATGTTCCGGTTCAATCCCCGAAGTGCCGATGACATATTCTCCGAGTTTTTTGGGTTTAATACTCCATTTGGAGGGATGGGAGACATTGGAGGGTCACGTGCAGGGGCTTCAGGGTTTCCGAGGGGTATGTTTGGAGAGGATATATTCGCACAATTTAGGGGTGGAGGCGAGGGGTCTGGTAATCTGGTGCCCCGGAAAGGGGCACCTATAGAGAGGATGTTGCCGTGCAGTTTGGAGGATCTATATAAGGGGACTGCTAAGAAGATGAAGATTTCTAGGGATGTCATTGATGGTAGTGGGTAAGATACATGTTACATATAATGCTTACATAGTTTGAAGTGTCTTTATGAATGATCAATAGTTTGAAGTGTCTTTATGAATGATCAAGTGCATGAATGTAATTTCATTGTGTTCAATTATGCTCGTCGTGAAGTTGGATAGCAATTGGTGTATTAGGTGTGTTAATTATGTTCAATTGACTTTTTTTAAATGTTTATGTGGTAGTTTTACGTATTAAATTTAACATAAGTAATATGTATTTTAGTCAACATGTTGATTTACTAGTTTGGTATTTTTACTTCAATCTTTTTTTAATTTGTTTTAGTTTTTAGCTACATTTTGGACTTCACTATGTTGCCAAAATGCGAGCTTTACCTAGGATAGACCCTTGTTTTAGAATTATCATGCCAAGTTACCAATTTGATCATGTAGTATGGTCTTTTCTTTGAGATTATGTAAGAAAAAGTTTTCTATGCTTTCGTCGTATGGAGCTGCTAAAAGTTTGTACCACTGTCATTGATGTACTCTTACAAGTCTTCAGTGCACACATATGGATTTAATAGTCTCACATGTACCAAGTTCACTGTCCACGTGGATGCATGGTGGTGTACGGTCTTCCTGTCTGTAGAATTAGGAATTGTCTACCCTCCATTGAGGCCATGGTCAGAGTGTCACTTTCATAATCTTATGCGCTACTTTTCTTTCCTTGTCTTTTGTTACTCTAAAGTTTCCTTTCAGAGCTTTACAATTAGGAATGTTTGGTTCTTTTCTTGGTAGTTGAAATTGGAGGTTTTTTTTTTTAAGCAACTCTTACAATCTCCTTTTAACTTTGATATGTGTTAGGGAGTTGTTTTTACTTTCAAATCATTTAATACCTTTTACCCTATCTGGTCTGACATTGGCACACATGGTTTGGCTGGCTTTGAGATAGTCTCAGCTTTAGATGCTTCCACAGCGTTCCAAGTGTTATTTGTTTGTTCTTATCTTTCTTACATTCCTTCCTCCATGGTTTTTTTATACTTCTATTCACCACATTATTTTGCTGAATGGTTCAATTTTATCAAGTGCACCAGTTAGGGTTCATGCTGGCCTTATTCTAGTTTTTGTATTTCTCTTTTTCTTATTATTATCCTCACATGGTTCATGCTCCAAGGCTCAGGTCTGGCGCCCCAACCAGGGCCAGGTGAGGCTCCTTCACTAAGGCGCGGGCTTTTTCGTCAAGGCGCATGAGGCGCAAAAAGGCACGCCCTTTTTTAAAATTAAAAAATAAATGAAAAAGAAGACGTACTTGGTATGTTCTGTTGATCTATCTCTCTGTTTCGATCGTGATCTCACTGATCCACCAGGTATGTTCTGTCGATCTATCTCTCTCTCTCGTTCTCTCTCTCTGTCTCTCACCGACTCGCTCACTCAATCTCTCTCTCTCTCTCTCACATTCTGTCTCTCACCAAAAGAACAGAATTCCTAATTTGCCTAAGTAACACCTTGTATATTGTTGCGTAATAGATTATATAATTGGGTTTATATATATATATATATATATATATATATATATGTAATCTTCTGATATTGGATTATCTGCCAGCGCGGGGTGGTGGTTTTTCGATTCTCTCTTTCCTCTCTTGAAGATAACCCCTTATTTACTCGTTTGTGATACATATCTTATTATATCTTATTCCTAATGGAAGTTTACTGTTCTATTTATTTTTCTGATGCACTTATCATTATATATATTGTTATTTTTTCTCGTCTAGGTGCGCCTCGCACCTAGGCTCCAAGGAACCTTTGTGCCTTAGTGCGTCTCGCGCCTGGAATAACTATGCTAGCCAGCACGTACCGCTTTAGAGGACAACTGGTCCATTCGGTACTGATTCCGCTCCGGTTAATTTTCCGGCGTGTACCTGTGGTACCAGAGAGCTTCAGCAGGTGTTGGACTTTTCAGCGCAAACAATGGATGTAATAAAGAACATGAAGGAATATAGAGAAAACGAGAATATCAATCCCGAAATTGATTCTTTTTGGCCTTTCCGGCATATTCTGGCATTTTATCTAAAACAGAGAGAAGATGGTAGTCGCCTCTGGGGCTGATTCTATTTGGATTTTGTCTCTCGGTGACATTACAGTGAAGATCCCCACTATCGGTGAGCACTGACTGCATCAGTTTTCGGCGAACATCTCCTTCTGTCCTCATCTCCTTCAGTCCTATGATCTTTTCTTTATAAATAATGGGAGTTTTGGGAATTTGAGTGCAAATGTCAGCCAGAGTGGAACGGTCCTATTGGTGGGTGTAGTAAATTGGCCTTTTATAGAATAGATTAGTGTAGGCACAACACACCCTATTTTGGTGTAGTTTTATTTTGTTTAGTCTATTGTTATAATGTGGTGGTGAGTTGTTTCCTTTTCTTTTCGTTGTTAAACTCGATTTTTTACAGTAGGACTATGTGGTTGTATATGTAAATATCCGATACTTCGATATATTATATTTATGGTGAGGAATCCAAAGCACTACCTGGTAACAAATTGTTACCAAACGATACCATACCAATAATAGAAGGTACCATTTCCTGTATGGTATTCAGAACCTTTGTTTTCCATAAGTAGTTTTAGGCACTGAAAATGCTATTTCTTCCTCCCTCTTTTTTTCCTTTTTTCTCTGGTGCCTTCAAAGGATTCCGCCCCCTCCTCTCCCCTTTATAGGTAGGTGTCTTGGAAGCACTGAAAAGGAATGCTTTTTCCTTTTCTTTTTAAGACACGGATCCCTAAGAGGCCGGATCTACTGTTTCTTTTTCTGGGGATGATTTGCTTCATAGAGATATCACTTTTGGCTTTAAGAGGAGGTTTGGTCAAGCACTGAAAAGGAATATTTTTTCCTTTTCTTTTTAAGACATGAATCCCTAAGAGGCCGGATCTACTGTTTCTTTTTCTGGGGATGATTTGCTCCATAGAGATATCACTTTTGGCTTTAAGAGGAGGTTTGGTCAAGATTTTAGTTCCTGGAAATTGTGCAATCAGGAGACCTTTGCAGCTTGTTTGTTTGTGTCAAAATGTGGTCAAAATTGTCGTGTTTATTGCCTCTCTCCTTGTCCATATTGCATTAATTTGATATTGTTACTCGCTCATACTCTTATTCTTTTTGAAACATTCATTAATGTTGTATATTTTATTTGTTGCGGCTACATGAAGTCTATTGGGAACAACACTATAGCTGGCAGTGAAGTCGAGCTTTCTTCAATTGGAATGGAAGCTACATAGAGTAAAAGCCATTAAAAGTTGGTATTATGCTACGGTCCACGTATTTAGAGGTTGATGGTGCGCATCCATTACCACAAAGTGTTTTGCCACATGTTAGGTTTGGTGCAAAGCAATTTTTGAACTTGGGTAGGGCACTGCTTCATGGTTGCCATTTTTATTTTGAAAATTTGAACACACCTTATTTACCTGAAAATAAGGAAAATCACTCCCTTCGTCAAGCCGAGCCTTAGTGTCCCCCCGTCAACACCGCTGCTTCCCATCCCATTAGGGCTAGGGGCAGCATATGGTGAATTGTCATCCCTAATCACTCTCGTCAGTAAAATTTTAGAACCAAAACCTACGTTCATTGTTGAGTTTTTGGGATTCTTTTCATAGTTGATTTGCTGTGTGTCACGCCGTAAGCCTTTGGTTATGAATCATATTTTTTGTCAATTCGGACAAAGAGGAAGGGAAGAAATTATTGAAAAAAGATGTTTTGCTGATGTCAGATACCCCGGGTGCTGTCATTTTATTTCTTAGAAACACTAATGGTATGTCGAAGTTGGCATTCCTTCCGCAATAGAGGACTGGTCTAGTGGTCTTGTGTATTTCCAAGTATAAAATAATTTACCAAAACTGAGTTACCATTAGATGCTGAAGTACTGCCAAATTTTCAAATTAAGTAGTTCTGTTTTGTCACATGTAAAAGTATTTATTTGATGTTCATTGACTTTTTTCTTACCCATAATTGTTCAGCACTCCATCCATGACTTGTGTAAATTTGAATCAGCAGTTTTATTAAAGCACATCTTAATTTCAAAATAGCTGGCCTATCAGAAATATGATGGAATGCGGAATAAGTTCATCCCCTACTTGCAAAGCAATGTGATCAGTGCTTTGCATACTGAGTTCATGCATTGCGCTAAAGAGCTGTACTTATGTGTGTTCAGGAATATTCCTTTTCCATTGTTGTCATTTTGAGCTTTTAGCTGTGTGGAAAAAAGTTGCCTATGCGACACTGGCAAGTTGCTATGTTTTTATTCAAGATAGTGAAGTTTGTGATCATTTTTCTCGAAGTCCTGAGAAAACCATCTTTTTCTCACTTGAATTTTATTTGATCTTTTGGTTAATTGGGTGGAGTCCTAGAATGTATATTGAATTACATTGTTTGTGAGTGCTAAGATTCTCAAACTAATGTAAATGCGATGTCAAGGAAGAAATGCCTCTTCAGTCAATGTTATGATTGCTGATGGCTGGGCCTCTACGGAATTATATTCCAAAGCCAGGTTCCCCTTTTCTCATTGCAAATTTTAATGAACATTATAGTATGCCAGCGGGTTATCCATTGAGGTTTAAGGATAAACTTCTTTCATTAATTGTGTTCTGATTAGTAATGGAAAGATGAAACTTTTAGCAAACCTGTTCGGAAGCAACCTTAGGAAATTCCAAAGGAGTAGTATTGCTTCACTATTCTTGTGTATTAACGATGAAATGGTGGTCAATGGGACATTTAGTTGCCATGTAGTGTGTAGAATTAGGTTTGTTCTCTGCTAACAAGAACTAGTCCTCCTTTTTCTGATCTCCGGGCTCTCCCCAGATTTTTCTAATTTATGCGGTCCTTGCAACTTCTGTCCTTGAAGTTCTTTGGTGCAGGAAATCAGGATTGCAGTATTCAGAATCGCCTTGGCACAACCAAGTTGTAGGAAAGTTCGGATTTGTGCTGGACAGAACAGTACAACATGTATTGTGACTGTGTTGCATTCCAGGAATCTTAACTGAGTTTTTTTGCCTGCCTTTCTTCCCACTATATGCACCTCTAAGGAGTTGATAACCAATCCTATCCTGCTCTTGCATTTTACAAGTTGATTATTTTACCCTTTTCTTCTGGGTGTCAAATTCAAGTAGACTTCAGAACCACGTTAGAGTGACCACAGGAGCTATCAAGGGTGGGAGCAATTGGGAGTGCTCCCTTGAACTTGCTCAAGTCATTAAATGTTTTAGAGAATATGTTCTGTTGGATGCGTAGCAAGTAAAACCCCTACTATCAAAGATGGAAACACACTGTCAGAAGATGGCAGGTTGCAGTGTCAGAAAGTAAAAGCTAGTACAAAATAGGAAAAAGTCCAATGCCCGACTCAAGATGGTAATGGGTTGTGTGCTTGGAACTGAACCTACATGCTATATGTCAGACTCAGCTTTCCTCGGAACAAAGCTTGATTGTTGGACAATTTGATGTGTTGCTGGGATAATACATAAAAAATCAATACGGTGAACTGACTAGAGGAGCAGAAGGTGCACGTGCAGTGACCGTTTTTAGTTCCAGTTTATACAGTTATTGTACAAGAAAAATATGCACAACGTTACTTGTGTTGTGTACTTGTGGTCTTTGTTCTCGAATTTAATTGTCATTTTCATGGATCGAATGCTATTATACCATTATTTCTTAACTTATCCCAAGTAGGTGGGGATTGGGATTGCCCCTTAAGCAGAGAATGAGTATATTCGAAGGCGGAACCCAAATCTAGTGCAGAGGCAGAATACTGGGTCATGTCTGCAGCCAGTGAATGTATGATGACTGATTATGAGATTTATCAGTTTACGAGCTAGATTTCTGTTAAACCAACTTGCGTGTGGGTTTATGCTTTTTGAAGATTATTTTTCTGTGTAGGAGACCCACCACAGTGGAGGAAATTCTTACAATTGAGATCAAGCCAGGTTGGAAGAAGGGAACAAAAATAACGTTTCCAGAAAAGGGAAATGAACAGAGAGGTGTTATACCTTCAGACCTTGTCTTCATCATTGATGAGAAGCCTCATAGCGTCTTCAAGAGGGATGGCAATGATCTCATTGCTACCCAGAAGATCTCCCTCGTGGAAGCTCTTACCGGCTACAATGCACAACTCTCAACCCTCGATGGGCGAAATCTGACAGTTCCTATCAACGCAATTGTCAGTCCCACCTACGAAGAAGTTGTTAAAGGGGAGGGTATGCCCATCCCAAAGGAACCTTCTAGAAAAGGAAACTTGAGAATTAAGTTCAACATCAAGTTTCCTTCGAGGCTTACTTCGGAGCAGAAAACTGGCATCAAGAGATTGTTGACATCATCTTGAATATCACCGGTAGTTCTTCTACCAAACTCATTTAAGCTTGCATGTGTTTTCCTTGATTTGCTTCATTCTGGATGAGTTTCATGAGTCCTTTGAATATGGAATTTCACCAAATCAATGGTTTAGGGAGTCTTTATTTATTTATTTATTGTACTATGTTTTTTTAATCAAATACATTGTTTCCTATTTTGATGCTCTCTCGTTTAGTGTATCTAATTTGAGAACTATATTCTATCTGTATGTCCAGTATAAAAAAGAAAAAAGAAAATCCTGAACTTTCTTGTTTGGAAAATTCTACCATTGGCATCTTATCCCCTTTTTAGGATTTCAAGCTCTTTGGAGCTATTGATGCACCGGCTCATCATGAAGAACGGGACAGGTAATTACTACAATGGTTACTGCAATTGGTTATTGTCCCACTGTTAGTTTGAGCCGGTTTTGGTCGAAGTACAAGTGATATTTGTGGTTACTGGGACTAAAGCTTTTCATCATCTTCTGTTATGTGTTGGGATGGACTTCGTTTGCCTGCAAAAGGTCCGCTCTTTTGCTACAAGGTATGTTGGCTAGGATATTGGATCACATAGATGCGGTAAAACATTTTTGATCTTGATTTCAAAGAATTGGAGAGTATTGAATGTAGCAAAATCAATTTTTGGCTGGGAATAAATATCTTACTCCTTCAACTGTAGATCAGTTTTTGGTTGAGTAAAAGTTGGCTTTTCCCCATTCCAAAGGAACTGTCAAAGTAAAGGTTTCCAGGTCAGTTGCCTGGTTTCTGAAAATAAGCTTGTCTAATAGTACCTGAAAGGCTGAAACTGGTTTGTGAACTAGATGAGATGTGGACATGGTGAGTTCAATGGGCTGAAGCTTGTGGGAAGAGCTGGATATGGTCCAAAGGCACGACGGCACCCTACTGAATCCGTGAAAACTGGACCATCTCGGGTTCGCTGACGTCCTCTGAACTAGTCAACTTGCAAGCCTTATCGTGGAGATTATTCATATAAAAAGTCAAGGTTGATTATATGGTAACAACATTGTTGATCCACGGTTATTTTTAACATTTCAATAGTCTAATCTTCCAATTAGACTTTCTTTTACTTGTTCATGGCAAGTGAGATTATTAATACCTCATTACTTTAATTTCCATATTTATGCAGCGATACGCAGTGGACACCCCAGATAGCGCTTAATTTGGCTGGATCAAAGAGGCTGTCTTGCTCCTGTTTGATATTGTATTGGTTGTAATTTTCATTTTTGGTTTTTGTTTTTTGCGGAAAACAAGTAATAAAACCTGTTCGCAGAATAGTTTTTGAAGCATAATTTGAGCAATTGCCAATCTCCAGTTCATCAAGTATAACCAGTACTTGAACAACAAAATTTAAAAAAAATGACCGGTACAAAATCAGGTGAGCTGTTCCCGTTTTCAATGTTCTGAAATCGCCCATTGTGTTGGTATACGTAATCTGTATCCCTTAGTATTTTCACTAATAAATGACTATTCTGTATTTTTTAAATCATAAAAGCACTATCTGTATTCTCCTACCATTTTCATCCATATTGTGACACACACACACACACACAAGCTATCATCTATCATCACTATCCCACCTACAAAGTCACTCTATAATGTATTTATATGATCACCCTATGTAGAAGAATTAATTCAAGCCATAAGATTTCAATTTTCTTGAGTTCATCTAAATAAAGAAAAGATATAATTACACTTTAAGTTGACTCGCCTATTCTTTCAACTCGTGTTGTACCCTCATTCGAACTTCACTTCAAATCTTAAACGTTGCCCATGAGCTCTCTCATCTTGGCTTCTATGGTTCGCCAGTCCCATAATGTCAAGGTCTGACTACGACTATTAAATTGATTAAACTCTCTCACAAATTTGTTTCCGATCTCAACTCATAATCCCATCCAAATTTTGCTCCGAATCTGAACTCCCGCCCACGTGCTCTCCCATCTTGGGTTTTGTGGTTTATCCACCATGAAATCTCAAGTTCAAAGCATGATTGTTTAAAGATTTCGCTTCAAATTACAACCAAAGCCCCTGTACCCTCTTATTCCGCTTTTTTGGGTTCTTTGCCCCAAAATCCACTACTCTACTATTGCAGTTCTCTCTGTCCCTCTCCTACAAATTCAAGTTGGTCTCTCAACCTTACGTTAAAAAAAGAAAAAGAAAAATTTGACCAGTCAACCCATTTGATTTTGGGGGAATGTTAGTATATGTGATCTGCATGCCTGTGGTAGGATGGATATACAGAACGATGGACCTTTGGCCCATCATCACTTTTTGCCCATTTGTGTTGTGTTCAGGCTAGGCCAGGCTCAAGTATGATTCTATCGACATTCGACCAAGAGGTTCGGCAAGGTTACCTGACATGCCTAGTCTTTACTGCGTGCATGACATGCCGGGTCCGACCGAACCTCCATTCGATTGGCATTCATCATCAGAGTCTACATCTCTCAAGTTGTAAACTCCGATCGTGCTGGTAGGAGTTCTATGCTCGACATGGCCACGTGGAGACATACTCCCCACGTTGCAGATAGTTACTTGGGTAATTGTGGGGCCAACCCGTTACTTGGCCATGTGAACATGTCTGTTGGATTCATGTGGATATGGGGCATGTGGCAGAAATACCATGATTTTTGGATCATGGCGCGACATTCTTGGACGGAGTTTAGGAACACTGTTGGGCTCCCTCTTTATAAACACCTCAAGGACGCATTAACCCCAGGTGCACATATTATTGACTCAAGCTTTAAAGTTGCTTTCTACTTTCTTTAGGAGCTAACTTGATCGTTGGAGCTGGAGATCCATCCCGATTAGCATTAACTTAGCGTTTGAGTTGTTTTGTAGTTTAGAAGAGTTATTAGAGTTAAAGTGAGAAGTTCATCCAGTGAATTCTAGACTCTATATTTTGGTGACCACAGTGGGCGGGCATGAATCATCTCCCATTGACTATACTAGCAAGACCCTAATTAGTACCGAGACCCGCTATCTCCCTATCAAAAAGCTTGCACTGGCTTTAGTATCGGCATCAGGAAAGCTGACACCATATTTCCGTGCGCACACCATAACGGTGCTGATTGAGCACCCTCTAAAGGCACTACTCTAGAAGGTTGACCTCTCCAACATGATTTTAAAGTGGGCCATGGAGCTAGCCAATTTCGATATCCAGTACCAGCCGAGGACGGCGATCAAGGGTCAAGTCCTCGCGAATTTCATCACAGAATGTGCACCAATAATCTTTGATTCTATTGGCTATGTCATCTAGGACAAGGTGTCAAATTAGATTTTGTACAGGGGTCAATGCCATCAGGGGCTCTATCCATTACAAGACCACTTTAAGCCTTCATCTTCACAAGTGCTGGTGACTACTTCAGCTCAGTCATGCCATGATAAACTTGGACATCCTAGCTCTGGTTTGTTTCAGTTAAATATTAAACACTTTAATCTTCCAGTTTCAAAATCATATCAAGTTAATTGCTGCTCTTGTAATAAGGCTAAGCGTCATAAAATGCCATTTTCTGCATCTACTAGTACTACCTCTACACCTTTTGAACTTCTTCACATGGATGTGTGGGGTTCAGCACCTATAGCTTCTTTCAAAGGTTATCGATACTATCTTCTTATCATTGATGATTTCACAAGATTTTTTGGTTGTTTCCCTTACTTTACAAATCAGAGGTCAAGAGTTGTATTGCTCACTTCAAGGCTTATGTCAAGACACAGTTTGATCTTTCTATTCAACATGTTAGGTCAGATAATGGGGAGTTTGTTATAACTTTCTCACTCAGCTTTACCTAGATGCAGGAGTGGTTCATCAAACATCATGTTCGTATACAGCAGAGCAAAATGGATTAGTGGAAAGGAAACATAGGCATCTCATTGAAACCACAATTAACATTGTAAACACATGCTAGAAGCCTTCATTATTACTTTGTTTCTTATCAATAGATTATCACACTCTTCTCTTCAATTCCAAGTGCCATATGTTTTGTTGTATCACAAATCTCCAGATTATCTTAGCCTTAAACCATTTGGATGTGCATGTTATCCTTGGCTCAAACCTTATACTAATCATAAGTTGGATGCTAAGTCTACATTGTGTATCTTTCTTGGCTATTGTGATAATAACAAAGGATATCGATGTCTTGAACCATTGTCCCAAAAAGTATACATCTCCAGGCATGTCAAATGTGGAGACACAGTTTCCTTATCAGTTCATTGTTTCGAACCAATCAAACTCAGCAACAGATGTGTCTGTCTTTCATATGCCTTTAACTTCTTTTCTTGAATTTCCCATGTCCTTTCCTAATACTTTGCGTCACGATGCTTTACATATTCTCCCTACTACTTCACCATCTTCTGACATTCAACTTTTTCCATCCCCTGTTTCTTTCAATTTTGCATCTCAAGGTTCTCCTATTATTTCTTCCAGTTCTCCTCCTATAAATTCTTCAGGTCCTCATAATCATCTTGTGATTTTTCCTCCTTTTTCTTCTTCTCAAGGTTCCCTTTCTTCATCTCATTCTATGCAAATTCAGTCTAAATCTGGGATTTTTAAGACTAGACATCCCATGTCTCTCATCTTAGTAGCCTCTTTTGATAAGTCTCCACCTTCTATCTCTAATTTCAGCTTTCAACTTGTTACTGAACCAAAAGATTTTGGCGAAGGCATTAAGCATTATGTTTGGCAACAAGCAATGGATGATGAGTACAAAGCTCTTCTTGATCAAGGCACTTGGACCGTAAAAATATGACCAATTAAAATTACACATTGTCGTCCTCTGTGTCACACTGTTAATAGTCTTTCGATGGAGAAAAAGGAGGACAACTAAAAGAAGTACACTTTGTCACCAAAGATCTCGAGTAAGAAAATTTGACGAATACAAAATAATTTTTGTTTTTAGCTCTCATAATTTCTTGCTGTTTCTTGTTTCTTATTGATTGTTTAAACAGTATTTGAGTTTTCATTTATTTCTTTTCCCACCCTTTCATTATTATGTAAGGTTGTAACCATTCTGTAGGTGGGTGATTTTTTCTAATTAAAGGAAAGTTAAATACCTCAATAACGACATGAAGAATATTCTCTCTCACTTCTATCCCATGCGATATGCAAGACAAAAGATCGTCAAAGAACCCTCTCTCTTTGTGGCGAAAAAGCGCTCTGTTGATTAAGTGAGAACAATGATCATAAGAATATCTCAATTCCAACGAATATAATGGCAATTTACAGCATACCTTTCACTATAAGTGTGTACTTTTATTTATAGAATTTTGACTAATCAATTTGAGTTCTCCATTGTTTCTAATTCCTCATTAGAAACGAAGTAGAAGTACATTCTGATCCACTAATGAGATAAACTCGGCTTGAACTCTCCAGAGACTTATCTTCTACCATTGGAGCTTTGCTTTCATACTATAGGTCGTGGGTTCCCTCTCCTTATGCTTCGTCTCTCGACGTCCAAAACCCCCAGTCCATACTCCAAGGTGAGCTTTGCTAATTTTCTTATTGCCTTATTTACACATTCCTCCTTTCTTAAAAGAATAAATTTCAGAAAAACCCCATCGATTCTGGTAGAATCACACTACATACCTTTGTATTTTCTAAAATTACAATGAGCACCCTTACTTTTTATTCTATGTAACACTCAAGTTCATTTGCCATAATATCCCTATTCTACTCTTTCATTTATAAATGGTATGAAAATGCCTTTAATATATTTTATTTGTTGACAAAATTACCTTCTTTTTCTACATAATTGATGCCTTATTTTCATAAAAATAAAAGGGTAAGTTCATACAACAAAAACGCACTAGCCTTAATTTTTTAGAGAATTTTATTTAAAAAACTATCTTTTATAAGTTTTACGTTAAATTTTGTAGGATTATTGATTCGTCTTAGAGGAACATAAGAAGTAAAAAAAAAAGTTTTTAAAAAACTTCACTAATCTTAATTTTTTTTTGTTTTTTTAATTTTTTATTTGCCTTTTTAAAGCTTGTTAAAAATTTTCATATTTTTTATTCCTCTGATGAAGACCATAAAATGATGAAAAGAATGGCCAAGAGAATCACATTTCAAAAAAGAACAAAAGTAAAAGTGATTTTCACTGAAAATTAAATTTTATTCTTTTCATCATTTTGTGATCTATTAAAAATAGATATCTCTATACTTTTGTTGATTTACTAAAAATGTCACTTTTTTTGGTCATTTGTTTTATCATCTTGTGGTCTTGATGAAAGGAATAAAAAATATGAATTTTTTTTATAAAAAATAATTTTAAAACGTTTGTTAATATTTACGTATTGAACATTCTAATTTTTACGTATTGACCTAGCATAGTTTGAGCATTCTAATTTCTTATTCAAATTGTTTATAGAAGATCAAGTAGATTATCTCTGATTTCATTAGCATAAACTGAGTAGTGGTTATGGTTGTTAAGGCTGAGTCCATGTATTCCAGCAGGAAAGTCACATCAGAGCTTATGGGTATAATTAGATGAATTTTCATTGACATCACATTAGCTTGACCTTTCATGTCACTTTCATCTTTACTCTATTTGGAGGGGATAAAATTTATGATGCTATGTTGAACCAGACAAATATTTGGGGAGAACAATAGAATGTTTTATGTTATTCAAGTTCTACGTTAAAATTTTCCACCCTCGAGTTATACGTAGCACTTTCAAATGGGTAATTTAGAAATGAGCTTTTTCCTTTTTGCACGCTCTACAAAACTGTTTCAATCTTATCCTGAAATACAAACAAAACCAACAATTTATAATCGCTATCTTAATATGTTTGATTCTCTAATTTTAGTTTCAGAATTTGATGATGGGAGTAGATTTATAGTTTACGATCGCCTTATGCTTAACTATATGGTGCTATTATTGAATTTAAGGGAGAATTTGTTTGCCAAAACCATGACAACAACTGTGAAAGTATTTTCATATGTTCCTTTCCTGCCCATCGGAAGGATTGCGGGGTCCCTCTTAGGATATATGGTTATAATGTTTTTGGTTATGACACCAGAACAAGCATATAGGCGAATAATATTCATACACATGTGTGATCAGAGTGTTTATACGTACACATGTACTATTTGGTTATCATGTTTGACGATTATCTTTAAAAATCACTTCTCGAATAACAATAAGGAATCATAGTTCATTAAAAATTTGTTCAATGCATCTTGGGACTATTGGAATTGAGCTTTTCCAAGGTGGAGTTGGGTTCCCGTGTGTTCTTCATTCGTATGCCCTTTCTCATGTCTATTTGCAGTGTTTCCTCATGTGGGTATCGCAGCACCAGTTGGAGTGGCTTTAAAATTTCATGGGTTGTAATTTCTGGTTTAATGGAGGACTACGAAAAACCGTTTTTATTTTGATTTACTGCGGTGTTATAATTTGAAATTCCGAGTTAAAGTGTTAACCATGAAAAATACCAGATACACGTTTCGAAGGTGTTATGCTTTCATGTTTTAATGATGTCATTGATTTTTTTAGTTTAGTAAATGTCGTTGATACTCAATTTGCATTGAGAATTCCATATTTTTTACTTTGGAAGTGGAGTATAAAAATCTTCTCGACTTGAATAATAGCAGTTTAAAAGATTCATTGCTTATGTTTCTCCAATTTCTAAGTGAGTGGAATCCGTTAGTTTTTAGTATTCAAGTGGGGGTATGTTTTTTATGATTTGCTTATTTATTTATTTATTTATTTTTTCTGCTTCGTTTTTCATTTTAGATCGTCAAGTTTTCTTTATTAAGCTTAATAATTTTCTTTCGTTTCAGACAACCCTTTGAGATTTTTAATCATGGACAATCTAACCATCATATGAGTTTTTTTTCTTATTTTAAACTTTGGGCATAGATTATCAATTTTTTATTACATATGTAATTTTTATTTTTCATCTTTTCATCTAGCTTTTTGGTGACTTGGAGAAAACTGGAAGGCGACTTTTTATTTATTCAATATTTATGCTTAATCTGAATATTATGAAATGGTATGCATTTTATTATCTCTTTTTGCAACTTTATGATTACAGATTAACTTTTTTGGTTTAATTTTGTTGGGAGTGTAGGCACAGATAGTACACTAGTCTTTAACATAAGACTGTTAACCGCCTTTCTCAAGTCAACCAAATTTTTAACAACCTTTCTCAAATCAGTTAAACACATGATGATCTCAATAACTAGCTCGTGCAGAAGAACACTCTATTATCGATCTCAATTAATTATGAAAGAAAAACTCAATAAATCTTATTTATCTTTTTACCTCTTTCACATTAATTTTGTCTTTCATCTATCTTTAAGGGTGCTTTTAAATGGTGAGAAAGATTGTGGTGATGTTTTTAAAAATTTAATAACAAAGAGAAAGACCTAATAAAAAATAATATATTTTTCTTAATCATTCTCCGCGAATCACTTATAAAATGAGCAATTCAGCTCGCCGAATCTTTTCTCCTTCACAAATCAATGAATGCGAAAATCGCTATAATAATATCACAGTTGATCATGATGCCCTCACCTGGATCTCAATCCAAATCCATATCACAATATAAATCATATAAGATTCATCGTAATCTCAGATTTCGTCACCAGACCATTAAAAACCTGGAAAATCAGTTTCTTGTGTTTGAAAACCGTTGGACTATCCAAATTTTCTTTTATTGTTAATTCCTAAAAATTGCAGACACTTCACGGCATCTCCCACCCTCCTTATTTCTACTCTCTTAGTGCCCAACGCCTGCATCAGGATTTTTTTGGGCAAAAGCTGTTTTTGTTGTTCTCCTCTCTTTCTATAACCTGTAAAATGGGGCCGTCGCTTAAAAGAACGCCAAACAGGATTGCTAATGATGTAGATTCTGACATGGGTTCGGGTCGATTTGATGGGTCGGGGAAAGATCGGTTGAAATGGACAGAGGAATTGCATGATTTGTTTGAGAAGGCGGTTAATCGGCTTGGTGGTCCTGACAGTAAGTTTCTGAAATCATATTAATTTTTTGGGTCTTTCTCCCTCTATGATTGTAATCGAGTTTGTTAATGTTTAATGGTTTTTATCTGGGGTTTGGAAAATGCAGGGGCAACACCAAAAGGGATACTGAAGGCTATGGGGATTCCAGGACTGACCATCTACCATGTCAAAAGCCACTTGCAGGTTATCTCTCTCTCTCCCCCCCTCTCTCTCTGTAAACATGTGTTGTCTACCAATAGATGTATAAAGCCGTGAACAATGGGTGGCTCTAACATACAAAATAAATTTATTTCTAGGAGATTGAGTTATATGATGAGGAATTTCAAACATGGTCCTTCTTAAGCTTTTTGACTTAATTGCTTTAAGTTTGAATAGTGGCCGTGTTTTGTTTATTATGTTGATTGTGAAGTTGTTTGTTGATGGAACAAAAATGGTAGTGATAGGAAGGACGTGGTCAATTAATAAATTTGTAGAGGGATTTATTTAGGGAGAGAAGAATTGTGGGAAAAATTTGTTTTTTCCTTTTGCTACTTAAATTCTTCCACAAATATCATCTAAATACAGCCTACAAATAAATTTCGCATATTCGTGTCCTTTTCATTTCCCGCACAAGTTCCTGATCCGCATAGCTACTATATGCCCATCACAGTGAAGTTTCCCAATTGGAATTGCGTTAGACAAGAACTCTCATCATTTACTGTATCTCTCTCTTTTTTTTTTTATAGAGAACGAACAAATGCAATTTACCCTAATATCTACTGCTATAGTATAGAAATCGAGACCAAATTGATTAGATAGATTTGCAATCTGCATTGCTTTTGGCAATATAAAGGATGCTGCTGAAACTCGCCAGAGGTTTGCTGGAGACATGTCGGAATACCACCAAATGGCGTTTTATGAAGACCACCCACAGTAGTTCTTTGAAAGAAACCAGGGGTTAAAAACTCCTCAGAAATCTATAAAGGGTATAGGGGGAGTGCATTCTCTCTTTCAAAGTGGGAGAGAAGCTCTTAAAACCCCATATATTGAGGTTATCCGCTAAAAACTATGGGGAGAGCAGTTTATGAATGTCCCCGTGGTGGACTTGATTTTACCAAAGATGATGAGAATGTGAACTCCCAACCATTTATGCGCTTTCCAAAATGAAAGTCAATAAATTTCTGTTATGATTCTCCATTTTTGACTCCCTGAACATTATAGTTTATACAGCCCAATCTATACCATAGGAGTTTTTGGGAGCTCACCTGAAAAGTCCCCAGAGAAAGGTGGAGGTGACTGGAAATATCTGGAGAGATGCTATGGAGCTTCCCTCTTGGCCCTTACTGCATTTCTATAGATGTACAATATATAATCAAGAATATACATGCCACCATTTTGATTAGTGAGTTTTGTGTTTTTGTTTCCAGAAATACAGGATGTCAAAATTTATTCCAGAATCTTCAAATAGTAAGTTTGACAGCTTACATTAACCAGTTATCCGTTTGTGATTTATCTTCGCAATAGTGTACGTTGCTTTATAGAAACTTGAAACTATAGTTTAACACGGCTTTGCACTTCCACCATATGCAGGAGGCAAGTTTGAGAGGAGAAACATTTCTGAAATAATGCCCAAATTCAGCACAATATCGTGAGTTGTTGTTGCTGCTGCTTCTTCTTCTTCTTCCTTTTTTCTTCAACATATCCCACAGCTTTGTGGAAAATATGATAGTATCTAGATTGAATCCCTTCTAATCTTTGCCATGATCGGTCAATGTTTGTAGAGGTGCTCAGCTTAATGAAGCATTGCAAATCCAGAAGGAAGCAGAAATGAGATTGAGCGATCAACTTGAGGTACCATTTTTTTCCAAAATAAATAAACAAGACAAGTAAACTACATGCAGAGACTCATCCAGCCTCAGACATGTTACAAGGGTGGATCCCACAGTAAAATTGTCATCCTGTGAATGAGTAATTCAGTGGTCTTGGGGCACAACGCACACAAGGATTCACATGGGGTTCATGCACTTAGTACTTCATTGCACCTAACTGTGTGGTGGAGAAAGTGTCGGGGGCACCATGTGGTAGGACGTGTTTTCGATCGATTACTATAATATAATCAGATGATTTGTACTATTTTCTCTGATTAAAGATTCAAAGGAGCTTGAAACTTAAACTTGAAGCCCAAAGGAGGTACCTAGAGAGAATGGCAGAGGATTTCAAAAATAGAGTCAGCATTGCAAAATCCAGCAACAAGGCCCTTTCACCCTTGTCACTGCCTTCCCTTTGTGAGGACTCTGATTCAAATCCCAAGGAATTCGAATCCGACTCAGAGATTGACAAAACTGAAGTACGGTCTCAAGAAGAATTCCATGCTCCAAAAAGGCCAAGGACCGAGGAAAATGCCTTGCTGAAAAAGTATATGGTTGCGTCAATTGATTCTTCACACTCTCACAACCAGAGTATGTTTTTCCCGAGAGGTTTAAATTCTCCATATGAAACCAGATTTCCATCAGCCTGGAATTCACCGTTGGTTCCATCTTTGCATAGCTTGTACGATTAGTCTAATAAGTTTTGGCTAAAATGAAATGCCATAATTGTTTCAAGTATGATTTGTGCATGTCATCCGGACAAGGGTGATGCTAATCTTCACTGTATTGATCGAAGTTGAGAAGGTGGACATGTTTGTATTTTTTCCTATCGCTGCCTCTCCATTGTGTTGATAAAGAACCGATAAAAGATCGAGTTTTGTAGAGATGATTTTGCTCTGTAATTCACATACCTGGAATTGAAAATGGGATGGTTTCTACTTCAGGTGATGCGTAGGGGTGTACAAAAAACCAAAAAATGGGACCGACCGAACTGAACTCGTCTTTTTGGATTAGTTCTGTAGTTTGCTGGATTGGTTATAGTTCTAAAAAAATGAAAATCAGATATTATGATTCGGTCTATGGTTTTATAATTACAATCCGTACATGAGTAAACTTCTAATAAGGAATTCCTTATTTTGCTACGGTGATGACCTCTTATTTTCTGATTAAATTTTGATGATTCGAACTGTTCAATGTGTTTAAAATATATTTTTAAGGATTAACGCGAGAAATGAGCTCAAAATATCATCCAAAAAGGCTTGATATATTTAATTTCTTATAAAACTGTTTTTGTCAACATTTATGAAAAATTATTTAGATCAAGTCTTTTTCGGTATTGTTTTGAGTCAATTTCTTGCGGGTGTCCTTAAAACGTGTTTTGAATACATTGAAGGTTCGGATCATTAAAATTTGATCAGAAAATAAGATGTTCGTACCGTAGCAAAATAAGGGATCTCTTATTAGAAGAGGACTGATATATATAGATATATAATATAAAGACCTCGAATTTTGAAATTTTAATATATATCCAACGGTTTTTATTAAACATTTCTAATTTTATTCAGTAAGGTTGTAACGGGATAAGTACATAATATATTTGTGTATATATTATTATTGTATTATTATATTTATATATTAATTATTAATTATTTACCATGTATTATTATTAAATATAGTTGTAGATAATTATTGTGCAACTCATTATCTCACTTTCTTATCCCTAGTTTTCCATCTGCACTCCTTTTAATTTTCACAACTTTTATATCGCATAACTCTCCCTCTATCTCTCGACAGTAGCACTCTCTATCACTCTAGGTCTCTTTCTCTTTAGGTTTATCTTTCTCTAGGCCTTTCTTTATCTCTAGATCTTTCTATCTCTCTTTTGCTCTCTCTCGCGCGTGTTAACAGATTTTTATCGGTGAAAAGACAAGTTGTAGTGTTTATTCACACGCGAAAGAAAAACATATGTAAGTGCTATATTATCGCTTTATAAAAATCTATGCGCGTGCGTGTGTGGTGTATTAGATTAATAGTATGAATGGGTCAACAGGCTAATTTTGGACAACCACTTTGGGCTGAAAAACGAGAATTTTTCCTGCTATAAAACATGCGCTAAATGATCTAGAAATGTAAAAAATTGTCTAACGGTCATTTTGACATCTCACAGGTTTAAAATGGACACCGAAAAGGGAATATATGACTGTTTTAGAGATCGGTGATTTTGCGAAAGATTCTGTCCGAAAATTTCAACCACTTTAGACCATCATTTGGGAACCGAAACAAAAATGTATTGAGGTCTTTTTCTCAGGAAAGACGTAGGTCTTGATCTTACGTATACTTTGAAATTTTTTGAGGTTCAAACGGAGTCCCGGAGTAGATTTTATGGCTATTTCTGCAACGATGGTCTAAAACGCCGTGAATTGCGATAACTTGGTATTTTCAAGTAGTTAACTTGAGAATTTAAAGAAGTGGTAAGCATGAAATAGTAAGGTTTGAGTCTTGGTTTCACAACAGCGCAGACTAGAGCCTAATTAGACGATTTTATAAGATTTTTTTAATGAGGCTGACTTTGGTATTTATATTTTTGGAATATGCAAGTGGTGGATTATCCTTGATAGCATGATCTTTTATGTTTTTAGTTACTATTTGTCGAGAATTTTGCATGAAAAACGTAGTCACCACGTCTTGCATGCAACTTAGGATCAATAGGAAAAATGGAGAATTCTAATGTACTATGTGCTATGGCTTAATCTAGGCACTACAACAAAAACCATTTATGGCGACGAAATTAAAAAACGAAATATAATTTCGTCACCAAATGAGTATATATGGCGATGAAAAAAATATTCTGTTGCATTTTTAAAACAATTATGAGAAATTTATTTTTCTCTCCAAAAGTACAATGTTAGCGACAAAATTTTATTTTTCGTCGCTAAATATGTTATTTGGCGATGAACTATATTTTTTGTCTCAAAATAGGTACTTTTTGCGAGAGAAATAATATTTTTCCCGCAAAATCACATATTTAGAGACAAAAATAATATTTTCTCGCCCAAAGTACCTATTTGGAGACAAAAAATGTAGTTCTTCGTCACATGTATATTTGGTGAGAAAAAAAATATTTCGTCACCAAATAACATATTTAGAGATGAAAAATATAATTTCGTCCCTAACGGAAAGACACATTTCATTGTCAAAGGTACCACTTTGGTGACGATATAGGGAAAGACTCCATAAACCAATACTTTTTTGGACCAATATTAGACTAATATCTAAACTATTCATTCCTGATTAAATTTTAATGATCCGAATCGTTCAATGTGTTTAAAACATGTTTTTAAGCGTATCCGCAATAAATCAGCTTAAAATATTACTGAACAGTGCTTGATCCAAATTGTAGTTCATAAAATAATTCCTATCAGTATTTTGAACCACTGATTGGATCAAACTCTTTTTGGTAATATTTTGAGCTGATTTCTCGCGTGTATCTTTAAAAATATATTTTAAACACATTGAACAGTTTAGATCATTAAAATTTAATCAGGAATGAAGAATTTAGATGTTGATTTAATATTGGTCTAAAAAAGTGTTGGTTCCTTGAGTTTTCTCCATATATATATATATATATATATATAGATACATATACACACACACGCATATATACACACACATACATACACATACGTATATAATACATACATATATACATAAGGGAGGTTATAGTAATTTTAAAAACCTCAAGGGCGCATTGTATGTGGTAGAAACCTCAGGGGAGGTCAATGTAATTTACCCTTTAATTATACGTATGTGTCGGTGACATAGAGTTACTTTAATAATAGCTTCAGATCAAGACTAAAAAATTCTTCATGATCGAGGATCTAAAAAATAAAACAGTAAGACTAAAAACTTAAAAAGATTCTTTAAAAATAATCTATAGAAAACATTTTTTTAATATTATCTTTTATTTTTCTTATATATATATATTTTTAACTTAGTTCATATTTTTCCTTTTGATTTCTCTCATCTCTACATATGAGATGCAAAACTAATAAAAGAAATAAAATAAAAATTAAACAGAATACAGCTAAAAAAAAGTTAAATCAAATCTAACCTCTCAATCTATCTATTGCCGACAAAGAGTCATAAATGCAGCTTATATATAACAATATAAATATGGAAAGTTTATGCACACAACAATCTTTTATACACACATCAAGACATAAATGTATTTGAAATCGTTAAATACAATTAATATCCACAAATTAATAAGGATCTAACGTGAATTTAAAAGTTCCGATTATATTTATATCCGAATCTGTACACAAAAACCTGTGTGGGTAGTATCAATATTAAATTAAGTGATATGCGTAATTAACATCCACATATATGAGAATAGGTCTACTGGGCCTATACCTATGGCTTCTGCGAAGTCCTCCTGAAGCAATAAGGAGCATTAAACATGCTTGTTCAAGCCCAGGTGAAAGTTTCAAAATGAGCCCCTACCCAACCCTAAAAACGTGTGCCGACACCTCACTATATAGTCCTTGTGGTGGTAACAACAACCGTTAAAAAGACACACCTATGACTAGCGGGGGGTCATACTTTTCAAGGTTAGGTACCGTCGGAATTATTTTCGAATAATATTTTACGTGTTAAAATAATATCATTTTATCATAAAATATTTTTTTTTGTGCATAATGTATAACATGTTTCCTCTATTGATTTTTATAGAATATTTTTGACTAATTGGGCACCACCGTAAGAGCATCCATATCACTTTTTCTATTTTCTGGATCAAATTAGCGAATAATTATAACTTTTCTATTTTAAAGAGTCACATCTTTTAATATCTTCTACATCAAACTCTCCATTTTATATCTATTTTATTCACATATTTTTTCTTTTTTTCTCTTTCATATTCAATTCGAGAAGCAAAAATAAAAGATAAATCTTAGAGAGACTAAGTGATTTCTTAACTCCTCAAATATAAAAAATCACTGTAGTATTCACAAAATAGTAAAATCATCAAAGCTGATTAATATGTCCATCTATGAGTTTAAATTGACAGTTCGGTGCTTTTCACCGGAAAATTAATGAGTAATACATAGCTCTTAACAGTAATTAAAAAATAATGAATTAGATAAACGTTGTCTTCCACTCAACCCATAATGTTGGCAAGCATCGTAGAGACAAATTTGGTGCTCCAAAACCGGTAATTATGTAGTTGATGTTTACAGGTTTGCATTCACACTCCATTGTTGCCTTTGTTGGCATTTAATATCAATAAGCGCCCAATTGGATAAATTACTTAAATAGTTCATGTAGTTTCCTCATATCATTTTGGTCCCTATTTTTAAAATAACTCGATTTTGATCTTTGACATACGTCTTCATTCCAATTACGTCCAATCGTCAGCGTCCGTTTGTTTTTTAAACGAAAAAGTCAAATGTTGCTTTGTTCCAAGGGTATTTTGATAACTTAATTTAGTATTATTTTATGCTCAATCACTCACTATTATTACATGAAAGAGAGGGAATTGAATCTAAATAATTATCCACTGCACCTTACCACGGGAGTGAGTAGAAATCAAACTCTTAAATTTCAAGTATGATTTTGAGTCTTATACATCACGAGGAATCAATTTTCCTTTTCCCTTAGATTCCAAATATATGAATCATTATTAGCGAGCAGATTTGAGAGGAAACAAAAGGAGAGATCAAACAGTTCTACAAAACGCTTTACTTAATTTTCTGTTACCACTGCAATAATCTACTTTTCTGCTTTCTCTACAAATTTCATAACTCATTAAAGACCCAACTCATTTATAAATTCGCTTGAACATACCCAAAACTACTCGTTTGAATAATGGTACCATAATTTTCTCAAAATTTAAATACCATCATTTTTTCTTAATCATTTGCCACTAGTACGTGTAATCAAGACGCATTCATGTTCGAATGATAGTTTGATTTTTCACACAAGTAAAGGAGAATTACAATTTGCACCAACTTGACAAGAAAATAGAAAAGAAAAAGAAACACAGGGTTGAATTTGATGATTAGCGTGGGGATAGTAGTGAATCAACTTGTTTGCCACAAGGACCCATCCTCCTAATGAACATCCTGTACTCGTTGAACGTCATCGCCCGGTACAGTGCGGGCTCGTCTTCCTTCAGGATCTCCTTGGCGGGTTCGATGGGAATGTCGCCCATCGGATTGTAGAAGAAGGCAATCGATACTCTCTCTTTGTCTGAATTCACAATCACCCGATGCTCCACGCTCTTGTATCTTGCATTGCTTATCACCTACGTCAAGCATTTTAATTAAGAAACGAGCCAAGAAAAGAAATAAAAAGCAAAAAGTGACAAGCAATGCAGTTTCGTGTTTCCTACTAATTACAGACACTCCATCGAGAGAGAGAGAGAGAGGGAGAGAACCTGAAGTTGATCACCAATGTTGACAATGAAGGCATTAGGGATAGGTTTAACGGTGACCCAATTATCTCCTCTGCGGACCTGGAGGCCGGAGACATGTTCGTCTGAGAGAAGAAGGGTCATGCCTCCGGGATCCGAGTGTGAGGACAGACCAAGTGCGAGATCAGGTTGTGGACATTTTGGATAGAAATTCACCCTTAAGCCAGCACCCACTTCTTCCCCTCCAAAAGCCTTTTCAAGGTACTCCTCTTCTAACCCAATATTCACTGACAAAACCTTCATCAACTTTCTACAAAGTTTACCCACTTCATCGCCGTACTCTTCAATCAACTCCCTACAATTAAAAATTGTCTTAAAGTTTTGAACGTAAGATCCATCTCATCTCTTAGTTGGATTTGACCTGATTTAATTATTATTATTTTTTATGTGAAAGTTTTTTTACCATTTCTTGTCTTTCATCAATTTTTTTTTGTGAATTATTGGTTCGTCTCAACGAGAGATTCAAAAAAGACAAAAATAATAAAAAATTATTTTGTACTTGATGGACAGGATAATCGATGAGCTGAGCAGATGTAGTCTACTCAGTCTAATGTTCTACTCAGTTAGATCAAGTGTTCGGCATAGCCAAGCAGGGTAAATCCAAGCGGATGAAGCATCATACACTCCTCCATAGCACATGTAAGACATGTAAGAATATATCCTCAATCATGCTCCTATCTATCCAGAATAGGGTTCACAACGGATAGCGACACTTAAAGATAAAAATAAATATGGGAGACTCCAGTTGACCTATTCTCTAAGAGCAACCCCAACAAGGGTGAACAAATCTTTAGCCAAAAAAATTAGTGAACAGTTCTTTATTCACCCATGTCATTTTCAACACTCCAACAATACTACCTATACTCACTCTCTATTAAAATACTATTTTTTACTTTTTTAAAATATTTACAATAAACATAAGTAGCCAATGAGAGAGAGAGAGAGAGAGAGAGAGAAATAATAAAAAATTAAAAGGGGAGTGAACAGTAGCTCCCTAAATGGGGGTTGATTTAGGGAGCTACTGTTCATGAAACCTATTTTGTTAACCTGTTTAGGGAGTTTGTTGCAGCCTGTTTTTTGAGTTTACTGAGTAAAATACAAAGTGAACAGTTCTTTGTTCACTTTGTTGCACTTGCCCTAAGCAAAACAGTTAATTAGCTCCTATATTTTTCTCCAAGAAGCAAGAACACAGGGCCAGTTCTATGTAATCAAGATAGGTACAAGGTACAAACATACTGTCCATTTTAATACAGAATCATTTTTGGTTCTCACATCCTTTTCTCTCCATCCTAAAAGCTAACTTAGCATTAGAAGAGCGTTGGTGAGATACCACACCTGTGTCAAGTCTTTTTGTAGGTCAGACGAACAGGAGATCAAAACCGTTTCATCAGTACTAATTCGAAAATATGTTTTTTGAGTATTAAACTTTATAAACTAAATTAGAATCTTTAGTATGGTCTATAATTTATTTTCATAATTATCGCAAATACTCCATATAAAACCCTTTCCCTCCTTTTTAACTCCTAATTTCCTCCATTTGCTTACCTGCAAGTGAGAGGAAGACTAGGCCACTTATTCCGATCACGCAGTGACTCGGGAAGGTAATTAAGGTAAAAATAGTCGCTCCAATCCAGCTTAATCCCTTTCTCGACTCCGAGCCGGCTTCCGTATCCCTCATAAGTCGCCGGCGAATTCGCATACCGTTGCTTTTCCTCAATAGGAAGATGAAAGAACTCCCGCCAGACCTCTCTCATGCGCCTCATCAGCTCGTGGCTCACGCCGTGGTTCACTGCCTGGAAGAATCCCCACTCGCGGCACGCGCTGGAGACCAGACTCATTGTTGCGCTGCGGATGGAGGAGTCGGAGGAGAGTAGGTGGGATAGGTCAATGACTGGGATGTGTATATCACTCTCGGATGAGTCAAGTGAATGAAAAGTAGGCCTGTCGGAGGGTCGTTTTATGTACTCTTCGGGGATTACGGTTATGCCACTGTCGGATAGGGATTGGACCCTGACTATTGGTTCTGGCCATGCTTGTAGAGTGCAGTTCATTGTCTATAAATCTGTGTGTGTGTGTGTGAGAGAGAGAGAGAGAGAGAGAGAGAGAGAGAGAGAGAGAGGAATGTGTAATGTGGGTGTTATAGAGAAATGTGATATGCATGGGAGTGTATACTGATGTGTTTATATAGAGAAGAGAGGCGGAGAGAGAGGCTTGGGAGGCAATATATTATATATGTGCAGTTGTACGCCAATATATGGAAGTACTGAACAAAATCCGTCGCCGTGATGAACTTGAGTTGCTCGCTCTCTCTCTATCTTCAGTGCTTTCCAAGGGACATGTTGGATAGAATTGAATAAAAAGAAACAAGAAAAATGTCAAAAGTGATCCATACCTATATTATATAGATAAAATGTGTATATTTTGTTACCCACGTGTGTAATTGTGAACTTGGACTGTGCTGTGGTGATGACAACGCGGACGACATACGTACCATGCATCTAGGCATCCGGTGTGTTTGCCACTCGTATAAAAATAATTATAATCATGATGCTATATGTCAATGTATTATATATATAGATTTGGATCTATAGATCACATAATGTCTGCAGTTTTCTTTTCTTTTTTGTTTTTATGTGCACCTATATATCTACTTGTAACTCTAGTTAATGCTATTATCAGGAAAAGACAAGTTTGCAATAAACATGTATTAAAAAAATAAATCTATGGTTCGAATTAAATATAACATATAGAGTCCATAATATAAAGAAACATATTGCTGAATTCTGAAAGGAAACTGAGTGAGATTGAGCACAGGAGCAATGATTTATTGAGGTAATAAGATACATAATGGTATTAACCGTAGGATTGTAATTGGAAACATTAAATGATAGGTAGCGAGAATTAATCAATTATAGTGGTCGTGAATTTTAATGTTCATTTTTGTTTTAAAAAAAACTTTTGAGTACCTAATTGGCTAGAGTGGAGGAGCAATTAATTGTTGTAATTGGCGTTTTTGTGGTCATTATGCTGGGACTGTTGCTGGTCATCATGGTTGGCTAGAAATGAGGTGTATTCTTGAAGAACATTGATCATCAGTAGAATGAGGAATATACTGGTGATCTAGTAGGATTCAGGGTAGCTGCATGGTTGAAATCCAAATATGATTTGTGATGTTACTCCACTCAAGATTTAGTGAGATGTTTTCAGGAGACTCATAAGTCCAAGGGAATAGCTAAGTAGGTTTTCTATTGAAAAGTTGGCTCTGGGTGGTTGGGAGCTATCACGCCTTCGTTTTCAAAACAATATAATGAATCATATTTAACACCAAAACCTCACAATATCTCACCAATCAACGCAAACTTTATTTTCATTGATCACCAAGGAGTGTTTAGTCAAAATGTATTACAATCTGAAAGGGCATTCCTTGCTCAAGTAATCCAAAATGACAAGTTTGAATAGTTATATATAGTACGACATGCTTCCAATTACAATAAATGAACAAGAAGGGAGTTACATTACATCTTTCAAAAAGTAAGTTCTAAAAATAATAAATAACTCCTACAATGATGTTTCTCAAAAAAACATGCATTGTCATACATCAAAAGCAATCTATGTCATGGCTCCTGAACGGTACCTGAAAAACAAAGGGATGAACTCCAAAACTCATTAGAAATGTGTACACGAATAATATACGAGTATGCAATGGTTCGGCATTTCTCATGAATAGATAATGGTAACACACGAGAAATTATAGTTCCATGTACAGGTAATACGTTACGCAATCACTATATCACAACCACGATATACTATTTTCATTGAGCGTTTCACGGTTCGTACATATCAAGTTCCAAATTCATCTTAATTTCCCGACTAGCACACCATCCTACGGTGGCTAGACAATGTCATCGTCCATTAGCACAATTCTAAATGGAAGTTAGTGCTCATCATAACTAGCACATCTTCCTTCAGAGATTAGCCAATGCAATATCGTCCAAATGCAAAAACACAATCCATAATTCATTTATCAAGTTCCTTGAATTCATAACGCATAAGTGAAGTTTGATTAAGGCACATAATTCATCAAGCGAATGCCCGAAATATAAGCTATATCATCTAATCATGTCCATGGCCTAGCACCATATACTACAACAAAAATCATCTATGGTGACACATTTGAAGACAAAATTGAAAGAAAAAATTTAATTTTGTCACCAAATAGGTATAAATGGCGATGAAAAAAATTGTCGCCTTTTTGAACACAATTGCAAGGAACTTATTTTTCTGGCTAAATGTACTCCATTAACAATAAGATTATATTTTTTCGTCTTTAAATATGTCATTTGGTGACGAAATATATTTTTGTTTCTAAGTAGGTACTTTTGGTGAAAATATATATTTTTTGGCTAAATTTATACATTTGGCAAGGAAAAAAATTTCGTCACTAAATGACATATTTTTGGCGAGAAAATATTATTTTCCTTGACAAGACTATCTATTTAGAGACAAAAAATATAGTTTGTCGTCACATGAATAAATTTGACAAGAAAAATAATCATACTTGCGTGTAGGAGCCTAAGAAGCAAGATGCTGATTGCGGGAGCCACCGTCCATTTTCTGGCATCATCAACCTTAAAACACCGTCATAGGAAGACGAGCTCCTCGATCAGATCATCAGAATGGTTGAAGGAGAAGAAGAAGTTTCAAAAAAAATGAGGGAAATGAAGCAGCACGAGGGAAAACAAAGGGACTAATGCATCGATCTATCAACACATGCCACGTGGCACATATTTAGTGGAAGGGAGTTAATGCGCTTGAAGTGACACGTGAGAAATGAAAGGTCCATTTGACTACCAACCAATCTAACATTGACGCATGGTATAAAGGTTAAAGGATGGTAACTTTATCAGTTCGACCAATCTTGTCAACCAATCATCAACCAAGCTTACGCTCAGTTGAGAGGGAATTCTAGTGGGCCGAATTGATGAGATGACTAGATAATCAACTTGGGTGAGGGGCTTGATGGGCCGAAACATTACTCAACCTAGACATATAAAGCACCAGAGGCTTGTCAAAGGCTGAACAATGAGTTGAGTTGGTGGCATTGCCCATTGTTAGGCCGAGCTTACCTTAGTTATTATTATTTTTTACTACTCGAGAGTTGGCATACTCAGACTTTATTTGGCCCGGCTAAATTAATGACTTATTGCCTAGTTTTAAAAAAATAAGTTGGAGGTGTTTGGCCTAAATCATGGGAGCTTATCTTCCTTGCCAAGCCTCAGTTGGGGATGATGTGGCCATTTTTAATGGCTCTTGTTGAAAGACGAAAAAAACCCCTCATCAATTTGCAACGCAAGTGTAGGTTTTACACCTATCGTGTTCTCTGCCGCACTTCTCAAAGCCCCAATTGTTCCACACCATTCTCCCATCTCCTCCTACCACTGCCATCAGAGCTCTCATTCCTCTCCACCATCTGTGGTCCACCGCGGTCGATCAAAAGGCTTTGGTGTGACGTCTTCTCTGTTCGCCGATCGTTTGTTGTAGACGAAGATCGGCTGTTCAAAGACAAAGGTCAGTAAAACACAGCACAACAGCGACTCCCACCCGGATCCGGACCCGATTGTTCGCAAGACGCACGAAAAAGCGCCCTATAAATTTCATAATCTGTACTTTGCTCAAGGAGGAAGAGGGTTTCGCGGATGTACTTCAATTTCCACGTAACGTTGCTGAATGTTGTTCTTCGTTTGGGTCAAACCACTCTGAAAACAATTTTTGTTGGTTTTGTTTACCAAATTATGGGTATTTTGTGGTTGCGATTACAGAACATGGAATAGGAAACAAGCTACGTTAAATTAACAGTAAGCATTAGGGTAAGGTAGATGAGGCGAATTTGATGGGAAAAAAACCCCAAAAACAGAATATGTTTGGTAAAACGAAAAAAAATTGATGATTGAAAGACAACGCCAAATACAAAAAAAAAATTATAACACCATTGTACGTCACTAAAATAATAATTAAACAATACACACTCGATGAAGACCTCTAATCAAATGTTTAAGGGTATTTTAATAATTCTAACACTTAAATTAAAACAAAATACACCATTAATTATAATCAATGTAATTCACAAATCATTTAGTCCAACCGTGTGGGCTAAATTATGTTCTACTATAATACAATAAGCCAGATCAAATGGATCTTGAGTCACTTGATAAATACAGAAGAAATTTTTCCAACAAAAAAAAATGATTAAATTGTGTGGACGGTAGCATAGATCACTTTCCATTGGAATATCTAATGAACATAAGACGTTTGTCGAGTGGAAATGCTTCGGTGGGCACAAAAGAAAAATCAGCTAGTTCCGTGTGAGGTGGGGCTGTTGCGGTGGTGCCGCAGATTCCTTGGTGGTTCAAAAGTAATTTGTGTTGTGTTTTGTCGTGTTGCCGAGGATATGGATACTACTACTTCACTGTCATTGTCTAATTCTTGTTTCGAAAGTTGTGTGTAAAAAAAACTCGAATTCTCTACTATAAATTGCACACGGAACAGTCTAATTTTAGTTGTTCATTTTGACGATTAATGAATTAGATTTTTAAAAGAATATTCTTTGAAAGGATAACATAATTTCGGAAGGATATTCTTAACAAATCTAGATCATTATAAAAACTTTTAGACTGTCAAAAATCATCAGAATTGTTTTTTTCTTTTTAAATCCGCGCAGGGACCCACATAGAGATCAATTCCAAAAAATAAAGGTAGACCCGTCCGTAATTAATCAAAGAACGCTTCGCCGACCTGTTGGAATATAAGCAGACGACTTTTGTATTTTAGGGTATTCTTTAATCACGTGGGAAATGTGTCCACTATTGGAATCGGGCACTTGGCATTCTGAAATGAACTGATTGATTACACAGGAAAGTGTTTGTATATGTAATTACATTTTTTAATAATTACTATTAAATTTAAGGTCTACGATTTTGTGAATTCTAATAAGGTAATTAATGTAATTCCATTATATGTAACATTCTAGTAGTATATATTATTTTGGGGTGTCCTTATTCTGAGCCGGATTCAAAAATCTTAGAGTTCTCTAAGAAATATGTCAAATTTTAGGATGTTAAAATTTTTTGATGCCCTATGTGGTAATTTGACATATTCAAATTTGACATTTAAATTTTTTTGATCTCCAACAAAAATGTCAAATTAATTGAAGCATTTAAGGCAAAAAAATATTTGACACTTGATGTCCATCAAATAGCATTTTTCAATTGTTACGTAGGATTTGACAATACTTTTTAGGTTATGCATTTTCAACAAATATGTCAAATCCAATGTGGTAATTCAAACAGTAAAAATGACATCAAAACTAACTGCAATAAAATCTGGTGAAATTTGCGAACTTAAAAGTTCTTGTTGAGCCGTATAATATTTTGGGACGTGATATCTTTCGGTTTGTGCTATCACATAATCAAAGGAGACAAACCGGCCAATGACATTAGCTTCAGAGGCCACCTAATTAAACCAAGAAAACCATTCTAAAATGTTTTAGAGAATCTAAGACCTACCAAAAGTCTTAAAAAGCTTAATGTTGCCACAAGCGGGTCAAACATGTATATGTATTTTTATTTTTATCTAGTGATGTTCAAACACATAATCCATTAATGTCTATTTGCTAAATTAAATTGTTAACCAAAAACATTACGTACCGATATAAGTCTAAATTTATTTCAGAGATTTGCATATATAAATTATGAGTCAAACACATGCAGATATATCAACTATATATGATGACATGAGCAGTGAAGTCGATTCTCGGTGTGAATTTGATTCATGGCTCCATGCAAGAGTTGCCAAGATAGAAAAAGAGGTACAAGTTATGAGATTGTGTCAAACCTCAACCATTAAATGAAGTAATAATCATTTTGTTCATGCACGCTTGACTGTCCAATCCATTGTTTGGGACTCCTGTTTTCTCCTTATCTATTATTCCTTTATCATTCATACATATACTCACTCTTTCTCTTTTTACTCTTTTTTTAGAGTCTAAGTTTTTGCTCAGCTTTGAGATTAGGCCCCAGACCTAATACCGATTAGTTCTCAGGACATTGAAGTTAACGACCGAATAAATTTCCAATAAACTAGACCCTAGTAATTGGTTCTAGCAGTGAGATTCGGCCTCACGGTCTTGAAAGATAAACCTCTTAGTCACCCTCTTTCTTTCCAGTAAGCCAACCCATTGGGTTTCTCTTTTTACTTTTCCAAAGACTGACACGCAAATGTATGTTCTCTCTATGTATCACATTAATTTATATGCTAGAAATGTCTCCACATGCATCTGCACACTATAAACGTTGCACTATAGGTTTGTCTATGGATAGAATTCAATTCGAATTTTAAATGTAATAACAAAATGATTCAAACCCAATGTGAATCCGACTTTTCCGTAGCTGCTCAAGGAAATTCCGAATCCAAATCTACAAATCAGATATACTCACTCTTTCTCTCTTTACTTTTTTTTTTAGAGTCCAAGTTTTCTCCCGGCTCTGAGATTAACCCCGACATAATACCGACTACTTTTCAGGACATTGAAGTTAACGACTGGACAAACATCCAGTAACCTTGGTAATTAGTTCTAGTAAGATTCGACCTCACGGTCTTGAAAGATATATAAACCCCTTAGTCACCCTTTCGCCAGCATTGGGTTTCGCTTTTTACTTTTCCAAAGACTGATTTGCAAAATGGATGTTCTCAATATGTACTACATTAATCAAAATGTGTAGAATTAAAACGATGTAGTTTCAATAGTAAAACTGACAGAACGACGTAGTTTTATCCGCACTACAGGAAAGTACATTACAGCTCCTCCAATTCCATTTGGGAAGGTTGTAGTACAATTTTTTTAGTGCGTGTATAGTACGGACAAAACGATATAATTTTGTCCGTTTTGTTCTTGAAAGTAAATCGTTTTAACTTATCATGCGAATTCATATCAAAGTGTATGGAATTCAAATGATATAGTTTTCAGGATAAAACGAGCAAAATTATGTCGTTTTTACCCACGCTACACATGCACTACAAGGAACTGCCTACAGCTTTCCCACAGCTTTCCCGAATCCTATTAATTGTATGCTAAAAAGCTCTCCACATGCATCCATATACTATAAACGTTACACTAGATTTGTCAATGAATCGAATTCAATTCGACTTTCTGATTTAATAAGAAAATAATTCAAACCCGATGTGAATCCCACTTTTGCAGAGCTGTTCAAGGAAATTCTAAGTCCAAATCTAAAAATCGAGGAGAATTGGGGAAATATTAACTTTTGAACAAAAAAACAAAAATAGGTGTAAGAAAAAAAGTAGAAAATAAAAAATTCTCAGATCAGATTCTTAATCGAATTTGGTAATATAATTTTCCAATTTTAGGTTATGAGTTAATCGAATTATCGGATCGAATTTAGTAATCAAATTTGAATTGTGTTGAATCGGATTCTAAACCGGCCTACACTACACCCACGTGCTTACTAAGTCCAAGTTCAACAACTCCAATCACATGGGTAAGAAGAAGAGTCCATACCTTATCCAGGCAAACATCCTCTGGCTTGATTGATTGGGGGATTAGATGTGGGATTAGACAAATAATTTCTTCACTTCTTTTAATTTCATGTTTGTGTATATTATTCTTGAACTATTAGTTTCAACCGGATTAAATATCATTCTCAGAGAGGATAATTCAATCGAGGGGGAGGGGGTGTGGGACAAATAATCTCAGGATCATAGAAGGTTCTGGATTAATTGGAAATTTATCTAAATATCCTCACTTCTTCTAAAAAGATGATATATAACTTTGCGAAGGAAAAAAAGCAGACCATTGTCATTTGTCCTCAATGCAAGGGAGATGTCATACTAGACCAAACCTTAGCCGAGAGAAGCTCGTCGGACGATCGCCGAAGCAAGTATATTATCTTATTTTTTTACATTTTTGGATCTTCTCTTCCATACTAGAGCAAATCCTAACTAGGATCGTAAGCCTAAACTGACAGTCGAACCAAATCAGAAAACCAAATTGAACTAGCTGTTTGATTCGATTTTTTAGCTCGATTGGTCCGGTTTGATTTTTTGTAGAACATTTCAGTTCGGTTTTGATTTTGATTTCAAGCTCTAAACAACTGATCGAAGAGGACCAGAATAAAAAAAATCAATATTTTAATTATAATTTATATTTTTTGTAAGTTGTATTTCTTTCATCATATATATATATATATATATATATATATATATATATATATATATATATATATTGGTAATCTTTATTTTTAAATCTGTATTCTCTTAGTTTTTTTTTTATTGTGTAACTTTTATGTTGGATTTAACTTTTTAATAGCTCAAATATTTAATTTTTAATAATAACTTTATTGTTTAACATTTGACTTGATACAATCAAATCGAAAATCAGACTGAACCAGACCAAAATGAAAAAATCCAAACTGAAATAATTTGGTTCAAAAAATCCTAAATCAAAATTTATGTTTGATTCGAGGTTCTCCTCCAAATTGGATCAAACCAGACCGAGTTAGTTGACAAATCAACGAGAGGAATGGGGCTAAAGCCTTTGGATGTATGAACTACCGTAATGGACACCCAACCTAGTTGACTGGAGATCCCAAGATCTAGGTTCAAAGGGACAACCTAATTGCGTGTAATTAATTGAAACACTGAAGAGACAAGTTCTCTTACCCATTCCTATGGTGAAACAGTGTTGCCTGCACGGGTTAAGGTTAAGCTATGCTTTTAATGACTCTTATGCGTTGGTATATCTAAGCAAGGTATGACAGGATACCTTTAGATAAGAGGTCACCTATATAAGTGTGAAGTAGGGCCGCTTCTATAAGAATTCAGAAGGTAAAATTCTTTAGACCACTTACTGAACCAGGCGAGAGTTCAGGGCCAAAATAAACTCAACAGTTCAAGACATCATGAGAGGCAGAACAGTTCAAGACATCATGTTCACTGTTCAGTCAGTAAATCCGATAGACTTTCACGAGGGAAAGTTCAAGGCCAAAAGCTACCTATCCTGTGTAGGAATTTTTTGATGTACTCTCTCTTTCTTCAAGTCTTTGTTATCTTCCATTTTGTGATACTGACAATTTTCATTCATGTGGGGAATTGTTGGAAAAAATAGATTTAATCCATATTATTTGGTGACTTTGTCCCAAAAAATTAAGGGGTTCCCTAAAGACTAATTGAGGTGAGTCTTTGTGGGTTTGTGTACTCTTATTTGAGTAGTTTAAACCTTGAAAAGAATGATTAAAATCCATTAAGGTTTGAATGAGAAATTGATTCTCTAAATATACACCATGCGCAGTATGCGGGAAGGTGATAGGTCACGCGCGCCGCCGCCGCCGCCTGCTTGGAGGCGATCGAGCTGTGGTCCGAGATCCGTAGGTCATGGGTCTAGGCTTGGGCTTGGCTTGGTGTGGCGTGGTCTTTGGTCCCATAAGCCCAAGAGATTTTGGGTTTGCTTGCTTGGGCCACTTATGGACTTGAGCCCACACATGGTGATATGGATCTGGATATTATCCGGAGAATATTCTATTACAGAATATTCTACAATCAATTGTGTAATTGATTAAAGAATCAAAACCCCTAATTTAATTCTGATTTTAAATTGAGAATTTATTTTCAGAATTATAACCGCAGAATTTATTTTGTATATTAAATCTGGACATTAATTTCTAGATTTATTACGGAATAAATTTTTAGGCTCCCTTTGGATTTATAAATTGAGCATCATCCTTTTGGTAATTGATACACAAAAAAAAAAAAAAATCAGAGCAATCCTTCTTCTCCCTCAAATGTTCTTCGAGTGTTCTTCGCGTTCTTCGGTCAAAGAGAGTACAAAAATAAATCAGTTCGATAGCCGGTATTCGGAAGGTGCTACCGAAACTGAATTCAACCGTTGTATCCTGGGAGACGAACGCTAGACAAATCCTCAAGCACTTCGGTGAGGCGGCGCAATTTTTCTTAAGGACACCGTGAGATTCACGAGCCTCGGTTTGCAAATTTTAAATTTCGTTATTGTTCAAATTTATGTATTATTTTATTTTTTCAGAGATTAAATAAAATTTCCAGAATTTGTTTGTTCCTACATTCTTTAGCCGAGCTATGTCATTAGCCAAGTTGAATCATTAGTTGCATCATGATTTAGCCAAGTGGTGTCATTTGGCCGGGTTATATCCTTAGCCATATTGTGCTAGTTTTCTCTTGAAGTCTAGTTATTGTGGAGGTGTGTATAGAAAGTAATTGGTGTTGGCACGATGCATAGAAAATAGAACAACGGGAACACATTGGTGGAGACATGACAGATGAGAACCAACGGTCGAAAACGCAATGGTGGGAGCACACTTGGCATAGTGGTTGGGAACATTATTGGACGAAAACCCCATACTTGATAATTTTTTATATGACGTGTATTTATTTTAGATATTGTGATTGTTGATCTAGTCAACAACTTGTTTTATCTAGAATTATAAGAACACTGTGGATTAGATGTTTGACACTTAGAGTTTTAAATGGTAGAACTTGTTTTGTGTCACATCACTTTAGCTTAATTATTCTTTGACATACGTCTTACTCCTCTCATAACTGCTGCTTATATCATCATAATCTATTTTACTTTACTACCCTAAAATAATAAAAATAGAATCTAAGAATATAGTAACTTATTGGGCCTCATAGCTTATGGTGCATATTTCTTTGTCCTTGGCGTTTCATATTAGGTACCGATGAAAACAGAGTAGATCCAGAGTACCCGTTCCAGGAAAACCCGTTCCCTGAAGAAGACATGCTTAAACCGTGATTTACCTAGTCCAAACTTAGACTTGTTCTGACTTTCTATTGAAAACTCTTTTTGTTGGATATAAAATTTCGTTGGGTAAACTCATATATAGTAGTTTCTATTTCACGAAGAATAAATATTTGTATTAATTTTATTTTTAATAAAATATTAGAAAATTAGTTATTTTACTTTTTATTAACATTTTCAAAATTTGGAGCATTACACTTATTCTCGTGGGGCCGACGAAGGGGTTGACAGCCATTGCGGGGGCGTTCCCCTCGCAGCTTTCTCCTAATCCCCTGGGGGGGGGGGGGGGGGGATGGGGCAGAGTGATGCTTGCACCCCTCAAGCTTCCTCGCGGGGGTCCCCTTCCGCACCCCCCTAGGCTTCTTCGCGGGGGGTGCCCCCTTGAACCTCAAGTGTTCGCTTGCAAGGGCTCATTGCTAACTCGACACCTCGTCATTCCCGCTTGTTCCCTTGGCCCATCTCTTTCGATTGGGTCTTGTGGGTCCATTGATTGGGACCCGTTAAATCTCGGGTGTGGCCACGCTAATAAAATAAAAAAATGCAACACAATAATTCTCGATACATATTTCACACATTTTAAAACACTTGCGTATCTTTATACACTCTTCATAAATACAAACACATTTTTTCAACCTTCTTGACAGTCCAACGAATTTAAATTAAGCATTTTTCGTGTACTAAATATTTTCACACGTGTTCTTCGAAAATTTGGTAGTTTGTATTTTTCAATACTTATTTATCTTTATTCACACAAGGACAAAAAGATAATCAAATCAGATCAAATCCAACAATATGGGTTTCAGTGGTCTTAATTAAGCACCACTACATAGTGCTGACCATTAGTAGGGCTTCTAGCAATTTCTGAGCATGCACTGCCACCTTGTAGACAATATGTTGTCCAACAATGACACCACTCTACTAATGCCTTACATTCAGAGGTTTTTTTTATATGTAATGGAACTGCTGTTGCCTCATCTGTCTGCTGACTAGAATTGTACGAACGACGTTCTAGAATAGTGATGGTGTAGATATCGACAGGGCCGACAACTCCTATTCGTCTCCACTATCTATCACAAGTTCTAATCACAAAAATCAATATTTTCCTGACAAAGACAGAGGAAAAATAATAGGAATGCTATAGCTCTAGAATTAAAGCTAAGGAATTTTTTTTCGAATTCAAAATATAAGATTATGATTCAGTTACATTTATGAAATAAAATTTAAGTAAATTGTGAATTTTAATTTTAAATTCAAACAAAAAAATTAATTTTAATTCTAAAAGTGTAGAGTTTTTTATGTACCTATGTGCGAAACCCTACAACAGCTAAGTCGGTTGCATGTACGCAAGTGGTACAAGTAATTTGCTTTTTTCTAATTTCTCCTGGGATCAATTTGGTGCTTTTGAATGATATTAAAGTGGCCAAAATAGTAGAACACGTGTTTATGTGGTTACAGTAAGTGGTCAGATGTCAATATAGATTTTGCAACTCTCTTTAGGCACCTATAAAACCGTCGTCTTTTGCACCGACATGTGGTCAAAATGCATGGCATTTTCCCATTGTGAGTGGCATTAATATAATTTTGAATTGCACTAGTAATTTTAGTGTACCGTTAATAAATCATTGAACGACGTTTGCAATTTCGATTTGAGTTCAGTAAGTTTTGAGGGTGCCGTGATAGTAAGCAAGATGCGGTGGTAGTGAATGTGTTGTAATGGTATTAGTTTGCAATGATGATAAATCATTATGGGTGTAATCAGTTGAGTTCAATCTGGTCGAAGGAAAAACTCAGATCGAATTGAAATTTTTGGTTTAGCAATTCAAAAACTCAGATCGAATTGAAAAACTCAGATCGAATCAAACTAATCTAGTCTAGTTTCGTTTGGTATGCTTAGTTTTTGCCCAATTTTTTAGTTTACGGATTTGGTTGGACCACAAACAGGCTAAGCCAAATATAATGAAAAAGTTTATTTTTTTAGTTCCTGTGGAGCTTTTTAGTCCGTGCAGCAATTTCACTCACGAGTCTATGCCACTTTGAAATCTGGGTACCCAGATCTACAACTAGAAGGTTAGTGCTCCACTTGTCGGAGTTGGGTTAGGAAGCACTCTAATACTGTGATGTCCCGTCCCACATCGAAAGTCTACATGGGTGATTCTGGGTATATAAAGAACCATGTAAACTACTACTAACAATTTGAGCTTAAGTATTTTGGGTCACGTGGTTGGGATCCAACAAGTTGTTGGATCAATGGTTTACATGGGGCGTTACAAATGGTATTAGAGCGAGCCGTGTACACGATTGAGTGTCGGGGCGAGATTTTGTTTGGTCACTAGGGAACAGACCTAGGGTTAGGCCGTGGTGACTCTAGTGTGAACCCCTTACGAGAGTGCAAGGTCTTAAAGGTGGGGAGATTATAATATCTCGTCTCACATCGAAAGTCTACATGGGTGATTGTAGGTATATAAAGAACCATGTAAACTACTACTAACAACTTGGGCTTAAGTATTTTGGGCCACGTGGTTCGGCTCCAACAAGTTATTGGGTCAGTGGTTTACATGGGGCGTCACAGATACCTAAGTCAATACTTAAAGGAAAACAAGAAAATACTGAGTTAGAATTTAGAAAGTTGTGCATAACTTATTTCTCCAAATAATGTACCTTATATATATCTCTTGGCTTGAGCACTAAGCCTAGATTGGTATGTGCGGAGTACACTTCTAATAGTGACCTATAGCGGAATTCTATAATAACATCAGCCAATCACATGGAGAATTCCAACTTATACATCATGTTCTACAACCTATACACCTACTACCTGGTGGACTCTAGTCTATTATAAACGACTCTGGCTCGAACAAACAAGTTTGAGCTCAGCTCAAACCCATAAAGTGCTTTTGGACTAACCAGGGAGCACTATGAGTCATGTGACAAGCAGTGAGCATAAAGTCTGCTTGAGATGCTGACCTTGGGCTCGATCCTAACTTCAACTCAATTTCAACTTGGTTCGGTTCACTACTTTTCTTGATTCGGTCCTCCACAATTGCCCCTTAACTCTTCGTTACCCTTGCTGAGGAAGGGTTGATCACAAATTACTGAATTGATAATACGTCTACCGAATTGAAAGAGAAGGAAAGATGACGGTATCACCTATACAGGTGAGCTTGGCTCCCTATGAGGTATGATAACACACGTCGATCATCCACCCTACCAGTGCCAATTCAAACAACATGTCGCATGGGTCCTTTTTCAGAAGCACTCGAACCGCCTCCCTTGCATTAAATGTGATGTCAAGCGTCACGAAGTGATAGGTGGAGATGTCATGCCTCCTCGATTCCCACACAAACATTCTAAATTGTTAGTTCTTTTCAAATTCCCTCTAACTTATCGGTATAAATAGGTTGTAACCTTCAAAAACACACTTTTGCTACTCTATTCTCTTTCTTCTTGCATTCTTTGTGTTTACAAAGTTCACAAAATGCCCAAATCTCTTTCGAAGTCTTCAATGCCTCCACTGCTTTCGAATCGAGCATTCACGATTCCTAATGCACCCTAATTGTACAAGGCTTTGTTTTCAGATTCTTTAGGTTCTTCCGAGAGAGGTTCAGCCCCAATTGTTCATAGGTAAGTTTGCTCCTGTTCTTCATCACTCTTTAGTCTTCACTCGTTTTACCTCACATAATTGGCTGCTTGTTGTTGTTCGATCTCTAAGTTTTGATCTATCTTCTAAGGGGTCTTACGCTGGGGCCCATTGGATTCTTGAACCAATTCCATCTTCTAAGTTTTGATCAATAATGCTCCGAACTCTAATATTAAAACGAGAAATTTTCTAAGTCTTTACATCCTTCTTCACAATGTGGTTAGCCAAAGGTTTCTCATACATACTCGATAAAACTTCCATCATACCTTGAGTAGTCGTTTCCTTCACAACGTTTTGCACAACTGATTTTGACAGAGTCAATCAAACAATCCCTAGCACTCGCCTATCTAGGATCTTATATGCATCATCATTCATCTTTTTCGGCTTAGAACAATCAAGGGTTTGATTCAATCCCTTACCATATAAATAATCCTCGATTTGAATCTTCCAATACCTGAAATTGTTGTCGAACTTCTCGATTCCTATTCCTTTTCCTTTTGCTCCTCTATGGATCCTTCTCCGAACTTGAGAGCTCTGATATCAATTGTTAGGACACAACGAAAGCAAGAACAGTAAACAATTGCACAATCAAAACCCACGACACAAAAACTTACGTGGTTTCGAGTTAAGCAAATAACTTAATCTTACGTCCATGGGTTGTTGGGGAGTTTCACTATGATGACGGAGAATTAGGTTTACAATTTCGAGTGTCCTCTGGCTTTATATTTATTGCTACATAAAAGAACCAAATTAGAATATCTCCTAAAACACGCAAAGAAATGAAATCTGATGTTGTGTTCTGTCCGAACGCACAAAATTCCGTCTGAATGCTCAAATGAACAAGTCCACTACAACGTCCGGCCCCCTGCAAACGCTATTGGCAGAGGAGTCTTCATACTAACAACTAATAGATTTTTATATACACCAAAATAGATCTCTCACACACAAGGGCGGAAGTACATGGCCCACCTTGTGGGCTATAGCCCAGGTGGGGAAAAAAATTACATGTAAATTTTTAGTCTAATTAATTTTAATTTTAGCTCATTCTATTATTTGCAGTCCAATAGATTTTTTCAATCCATTTCATTTTTAACCGAGAATAAGTTAAATTCATGATTTCGCCCTTGCTTATGCACACATCATAACCGAATAATTATTTTTCTATCTCTTCCCCATTCGCCTTGCCAATAAATCCTATCTTTACCTCATCTTTTTTTCTTTCTTATAGATTTCGCACGGTTATAATATTGGCCCATTCAATGATAGATTCCCTTAAGATATTCAAAATTTTGATTTAACGCACGTCACATTACCATATGGGCTACGCATTTTGATCTGTAATACACATATTTAAATTTCAAACCCATAAAAATTTGAAATCTCGCCATTCCTAGTTAACACCCAAGCATTGGCTTCTCTCACCGCCCAATTTCTCTGTTTCTCCTCTCGCTTCTATAACGACAGTACTCCTATTTTCTTAACATTCAAGAAAAATAATTAGTTTAACTAAATAGTACCAGAAATTTATGTGTTGTTTTTGCTAAACAGTGTGTTGATTGTCCATTATTTTTCTATTTCTCATATGAGAGAAATGCATGAGTTTTTATTTTTTCCTAATTAGTTTCATGGTTGTGGAAGTGGTGAACATACGAACGTATTAAATTTAGGTGTTCTAACAAATGGAGAGGGTGTGGTACGGTATTACATTTTTCGGACCAAGACTGTTTTCTATACTTACCATTTCATATATTTATTTAGGGCATTAAATTCTAATTATTCAGTCTTTTTTGTTGGACCGAATAAATTCTATGTTGACGAAATGCAACTTAGGAATGAATTTGGATAAGATTATTACCTGTAATTTTCCAATTTATAAGATTTTTCACACAATTGGGGTACAACGTGGTTTGGCCAGTAAGACATAACTGTATTTTTATTCGGCCATGAAATAGATTCTATAAAGTTTATAATGCTGCGATATTTTGGGTTACTATATTATCCTCATTGTTTTTTTAGTTATCCTATTTGATTGCTCATTCTTTCTATTGGTTTAGAACTTTTTTTTTTCTTTTGATTTTCACATTACAATATCTTATCTCTATTTTTGCAAATTGTGAGCTTCTCCTTTCTGATTCTCAAGTTATGATTTCATAGAAAAACTTGCAATCTTTTAGTATTTTATATATCAATAAATAATTTTTTGAAAGCCACCAAGGTGATATATATGCAATTGCTTAGAGGAAAAAAGAAGGAATAAAAAAAAACTGTTAGGTCCAAAAGTGTTAGATATCTCTAAAAGGACGTGAGACTATTGTTTCACAAAAGAAATATGAAATTACTTATTTTTTTTCTATTATTCTTTAACTTTTAAAATTAGAATGCTTTAATTTCTTAAGAAAATGATCATCTATCATTTGGATATGACGGGGGTAAAATGTAATTGAGAAATTACCTTTAACTCGCCAGGTTAATTTCAGAGTTCGGCCGAGACCGAATTACATTTCCAGAGGCACGCGCCGATCACGTGAGATAGTGGCCGACACGAGAAGTGCCGATCACGCCCATATTTGGGTAACAGAATCAAGTACAGGGATGCCGACCTGAGAAAGGCGGACTCAAGTATTGCCGACCTGAGAAAGGCGGTCAGGATTACGGGCAGCCCGAGAAAGCGACTGATAACCGTATTTCCAAAAAGGAAACAGAATCATGGATGGGGTAGGATCCTGTGGGATCTTGTCGGATTCAGTTACAGATGTGACTCCCACGTCCCATCAGAGGACACTCCGCCAGAGTGGAGCCCTAAGAGAATTAGGGCATGACTGGAGGCCCAAAGAGGTTTGGGGCCCAAGAAAGTCCAGATAGAGTTAGGGCACCAGGGAAATCTATAAATACACCCTCAGATGACGAATTTGAGGTACGCCTAAATACTCCAGAGTTTTCATTCGCTGATAGAGAATATCAGCTTACAGTTAACTTTTTCCCTGTGAGATTGTGCCTGACTTAATCATCGGAGTGTTCTCCTGCCACAGCGGCAGAGGACTCTTTGACAGATTATTCTTTTGCAGATCACAGGTACACATACTGAGAGAAGCACCATTTCGGCTGGATAGTGAGTCTCTAGCTTTCCGTCCCGATTTTCTAAATCAACCCCCTTACAATTGGCGCCGTCTGTGGGAAAGTTAAAGATTCATGGCTGAGATATCCAGAAAAGACCAGGGGAAGGAACGTGATGGGAAGGGGAGATCAAAATCCCCCCCTCCAGTTCCACACAAAACAAAGGGCCCTAGAAGGGAGATTCCGAGGGTTCCTCCACCAAAAATAGTAGGGGAGCAACCTGGAGAACAGGTGTTGCTTCCCACCATCCCGCTATCTGCCAATACGTCGGGAGCTCCTGCGCTACCCACGCCGTTGCATCTGGAGCAACGCCCGGATCGTCCGCGAGAAGCGGAACGGTCAAAAAACAGGGACAGATCCCAGACTCAATCCCGGAATGAGGGAGGGAGAGAATCCCGAACTCATGAACGGTCTCGCCGGGACGAGGAACGTGATAATGCCGATCGGATCCGAAGGAGGGATCAAGAAGTAGAAGACATGCGCCGCTACATACGACGCATGGAGAGAGAAAATCAAACTCTCCGTAAACACAGAGATTCAGTCCGCCAGTCGGTATCTAGATACGACGAGCGCTCAGAGACTGGGCCGTCTCGGCAGGGCAGTCGACATGAAGCCAGCAAAAGGCCTCGAGGAGGAGAAAGGCAGGTGGGGGCTTCATCGCACAGAGGCGGACCGCCTCAGGAGCGGCCGCTTCCCGACATGAGGGAATGGCTGAATCAGAGGGCAGAATCTGCCCCAGACGCCCAGCAGAAGTTTCCAAACCAGCCTCTGCCGCCATTGGTTCCACCGACCGACATGAGAGCTTGGCTAAATCAGCAGCTGGGACTCAACCGTCCAGAGGACGACGCAAATCACAAGGAACTACAGCAGCTGGCAGTATCGCCACTGTCAGTTCAAATAGAAACGGAGGACTTACCCAGAAAGTTTGCCCCTCCGAAATTCACAATTTATAATGGGCGAACGGATCCGATGACTCACATCAAAGGATTCGTAAACTCCATGATGATCTACGTGGGGCAAGACAGCCTCTATTGCAAGGTGTTTTCACTGAGTTTGGGGGAAATAGCCCTAAATTGGTTTCAGGCTCTGCCGCCGAGATCAATTACAAGCTGGAGGCAACTGGCGGATCAGTTCCTCAAAAGATTTGTGGCTAACCGAGCACAGAAAAAATACGTGAACACGCTTCTGGCCTTGAGAAAAGGACCAGAAGAGGATCTCAGGCAGTACGCCAGCAAGTACTGGGCCACCTACAATGAGATCGGGGATTGCACAGAGGCCTACGCCGTGGAATCCTTCAGGTTGGGACTATCTTACCGAGATCGGCTCAGGGAGTCACTCACCATTGATCCCCCAAGCACCATTGCCGACTTGATGAGCAGAGTCGAGAAATACGCCAAGTTTGAAGATGAAATCCGCCGAGACAAAGAGCGGCCAGCAGCAAAGGCGCATCGGAATGCGGTAATGGTGCCCGAGGCCAAGAGGCCCAGAGTTGAGGTGGCCGAAGTGTCACAAACACCGAAGGAGCGAAAGCCACCAGGAGCTCAGGCGTATAAAGCTATACGCACGGTTTTCAACACCCCGATCTACCGGATGATTTATCCTTTGAAGAACGAGCCTTTTTGGAAGTGGCCAGCTGGGTCGGGAGAGATGGTGAAGCGTGACCCGACCATAGATTGGTGCAGCTATCACCGGAGAAACGGCCATATGACGGAAAGATGCAAGGCGCTTAAACAGTTCCTAGAGGAACTAGTTGAAGCCGGGCATCTCCGACGTTTTGTGGCCGAACAAAGGCAACAAGTGGTTCAACCGGAGCCAATGGAAGCCGAATCCTCTGAGGAAGAGGTGATGGTAACTGGGACCGTGCACGTCATACACGCTGCAACCCCAGTCCTGGATGAGAGGGAAGTTCGGCTCCAACGCCGCCGAGACGGGCACGAGCATCATATACAACATCTCGGGCAGAAGAGGAAAGAGCCCGAGACACAGAAAGAAACAGTCATTTCCTTTTCGGAAAAGGATTTGGAAGGGGTAACACATCCCCATAACGACGCGTTGGTAATTACGCTGCTCCTTGGCACCTTCAACACGGAGAGAATCCTGGTTGACCAAGGCAGCTCAACGGAGATCCTGTACTACGATGCCTTCAAGAAACTCCAGCTGAACAAGGCAGATTTGAAGAAGGCCGACATACCGCTCATCGGTTTCAGTGCCGATGCTGTCTGGCCCTTGGGATCCATTACTATCCCTGTCCGAGCAGGAAAAGTAACATTGGATATGGATTTCCTGGTGGTGGACGTACCGTCTGCTTACAACGCCATCATGGGGAGAACTTGGCTCCACAGGTTGGGGGCAATTCCTTCCACCTACCATCAGATGTTAAAGTTCCCAGGGAAGAAGGGGATTGAATGTGTTCGGGGAAATCAGACAACGGCGAGAAGCTGCTATGTCACGTCCATCAAGCACAAACCTAAGGCCGAACATGTGAAGTCCATCGAAGTCCCAGATCGGCCAACGATAGAGGATATCGGGCGCAACCCGGCCGATCGCGTTGTGGAAGAACTGAAGCAGGTACCGGCTCACGAGACAGATCTAGAGCGGTATTTTTTGATCGGGGCAGAACTATCAGAGCGGGATGAGGAGGCCCTGGTCGCATTTCTCAAGGAGCATATAGATGTGTTCGCTTGGACGCCACAGGAGATGCCTGGGGTGAGCCCGGACATCATATGCCATCATCTGAACGTGGATCCAGCCCACAAACCGGTGATGCAAAAAAGGAGGAGACCGGCAATCCAACATGTGGATGCCGTAACAGAGGAAGTAGATCGGCTGCTGGAGGCCGACGCCATCAGAGAGGTGCACTACCCCGAGTGGTTATCCAACACCGTGGTGGTCAAGAAAAAGAATGGCAAGTGGAGGGTTTGCGTAGATTTCACCAGCCTCAATAAAGCCTGCCCCAAAGACAGTTTTCCACTGCCCAAGATAGATCAACTGGTGGATGCCACAGCGGGGTATCGGCGAATGAGTTTCCTGGATGCATATCGGGGATATCACCAGATAGCTATGCACGCGCCGGACCAAGAGAAAACGTCCTTCATTACTCCCCGCGGACTCTTCTGCTATAAAGTGATGCCATTCGGCTTAAGAAATGCAGGGGCGACTTATCAGCGTTTGGCAACCCTCATGTTCAAGGAGTTGCTCGGGAAAAGCATGGAGGTCTACATCGATGACATGGTGATCAAAACCAAGGAGGCGGAGTCCCACATCAACGACCTCGGCAAAACCTTCCAGGTATTGAGAAAATACCAGCTCAAGCTCAACGCATCGAAGTGTGCCTTCGGGGTCAGCTCGGGGAAGTTTTTGGGGCATCTGGTTACACGGAGGGGGATAGAAGCTAATCCCGATCAGATTGTCGCCTTGCAAAATTTACAGAGTCCCCGAACTGTGAAGGAAGTTCAAAGACTAACCGGGATGGTGGCAGCCCTCAACAGGTTCATCAGCCGATCTTCCGATCGATGTCGGCCATTCTTCCAGCTGTTGAGAAAACAGTCCAAGTATGCATGGGGGGAAGAATGTGAAAAGGCTTTCCAAGAAATGAAGAACTACTTGGCGAACCCCCCGCTAATCATAACTCCCGAGAAGGGAGATGTGTTGACACTTTATCTGGCCGTATCCGAGCATGCGGTCAGTGCGGTACTATTAAAAAACAAAGATGGTGAGCAGACGCCGGTCTATTATGCGAGCAAGACGCTCCTGGATTCGGAGACAAGATATCTCCCCTTGGAGAAACTGATCCTATCCCTTGTGGTGGCGTCTAGAAAGTTGCAGCACTATTTCCTGGCCCATACGATAGAAGTGCCGACCAAACATCCCATCAGCACCGTCTTGAGAAGAGCGGAACTGTCGGGAAGGGTGGCAACTTGGTCCGTGGAGCTCGGGGAATATGACATCAATTTCCTCCCAAGGACAGCAATAAAAGGACAGGTCCTGGCAGATTTTGTTGCGGAGTTCTCCCACGAACCAGAGGAAATCGTCGCTTCAATCTCAGAGGAGGAAATGCCCGAACAGGGGGAAATAGTTCCCGATCAAACGCCTTATTGGAGGTTGTTTGTTGACGGGTCATCGTGTTCGAGGGGGTCTGGGGTCGGCATCGTGATAGAAGAACCAGATGGGTGTTATTTCGAACAGTCCTTCCGATTGAATTTTAGCGCCTCCAACAATGTCGCCGAGTATGAGGCATTGATACTCGGGCTCAAATGCGCACACAATCTGGGGGCAGAACATGTGGAAGTCTTCTGTGATTCACAACTGGTTCTCAACCAGCTCAGTGGTGAATATGCCACCCGAGATGAGAGGATGGCCGCCTATGCAGAGAGGGCTAAAGCGGAGTTATCAAAGTTCAAGAAAACGGTGATGACGCACATCAGCTCAAGACAGAACGACCACACAGACGCCTTGGCCTGTTTGGCTTCGGCCATACCCAGAGACAAATTCAGGACCATATACGTGGATTCCATCGAGTACCCGAGCATCGACGTCCCCATTGCCGAGAAGGCTTTGGAAATCGATCTCGGCCCAAGTTGGATGGATCCCATCGTCTCTTACCTCACTGGGGGAACCGTCCCCGAAGACAAAAAAGAAGCCCATAAGCTGCGTATCAAAGCAACACGTTTCTGGCTATCACCGAAGCAGGAACTCTATCGTAAGTCTTATACTGGCCCCTATTTAAAATGCGTACACCCAACTCTGGTTCAGAAATTCCTGTATGAGATTCATGAAGGGATATGTGGAAGTCATGCTGGGGGCAGGTCCATAGCCCATCGTGCTATATCACAGGGATATTGGTGGCCGTATATGCAGGAGGACGCGAAGAAATACGTCCAAGTGTGCGAAAAATGCCAGAAGTTTGCCCCGATCTCACATCGACCTGCAGCCGATCTGGCACCACTCACCAGTCCATGGCCCTTTGCTCAATGGGGAATGGATATAGTCGGCCCGCTACCCAAAGCGACCGGGGAGAGGAAGTATCTGTTGGTTGCCACAGATTACTTTACCAAGTGGATAGAGGCCGAACCACTGGCTAAAATCACCGAGAAGAATGTCGAGCGATTCGTCTGGCAGAACATAATCACCAGGTTCGGCATCCCCTACGCCATCGTCTCGGACAACGGAACCCAGTTCCAGGACAAGTTCAAAGCTTTCTGCTCACAGTATCAGATCAAAAACTATTACGCCTCAGTGGCGTATCCGCAATGCAATGGGCAGGCTGAAGCTTCAAACAAGACGATATTGGGAGGAATGAAAAAACGACTAGAGAAAGCCAAGGGAAAGTGGGTGGAAGAATTACCACTCGTTTTATGGGCATACAGGACCACTCCTCGCCGATCTACAGGTGTTACTCCATATTCGCTTGCTTACGGCACTGAGGCTGTCATTCCTCTTGAAGTCGGCATCCCGACTCTCCGAACAGAAGTAATGGAGCAAGGTGGCAATGATCAAGCATTGGCAATAGAACTCGATTTTGCCGAAGAAAAGCGAGATAGGGCCATGATCAGACTCGCCGCCTATCAGTCAACTCTGTCAAGAACGTATAACAAGAAGGTCCATCAGAGGGAATTCAATCTCGGCGACCTAGTCCTACGCAAGGTCATGGGAAACACGAAAGATCCAACTGATGGCAAGCTCGGGGCCAATTGGGAGGGTCCATACAGAGTTATCGGCCGACTCGGGAAGGGTGCCTACAAGTTGCAGGATCTGGGGGATAAAGAAATACCAAGAACTTGGAATGTCTCCAACCTTAAGAAATTTTATCAGTAATTTCTCTATTTCAACACTTGTATTCATTTTCTCAGTAAATGAAAGTTCTAGTTTCAATGTTCAAATCAGATATTCGGCAATTTTGGTTTTATGTTATCCTAGATGTTAGTGTTCAATACTTGAGAAAAGTTTGAACTTCTGAACATGCTTGAGAAAAGTATGTGTTCAGCCGAACAGACTTGAGAAAAGTCTGATCGGCCCCGCGCTCGAGAAAAGTATTAGAATCCAGCATTTTTGAGAAAAATATGTTTGGGCCTAAGTACAGGATAAGAAGCTGAACATGCTTGAGAAAGGTTTGCTCGGTTCAATACCTAAGGAAAATTCAATACTTGAGGAGAGTTCTGAATTACCAAACATATTTGAGAAAAGTTCATGTTTTAAAAGAAGAGCTCAGGTTTGTATTAAGACTAGAGATGCTGAAAAGAAGTTCGAATTTCATTCACTCATGTGGATTACAAGAGGAGAATACAAAAGTGGACATAAAAAAGACTTAAAGAAAACAAAAGTGGAAATCCTTCAGACGATCTCCACTTGGTCATCTTGAGCTCGGCCCTCTTCAGCAGCAGGGTCCCCCCCGACAACGTCGACTTCATAGTCCTCGACGGTGAGGTCGGCTTCATTGGTCTTGGTATCGGGGAGGGGCTCTTCTTCATCGGGAAGATCAGACGAGTGGGGAATCTCCTTGAACAGGGCCGAGTCAGCGGCCACATTGCAAGCCCTGAGCGCTGCTCTCCAACCCGACGCCAGGAACTCTTCTTGCAGCTCGGGGATCTGATTGTTGAGGATGTCCTCAGCAGCTTCTTTCATCCCGAGCTTACGAGCCTCTTTTGCTTCTTCGGCATGCTTTGCCGCGAGATCGGTGGCCCTCTTCTTTTCCTCTGCCATCTCGTCGGCATGCTTAGCCTTGACAGCAGTGAGTTCGGCTACAAGATCGGCAGTCTTCTTCCTTTCTTCAGATAGGAAATACTCCGAGGATTTAGCCTGCTTGGCCATCTCTCGGGCCTCCTTCTTGAAATTGTCGGCCTGATCCTGAGCAGTGGAGAACTTCAGTTTGAACTCCCTCACTTCGGCCTCAGCCTTGTCAAGTTTCTCTGCCCGATCCTGAGCCTTCTTCATGCCAAGCATGGATTTCTGGATCGCCTGCAGCATTAACATCAGAGTTATAACAAGCACAAAGGAATTTGCAGAATTTATTACCGAGATAAGAAACTTACAAAAATATTGTGCGCGATCGTCAGCCGAAGCACGGCATGGTCTTCTTCGTCGGCGTAAGGCTCTATGTCCTTCGGCAGCATCAGGGCTTCGGCCAGAGCCATAGTAGTTCCCAGATCTCGGACCGTGTCAGCGGCCGTGATAGGGGTCGTACCATTTATCAGCAAAGGAGGAGGCCAGGTCCCGGCTTTCTCGGGAACCTTTGATTTGCCCTTCTCCTCGGAGGGACCGGCCTGGTGTGCCTTCACCAGTTTCCGCCTCTTCCGGTCGGCATTGGCGGTTTCGGCATCGGAGGAAGGGAGACTCGGCAGCTTCTCACCCTCGTCTGGCTTCCTCTTAGCCAGGATGATCCCAGAAGGTTTCTTCATCTGCAGGGGAATCGGCACCTTCTTTGCGTCGGTGGGAGTCGGCACGACCCCAGAAACCTTCTTTTCCGACGCGGCAGCAGTCTTCCTCAGCCTTATCATATCCTTCAGGCTCGGCATGTCGGGGTTTGAAGACATGGCTTCGGCGTCTGTGTTTCTCTCTTCTTCGGGAATCAAAGTAATCCGAAGCGGAGACTGCGTCCTTTCAGAAGAAGATGAGGATAAGGATGAGGATGAGGATGATTCGGCCACAGCAGCAACCGTGACTCGGCTGGGCTCCCGGAGATACGGCAAGGGAACACCTTCAGGGACCGCAACCGAAGACGTCTCAGCTACCACCTCGGCAACGAACTTCTTCTCTTTGATATAACCCTTATAAGACGGGTTATATCGCAGCAGTACTTCGGCAGCTCTCGGTTCGGCTTGGCCTTCAACGCCTTTGTACCGAAGAACTTTTTTCAGATCCTCTGGATGTGTAGCCTGCGAAGTCCGACCGCGATTTGCGTTTGAAGCTGCACACGAATAAACCGACACAGTTAGAAACATGAGATCGGCAAAGCTGAAGAAATCAAAACAAAAGAGAATGGGGGACTAACGGGGTTTCCCGAATCTGCGGGGAACAGGGAGCCTCTTGCGCTCGGGTTCATCGGCAGAAAATTCCCAATTTCCCGAGACGATGAGGAAGTCATCGTCGTTCCCCCTGTTCGAGTCAGGGAGATTGGTCACTATCTTCTCTCGGCCTCTACGCGACTTCAGATACCATCTCTCATCTTTTTTGTACACCATATCATAATTATCGTTTATGTCCCAGAGATCTAAGTTCGTTTGGCACAGCTCGTTCAAACGAACTATGCCCATGACTATACGGTATGAGTTTATAGATATCTGCATAGGATTCAGCCTATAGTAGGACAGAACCCTACGCAGTAAAGGGTGGAGGGGGAACCTAACTCCACCCTCAATAACAGCCATGAGAGGGATGTGGATGGAGTCCTCATCCCGAATCTCAGGATGAGTCTCAGGCTTGTTAATCTCTACATAAACGTCGTCTGGAATTTGGTAATGCCTACGGAACTCTGCTATCCTCGCCGGAGAGGCGAAGTGTTTACGAAAGATCCCCATACTCAGAGAATGAGCGGGGAAGAAAAATGAACAAGAAAGACAAAAAGAAGAGTTCTACAAGGGACAACTTACAAAAGGTGGAAGAAGAACAGTAGAGCAAGGAAAGAAATGAAGAAGACGAAGTTAGGGATTTATAGGGTTCTGCGTGGGTAAATCCGAAGCGTCGCACGCTTTAAACCCCAACCGTCGGATCCATTACTCCTGGACCAATCAGTGAAGCGCGTCTGAGATGCTGAAGCACCACGTCAAAACACGCGCAGAAAAGGCGCGTCGTTCTTATAAAAGGCACGCCCGAGTTACTGAAGCACCAACGGTCACGTCGCATTTATGGCGGACAGAGCACGCCCCCAAAACGTGCCAGACACGGATGGAAATCCCCTATATCGATACAAAGCTCATCATGAATATGCTTTATAGCTTCGGCTACTCTGCCACGTCGGATCGAAGTAACCGAAGCTAGGGGGCAAGGGGAGTCCAGCCGAACAGATTTGAGAAAAGTCTGAGAAGATTCAACACTTGAGAAAAGTTCGCAATCATGCCGAACAGATTTGAGAAAAGTCTGAGAAGATTCAACACTTGAGAAAAGTTCGCAATCATGCCGAACAGATTTGAGAAAAGTCTGAGAAGATTCAACACTTGAGAAAAGTTTACAATCATGCCGAACAGACTTGAGAAAGGTTTGAGAAGATTCAACACTTGAGAAAAGTTCGCAATCATGCCGAACAGATTTGAGAAAAGAAAAGTTCGCAATCATGCCGAACAGATTTCAGAAAAGTCTGAGAAGATTCAACACTTGAGAAAAGTTCGCAATCATGCCGAACATACTTGAGAAAGGTTTGAGAAAGGTTCAATACTTGAGAAAAGTTTGGACTCCAGAAAATGCTTGAGAAAAGTATGTGTTTAAGCCTAGCTACAGGTTAAACAGCCAACATGACTTGAGAAAGGTCAGAGCCGGTTCGACACTTGAGAAAAGTTAGAACACCCGAACACACTTGAGAAAAGTTAGAAAAGAGTCATCACTTGAGAAAAGTATGAAGTCTGAAATTGATTTAAATAATTTACTACTTGAGAAAGGTATGTAGAACAGATAGAGACAAAAGGAGTCACAACAATTTCATTTAATTCTTGAAGTCGGGTTACATATGAGTTGCAAAAACTCGAGTTACAGAAAAGAGAGAAATAAACAAAATCCTAAGGCGCAACATCGGCAGCCTGAACTATAACTACGTCCTCATCGGCAGACTGAGGTTGAGCAGCAGGGACACCAGCAATGGCAATCTGGCCCGCCTCTCCTTCACCAGCTGCAGCCTGGCCCTCTTCTTCGGCTTCGGGCACCATAACCTCCAGCTGGGTAACAGACGGAACCCTGGAGTACACATCAGAATCGGCCGGAACTAGGGCGGCTTCCAGGGCAGCTTTCCAGCATTTCTTGACGAGATCGGCCTGGAGCTCGGGCAACTGGTTCGCCAAGAAGTCGGCTGCAGCATCCATCATGCCCCTGGAGTAAGAAGTCTTCAGCTCGGCTGCATGCCGATTTTGAAGATCGGTTATCCGATCCTCCAATTGGGAAGACCTCATCTTCTCTGTGTCGAGTCGGGACTGAGCATCTCTAAGCTTGAGATCGGCGTCCTTAACCTTCTGCCGGTTAGAGGCCACCCTCTCTTGAAGTCTGAAGCACAAGGCATTGGCGTTCTTCAGCTCCGACTCCATAGTAGCGTGCCGAGTCTCCAAATCCTGGAAGCGGCTCAGACACAGCATAGATTTTTGCGCAGCCTGTAACAAGATCGGGAAGTCAGAAAGCAGATATGAAATCGCAAGTAAAGGCAACAGAAGAACAGCCAAGACAAAATACTTACGAAAACTTCGTGAGCCATCACAGAACGCATCAAAGTCGGGAGATCGGTGCCTGCGTAAGGCTCGATATCTTTTGGTAACATCAACGCACCCGTCAGGGTTTGCGTGACGGCAAGATCCTGTGCCGTGTCGGCGACAGTGATGGGATCAGTCCCATTTACCAGCAAGGAAGGACGCCATGGGGCAGCCCCCTCAACAGCTTTTGCCTTCTCGGCCGTCTTGCTCTTCTTCGGCAAGTTCGTTGCAGCTGGAACTTCCTGAGGAGGGTCCCTTGTTTTCCGCTTCAGAATCAGCGGAACATCATCTGAAGCCTCGCCAGACGCTGAGGTCGGCGGCATCCTCTGCGAGCTCGGGCCTACCTGAGGGTTTTTCTTCTTCTGTTCCCGAATCATTTCGCGCAAATTCGGGATATTGGGATCTCGTGCCATTGGGTCGGGAATTTGGTCGACTTCCTGGTCGTCTCTTGAGTCCCAGTTACAAGGCGAATCGAAAGAGCTTTGGGCGGAGTCAAACGAGATCGGAAAGTTCCCGACGTCAGCTACCGTCACCGGTTCCAATAGTCGAGCCTCGGAAGGCGGAATGAAGTCCTGAAGATCGGCACCAGCGACGTCCGCGTCCGGGATGGATTTTTTGCTGTATCCCCGGTAGCTCCCAATGTATCCGAGAAGCACTTCGGGTGATCGGGCCCAGCTGCTGCCGAAGGATCCTGTGTATCGGGCGACCTTCCTTATCTCGTCAAGCTTTACCGCCTGCCTGTTTCGGAACTTATTGGCGTTGGTGGCTGCATGATAAGAAGGAAAAAACAGTCAGTATCAAAATATGTTCGGCATCAGAAAGAAAAAGATATGGAATTGAAAGACAAGGTCGGGGTACTAACGGATGACTCCAAACCGGGTCGGGATATGGAACTTGGGTTTTTCAGGCTCATCTCGGCCAATCTCCCAGTTGCCAGCAACGATGAGGAAATCATCGTCGTTACCTCGGCTGGAGTCCGTCAGATAAGTAACCATTCTCTCCTCGTTGGGTCTGTTCTTCAAGTAGTAGGAATTGGGCCCTTTCCTGACCATATCATAGCTAAATCGGATCTCCCGAAGTCCTATGTCGGTTTGGTTCAGTCTATTTAGTTCTACAATGCTATGGATGATCCTATATGTATTGATGGAAATCTGCATCGGATGGAGCCGGTACCAACAAAGCACTTCACGGAGAAGGCGATTGAGTGGAAACCGAACTCCGCCCTCAAGAACCGCCATCAATGGGACGTGAAGGATGTCAGGATCGTTCCCATCCCGGGCGGTATCCGGCTTATTAAGTTCGACGGCAACATCGTTGGGGATGTTGTACCGTCGCCGGAAATTTGCCATTCTTTCCGGTGTATCAACTAGACTCCTAAAAATCCCCATTACAGACGGCAGAAAGGGACGAAAGGTCAAGAAAAAGAGGGAAAACCTAAGGTTCCGATAAAAAAGAACTTACGACAACAGGTGAGTTCTTTCTCTGATGTGAAGACGGCGGAAGTGTGCAGAAGAAAAGTGAAAAAATGAGAAGATTCGAGCATTTATAGGGAAGGGAGTCGAACAGATAAGACCCTAAGCCTCCCCCAGTGAAAACGCTCCACGTATGGGACACTCGCAGGAGGCGCGTGACCTCAAAAGCCGCAAAGCCTGCTGCATGCCCCATCAGACTTTAATGCGACACCAGAGGCTTACGCATGACGGTTCAGAAACCGTCCGATCAAGAATAGCAGAGGACGCCACGAGTGCAGTACGTAGCCTCGACTACTTCGCCAAGTCGGTTCAAAGCAGCCGAAGCTAGGGGGCAATTGACGGGGGTAAAATGTAATTGAGAAATTACCTTTAACTCGCCAGGTTAATTTCAGAGTTCGGCCGAGACCGAATTACATTTCCAGAGGCACGCGCCGATCACGTGAGATAGTGGCCGACACGAGAAGTGCCGATCACGCCCATATTTGGGTAACAGAATCAAGTACAGGGATGCCGACCTGAGAAAGGCGGACTCAAGTATTGCCGACCTGAGAAAGGCGGTCAGGATTACGGGCAGCCCGAGAAAGCGACTGATAACCGTATTTCCAAAAAGGAAACAGAATCATGGATGGGGTAGGATCCTGTGGGATCTTGTCGGATTCAGTTACAGATGTGACTCCCACGTCCCATCAGAGGACACTCCGCCAGAGTGGAGCCCTAAGAGAATTAGGGCATGACTGGAGGCCCAAAGAGGTTTGGGGCCCAAGAAAGTCCAGATAGAGTTAGGGCACCAGGGAAATCTATAAATACACCCTCAGATGACGAATTTGAGGTACGCCTAAATACTCCAGAGTTTTCATTCGCTGATAGAGAATATCAGCTTACAGTTAACTTTTTCCCTGTGAGATTGTGCCTGACTTAATCATCGGAGTGTTCTCCTGCCACAGCGGCAGAGGACTCTTTGACAGATTATTCTTTTGCAGATCACAGGTACACATACTGAGAGAAGCACCATTTCGGCTGGATAGTGAGTCTCTAGCTTTCCGTCCCGATTTTCTAAATCAACCCCCTTACAGGATATAATCACGACGATAATCAGTAGAAAGATCACAAACATAAGAATTAGGTTATGATTAATGAGTTTGTATAGGATATAATAAAACACTTAAATATGGAATCACTACATTGACACATAATTGGCACGTGCATTGCACGGGTTTCACACTAGTGCGTATATATGAATTAACTATCACTCGATTGAATACAGAATGTTCATACATATATATTAAAGAAGGAAAATGACAAACGGGTGGCAAGAAAGTAGAGTTTGTTTTGTACTTATCTGCCTGCCGTCTCTACTAGAAAAAAGAGAAGCCTATATAGAAAAGTTGTGGATCTGATATGTCTGATTCTATAAAAACTTATCCATGAGCCCAATTGAGCATTGTTGGAGATAAGGTGGGGGGAGTATTCAACAGCAAAAAACAAGAGGGCCCTATAACCCTATTGGCCACTTTTTCATTAATTTCAAAGATAATGGGTGTACCACCTTGGTAACTTTTTAATAAAAATAATGGGTCTGGCAATTTGGCTCATTCCATGGTGTTGGGAGGACATAGAGATACATGCATGGAGAAACTCCAGTTGCGCCTAACAAGACAAGAAGGAAAAAGATTTCGGAACTACTTGGACTGTCTCCCACACTGTAGAATCTTTTATTACTTTCATATTCTAGCAATATTGCATGCTTAAAAATGTTCCACAATGATGAACTTAGTGATTCCAAAGTGATGTTATATGTTTCATTTATTTCTTCATTGTTTATTGCGTTATAGGTCCTTGGCCAAAAGCATGTAGCTTTATAGGTCTTTGGCCAAAAGAATGTAGCTTTTGAAAGCTAGCCAAAAAACTCTATTCTATAAAGGGGCCACCCTTTTTAGTAGGACTCAGAAACTGAAGCTCTGTTATAAAAATATTTTTTTTTGTTAAAGTCCGTATTTCAAACAAAAATTACGCTCGCTTTTAATGTATTAACTATAAGGATAAAATAGTAACATAATATTATCAAGTAACTAACTGTCTCACCTCTTCCTTCACCGCTTCTGCCTAAGTAATTACTTATTTCGCTTCAATTTCTTTAGCAACTCTTCCAATGGATTCTCGTGGAACTATCCTCTTCATTTGCCTCAACTTTTGCTTTTGTCAAGTTCTTCTCCATTTACCTTCATCCCTTGATAATGACAACACAAGACTCAAACGAATAATGACAATTCAACACTCTAGAGGGTGCAATGTTTTGAGTAAATTAAAATAAATTTTTTTTACTTTAACTTTTTCTCTCTCCTTCTTGCGTACAAAAGGCATAAAACAAACTAAGTGTTCTTTTTATATATTGTAAATGCTCGACGAGCACACATTGAGTGTGCCTAGACTGCTAGTTGGTCATAATGCTCCCAAATAATCTTCAAATGCAGCTTATACTATAGTACATAACCTATTTCGTTTTCTTCTGTCTTAGACAACAGACGAAGCCCCCACGACTTTTTGATTTGATTGACAAGCAACCGGCATGGGGCAAAGTTTAATCCATCGCGACAAGAGTTCATAGATCTTTGGACTCTGGGTTGATCCTTCGCGAAAATGGGAAATCAAGTCCGTCAACTAAGGCCAACTTTCACCCTAAGAAGTGAATGAAAAGGCATTACTTTCTTTGTTTCGATTTGTTTGTCTAATTGTAATACAGTATTTACAGAGAAAAGTATACAGTTATCAGAGAAAAATCAATATACTTTTAATGCCGAATCAGGATCAACTAGGACAGAAATAAAACGTTGGGTCGAACTCTTTTTTGGTGTCGGTAGAACGTGGGTCTCCAAAACCCGATGTTGTAGGTTCAAATCTTACAGAGTGTGATTCCATTCTTGTTAGGTCTAATTACAATGAAATAACTTCACTAACTTGAAAAGCTACCTTAATTTAGCCTCCTGCGGATTCAAAAAATTGGTCTCTTCAAAAATTATATGAATTGAGTAATTTATATATTTTTTTATAATTATGAAAATACTGTCTAATGTAACTAATTGAGGTCTATCAAGTATTGCTATATAAGAAGAATTATAAATTAAAACATATACGATATTTTCTTTGATTCTTGAACTAGTGAAACTAGACAAATAAATCGGAATGGAAGTAAAATAGTAGGAACAATACCTAACTAATTCGTTCGTGCCAACGAGAAAAGAAGGGCCACCTTGAGAATGATCCAATGTTCTGAATACCGGATCGGTTTGGGTACCGGTTTTCCTACTGGTACGGTACGTACCGGTACCGGTCATGTACCGGATACCGTACCGGATTTATCGCAACTATCAATATATATATAAATTATAGAGAGAAAGCCAAAAAAAATTAATTTTTTCCGCAATTCTTAAAAAAAATTAAAAAATAAATAAATCCGGTACCGGCCGATATTCGCCGGTACGGCCGGTATTGAGAACGGTACGGTACTAGAGGTACTTGGTACCGTTTTTTTGCCAAAACGGTACGTACCGGCCGGTACGGTACGGTATCGATAACATTGGAATGATCTGCTTTTTCAATTTATACACTCAAGATCCAAATAATGAGAATAGAGAATTTACGAGGGAGAATAGCTGGGTGAAAACATTTATCTCTGAAGGATCGTTTGGATGGGGGAAAGGAAGGGGGATAATTTTTAGAGGGGTAAAAGGATCGACGTGACATGTTTAGCATGGTTTGGGAGCAAAAAATACAGAGGGATAATTTTTCACCCCTCCAAAAATAATCCCCCGAAGAGGAATAAAGGGGGATAATTTTTGGGCCAGGGTGAAGGTGTCCAAAAAATAAGTCCCTCATTACAACTACAAAATAACCTTATCCCCCTATTTTATCTTCCATCCAAATCAAGTACTATTTTATCCTCCTTTTTAATACTTCATCCAAACTATCTACTTTTTATTACACTCTCTATAAACATCACATCAATGTGGGTCAACCCTTTAAAAATAATACTCCCTCTTATCTTATCCCCCCTCAATAACTTATCCCCTGAAAATAATCTCTCATCCAATCGGTCCCTGAAGGTTTCCAACCGCGTACGTGTAGTGACGACACTCCCTACTTGTCTTCATTAAATTATGTATTATTTTTTTTTATTATTCTATTTGTTAATTTTACGTTTAATTTTTATGAATTATTAATTTATCTTGACGAAAAGAATTTATAAATAAATAAATATGTTCAAAAGTTTAAAAAAAATTAACTAAAGATAAAAATAATTCAAAAACGATAGATTTTTTAAATAATTTTGTTTTTTCCAAACTTTTTTAAAATTTAGTTCATATATTTTACTTTTTCGAAACTTCTCACCTAGACGAACTAATAATTCATAATAATGAAAAAATTATAAAAAAAAACTTTTAGATAAAATAATAAAAAAAGGCTAAATAAGGTCGGACAAATCTACTGCACGTACACATCACTAGGTAGAACACTAACTAGTATCTCTAGCATTATTGTTTCAAAAAGTCTAGTAAAATCGACATCCGGACACATCTGATCATCAGATACATGTGAGGTCCTCAAATTATTAAGAGTTTTACGTGCATCCAATAGTTTCGAATATATCTGTATCTGGGTATGTTTGCATGTATTTGTGTTTCTAGAATTATTCTTATTGTTTTTGTATTGCCAATTTTGAAAAACTTGAATATTTTTTAGGGAGATTTGGCCAAAAATCCATAACAATAGACTTTTAATGCAATAATTTCATCTCAAACTAATTATGTGTGGAAATCTATTTGGCACATAAGTTTCAAAAATACCCTTGTAATAAACACGCGACAACGTTATTTGTTCATTAAATATAAAAGCGATGATTTTATTAGATAAAATTACCTTTTAGTGTTTATCAATTAACATTATTTGTCGCTTTTAACAAATAACTTTAGTGGTTTTATTATATCACTATATCTGTTAGTATTTACTATTAGTTAACATTTCTGTCAATTTCAACAGATACCTTAACAAACGACGTTATCTATTAATTTTCGGAATAATAATGTTATCAGATAAAATTATATGTTTTATGTTTCTAATTTGACTAATAGATATACCAAACTAACATATAATGTTATTTGACTCGCCTATTAAGAAAATAACTTTATTTTTTAGTTTTGAAACAATAGCTTTTATATGTTAATATTTATCAGTTAACATCATTTGTCACTTTAACAGATAAATAATGTTATTTGTTAGTTTTCTAAATAATAATGTTATTAGAAAAATTATCTCTCATTTAAGAGCAAATTCGTCTGTAAAAAAATCAAAGGCGTTAAAATTTTTCAAATAATAAATCTTGACTCATAAATTAAATTAATATATTTTTAATGAATCAAATTAGTTCAGATTTATTTATTTAACCAATTTTTCGTATTTTTTAAGGGGCAAAGGCAACGGTCCCATGCCCACGGTCGGCCGAAAGTTTGAACGTCCTTTGGAAACCCAATAATGGAGAGAAGAATATCGGCCACACTCCCACGTGATATCCAAGATTTAGAGCTTGAGACCAATCCCGTTGTATGATAAGGTGTCACAAATTATTGGTCCCGTTTAATCTCATGTTCTTATTGTACCTTCACCACAAAACAACAAACCCAACCACCCCCACCACAGCCACCACCACATAGAGAGCTTTTAATAAGGAATTTTTTATTTTGTTAAAATATAAAATTCTTACTTTTTGATTAAATTTTGACGATTAGAATCGTTTAACATGTTTAAAACAGATTTTTTAGGTTACTCGCAAAAAATAAGTTTGGCCTGATCCAAGCAATTTTTTATACAAAATTGTAAAGTCTCATTTCTACGAGGGATCCATCATTTTGCTAAAATATGGACTTCCCATTTACTAATCCAATTTTGATGATTTGAACTAGTCAATAAGTTTAAAATATTTTTTTTTAAGAGTACTCGTGAGAAACCAGCTCAAAATATTACTAGAAAATACTTGATCAAAATAGTTTTTCATAAAGCAATTATTTATGTAAAATTATTTAGATCAATCCATTCTCGATATGTTTTTTAGCCAATTTTTTCCGGTTACTCTTAAAAACATTATTTTAAACACATTATTGAATGGTTCGAATCATCAAAATTTCATCAGGAAATAAGAAGTCCGCATTTTAGCTAAATAAGAGATGCCTTATTAGAAGTTTTTTTAATGTGAAATATATATATATAACCAAGCTCTGTCTAGTAATATTTTGAACCGATTTTTTGCGGATACCCTTAAAAACATGTGTTAAAAATATTGAACGATTTGGATCATCAAAATATAATTAAGAAATGGGAGGCATTCTTTTTAACAAAATGATACATCCCTCATTGGAAGTGGACTAATAGATATATTGCAAGTTTTCTTTTTTAGAAGATAAAATGAAATGCATAATAATAAAAAATTACACACAAGAATAATGACAGAAATTCAAACCTGAAGAGTGTTGTGTTTCAAAACGATGTCTTTTGGTACACAAAATACTGATCGAATTGTTAGATACTAACCGAATAATTTTCGGACAGTATTTTACACGTCAAAATGACATGATTTTAACATGCAACATGTCCAGATATGAACAATGCACAATATGCTCCCATCCTAAAACTCCTGTTAAAACAGATCGAAGTTTAGAACAAGCGTTACTAAGTTCTGTGTGTGCTATAATTATTCCCTCTTATCGAAAATTATCCCAAAAAGGGAATGCTTTTACAATGGGGCAAAAACAAAAAAGACAAGAAAAATGCATATCATCGGCTCGTTATTCCGGATAATGCTAACCCTGTTATTCAGCCTAATGTCTGCCTTATCCCTCTTAATGGAATCCTGGAAAGATGGAAAGTTATGCCTTGTGGGCTAGACTCTTTTTGTAATCCGATCCAATGCTATTGGACTAAGGGAAAAAATAACTTGACAAAAGATAATGATAAATGTAAGTGGGCCAAATCCAGACTACTAACAAATAACAACCACAGACTTGGTTCAAAAACAGTTTTGGGATTTAACCTAATTATTGGGCTTACATAAGAGCACCCATCCGAGTACAAGAAATTGGGGATGGGAATGGGAATGGTATATCAAAGCCAGTTTCTGACCATAGCAATAGGTAAATATGAAATTTTATTTATATATTAATTTAGACTTTTCTTATTTAAGAAAAAATATAAAAATGAGTTATTTGTTATCTAAATTTCTAAGATATCTTTTAATTACGAATGTCTTATTGGTCAATAGATTTTTTAAAATGTGAAATATTTTTTTTTCCCACTACCTACGTAGAACAAATATCCTTTTTTTTTTTTTTGAATGGAATGCTTAGTATAGTTTTATACACTAACTGAAATACTTGGGTGGTTATTATACTTTAACTGAAATGTCGTGTCGTGGTCTAGAAATAACGGCACCTCTGCCTCGTGTCCTATGTTCTTGTGGACCAGACGAGCACATTCACATATCCTGTAATAGTTTGGCCCCCATATCTACTTAGGTCACTGGGGAACGTGGAAGGCATCTTCAACAGTTCGTGCGAGCGTAGAATCCTCGGCGGCACGACCAACTATTGGGACTTGAGAGTTTCCCTTCCTGAACTAAAATGCCGACCACTAAAAGGGTTGACAAGTTGTGCATTCAGCGATGATCGAGACACGCCAAATGGCCTTGTCAAACCTTTCGTCCCAGCAAGAGTAGGTCCATTTTAGGGCCTAACCTAGCTTTAGCCCAACATGGATGTCCCGAGTGCGTTCACAAGCGAAGGACCCAATTACATTGTGTATCCGCCCTACGACAATAGATTTTGGTAGTACGTAGTTGTAAAAGGTGGTTCACAGTGAAGGGGAAAAATTGAGAGAGAACATGAATTTGGATGACAACAACAAATGATGGAACACAAAACAAATGCGAGAACTAGAGAAATGCTTGCTTTTAAGAATAAATGGTACTTAGTGAAAAGAAAAGTAAAAGAAATCTCAATATTCATGAATTAAGGTCCAACAAATTTCTAAAGTCATCATTGTACTCTTCACCCGAAAACACATTTTTGACCTATTTTCAGTTGGATCGTGAGGTTTTGAAAAACAGTAGGATTAATTATATTTTATCCCTTTCAACTATGATTCTTTTTCACGTTACCTCTTTTATCTTTTTTTTTTTGTTATAACTTATCCTCTTCAACTATAGAAAGATGACATAATACTCTGTCGTTAGTTTTTTCGTCCAATTTAGTTTTTACGTCCATTGTTTAACGGTGAAGGTCATTTGTTGTGCACGTGTGCACTTAAAAATATTTATTCTGACTGTAATACCATTCATTGTAAGTATAAAATTTATAGTACATAAGACATAATTTATAATATACTTATTGTTTAAAAATTCATAAAACTTGAAGAAAATTATAAAATTAAGAAAAAGATATAATGATACGAAGATATTTTTTATCAGGAAATAAAAAATACCGAGAAGTTTAAAAATAAGTACATCAAGAAATAAATGGATCAAAATTTGATTTAATGCTATGGATTTATGTCCAAATGTTATGAATTTAACACATAAACAATGTAAATTACATAAAATAAAAATTAATATTAACTAATTTAATCCATAAATTATATATTATGTATAATGTTGTGTGTGTAGGATATTCTACTCACAATAAGTATTTTTAAGAGCATATGTGCACAACACATGATCTTTACCATTAAATATTGGACGAAAATACTAACGGAAGGACATTATGTCATTTTTGTATAGTTAAGGGAGATAAGTTGTAACAAAAAAAAAAAAAAAACGGGAACAACCCTTTTACAACACCAAAAAGGGTCATAGTTAGAGAGGGTAAAGTATAATTAACCCAAAAAGTATTGTAGAAGTTATGATTTTGTCCTTAACTAGTTCAAATGTAACTCACATGACCATCTTTTGTTAACAATATAACGATTTCACTAACATAATGAGAGGGTAAAGTATAATTAACCCAAAAAGTATTGTAGAATTTATGATTTTGTCCTTAACTAGTTCATGTGTAACTCACATGACCATCTTTTGTTAACTATATAACGATTTCACTAACATAATGAGAGAATTGAAAGTTTGAACTAAAGTGTGAGGGTTGAAATATTAAAGTTAAAAATAAAAGGTGCAACTTGAAACTAAGTATAAAATGCAGGGATGTAAAAATAGCAGTGTGTCAGATGCAGGACTACAAAATTTACTTTACCTCCCTTAAAAATAAGAACCCCGTTACGTTTGGCCTAAGACTTGGAAGATGGAACAAGTCATTAAAGATCTCCACCCAGCTTCAAATAACTTGCAAGGCCTTAGAACAATTCATAAAAATACATACACAACTGTAGTAGGCCGGAATAGTCATTGATGGGCCCCCGGCCCATGACCAGCTGCACCATACTCAGGGGCTCCACGAAGCCCAAGCTCACCTGGGTTGGGCCGAACACCCTACCAGCCGGAGCCTTTGCTCGGCCGTTCCGAACAGGTTTGGGTCTCGGCCCGGCCGAACAGTGGGATCGCAATCCGCACAGATATTCGGCCAGAATCCCCTTTGATGGCTTCTTGGCCAGGTCATCTCAAAGACATCCGGTAATTCGGTTTCCAAAGCACGAACGCACGTTCTCCGCTTTCTAAGGGACGTGCGGGCACGCTGTTCCAACCCGCTCGGGCGTGGGACACGTGGCAGGTCAAGCCCTTCCGATCCGCATGGGAGTGGGACACGTGGCAACATTCCCGCACTCTTCGGACCACGTCCTACATACTGGGCCGGACGTTCCGGAGACGGTAAAACTCCTACTCTATAAATACCCCGGCGGCACTCCGATAAAAGGTACATGCATACTCGCGCTTAAACTACTTTTAAGTTGCTGTCGTTCTTTCTAAAGAGCTAACTTGATCGTCGGAGTGCCCACCGGAGATCCAACCCCCCCGGTGTGCACTAACTTAGTGTTGAGTGTTTTGCAGATCAATCGAAGAAACCCGATTCTACAAACCCGAGAAGTCAAGAGTGGATTCCAGACTCCACAATTTGGCGACCACAGTGGGAGTTCCTTCTGACTTCTCATCCTCAAATCCTCACCTTAAAGCTTCACCAGAATCAACAATGGTAGTCACCGGAACAGAACCTTCAGTCCTACCAGCCATTCCACCCCCACCCCCTGCTGACTTGAGAGATAGAGCGTATGTCGAGCGCCTGGAAGCTCGACTGGCAGAACGAGACCAGCTGCTCCACCTGGTCAGGGATGAGATTGCGCAACTCAAGGTTGCCATCAAACCTAAACAGAATGGCGAAACATCGCAGGCACGGCGACGAAGGCGCCGCAGGACACGCTCTCCGGAGCAAAGAGAAAGGAATAAGCGTCCGGCCCTCGAACGGCTGGGAGCCGAAACCGAGGTCGACGCGATCAACGAAACGCGGGGCCAGGGCCGAACCCGAACCGCACCATCTGCAAATTGTTCGGACTCCGAACGAGGAGCTCGGAGGGTCTCGGTTCACAGAAGGTTGGGAGCTCAACCAGTTAGCAGCACCCAGTCGTACTCTCCTCCGACAACACCTTCGGACGACACCCGACCCATGAGACTCAAATGGATCGGAGGTATGGCGGCCGAAGGGATCAATCCCCATCTAGACGTCAAAACTATCGAGGGCGTTCCCCTCGGTATCGCGGTGGGCAGGACCTCAGACCACAACTGGTGGCTAGACGAGGGGGAAGAGCCGAACAGGAGGTTCGGCCAGCACGCTCACAGTGCGACATTATCCACGACCAACTCATCTCTTCTCCCTTCACCAGGGAGATAGAGGGGGTGCGTCCACCACGTGGCTTCAATCCCCCGAAATTCAGTAAGTATGACCCCAAGACAGATGCCTACCTGCACCTGGTGCACTTTCGGCAGATGATGTCTCTCTACAGCGCCGACGACGCCCTGATGTGCAAGCTGTTCCCTTCCAGCTTGGGGGAACTGGGGCTCCTCTGGTTCGACAAACTGCCGAAGGGTTCCATCCCATCTTTCAAGGACTTATCCCTCGCCTTCCTGGCTCGGTTCGTCACCAGCAGCAGGCAGAAGAAAGGAGTCGACTCCCTCCTTGCACTGCGAAAGTCGGCAAATGAGTCTCTCAGGTAGTACGCTGCTAGGTACTGGGAACTCTTCAATGAGATTCAAGGCTGCGACCCTGCCATTGCTGTGACTTCGTTCAAGCTCGGGCTGGATCACCGAAGCAGGTTGTTCGAAGACCTCATGTTATCCAATCCGACCGACATGGATGACCTCATGTCCCGGATCGACAACCACTGCCGGTTGGAGGAGGCACGCAGCGAGCGGCGTCAGGCCGAACAAAACCATCCCCGCCAGGGGGATGGGAACAAGCATACACCACACGGCCCGCGCCGGAGTGTGAACGTGGTATCCTCTGGGAAGAACGAAGGACCTCGGGCGTTCGAGTTTGCTGCGGAGAAGACGGTCTTCAAGATCCCGACGTACGAGATCCTCAAGAAGATACAGAATGAGCCGTACTTTGAGTGGCCGAGGCGGCCAATGGGAGAACAGCGAAAGACGCCAGACTCTCCGTACCGTTGTTCATACCACAGGGAGAAGGGTCATTTGACCACACGCTGCCGAGCGTGGAAAGATTTTCTGGAATGGTTGGTATCTCAGGGACTCCTCAAGGAATTCATCAACGAGGAGAAAACACAAGCCGGGCCACAGCCAGAACCGGAGAAAGAGAACAGTGGGGAAGTCCGGGTGATTGATGTCATCCACGGTATGGTGGATGCGGCAGCCGAGGAAACTCTTCGGGCAGAGATCAGGCGTGCGGCATGCGGCAAGCAGGTCATGTTCGTAAGCGCAGGAGCCAAACGTCCGCATCTCGACAGCCAGTCTGAGGGCGGCCTATCATTCTCTGATCAAGATCTTCAACGCCTCCAGATGCCACATAATGACGCGTTAGTCGTCTCTCTCACCCTCGGTAATTCGCTGGTCCGCCGCATATTAGTCGACCAGGGAAGTTCGGCCGAGGTCATGTATTACCCCCTGTTCAAGGCGTTGCACTTACAGGAGACAGACCTCACGCCCACCGAGGTGCCGCTGGTAGGGTTCAACTCGGCTCCTGTTTGGCCCCTTGGTAAGATCACACTCCCTATCCGTACGGGCACAAGGGCCGTAGAAGTCGAGTTCGTAGTCGTCGATGTGCCGAGCCCTTACAACGCCATCGTCGGCCTTGGTCTGGTTACACAAGCTTGGGGCCGTAGCCTCGACTTATCATCAAGTCCTTCGCTTCAACGGAACATGGGGACCTGAAGAAGTGTTGGGTGATCAACTAGCCGCCAAAAAGTGCTATGTGGCGGCAATCAAGAGCAAGGTCTGCCCCGAACAGGTCCAGTGGGTGGAGGCGCCGGACGCTCCCCTCCTGGACGACGTCGGCACACCAGCTGCCGAAAAAGCAGTTGAAGAGCTGATCACAGTACCGGCCGACGACATCAATACCGACAGGACTTTTCTGTTGGGATCAACCCTATCACCAGCCGAACGGGAAGCCATGACCTGCTTCCTGAAGAAGAACATTGAAGTGTTCGCGTGGACACCATATGAGATGCCGGGCATCGATCCAGACCTTATTTGTCACCACCTCAACGTGGACAAATCTCGCCGACCCGTCATTCAAAAACCGCGACGGTCAGCCACAATCCATACCGACGCGGTCATCGAGGAGGTCGACCGACTGCTGGAAGCTGGGGCAATCAAGGAAGTACAGTACCCCACCTGGTTGGCAAATACCGTCGTCGTGAAAAAGAAAAATGGTAAGTGGCGCGTCTGCGTCGACTATACAAATTTGAACGATGCTTGCCCCAAGGATTGCTTCCCTGTACCGAGGATCGACCGCCTCGTCGACGCTACATCTGGGCACGCTCGGTTCAGTTTCATGGATGCCTACAGGGGATACCATCAGATTGCTATGCACGGTCCGGATATGGAAAAGACAGCATTCATCAGTCCCCGTGGTTTGTACTGTTATAGGGTCATGCCCTTCGGTCTCAAGAACGCGGGGGCCACATACCAACGGATGGTCACAAAAATGTTTGCCAAACAGATCGGAGATACAATGGAGGCCTACATCGACGATATGGTAGTGAAGAGCAAATTTGAGGCCGAGCACCTCATGCACCTACAGGAAGTGTTCGACATTCTGAAAGAGCACAAGCTCCGTCTCAACGCCGACAAATGTGCCTTCGGCGTCGGTTCCGGGAAATTTCTTGGGTACCTTGTCACCAGAAGAGGCATCGAGGCCGATCCGAACCAAATCACTGCCGTCAACAACTTAGCGGCACCGTACAGTATCAAAGGGGTTCAGAAGTTAACAGGGATGGCGGCCGCATTGAACAGGTTCATCAGCCGATCTTCGGACAAGTGTCGTCCATTTTTCGCACTCCTGAAAAAATGCAGCCGAAGGAGTTTTGAATGGACCCCAGAATGTGATCAGGCGCTCCTGGATTTGAAGGCCTACTTGTCTTCGGCGCCACTACTCTCGACGCCGAAGGACAAGGAACCACTGTTCATCTATCTGGCCGTGTCTCCGCACGCGGTCAGTTCTGTTGTTGTTCGGCAGGATGACCGAGCTCATCTGCCTATCTACTACACCAGCAAAACACTGGTCAGTGCCGAGACCAGATATCTGCCTTTGGAGAAACTAGCACTAGCACTGGTCTCCGCTTCTAGAAAGCTTGCGCCGTATTTCCAAGCGCACCCCATCACGGTTTTGACATCACAACCTCTAAAAAGCCTGTTCCGTAAGGCTGATCTGTCTAACCGAATCTCAAAGTGGGCCGTGGAATTGGCCAACTTTGACATACAATACCAGCCGAGGACGGCGATCAAGGGGCAGGTTCTGGCGGATTTCATCGCCGAGTTCACGCCGGATTCAGGGGCAATACTGCCGAACAAAGAGTCGGCAGGATCAGCTCAATGGCGACTATTCCATGGCAATTCTTGGAGGATGTTTGTGGATGGCGCATCCAATAATCATGGTTCCGGAGCCGGGGTCGTTCTGATTTCACCAGAGGGAATTGTCCATGAATTGGCAATCCGGCTTGACTTCCTCGCCTCGAACAACGAGGCCGAATACGAGGCCGTACTTGCCGGTCTTCGTTTCGCAGCAGACCTCGGTTCGGAGCACATTAAAGCTTACAGCGACTCTCAGTTGGTAGTTCACCAACTCTCCGGCGAGTATGAAGCTCGCGATGACCGAATGTCCCGCTATCTTACCGCTTTACAACACGCCAGCAAACAGTTCCGCACTTTTTCATTGGAGCAGATTTCTAGAGAACACAACGCCCATGCCGACGCTTTAGCCGGTCTCGCGTCGGCCACGGACGCTGGGGGGCAGAGGACCGTATCTATCAATATCCTCCCACAGCCGAGCATCGAGAAATCTGCGGCCGAGCCAGTATATTGCGTCTCACAGGAACCCAGTTGGATGGACCCCATTGTAGCGTACCTTCAGAACGAGGCGTTACCCGAAGACCGAAGGGAAGCACACAAAATCACTCACAAAGCCGCCCAATTCTGGCTAGGACCAGGTAACAAACTCTACCGGAGAGCCTTCTCGGCGCCTTATCTGCTTTGTGTGCACCCCAAACAGACTGGGGCTATTCTTCAGGAATTACATTCAGGCAGCTGCGGGTATCACTCCGGAGGACGATCGCTCGTGCATCGTGCTCTGACTCAAGGCTACTGGTGGCCTAACATGAAAAAAGAGGCCGATGAAATGGTAAAAAGCTGCGATCAATGTCAGAGGTTCTCTCCGCTCATACATCAGCCGGCCGAAGAACTCAATCCGCTTTCCAGTCCATGGCCGTTCTCACAATGGGGGCTGGATATAGTTGGAAAATTCCCTGTGGCCCCAGGAGGCTTTAAATTCTTGATCACCGCTACAGACTACTTCACCAAATGGATCGAGGCCGAACCATTGGTCAAAATCGAAGACAAAGACGTGAAGAGGTTCGTATGGCGGAATATCATATCAAGGTTTGGTATCCCCTATGCTTTCATATTAGACAACGGCACGCAGTTCGTTGGGGACCTGTTTACCAACTTCTGCGCCGAGCACAGGATCCGCTTCTTCAATTCCACACCGTCATACCCACAGTGTAACGGACAGGCCGAAGCTTCGAACAAAATCCTCTTGAACGGAATTAAAAAATGACTAATGGCAGCAAAGGGTAAGTGGGCCGAAGAGCTTTATAGTGTTCTATGGGCATACCGGACCACACCTCGCCGCTCTACCGGCCGAACGCCGTTCTCCTTGGCTTTTGGCACGGAAGCTGTTATACCTTTGGAAGCTGGCCTCCCGACGATGCGGACAGAAGAATTCCATCCGGACACCAATGACAAAGCTTTGTCGACGGCCTTAGACCTGGCCGAAGAACAGAGGGAAGCTGCTCGAATCCGAATTGCCGCTTATCAGCAAATGATATCTCAGGGCTATAACGCCAGAATTCGGCCCAGATCTTTTAAACCAGATGATCTGGTTCTGAGAAAGGTCGTCGGCGCGAAGCGTACAAATAAGCTCGGTCCTAATTGGGAAGGTCCCTACCGAGTGATCAAGATCGTTGGGGTCGGCTCTTACAAGCTAGAAGATATGAATGGGACACCTGTTCCCCGACCTTGGAATGCTCACAACTTAAGGAAGTACTTCCATTAAGTTCTCTCTCTGTTTGTTTTATTACGAGTAGTGCGTGGCCTACGGCCTCACTCTCTTCAGTTTATTCATTTTTGGTCAACTTTTGTGATCATGATTTGTTAGCAGTTTATGATACTCCTCACGTTCGGTTTAATGTTCACTTAGTGAAATTTTTGAAATTTCTCCAAACGTTCGGCGAATTGCTTCTGTGTTATCCGTTACTGAACGGTTCGGTTTTTTCTATACTTAGTGAAATTTTTGAAATTTCTCCAAACGTTCGGCGAATTGCTTCTGTGTTATCCGTTACTGAACGGTTCGGTTTTTTCTATACTTAGTGAAATTTTGGAAATTTCTCCAAACGTTCGGCGAATTGCTTCTGTATTATCCGTTACCGAACAGTTCGGTTTATTCTTTACTTGGTGAAATTTATGAAAATTCTCCAAACGTTCGGCGACGTACCTCTTTGTTATCCGTTACAGAACGGTTCGGTTTATTCTATACTTGTGAAATTTTTGAGATTTCTCCGAATGTCCGGCATTGTGCCACTCTGTAATTCGTTACATAACGGTTCGGCATTAGCTATGCAATTGTATGAAAGGAAATAAACCGAAGTTCTTCGGCGATCATTATACTAAAGAGATATAAATGGGTACGGCTCGGCAAATAATGAAGTTCATTTTCATTCAGAAATTGAGTTCATTACATAAAGGCTAAATACTACTAAAACAAGATAAAGATAAGGTTGGCACGCAGGCCCTACTACAAGTTCCTATTTAAGAAGGCTGGCCACCATCTTCGGCGACGGACGAATTGGGTACTCGCTCCGTATCCGGAAGAGGGGTTTCTTCGGCCGGGGACAGCACTGCGGCAGCAGGATCACTCGCCGGCTCGGCAGCACCAGACGACTCTCCATACGAAGGGACGTCCCTGTACAGAGAAGATCCCTCCGGTACTTCGGCAACCTGGAGTGCTCGGAGGTAACCGCTGCGGAAAGCATCCTGCAGCAGCCCAGCCAGTTGGGCGTTGATGCCTTCCATCTGCTTCAGGAACTTCCCCTGAGCTTCAGCATAGCCATCATTGTAGCCCTTCGAGTCGGCCTCGTCGACCCTCTTCGCCATCTCTGCCCTTGTGGCTCCGAGTTCTGCGGCGAGAGCCTTCTCCTTCTCCTCGGCCGCCGACAGAGCCGTCCGAATGGCATTTCGCTCATCCACCATTTGGTTTTTGGCCGTTATCTCCTGCTGGTGCAGGGTCCTCAGGCCTTGGATCTGAGCGGCTTTCCGCATTAGCCCGTCAGACACCGGAACCAAGTGCTGAGTTGCCTGCATGAAGTAACGGAAGAATGAGTACGGATTATAGAAATATTTGGGAAATAAACTTAAAAAAAAAAAATGGAGAAGAAGACTACCTTCACCATGAGCCGAGCCATCTCTAAGAAGGACACTTCCAGGTTCTTCGGCAAAGCCTCAGCATCCTTTGGGAGCGTCATCCCTTTGGCCAGCGTCAACGCCATGAGAGGGTCGGCGTTGAGAGTGTCTTCGGTGTTCAACGGCTTGCCGTCAAACATGAGCTTCGGGATAAATGCTGAGGGCGCAGATGAGCCCGTCGCCTCGGTAGCAGCCGGGGGTCGGTTCGTTTTCGGCGGAGCCGCCGTATCGACCTGTTGGTGTGCGACCCCCTTCCGCCGGGAGTCCTCCTTCGACTCCCTCGGTTTTTTAGCCGCAGCAGCACCTTCTTCTGGGCCCTTCCTCTTCTTTTGAGGATCGGCTGGGCGGGAAGTCTGTGGCGCGGATCCGCCCACCGCGAGCTTCAAGGTGACCTCTTCTGGTGCCTTCCTCGGCATATTGTCACACTCTGCGAAGAAGTCCGTAAGCTCCTGATCAGTAAAGTCTACCGAAGAGTGGAGACTGTAACCGGACGAAGTCGTGGAGGAGCAGGTACCTGAAGAAATGGGAATAATTTCGTCCGGAGTCGGCTCGTCCCGTGGCTCTCTGATCACCCCGAGAGGAACACTGTCGTCGGCCCGGTTTTCTTCTGGAGACTCGGAATTCTCACTGCTACTGGAGTCTCCTCGGCACTTCAGCTTCGACCGATAGACTTCGACGTAGCCAAGCAGAACCGAACAGTCCCTACTCCTCCTCCGGATGGTGAATGCCTGGCTGATTCTGTCCCAGTTCGCCCTGCTCCTTAGGCCGTCGACAACTCCTTTCCCTGCGAAGAAAAAACAAGCGAGTTAAAAAAAAAAAAAAAGTATTTGACTGTACGGAACTTACCGGCGAACCCAGGGACGCGCGGAATGGGGTGATAACGAAACTCGCCTAATGCGAATTCAAACTCTCCTCGAACCACGACGAAGTCGTTGGCATATTTGTCGGAGTCCGGAAGGCCTCTGATCAGCCTCCTCTGTCCGGTTCGGCAGCTGAGGTACTTCCTCCTCGCTATCTTGTTCTGGCTTACTAAGTAGAGGCCGAACAGGTCTTCCACCTCGAACTCGAGGTGGTATCTCTCCTTGAGTTCGATGACCCCTACCACTATGCGGTAGAAGTTGATGGTCACCTGGGAGGGGGTTAGTTGGAGGACATTCAGTACCTGCCGAAGGAAAGGGTGGAGCGGGAAGCGCACGCCACCCTCGATAATAGCCATCAAGGGCAGTACGATCTGGAAATCGTTTGTTGCAACGCTCTCCCCCGGCCGAACGAGCTCTACTGACACGTTATCCGGTATGCCGTAGGTTGCACGGAAATCTACGAGTCTCTCCGGATCCTCGAAAAATCGAGAATACCGGTTCTTCCCCGAGTGAGAGGCCGAAGTCTTCGGCATCACCTCGGCTTCTGGAAGCCCCGACGAACCGCTGGGTCCAGCTTGTTCGGCGCTGGAGGACGACCACGATGTTGATTCTACTTCCGGCCCGGACATCCTATAAACACGTTCACGGGCGTCAAAAGAAAAACAAAGATCTAAGAGGATCGGGGCTTCACAGCCCCTCAGGATGTCTCCGGCCGGAACGCCCATCGTTCGGCCAAGACACTCGTCGCTCGGCCGAAACCAGGGATGCGGTGTTAACTACAGTCATCCTAAATCTATCAGAAAACAAAAACTATTGCAAAAGGCAAGATCATGAAAAACTTACTCTGATGCACTGTGAAGCGGCTGAGATCCTTCTTAGCACAGGTTTTTGATGGCTTCGAAAACGCAGAGAGTTTAGAGAGAGAAGGAGTTACGAGAGTCTGGGAGTAAAAAGCTTTCGAAGTACTCCAGACCCTCTATTTATAAGAGGACTATTGAGGCGGGAAACGGCCGGCGTGAAAAACGAGGCGCCCAGCGCAAGGATTTGAATCGTTCCGCCTTCTGCCGTCAGACGGGTGCCACGTGTCATCATCTCAGGTTCTGACGTTTCGCGTGCGCCGCCCTTCAGCACCCCTTCCGCTCTACCGTCAGATGATTCCACGTGTCGCCATCTCATCGCCTGACGCTTCGCGTCCGCCGTTCTGCAGTGTCCTTTCGGCTTTGCCATTAAAGGAAGCCACATGTCACCATCTCATCGCTTGACGCTTCGCGTGCGCCCTTCTGCAGTATCGCTTCGGCTCTGCCGTTGGATCGAACGCCACGTGTCGCAATCTCAGCTCCTGACGACTCACGTGCGGCTCAGATCCTCTTACCAAGCACCATGCAGCGTTCTTTCAAGGTCCAATGATTCCCCACAGAGCCAACCTTGCAGGTCTGTTCGGTCCCAAACAGAATGCCCCAGGGCATCAATAACTTACACAAGTTCTTCACGGCCTTCAAGAAAAATCTGCCTCCATGCCGGGGCTCGGCCACATGGTCAATTCCCCCGTGCCAAGCTGCATACGACTGAATTGAGGGGCTATTGTAGTAGGCCGGAATAGTCATTGATGGGCCCCCGGCCCATGACCAGCTGCACCATACTCAGGGGCTCCACGAAGCCCAAGCTCACCTGGGTTGGGCCGAACACCCTACCAGCCGGAGCCTTTGCTCGGCCGTTCCGAACAGGTTTGGGTCTCGGCCCGGCCGAACAGTGGGATCGCAATCCGCACAGATATTCGGCCAGAATCCCCTTTGATGGCTTCTTGGCCAGGTCATCTCAAAGACATCCGGTAATTCGGTTTCCAAAGCACGAACGCACGTTCTCCGCTTTCTAAGGGACGTGCGGGCACGCTGTTCCAACCCGCTCGGGCGTGGGACACGTGGCAGGTCACGCCCTTCCGATCCGCATGGGAGTGGGACACGTGGCAACATTCCCGCACTCTTCGGACCACGTCCTACATACTGGGCCGGACGTTCCGGAGACGGTAAAACTCCTACTCTATAAATACCCCGGCGGCACTCCGATAAAAGGTACATGCATACTCGCGCTTAAACTACTTTTAAGTTGCTGTCGTTCTTTCTAAAGAGCTAACTTGATCGTCGGAGTGCCCACCGGAGATTCAACCCCCCCGGTGTGCACTAACTTAGTGTTGAGTGTTTTGCAGATCAATCGAAGAAACCCGATTCTACAAACCCGAGAAGTCAAGAGTGGATTCCAGACTCCACAACAACCAAGAAAAAAAGCCACGAGGGATCAACTTTTCTCAGCACGACATGACGAATCATAAAGAGAAAGAATTCCAATAAAAAATAATGATTAATTTCGTGTCATATATTGGTGTTACATGATCTATATTAATATCTTGGACTTGTTATTCCTTATTTGACTCTAATCATCAAACAAATAATTATTAGGATCACTAAAAATTTACCCAATCGGTAATTTTGGAATTTGAAAATTAAGGCTTGTTTTCCTTAAATGTTTACAAGTGTCTTCTTTGGTCTTCTTTTTTATTTTTTGTTAAATACGCAATAATTTTTTCGACCTTCTTTACTATATTTATTTCTCAATTCTTCTTATCTAGAAGAATAATTAATCTTAGACAGTTTAACAATAAAATCACTAGAGATATCAAAAGTATCAATTATCTTCATAAATAATTAAAGGATAAATTACTCCATTGGTCCTTTAAGTTTGGACGAAGTCCCACTTTAATCTCTACCATTCAAAATAGCTTGACTTTCAATTTTATTTTTTGTTCCAATTAGATCCAATCGTTAACGGCCGTTTATTTGTTCGGATGAAAAGTCAAATGCTGACCTATGTTAAGGGTATTTTAGTAACTTAATTTTTTAATTAATTTTTTTTTTGCCCACATCTCTGTCACTACTCTCACTCACTCAAACACACAAACACACACACACACACACACACACACACTCTCTCTCTCTCTCTCTCTCTCTCTCTCTCTCTCTAAAATAGTCACTATTACACACACACATAAACCATAAGTCGAAATGGGATTTCCGGTGAGGATCAATGATGGAAAAATCCGAACACGACCCAACAACACCGCCTACATCTACTCTGCCACTGTGAACTTGAAACGACCGTCCGAAGTACGATCTAGCTGGCATTAGAAAAGATAAAGATGAAGGTGTAGCAGTAGTGGGGGAGGGCATCATCATATTCTGAGAGAAATTGAGTCTAAATTCCAGTTAATCTTTTGATGATGTGGCATGTTGGTTTTTGTATGTTTTCTCGTCATTTTGAATGGTAGGGATCAAAGTAAAATTTCATCTAAATTTTAGGGACCAATGAAATAATTTATTCATAATTAAATTTAAAAGAAACTTCGGTTAATCGAGGTCGGCCGACTTTGAAAAAAACGAAGTGTGGTGTTGGATTTGTTAGTTATATATAAAAATATTACAATTTCGTATCTTATGTTTGAAAGTCATAATTGGGGTGATAGGACGCGTCATTAACACCCCACCCCAATTTCAGAATTTCTAATGAGTTTTTACCCTTTTAAAACAATAAATAATAAAATGTTAATAATAAAAAAAGAGGAGAGGAGACATCAGGTGTGAACCGAAAAAGGTGGGGTCCAGAACTAGCAGCTACAAAGCCCTGCATGAAGGACACGTGACAGCGGTGGTGGGGCGGCCATACGTGGGAACATTCGGAATACCGCGTCAATCGATTAGTTTTGATCAATAAAATCAAGTAATGGACCGACCCTACACCAAGATTCAAACCCTTTATTATTTTCCTTTTTCTAAGCTTTGTTTTTTTGGCTATGTAGTAAAGATTGGATTTTGGATATAAACAATGCATCCTAACATATCCAAAAATCAATCAGGATTCCCAAGCACCAATTAAATAAAAAGGTAGGATTTAGGGTGTGCCATGTAGGGACAATTGTCTCAATCAAATTTTTTCTAATTACTTTTGTATTTCTATATTTTTTTGAGATTTTTTTTATATTTTGCCGGACTTATTTATTCGCTTTGCATGCTATCTTGCATAACGATTTTGTGCCCATATGCAATAGTAAATCACAAAGTTAGCATTCCAAACATCAAACAAACCTTAAGTAAGAGCAGAGAAATCTCGATACAAATAGAGTTATTTGACTTAGTTATTTTGATTTTTCATTATAATATTTTGAACAATTCTTTTATAATTTGATATGAAATTTTTCGTCGAGTGAAATTATAGAACAAAATCGCATTCGTTAATATAAGTATATCAACTATTTAATTATTGCTTTCAATTAGCAAGTAGAAAAATAAATTGAAAATTTGAAATAACTCTTAACCAAAAACATCTAGTTCTGCCCCTGGGTTTGACCAAGTGGAGTATCAAATGGACCCCAATTAGTACCAGCGGATATCTTTTCACACCTACCAATTTGGTATATAAATTAAAATATTAGGTGATCTAATTAGTTTTATGTAAAATGCCACATCGAATAATAGTAGTCAATGATACCATACCATTGCTATAAAGACACAAATCTAACTTGAGATTGTCAACAGACTAAAATTTCTGAGCATGTCCAATCATATATTTTTGCAGGTTAGATCGAGAAATGGGTAAGTTTTTGGTCTTGAAATTTTTTTACAAAAAAATTTCAGAATTCAAAATGAATAAACTAAATTTTCTTGACTTTGTAGGTTTCAAAATCAAGATCACAATGAACCTCACTCTTGATTTTGAATTGAGAGATATTTTTTGTGATAAAATTTCTGAAATCAATACAGTCATTGGGATTGGGACACCACAGTTCTATGCCACAAGAGCACCCAAGAAGTTTTTGTCAGTCTTGTGCAATGGATAGTTATTTGCCAAAATAAGGATTAGAGTTTGAATAATGCTATGGACACAGACCTTATCAACACAGATCTAGACACAGATGTGTTCGGACTGTTGGATGCACGTGGGACTCTTAAATTATTAAGGATCCCACGTGCATCCGACGGTCCGAACACATCTGTGTCCGGATCACAAACTTTCTCTTAGAGTTTTGCACAAAACCTTTTTTTTTTTATGGCATGGTTTTCTGTGTAGTACTTAGTAAATTGTTTTTGGAATTTCTCGTTTGCCTCAAGGAAAGTATTTTAAAAAATAAAAAATTAAAGTTCAAGATACGACCATCCTATAAATATTGAAGATAGTGAAAATTATATTTCTTAAACATTTTTCATGTTTAATGAACTTTATAGAATTTTTTTTATCATAACTTTAATTGGGATAAATCTTATTGACTTCTTACGAGGTTTTCGACAATTGCTAAAATCTCCCCACAGATTTTTGAAATTGAACTGATTGTCAGTGTGCTTTTACATTGTCGTCCCTACCCTCCCCGCACAGTCTACTCACTGGTAGACCTCTAGCAAACTAATTCAATTTTATTTATTTATTAGATATTAATGTTATTATGGTTAAATGATGGTATATATTAAAGTCTTATTATGGTTAATTAGAACTAAGAGTCGGTACCTTTCTTTCTAGAATTTTTTTTTATCTTTGTTCATATTTTCTCAACATTTGCTAGTTTTACATTGATTTTATGTAGATTATTAATTTGTCTTGATGAGAATCATCATAAATATAAAAACAAATGTATCAAACTCGGAAAGCTCACTAAAAAACAAAATAATTCATAAATTTTGTTTGTTTGTGATTGCTTTGTATAGTGAACTTTTAACGTTTTTAGTCATATTTTTTTAGTTTTTTAGAATTCTCTTTTAAATTATAACCAATAATTTAAAAAAAATATAACGCAAAACTAATACTTGCAAAAAACTGAAATAAAGACAAAAAAAATCAAGAAGTTAAGTTATCCCAAATGGAGTTACTAGTGAAACTTATCATCTTCTTTATATCGTCTAGTAATGCTTGGATTTCTTAGAGTATTAAATAAATTCTTTTTACCTCAATTCATTAATTGAAACAAATATTAAAAGAAAAGTCAACATTTACTAAATAAAATAAAGTTGCAGAGTTGATCTAGAATTGACGAAAATAAATAATTCAGAAAAATAGTAATCTACAATTATTATTTAAATTTCTAAAGAAAAATAGTACACAAAACAAAGGACAACGAAATATAAAATTCAAACTGAGGCCTGTGATTCTAACGGTGTACTTAAAACAAATTGTGCCGCATCACCAGAATGCTTGATGATCTTCTCAGCGTTCCTCTCTCAGGATACAACAGTTTTTTTCCGGCGTCGGTAGCACCTCCCGAAAGCCTGCTAACGAACTCGTTGTACTTGTACTCTCTTTGACCGATGAACACCAATAACTTGAAGAACACTTGAAGGATAATAGGAGGATTGCTCAATCGTTGGTATATCAAAATTTGAAAAAGGTTGCACAATTTATAAGACCAAGGGAAATCAAAATATTAATTTCATAATAAATAAGAAATTAAATTCTAAGATTTATTTTCAAAAATAAATTATATGGTTACAAATCCAAAAAAAATAAATTCTAGATCTAAAATTTAGAATAAATTATGTACAATAAATCATGATAAGTCACCTAGAGGGGGGTGAATAGGTGGACTTTACTTTTTTCATGTTTTCAATCAACTCAAACAAACGATTAAGCGCAACAAGATAATAGAATGAAAAAAAGGATACTGAAAATAAGTAAATAAGGAGACGGAGATTTTTATAGTGGTTGGGCGATGTGCTTAGTCCACTCTTAGTGATTGTTCCCTTGAACAATCACCGTTTCCACTATGATCCAATACTTACACAAGGTTGGTTTATGAGGCCAACTCCTCTTTTACAATCACTCTTACCGGTACACGCAGACCGGTACACCTAGCTTGATACACGCAGACCAAACACTCAACTTCTCTTTGCAATCGATACACGTAGATCGATGCCACTCCTTGGTACACGCAGACCAAGTTCTTCTAAGAACTTTTCCTCGCAACTAGCATACACAGACTAGTGCAAGGCTCACAATGGATCTCTTCAGTAAAATATTTCTGAAAAAAAACACAACCGAAAGATAGTGAAGGAACCCTAACTGAATTACAGTGGAACGGGTTCACTCTCTCACAAGGTAGGATTGGTGGTGTGTGGATGTATCCAAGAGGATATACAAGTGAAAGCTCAATACTCAGAATCTAAAGTAGTTTGCAAGTGAAAGACTTTTCTCTGAGGTAGATGATGATCAGTGTACTTCTCAACGTTGTAGCTTATTCAGTGATTGTCGTTTTTACTTCCAATGGTCCTTTTTAAAACAAGCTTCAGTATCACACTGATTTGGTGATCTTCCCAATCTAAATCATCAAAAGCTCTGATTTGATCTCGTCAAGCTTTCCATACCAGAGGCTAGCGATTTCTTCCCTTGTTTGGACCAACGGCTGTGAACTCAGAGGGTAATACATAACATCGAATTAGTAATGATTTTCTCAATCAAAATACTTCTATAAAAAGATAATTCAATATTTCGGAGAAGATACGATCAAACCATTTGCGGTCGTTTCCTAAATCCGATCTTGGGGCACCTGGATTTCTGGTCGGATTTCTAGCCGGATTTCTTTCCGGCTTTCTAGAAGGACTGCCGGACAGAATGCCGGACAGCCTTCCAGATGACATATCTCTTTCCTGAGAAATTTCATCTTCTCTCCTATTCTCATAGGCATATGTTTGTATAACGTAAATCAAAACACGAATTTCAACATATATAATGCATTTCAGTTAACATAGTTGCACATTCATTTTGAGTCACCAAACCAAACATCATTAAAAACATGTTTACCTTTCAAATCAGAAATTGAATTGTGTTTAAATCATAAATAAATTTTGGTATTATAATTGATTTTTCTAAAAATCTCACACCCTTGTGTGGGCCCAAGTCCATACATGGCCCAATAAAAACGAACCCAAGCCCAAACAAAACAAACCCAAACTCTTAGGCTTTAAAAAATAAGTCATAAGGGTCCAAGAACCAAACCAAATCAAACCAAACCAAGCCAAGTCTAGGCCCAGCCACACCCCACGGATCTCGAACCACGAACTCAACCCCGGTAAAGGTCCAGTTCAAGTGGGTGACAACGCAAGCGCGCACATGTAGTAATTTTGGGTTAAAGCCCACATTACGTAGATCGTCCCTCATTCGAATAACTTGGTACTTCCCAAGGGTCTAAACCATATGCATACTTGTGACTTAAACACTCAACACAAAAGATGTGTTTTCTCGATGTGAGACTATGTGACCTATCACCTTCCCGCATACTACACATGGTATATACTTTCAGAATTATTTTGTCATTCAAAACTTAATGAATTTGTCCATTCTTTCCAAGCTTTAAACTCATCACTTGGGAGTACACAAACTCACTAAGACTCAACTCAAGTAGTCTTAGAGTATCCCTTAAGTTTTGGACAAAGTCACCAAAAATTATGGATTAAAATTTATTTTTTCAACAATCCCCCACATGAATGAAATTGGACAGAAACACGATATAGAAGACAACGCAGACTTAAAGAGAGAGTCTAGCAGATAATTATTGCACATGAGAGCTAGCTTTTGGCTTTGAATCTTCCCTTGTAAAAGCCTATTACATTTACTGGCTGAACAGTGAATATAATTTCTTGAACTATTCTATTTTTCATGTAAATCGAGACGACATACTCCACATAGGAACTTTTGCTCACACAGCTCGGTTTCACTATTGAATTTGCTTTGGCCCTGAACTCTTGCTTGGTTCGATAAGTGTTCTAAAAAATTTAGTCAATTTCAATTCTTATAGAAGCAGTCCCACTTTACACTTGCATATGTTACCTCTTATCTAAAGGTATCATGACATACCTTACTTGGATATACCAACACGTAAGAGTCATTAAAAGGATAACTTAACTGTAATGCTCACTGGCAATATTATTTCTATTCACCATAAGAATAAATAAGAGAGCTTGTCTCCTTAGTGTTTTAGCTAATTACATGCAATTAGATTGTCCCATTGAACCTAAAACTTGGGCTCTCTAGTCAATTACGCTAGGTCTCCATTGCAGTAATTCACACATTTTTAGGCTTTAGCCCTGTTCTCTTTAATGATTTATCAACTAGCACTTAGTTTAACCGTTTGATTAGCAGATCTGCAATCTTGTTCTTAGACTTTACATAGTTTATAGTGACAACCCTATTTAAGAGCAGTTGTCTAACGGTATTTTATCGTCGATGAATATGTCTTGACTTACCATTAATTATAAATGTTAATGCGTGCTATACCAATTGTTGATTGACTATTGCAATAAATGCATATTGCAGGCATAGGTCTCTATAATTGAGTGACGGTATTTTGATTATTGCGTGCTCTAACAATTTGATTATACATGTTACCGCGTGCTCTACCAATTTGTGGTATATTATATTTATTAAATAATTGATAATCCAAAACTTACCAGTATCTATTTTTTTAAATGCATTACCTATCGAGTGACGGTATTTTGATTTTTGTTTTGCTTGTTTGAGTATCTTTACTTCCGTTTTAGTGTTATTTTTAGTGTAAGGTCAATTGTTTTTACTTTTTTAGTCTCATCTCCATGAAATAATTTATAAAAATAACCTTTTTTTGGCAAAATAGACCAAAAGTTTATAAACAACCAAAAAATTAATGCTACCTTTTTTACCTTCTCTCTTTAATTTGATCTTTTACTCTTTTTTTAGTATATACCTTTTTTACTCGTGAGATGATTTGAAAGAGTATAGAACTTCAGCAATGACAAAAAAAGCCAAAACACCTAAAGATAGGCCTTATTATTTTGAAATGTGTTCTAGATACTTAAAGAACAAAACAAAACAAATATAGCTGATAGGTAAGATTGAGTCTTTTAGCGATATTATTTAAGTGGGTATTTGATTGGTAGGTATTTTTTCTCGCTCATATCTAATTTTTAGATAGATATGTGTTACCCCACTTAAATAAGCCGAAAAACCTAAAGGTATTTTGACCTTTTGTTTTCGCACATGTCATAATTTTTAATAAATCTGTAGCGACTAATTAACAGTAGGAGAAATTTTCAACAGATCGACAACTATAGGAAAGAGAAAGTCAATGTAATTTTAGAAACTTGAGAAAAGATTTTGTAGTTGTCAAAAACCTAGTGAAGGTTAGTAAAATTTATCTTTTCTTAAAATTTCATATATCAAATTGTGAAGCCTATGATTATTTTGAAGATAAAATAACTGTGATAATTTGGTTCAAAATACATCATAAGTTTTAAGGAAATATACGCAATAACACAAATATCCCAATCCAATCTCCAGTACTTTTTGTTTTGTTTTTTTGTTTTTCCCAATACGCGGTTTATATGTATACTATAGCTTGTGAAACAAGTTTCTGCAACTGGTTACAGGGTATAAGGCCCCACCAACCATCCAATGGTTCTTCCTCGTAAGCGTGACGACAACGACACGTAATGGGAACTAATGTGGACGTTGAAATTAACATTAGGTAAATTGCACTCATCTCCCTGGGTTTGTTTTACAAGTACCGAAAAGCCCTCTCAAGCTTTTGCAAATACAAAAATCTCCCATTTTAGTCTTTCTGCTTTTTTTTTTTTTATATAAATATATATCAGCAAAAGAAACCGAGTATTAAAACAGTGGAAGAAACAATTATCAATAGCCAACAGTCTAAAGTCTTTCTGGTTAAGGGTCAACTTACTCGTACTAAATACTTTAAGATGGAAAATGGGGGTATTCTAACGTTTTACACACCTTCCTAGCTAGGCCTGTGCGTAGTGGTAATTCTTATAAATTTGTCAATACTTAAGTAAGAAATAATGTTAGGGATAGTAACAGGACGAATTGATCAGTGACGGATTTAATCATCTACGCCTTGAATCTCCTAACTTGACATCCACCTTCATTTTCGTCCCGTTCTCAAAATAAAAAATCACCTCAACCTTCATCTCATCCCATCCTGAAAAATGTGCAAGATAAAATAATAAATTATATAATTTTAGTAAAACGATTACATAAAATTATTTTTGGAAATCTGTATTCAGTGGATAAAAATGTATTAAACATATATTTTGTACATATAAAAAACAGAGCAGAGATCGAGGTTGAGATCTAATCAAATCTGGTACATGGATTTGTCTTTGATCCAATCTCTGACTTTTTTTGCCTCCTAATTTGATTTGATTTTTTAAAAAGTCTCCGAAATTTCAATTTGAATAGGACATACAATAGAACAGATCAGATCGGACCGGATATAATTGTCATCCTTAGAAAAGATGGTATTGTGTTCCATAAGGCCAGGGTTGTCTAACGATTAAGGGTCTTGACTATAGTTTGTGAAACTTCCTTTACTGTATATTGGAATCTTTCTATAAGACTTTGGACTAGACAACAAGCAGGTGGGCCGATTGAAATTTGATGCAGCTTGGCTGGCAGTTGGCCAAGAAAATTGCATCGGTGCAGTTTGCTCATATCCCGCACATTTTAGCTCTATTTTAATGATCAATATCGTTCTTTTTATTGACCTTGTTGAGATCATCAATCCTATTAAAATATATTTGATGGACTATATTCAATTGGATGTCAAAAAAAAAAAAAAGAATGAGTTCTGTACGTTGGGATGAAACTCAATTTGTTCAAAATAGTCAAGCTAAAATTGTTCCGATCAAATTCTTATCGATATGTAGTCAACATAATTTTCATAGGATTAATGTCCTTGATGAGATTTATAAAATTACAATTCTTATCGTCAAACTGGTTTTGAATTGAACAAATTGCACCGATGTAGCTTTTCAAGCACACTGTACCATTCTCTATATTATTTTCCTTTATAACCGGAATAAGGAATCATAGAATTCACCTATAAGTTGCTTCTTTGAAATTCTCCGTTTCTAATTAATTGGGTGAATAAGATAATCATTACCGACTACCACTAATGTGAGCTAATTAACAAACATGGACAGAGTGGGATTAGTAAAATAAAAAAACTAAAAGGAAGACCAAATAAATTTTAAAATCTTTAGGGGAGATTTCTGGAATTCTTTGAAACTATGGGAGATGTTACTGTAAATTAATCTTCGAATATTATTTATATGCAATATACCAAGATACATATCTTTTTAGAGAGAGAAAGAGCGGCCGGGTGCGTGCGTTTCCGCGTAGAGAGATGAGACTGAGGGGACTTTATAGAGGAAGAAAGAAAAGAATGAGAGAGAAAGGGAGAGAGAGAGAGAGAGAGAGGAATGCCAAAGCCTTCTTTTTCTTTGGTTTTCAAATGGCAGAAATCTGCCCAAGACCTCATGAAAACGCTCCACTTTGACGCCTATGTTAGCAAAAGAAAAAAATCAGTCTTTTCCTTTTAGACGATTTCACACCTTATTTTCACACCATATAAATCATTCCTCTTCTCTCTCTAGACATCTTTTTTCTTTCCCGTATGATCTGAACATTTCTTCTATGCAAAGCAATTCTCTTTCTCTCTCTATATATCTTTCTATATATATCAAGACTCAAAGCTATGGAACGTCCTCATCATCATCAGAATCTTCATCATCAGATTAGTGTGAATATCGATACAGGGGATAGATTTCCTCAATGGAGTGTTCAGGAAACGAAGGATTTCTTGATGATTCGAGCCGAGCTCGATCCTACGTTTATGGAAACAAAGCGAAACAAGCTTCTGTGGGAAGTGATCGCAACGAAAATGAAGGAAAAGGGTTACAATCGAAGCGCAGAGCAGTGCAAGTGCAAGTGGAAAAACCTCGTCACTCGATACAAGGTACCTCTAATTAATACAAAATCCTTGATTCATCAATCCGTTTCTAGACCCTACCAATTATATGTATATGTAAATATATAGATACTTACACAATACATATGTGTAAGTATATATATACTAAGGAAATCATTTTCAAGTACTTTTATCTTGTTAAGATCTGGGTTTTTTATGGATTTAAATTAGGATTGACATATACAGAATAAAACGTCAAATGGAATCTAAGTGTGGCCAAGATATAGTTATGCAAGTAGATACTTTTCTTAAATATTTTAAGATGAAAATACTCTTCAATAAGGTTTTTGTCTTCTTAAATCTGGGTTACTTATAGGATTATAATTGAAATGGGACTATAAAATAGTCAAATCCATAAGACTATCTGTAAAGGGATTTTTGCCCCCTTCTTTTTTCTTGAAAAAAATGGAACATTTTTAATCCTTGATTAATCGCTTATGTACGTCTGTTACTACAAATATATTTCTATACATACATAAATTCATACGTGCACACACAATTTATTGTTTTGTTTTAGGGATGTGAGACTATGGAGCCAGAAGGAATGAGGCAGCAATTTCCATATTACAATGAGCTACAAACAATTTTTGCTGCTAGGATGCAGAGAATGCTATGGATGGAGGCGGAGGGAGGAGCGAGCGCGTCCAAGAAGAAAGGGGTGCAGCTATCATCCGAGGATGAGGACGATAACGAAGATAGTGATGGAGGAGACAAGGGAAGCATCAAGAAGAAAAGGAAGGTAGTCAAGGGAAGTGGTAGTATTGCAGGTAGTGGAAATCTGAATAGTTTGAAGGAGCTTTTGGAGGAGTTTATGAAGCAACATATGCAAATGGAGATGCAATGGATGAAAGCTTATGAGGAGAGACAGGAGGAGAGGATGGTGAAGGAGATGGAATGGAGACAAACAATGGAAGCATTGGAGAATGAGAGGTTGATGATGGATAAGAGATGGAGAGAGAGAGAAGAAGAGAGGAGGATGAGAGAGGAAGCTAGAGCTGAGAGAAGGGATGCTCTCATAACAGCACTATTAAACAAGCTTAGAAGAGAAGAGATGTAGTTTTTCGTAGTTCGGACCAGTTTATACACCTAATCTCTGGGTTAGCTCTTTGTTTATTTTCTTGTATTTGAAGAAGAGGAAGGCTATGAGATGTTTGAGGTTTGTCTTGAACTCTCATTTAGTTCTTGTTTTGTCTTGTGGTTAGAGTTATATATAATCTCCTTCTATTTTTTTTGTCAAAATTTGAGACTTCTCGGTAAATTCATGGTCTCCAACTCATGGTGAAGCTCAAGGTGTTATATATTTGAGAGAAACTCCAAGGGTTTGGTGAACTGGGAGTATGACACTAAATAAAATATTTATTTTCGAGTTTATAGGTTTGTCTCTCAGAGGTCATTTAAAATTTGTCTAGTTGTAAACTTCACGATTTTAAAATTAGTGAAAGTGTAACCCTCATCTACTTATTTATCAAAAGATGGTGTTCTAATGAGGAATATACTTACTATTTTACCGATCTCTTACGCGTGGTCATCTTCTCCACCACAAGCGAGTCATACAACTGTAAGGATTACAAGATTATTAGGTTCAAATTCAAAATTTATTGTGTGCTATGACATGTTATTAATTTGTTGATCATCAATTAATCTAAAAGATGTCGACCAAAAAAGAATTCATCTAAAAACTTTGTCTGCTTCAGAGTCAGTATTTATATAATTCATATTTTCTTATTAGTTTTAGAGTGTGAGCGCATGCACTCTCTCTCTCTCTAATGGCTCGAAACCGAAGACATTTGGCCCCGCAGTTAGGCAAGGCATAGTTTGTCGATAAGATAGGTCGGACCAAAGGCCCAACATGGTCTGCGCATTTGCATAATCAACCCGTTCATTTAGGGCACACGTCATCATGTGGATTAGGCCGAGTGGAGCCCCGACCCCAACAGTTTAGCTACAATTGTGCTCCACGTGGGCGCCAGGTGGTTCAGTTCAGCCAAGTGAAGGCATTGCTGGTACTCAATGCATCATGTATGATGTCATTTACAGCGACAATTATTTGCAATGTCATAAGCAGGGGCGGTTCTAGTGTAAACACACGGGGTCACGTGACCACCATGCCCACCTAAATTCTCTTCTTTTTTATAAGTATATTTATGGAGATGGGTGGGTGCTGATCTCTTGTGTGTGCACACATATTGTTAACAAAATTTTACTAAATTTTGAGTTCAGTTAATCGCGAAATATTTTTTAAATCAACGGTGAATTTTTAGAATTTTTAAAAATAAAATCTAGAATCTACGGCTAAAAGATATTTAAATGAGCAGTAACGGTCATTTTTTTTTAATCCAACAGTAGAAAAATAGGCATATTTTTGTGCTATTCTTTTTACTTTTGTCACCACCGCATTAAAACCAATACTGCTGATTTGAATCTCCTTCGGTTGTATTTTCTAAATTTTATTTTTAAAAAAATTCTAAACAATTATCTTTTAATTTAAAAAAATATTTCAAAAGATGAAAATCCATCGAGGTCAATTGTAAAAAATTTTAGGGGAGAATAGTTTATTTTTTGTGCTTATATTTCTAAGCTTTTGAAATGTTTAATGTCAATTTTTTTTTTTTTTTTGCTTCATGATGAATGTTTGAGCTAAATTTGTTTTCTTATTGTATTGTAGTGGGACTTGTGTATAACGCCCCATATAAACCACTAACTAACAACTTGTTGGAGTCTAACCACGTGGCCTAAAATGTGTAAGTCAAAATTGTTAGTAGTAGTTTACATAGTTTTTTTTATACCCAGGATCGCTCATGTAAACTTTCGATATGGAACGAGATGTCATAATGTGAGAATTTGTTTTATTTTTTATTCTAAATAAGTGACCATCCTGTATGAAATTTCTGAATCCGTCACTGGTCACAAGCATCTGCCCAATGCATGTTTACTTAAGCCCATGTACAATTCTACTATATAAGGCACATGATAAATCCTAATTAAGATATGTTTTAAGCTACTCTAAGCATTTCAATTAGTATATTTTTTATACTCTCTCAAGCTTAAGGAAACTTTCAGCATACAAAGACCGGACGATACTAACTGACTGACTTTTATAGATACTAGTGTACTTTGAAGACATGCGAATCAAACAACAGGGATAAAGAACCTCACAATCACTATGATACTGATAGTTATGTAGTTATGTGATAATGGAGGTAAAGGATGGCTAAATTGCATGAACGGTTTGCAGGCAATGTTGAAGATACCACAGTGGTACTGCTTAAATTGCTAAGTACTATATATTGTCATTACTCATGCTTTGTTAGGACAAGTATTTATGCCATGCATTGCATTATGCTCCCTCTTCTTTTTTTAAAATAAGTCTACTAACATATTAAGTTTTACATCAAATGGTACATCATGCATACGTGACATGTCATTTTAAATATAAAATGTAAAATCGGGTCTCATGAATTTTAACATGTATTCAAATTAATAGATGACACGTAGTCATGATATAAACTTGATGTACAACATATGTGACATAATATCTTGTTTATTTTTTTTTTAACATTTTTATTGAATTCGTGTCAATCTTTTTAAATAATTATTCATCTTGACAAAACAAATCTAGAAAGTACAATTAGGGTGCGTTACACTAACCTTCAAAGTGTAGTTATTTCATCTACTGTTAAAATCAATCAAATATTGTTATTTAAGCTATTAAATATTCCAGTTTCGCGATGTTTTTGAACAAAATAAACTATAACATCATTTCTATCACGTTTGAAATAAGCCTATGTTGAACTTTTTAAAAAAATTTAACGTCAAAATTTGGACAGAGTTTTAAGATTTTTTTGAATTTTGGATTTACGAAAATCTAAAAAATTCAACTTATGATATTTCGGACGTGATAAAAATTATATTACAGCTCCTTTTGTCAAAAACAAAATATTAAACTTGAAGTTTTCATAACTTAACTAACGACGTTTAACTAATTTTAATAGTAGGGAAGGTAACTGCATAATAATTTAAAAGAAAAAAGGAGGTCGGAGAAATTTTAAAACCCTTAGGGGGTCATTATATTTGTAAGAAACCTCAGGGGAGGTCAGTGTAATTTACCAAAAAATTAAAATTATTATCAAAACTATACTAAAGATGAAAAAAAGTTTGAGAAAAAATATTTTCCCATTAATTATTTTTTAGTTTTTTTAGTATTATTTTATCTGAATTTTTTTCAACTTCGCTCTATATTATTTTATATTTTATTAATTCATGTTGTCGAAACGAATAAGAATATACTTAATAAAAAAAACTATACAAAAAATCTGAAAATATTAAATAATACTCTGTGTCTTTAACAAAAATTAACTTAGTGTCTCATTGAAGTAAATTAAGATTGCATTTGAAGTTTGAAACATTGTGGCAAGTTGGAGTTAATTAAAGTTATGAAACACAATTATAGGAAGTTGGATTCAATTATAGTACTTCCTGAATGGAGGAAATCTAGCGCTTTGTCGGCCATGCTCTACTAAACATGGTAAATGAGTGCAGCCATGGCCATGGCCATGGCCATGATATTAGTTGAATGGATGATGTGGAGAGTTCAAATTTGGGGTTAATTCATCACTAAGGAAATTTAGGGGCTTGCATTGCATGTCTTCGTTAGTTAATTTGAAAATTTCGTGGATATATATACATGTGTTTTGCATAATTTTGTTTAAAAAATTTATGATTAATTAAAATAAACAAATTTAGATATCATTATGCATCGCATGTCATGATGCCCTTAATTAGTGGTGAACTTTGTGGGTGGGTTACTTAGCAATTTCAGCTCAATTAACCTTCCCAGTTGGCGTAGTAGTGTGTGTCGGCAAGCTTATTTTTCGGTGTTTGACTTTCATCCACGTGTCATCAATTTTTGTGTTAGACTAGGTTTTAGAGATGTCTCCGATTTAATTAATACAACTTTGTTAATAAACAGTGAGATTATGGGTTCTTTTGGCTGAGAGTTTTTAAAAGAAAAATTAGAGTAATATTTGTGAATTATGTTTGGAAAAAAGTTCTTAAATATTATTTGATTTATTTGTCCATTGATTTCTATTATATCATTATGTTTGCCAATAATTAATGCATTAAATACCCATATTTGATTTTCTTTTGGTCGTGTCCATACTTCGAAGATGAACCTGGTCCCATGCAATAGTCAGGAATTCTTGACGGTATCGAGCTGGAACAACCTGTTCTTCCGGAATATCCTGGTTCAACGACAAAGAATTTCCTACCGCTACCATCAACACCATTTATTTGATCCCCTTCTCGTCGTGTTATTTACATTTTATTTTCAAAAAAAATTAAAAATTTACTGTTGACTTAAAATTTTTTTTGAGATTAACTTTAAATTCAAAATTTTAAAATAAAAAATTTTGTTAACAGAATATATGCACAAACACACAAAAAAAAATTTTGTTTTAAAACACAATACTCATTTCCCTAGAAAAGAAGAAAGAGAGAGCGCGCCTTAAAAATGCCAAAAAAATTTAACACTCAATTTTTTTTGTAAAACACGTACTTACACCAAACAATATTTCAGAGTATTTTTTTTTATCAAAATCCGTTTCTTAAACACTCAACCGAACACAGTCTAAACTTCTAAATTAGTTAGTTTATTGGGCAGCATATAATTTTTTGTCAAAACAATCCAAGCCTAAATATTGTAGATAAATTATGAAGTTCTAATGTATGTGGTGTCATCAACTAAATGAGAAATTATTTTAGGGAAAGTAAGATCTCAAAAAGTGAGTAGCAACTTGTAATGCTTCAATTTTTAGAAACATTAATAAATATTTTTTTAATTCATACTTATATTACTTCATTTAAAAGGGAAAGACACTCAGCTTAAGTTACAATCAAATAAAAAATGAAAATATAATCTTGAAAAATGTAAGTTACAATTCATAATACAAGGCTCGATACTCTGTCTTGCCTACTATACTGATTTTCTATACTTTTGAGGTAAGGTTCAATTTCATTATTAAATATTAATTTGACTGGTACATCGACGAGACTTTTGTCGGTTGATCAAAAAGAACCCGAAAAGAAAAGTGAAAGGATCTGACAAGGTCTCTGTTATGAAAACCCTTGCTATTTTTAGAACACAACTAGATTTGGTATTGAGTTGAATGGAAAAGAATTTGGAATAGGATCTTCGATAAATAGGGAAAGGATCCTAAGTTATCCTGCTTTCAATTAACAAAGGTATGAGATGGCTTATAAATATGAGATTACAAAATCTAAACATGTATTCAATCTATTACAAGTGCAATTACTATTGTGCTTTCATCCTACGTATTTTAACTTAAGCATCAGATTATATTTCAGCTGGCAACAACTAGATGGCGCTAACTTGCATTTCCATGTGCAAGCAACAAGTGCTATTTGGTTCTCGAAGGAAAATTAGATCAAACTAGTGTATCTTCTCGACCCCATAAGTGGCGATTCTTCTAGGAAACAAAATCTCATTGTTTGTAATCTTCATGATGACATGATCACCATTTGTTGCGCTCAGAAATTTTTCAGCCCCCAGCGAATGTGTGAATGGGTTGGAATAAGATCTTAACTTAAAATGCTATCAAGTGTGAAAATAAATTTAACAACTGGGACTTGATTAAAATTTGGAGTCGATACTTGACATCAAATTCAGGTGTGTCAAATCACCTTCAAAAGTTATTTTTTAAGAAGACGTCATTAGAAAATTATTGACGTATTTGTCCTTTGAAAGTCAATCTTATCTTATGAATAACTCTTTTTAGAAATTTGGTCTGCAGAACAAGAGATCAGTTTAGAGATTTACTATTACGAGTTGACAAGATGTTAGGCACCCAATATCGCCATTCGGTATTTAGTTTTTTGATATCAATTTTCTTTAAGATTTTTCTTGCAAGGAAAATAAAAACATGAAGTGACTATATGTACAACGGAACAAAACAAGGACAAATGTGAGGACACAATCTTGGCTTGCGTGATTTATTTTTGGTGACAAAATACCAAACGAGCATTTGTTAAATTTTACGAAAACATAGAAAGCAATTTAATTTTTGCATGACGTGTTTCTATTTCTAAATGTCGAGTACTCAATTTCTCTGATACAAAAAATTCAAGTTAACAAAGGCATAATTTGATTTTTTGGATGAATTATCATATCAACTTTTTTGAAAATTCAATGTACCATCTTAACCTATGCCAAACTAGCTCATGTCACATTTTCATTCATTTTCCAATGAATAATCAATTCAATAGTATTTCAAGAAATTCAAATTTAATACAGTGCGAACACTATTGCCAGCTTGATAACCTTTTAAAAAAATACGACGCGCAAGTTGGTAGTGCCAAACAATTGCATTGTAAATTTTCATTCTAAATGCTAAATACTCAATGAAATAGTATTTCTAGAATTTTAAGATTATCCGGACCAAAATTAGGGAACATGGACAACGTGTGTTAGATATGCTCTTCATATTTTCTAATTTGTAGGCAATTTGTGTATTGCTTAAACTTACTTTTTGTAAATATTTCTCCCGTTAAATGAGTTCAACAGCGCGCTTAAAATTCCAGGATCATGTAATATTCCTTACATAACGATAACCTGTCGTGAAAATACAATATGCAAGTTGGCAAAAATCTACCAATTACATGTCACATTTTTATTCCAAACATTGAATACTCAATTCAACAGTATTAACAAATTATGATTTTAACCAGGTGATATGGACAACGTATGTTAGCAATGGCTACTGTTGTTCATATTATTTACACGTAAAATAACACATTTATTATTGCTTCCACAAGAAATAATAAACAAAAATTATGAAAAACAATAAAGTAAAGAAGGCGGGAAACTGTAAAAGGGATTATGGGGATTTGTAAAAAAGAATAAAACTTAAATTGATGTAACAGAAATTTACATGAATCCATATAAAGTAATTTCATGACACGATGAAATCACGAAGGTCATATAAAAGAAATTCACAAAAATTATTAAAAGAAAATTTCACGAGAATTAAGGAAAAGAAAAGGCTAAAAGTTAAACCTAGTAGATGTTGGCACTGCTAAACGGTACGATGGCAATGTGAATACCAATTCTCGGGGAGATTCATATAGAAAGTCTAGGTACATTCATGAAAGGTGCAGGTAAAATCATATAATATGCCCATTTCATCCCATAGCTTTCAGTATATAAATCTCGACTCAGTTTAAATTATGAAAAGTACAATGGTGGAGCCTGACTTGTGAATTTTCATAATTTTCAGAAAGTTGACATTTGTATTCTCTTGTCATAAATACGACTATGTAGGCTAAGCCTAACCAAGTAGTCAATACCCCCAACTTAGACGCAGGGATGCCAATTTTTCCGAGAATGATATTTACATTGTAAAATCGAAAAAGGAAATTAATGGGGATTGAATGTGAATGCTATGAACATGGTAGGGCTTGATCCAATCAAATTTTTTATAAAACTGTTCATGTCAGCATTTATAAACAACTTCTTTTGGATCAAGCTCTTTCGGGTATATATTATGTTGAGCCAATTTCTCGCTAGTACCCTTAAAACATATTTTAAACACATTGAACGGTTCAGTTCATCAATATTTGATCAAAAAATGAGAGGTTCTCATTTTAGCAAATTGATGGATCCCTTACACACACACACACACACACACACACACACACACACACACGGGGCAAACAAAGAGACGAGAAAATAGTGCAACAAATAGATTGACCTATCGCATTGTCGCACTGTGGCACACCCTGAACGGAAGGAAGTTAATGTGTGTGAATAGATGCGTGCAAAACAAAAGTTCAATCTGACCACCGACCAATCTAATGATGACACATAGCACAAGTGCCAGAGGGTGACAACTTTATCAATTCGACTAGTCTCATCGACCCCCCACTGGGCCAATGCTCGGTTAAGGGGGTATATTAGTGAGCCGAATTGGCGAGATGACATGACTGCACGCCCAAGGGGCTTGTCAGGCTAGGACAATGATCAGCCATGACGAACTGTGTGCTTGATGCTTGTCTAAGGTTGATAGTGGGTTGGGTCGGAAGCATGGCCTGTTATCGAGCTTTGACATGTCGTCCTGATGATTAGACGCATTCCCTTTGCTTATGGAAAGGAACTCGAAAAGGAAAAGGGAAAATTATGATAAGGATCCCATTATGAAAACCTTTGCACTTGAGGTAATAACTACGTTTGGAAAATACGCGATAAGGGAAGGATTTGAAATGAAATCCACGGTGGGAGGAAATTTCGAGATTATTTCATTACCAATAACGGAGGTACATAACAACTTATATATATGAGACTTCAGGATGAAATAAGGTACAAAATCAATTACAAGTACAATTATTTTTGTGTTTTCATCCTGTGTGTCCTAACTTATGCATTGAAATGCCACCCGACTATTCCTTGAGCAGGACACAGGTGCTATTCGAATCCTAAACGCAAATTGGGTAAAGTGGAAAGTAGTTAGCAACCCCACAATATGGATGTATATCTATAAGGGTATGTATATCATATATACCTACATACAGGTGTACAATAATCTGTAGTATCCACATTTTAAAATTTTCATGTTTTTATGCAATTTTTATCATTTGCAATGAAAATAAGATGAGATAATAACATACAAAGTTATTCCGGAAATGAAGTAAAGAGCATCCCAAATATTTCATAAGGCAATTTTAAGGAAAAGAAATCAAACCCTTACCCCGCACCCAAGAAAGAGGGGAAGAAAAAAATAAAGGAAGGGAGAAAGAAAGACGTGGCTAGGTACATAAATCGTGTATTAAAACACAAACAAAATAGAGATACAAATGATTGAAAGGAGTTAATCCTGTCATAATAAACATTAGAAAGACTACTTGATTTACTTCAAGTTAAGAGTATTTTCAAGAAAATAATATTTTACACCAAATTCAATTTTGGTGACACATGTCAAAAGTCACAAAGTCACCAATCATAACACTAAAGTCGACAATCATAACATAATGAGATTGATTGCCTTTTTTTTGTCCAAGGGATTCTTTAAAAAAAATTATTTTTTACTACTTCTTTGGCTTTAGGACCCCGCTTTGTCAAAAAATAAAAGTAACTAATTCACCAATCATAATCCTAAATTTTATGATGTTATTTGAAAAGCTATTTTTCCCTCTTCAAACTTTAGAATGGAGAAAGCTACATCAAAATAGTATAGTAAGTTCACTATCTCCCTTAAAATGCAATTTTGCTGACATGGCTCCATGTTCACATATAATTTGATGTTTGTTTTGGTAGGCCTTTTGTGGTATAGGGATGGAAATGCAAGATTGCAATTAGAGTTGCACATTCTTATTTTCTTCATTCGCTAATTTTTTTTTTTATAATAACAGTTAAGCTTAATTCGGATTTTTATTTATTTATTTTTCTGAATTCTTATTCCCTTATATGGGTTTGGATGTCGTATCAATATTCATAGCACAGGAGGACGTGATAGTCCCCTGTTAAGGCCCGAAGGACCCAAACCCTTGGGCATTTTCAATTCAAACCTCTGATAAACTCAAAATATAGAGTTTTTTTACATGTTTCCAAAGAGATCTGCAAAATTTTGCTATATGTATCCATTTTTATTGAAGCCAACAAAATATCATTGTTTGTGATCACCAAGGTCTTTTCAATACCACACATTTAACCATAGTCGATACACTAAATCATGAACTCCATATAAATGTACTACGAAGAAGACACTGAGACATCACTCGTTAATTCTTCTACAACATTTTTTTTTTTGTTTGGAGTTATGTATAGATCCCAATAATCGTGCGAGTCAAAGGGGTCTATGGGGTAATTGTTGACTTAAAAAATCATTATACGACAAAAAAGTGAATTCCATATATATATATATGGAAATATATATGTCCTAGCCTGATTATGATAATCTTTTTGAAATTTTGAACTAGGTAGGCGGCATTTCGGAAATCTGAGCCCAATACCTAGGTCAATTTCATCAAATTTTGGACCTAAAATTTTCAAACTCTATCTGTTAATTGGGTGGTTTGGATGTAAACACATAGGTATTGCGCGGTGAATAAATAATTGATTAACGTAATATGATAACATGTACTATGATTAGGACTTTACATGAGTTGTGGTCAGATGTGCATGATTGTGCCCTCTCGACAACGGGCATAGTACTCGAAATGTGGGGTCCACTCCGGCCAGAATATTGATAGATAAGCATGCAAATCGTTTTCGTAGTATCCCACCAGAATCGTGTTACATTTGGCAGGGGTCTGTTCGAATGAACCTGTCAATTTTCTGCCAAATCAAATCGATTTATTTTGAGTTTTCTTTTAAAAACGTATTTTCATCATTTATTTTGCAAATCTCGATATTTAAAACACCTTCGTAAAAAATATAATTTATCAGCAGTGATGGCTTTAGAAATTAAATTATGAAAAAAGATATAAGACAGGAAAATATTGCTAGAGAGATAAGTCGTACTCGTGTCGCTCATTTGCGACCCTCTTTTATGTTTTCTTGGGTCTTTCAATTCTGCTAGGAGTCTATCTTTGCGAGAGCGTGATAATGTTATATCTTTGGCCCTTTTTCGGATCTTTATCCATATGGGTAGAGATCATATCCCTTTCGATCCACGTCTAACGGGTTGTATTCCATCTGGGAGTCTTTTTCCACAGGCCTTTTCAACTGAGCTAACCAAGGTGGCTATTTTGATAGGGAGATAGTCCACTTTATCCAAGCCAAGAAGCCGCTCTACCCGAGTAGAAACCCAGACCAAACAGTCGAGGAGGCCGCGTCAAAAGAACCTAAAAGACCTCCTCGATCGACGGTTTCCTACCTATCAATGAGCATTGTATATATAACTTGGTGTTCATGCCTTTTTTTTTCTACAACATGTGGTTCGATTGCTGAGTTACTGATTATTATCGATTTGATTTTCGTTGAACCATTTCGTGCATTGAGATCTACAAATAAACAGTTCAGATCCATTTTTTGAGCTAAAAAAAGGAAAATTATTTTGAAGGGCACATAACGATATTGTTGTGCTTTAGGAACATAGCAGCCCCAAATTCTTAAATTTACATCCTGTAACCTAACCAAATTCTACCGTTCGGGGTAAGAACTGAATCAAGTTATAAAAGGCCTTATTTAATGACCGAGTAGATTTTTTTGTTAAAATTGATAGTGAGATGAAATTCTGATTAAACTTTGAAATGAGCAAAATTGATAGAAAAGTTGGTAGTCTATTTTCTATATTTTGTTTTGCAAGGGCTTGGGACTACAAGTCCTATGGGGACCCCAATTCCTTGTTTGGCCAGTGGCTTACACAAGAATAAAATTTGGAAGCTGAATCAGATTTGGTCTTTATACTCACTGTTTACGGTCATGATTCGTCCTTCGTCTCAATCTTTTTTATATGTACTCTTGATTTCTTATTTAACCCAAATAAAAAAAATTATGCAAGGCTTCATGGGCACCCAACATAATATCTCGATATTTTTTACCACATATGATATGAGTGAAGGTTTTACATTAATGTGTAGTAGATAAGGGGTTTAAAATATACATAACTGTGTTAAAAGAGTACTAAACAGAAGATATCTAGACGTTAGAAAAATAAAAACAAAAATTATTTTTTATTTTTTATTTTTTTTCTTCTTAGACGTTAGGAGTGGCACCAACCAACTCCTTAAAGTGCGTCCTCCACTACATTGTTTGCTTTCCATAAGGACCATAACTGTGTTGTAGCATTCATAGAGATCCACATTTCCTCAATCCTGGATCATATGGGGTTTCCCCACTCATCGCCCCAAAGCTAATGCGCTTTTGCCATTCCGTAGCTGTGGTTGGAATATTTCGGCTGCCTCAATGTCCAATTTGCTTTGTTTCCCAATTCTCTGCAGTCTTTTCAGTGAACTGGATCATTTAGTTGAGCCTTTGGAAAATGATAACTTGGCCTTTTTTTATGATTCATCTGGTTCTTATGTAAGTTCCACATTTTTCACACTATAAGTGAAGAGAAATCAAACTAATCCGATAACTGTGGACAAATATTTCATCGTATCTACTTTTGTTGGTGCATTTACAAAATAATACTTGTTGTAGCAGACCAAATTGTCAATGCAACTCGACTGCCCGGCCACCAACCTGCTTGGCTGATGTAAAAACCATTCTGGATGTCAATTGGGCTACATACAATCGAAAGTGGACTGTGGGATGGGCGCCAACATGGGTCGTCGCCATGCCGAGTAGCAACGTTCCCAAGAGATTCTCGACGTAGATGGATACTGGACGGGTCGGCAGCATGGGATGTCGCCGTGCCGAGTAATCGATCGATCGTCCAAACAAGTAGCTAGACTCCTAAAAGTGGAAGACAACCTGAATAGAAAAGTGCAAAGATATAGCAAAGTTCCTTTTTTTAAAACGAGGTAAAGTTGAAACCTAAAAGATCAAAACGAACGATCCATAGACAAGTAAATCCCTTATGAATTCCAAGGTACTCCCTTAATTAAGTAAGGGGATTCATCATTTGAAGGGAAGCAGACTACTCAAGAATTTCACATTTCCTTTACCTCGTAATTGATAAAAATTCTTGTGCTTTGAGTAAATTATCAATATTTGTAACAAGCGAGTTAGGAAAGAATTTAGAAAGGAATCTGTGACAAATAGGAAAAGAATCTCAGTAAATTCGATTACCAAATGAAGGTACTTGTTGTCTTATAAACATGAGATTACGGGACAAAAGCATGTGCACTATAAGTGCAATCATTATTGTACTTTCATTTTATGTGTTCCAACTTAAGTATCGGAGGGCATTCAAGTTGGCAACGGCTGGGTGACACTAACTCACTGTGCCCTTTGTAGGCCATAGGTGAGACTCGCATCCCGAAGGCAAACCGGATCAAACTAGTGGATCTTCCCAACTCCACAATTGGCGACTCTGTTGGGGACAAAAATCATGCTTTTTCTCTTCAGGACAATGACGAGATCCCTATCTATAAGGGAAGTTAGGACGACCAAGCTCAATGGGAAGGAATTAATAGCACCTTCTACTCTTGGGAAAAAAAGAGCAGTGATCGAGGAAATCGCGTCTGGGGATCCTTAGTCACCTATAGAGTCGTCAAGCTAACCAAGCGAGAATACATCTAGCAGTTAGAAAGAGATTTAGAGAAGAGGGATCAGATCTTCGATAGTTTGCGTCTGGTGGTGATCCAATTCCGGACAGAAGTTCAACAGAATTAGGCTTTGGTAGCCAGGTGGACACGGGATATAGGGCATACCAGGACTAGAAGCCATCTCTCGAAGCGGAATTAGGAATAGTTTGGGTTGTGTCAGTGCGCCACAGGCTGGGAGCATGTGGCGAAGGTGCTGACTGTCGTGACGATGAGGACGGAGCTCGTCCTCGTGCACGAACTTTGAAGCCTGAGCAGCAATCGGGAGTAAGCCGAGAGAACCGTAGGATCTCGATTTTATAGAGTTTGGGTGATCATGAGGTAGACATTAGTCCGACACTTGGACCACGGAGATGTCAGAAGAGTGGAAAAGCATCCTAAAGAGGATTTCCGTAACAGGCTAGCTGAGCTAAGAGAGCCGACAACTGAGGCCTGGCTCGTAGTGTCGGGCCAGCTCGGTCCAGATCAAAGGTTGCCTAAATACAAGCCAAAAATTAATTCGTACGCCCACTTAGTATACTATAAGCAGATGATGTAACTTTACGCGACCAATGACGCCTTAATGTGTAAGTTATTCCCCTCCTGTCTTGGAGAACTCGGTCTTCTATGGTTTGATAAGCTTCCAAAGGGTTTGAGAATAGAGATCCAAATATAGTTGTGACTTTGTTCAAGCTCGATCTCAATCCCAAGAGTCGAATATTTGAAGATCTATTATTAGTTCCTCTGATCAACATGGACGAGCTCATGAGCCGATAGAGTTAAATGCTGGACTAGAGAAGGCAAAGGAGGAGAGAAAACATGCCTAATAGAGTGGCACAGTCAAGACCGAAGGAACTAAGGAACATTGAAAGGAGACTAATGTAGTTCGGTCGAGAGATAAAAAGAAGCTTCGATCGTTTGAATTTGTTGCTAGAAAGACAATATTTGAAATACTGTTGCACCAACTCATCCGAAAGATAGAACATAAGCTATTTTTCAGATGGCCGAACAAGATGATAAGGGAGCCAAAAAAGAAGAATCAAAGATTGATGTATCACAAGGGCTGGGCACTTGGCTACGAATTGTCAATAGTTCAAAACCCACATAGAGGAGTTATCATTGCAGACACTTAAAAGAACAGATCGATGAGGAAAAAATAAAGACAAGGATATCATAGAAAATGAGATGGATGCCCAAGCAAAAATGATATGCATTATTTATGTGATCCATAGTATGATAGATCAGGTAGTGAAGCAAAGGCTTAAGGCTGAGCTGCAACATGGAGCCTTAGGAAGTTAAGTAATGAGGATAAGTCGACGCCAAAGAAGAGTTGAACAGCACCAGAACAGGTAATCATGTTTAGTTAGAAAAAGATCTTAAAAGTGCTCAGCACCCACACAGTAATGCACTGGTAATCATTGTGAGACTGGATAAATGCCATGTGAAATGGGTAATAGTTGACTTTAGCAGTTCAGCTGAAGTGATGTCCTACATGTTGCTTCAAAAAATGTGTTACATGAAATCCAATCTCCAGTTGATTTTGATCCCCCTCATCTGTTTCAAGTGTGCCCGTGTGGCCACTCGCCAAGTTTACCATCCCGATCATCGCGATTTTGGTATCATTGTCGACCAAGTTGTTTTGGTGGACTTTCCATCACCATACAATGCAATCGTTGGCAGAGAATGGATTCACAAGCTGGGGGGAGTAACATCAATTTACCACCAAGTAGTGAGGTTTGTGAGGACAAATGAAGTGGAGGGCATAAGTGAAGATCAATTAGCAGCAAAGTAGTGTTACATAAATGTTCTAAAGAGTAAAACCACCCCTGAACAAGTTCACTGAGTTGAGGTGCCAAACCTTCCAGTCCTAGAGGAGGTCAATGCCCCTGTTGTCGAGAAAACAATGGAAGATTTGACCACGGTACCAATGGACAAAGAGGACAAAGAGAAATTCTTTCTCATTAGTTCATCCTTAACTAAGGGAGAAAGGGAAGAAATTGTTGATTTTTTAAAGCAAAAGATTACGATATTCGCCTAGAATCCGTATGAAATGCCTAGGGTTGGTTTGGAATTTATTTACCACCATCTCAACATCGATCTAACACGTTGGCCAGTGGTCTAGAATGCACGTTGATTGGTAGTAATCTATAACAAGGTCATTAACAGAGAGGTGCACCGGTTGTTTGAGGCAGAAGCAACTAGGGATGTACAGTATCTATCATGGTTATGAATGAAAAGTGAAAGGTGTGCATGGACTACACCAACCTAAACGATGCACGTTCGAAGGACAAGTTTCCTTTATCGAGGATTGATCAGTTGGTTGATGCACCAGACATGCGGTGATGAGCTTCATGGATGCTTATAAGGGCTATCATCAGATTGCCATCTTCGGTCCCAATTAGGACAAGACGACGCCCTTCATCACATCGAGAGGGCTCTATTGCTATAGGGTGATGCTTTTCGACCTTAAGAATGTTGACGGATAAAGGATGATTACGAAGATGTTCAAATGGCAGCTCAGTAACACACCACAACGCTTGAGAATGTTGCGTTGTAGGCCACCCAATTCGACATGACCTCCACGTGCTCCACACCTAGGCATCATGGTCTCCATACTGCCATGTCTAGCAACGGCCTATCCCCATGACCTATTGATAACCGCCACGTCGAGGAACCACATCTTACTCAGCCCATGCCAAGCACCATGCCCATGTTGGAGTTGTCGAGCGTGTGTCCTTTGATAATTATTTAACTGAATCCCACATATATCGACTGTAGTAATAGGTTCAGTCCACAAACTGGTCATGCACAAAATGGGCTTGTGGCACGCCGCGCAGACTCGTCAAGCCCAAGGTTTGGTAATGATTGGTGGACGGCCTAGGATAGCGGAGAGAGGGTCAAGTCCTAAATGACCTCTCGGTTCGGCCCATCAGTAAAGCAGACTAGGGAGAACACCGCAAGTCTGACACCCCACCGGTCTAGTGCACTAGAGTATCATTCGTCTTGACAAAATAAATTTTAAAGTAAAAATTTACGATCAAAAGCTCAAAAAGAACATTAAGTACGGGAAAAATTTTAAAAAGATAAGTTTTTAGTGTCTTTAACGTCGTCTTATCTAGATTGTTTTAAAATTTTGATCCATATTTTTATGTTTTTTCGATTATTCTTGTCGATGCAATGAGAACATGCAAAAAAATTGATAAAAAATAAAGAAACATCAAGTTATGCTCATTATGTTTAACCAAAAAAAAAAAAAAAAAAATGACTTAGTCTAAACGCAAAGACCATTCTAGAAGGATTTGCCAATGGTATGGTTATTGCAAGAACATTTTTGGTTGTTGCAAGGGCAATTTAGAGATATTTAGGGCCCCTTTGGCCTGATTAAATTATTATATTATTGTGTTATTTAAGTTTTTGTAGAAATGAAATTTTTTGATGTCATGTGACCTAAATTATTGTTGAGGATTTTGTCTAAGTTTGGTCTAACTTTTATTTTTTTTTTCTTTATTAAAAAATTGTGTTTACTAGTTTTACGATAATTTTTTATGAATTATTGGTATGTCTTAATAAAAGGAATTAGAAAAGTTAAAAAAAATGAAATAAATTTGGAAGAAGTTCAAAAAAGACAAAAGTTATTTTTAAAAATTATCTTTTTTAAATAATGTTTGTCTTTAATAAATATTTTAAGAATTTTAGTTATAATTTTTTTAGTCTATAAATTAATTTTTGTCATGATAAACTAACAGTCAACAAAAATTTAACAAAACTAATAATTTTGAATTTTTTAATAGAAACAAAAAGTAATCCAAAATTTAATCTTAAATTGGGCTAGTTGCTGCCGGTGTACGAGGTTAAAAAAGTAACTTGGGTACCGCAATAATTTAGTCTAAATCGAAATTTATTGCCCTTCCAATAGACAAGAAATCAGCCAAAAAACAAGAAGCCAAACCGAAATACTGTGGATTACTAACTACGCAATTAAGCTTAATTAAGTTGGATCATTATATGCTTAGTGATCATATTTTTTTACTGACTCAAACTATTTAAAATAATTTATACGAAATTTAATTAATTTTTATAAAGTTAAAGTCATTATCTATTAAAAACGCTCATATTACTAACATCATTACTGTTTTTTTTGTTTAAAAATGAAATTTGCATGTTTTGATTATATTTCGCTAACACGCCTAGTTATATAATTAGTTTTTGAAATACAGTTCATGACCATTTTCCCTTTGGATTTATATATCAAGGCGTCTAAGTGAAAATTTAAAAATCAATCAAATAGGAACACCAAACGAATCGACAATTTAATTTGATTTTCTAATTAATTCGGTTCGATTTGGTATATTCTTAAAACGTTTGATTCAGTTTCGATTTTACGATCTGGATAGAATCAGACAAAAACACTTGCTATTGTATTTGTTTTTAAATGTATTGATGATTAATTTGCTACTTGATGAATATTTTTTTAATTGTAAATACTTGTATACAAGTTAATTTTTTTTTTTTAATATTGAAGTTGGCCAATTATTTGCCAAGCACTACGTATTTGTAAACTAAAAAACTTAATTCTTTTATAACACTGAGCTTGATTTATTCGTGGCCTAACCAAGTCGATAAATTAAAATCTAGACCTAAACCAAAATAAAATCAGACTGAGTAAATTCGATTCAATTTTAATTTCTAAATTTTTATATCGAACACACCGATCTTTGAAAGCAGACCAGACCGAGAGGTTACATAACTCGTATGAAGACAAACACAATATTAACTACGATGTATATAAAAGCGAAATTGTATATAACAATTGCTGGAGTAGCTCAGTTGGTTAGAGCGTGTGGCTGTTAACCACAAGGTCGAAGGTTCGACCCCTTCCTCTAGCGTGTTTTATTTCATTTTTTTCATTTTCCCTTAAAAGTTACGCTGACCTTTATTTATGAACCTTTTCTCTAGTATTATAGAAGCCCTGGGCTTCTAGAAATTGCAGTCCTTTTACTGATTCCAACAAAAGTGGGTGATAGTATTTGTGCATGCAACAACTTTCTAAATTCTATAACCAGATTTTATTATTTGGGGGGAGATATGATCTTCCAAGTTACAAAACAACGATGTCAACTTTATCAACATGTGGGGACCAAAACCAGACGTATCGATTGAATACAACACACAAAAGTCACCAACAGGCAACACTTAGACCAAATAGACACAGAGAGAGAGAGTCTCCATCTAGGTGTTGATATTAACTGCTTTGACGAAGCCGTCTAGTATTCACACCATATTCTGGGTTTACATTTTTACCACCGTCATACATCATGTTGAATCGTACAAAGTATACTTTATTTTTAAAAAATATATTATTCTTTTGTATTCCTGTCAGAATCCAATTGAAAATCAATCCAATTGATTAAGGGTCCATTTGGCCTGGCTGAATTATTGGATTATTCACTGTTTAGTTTTTTGTCCTTATTTAAAATTTTTCTTTAATTTTTTGTTTTTCATCATTTTTTGATGATTGTTGGTTCGTCTCGACAAGAGCTTTCAGAAAAGTTCTCAATCATCGGCTAAATTTGAAAAAAGTTCAGAAAAGACAAAAAATAAGCCAAAAACAGCGTCCGTGTTGGCTTATTTTTCGTCTTTAGTGATTTTTTTTTAACTTTTGGACATAATTTTATACTTTTTAAATTCCTTTCGTCGATACGAACCAATAATCCACGAAAAAATGACATAAAAATAACAAATACAAAAAAAAATTGAATAAAGACAAAAAAAAAAGCCGGATAATCTAGCCTGGATTAATCCAGGCCAAATAGACCCTAATTTTATCACATAAAATTAGGATTCCGTACAAGATTCAAAAATTTGCATATACCAAATTCAAATAAAGCATAATTCTTAATGATCAGTAAAATTCACACATCTTGTATGTGTTCCTAAGCAAAAGAATTTTGTCTATTTTTGGGGTCTCAAAGGGGCTTGATCAAAATAGGGATGACAATTTGGACCGAATCGATGGTTATCCGAACTGAACCGCTTAATTTTTCTCGAACTGTAATCGTTTTTTTCTCTGTGGGTATGGATATGGTAGAAACGAATAAGTATCTGTTCGGATTCGATTTAGTTATGGTTAGAAGAATAACCGAACCGTTACCCGAACCGAACCGAGCCGAACCGAACCCGAATCAAAATTAAAACGACATAGTTATATATATAATATACACATATTATTTTATAACCCTTTAGCCAACTCTAATTAGAACTGTAATTTTGAACTTGATGTTATGTAATCTGCTGTGTTTTAGGTTATTTGTTTGAAATTGTAATGGGGTTTTTTTGGAATGGTAATAGGTGGTTTTGGAAATTTTAATAAGATTTTTTTTTACACATTTTTATATTTATTAGGATTTTTTTAATTTCGATTACGGTTCGGTTCAATTCGGGTAATTACTAACCGAATCATTTGGTTACCCGTTCGGTACAGGGAATACCCGAACCCCGTTTGGTTCGGTTATGGAGCACTCTCTCTTCCTCCATTTGGTTATTGGGGCGGTTTCGGTTCGAATATACTATTCAGTGATCGGGTCGGTTATCCAGATAACCGCCCCATTGCCATTTCTAGATCAAAACACATAACAACTCTTAAATGGAAATAGAAAAGAGATGGAACTCTAGTTCCTTCGGAAATGGTAAGATCATTATTGCAAGAAGAGGGGGTTGATCTGTGTCAGGTTTTTTCCCTACCGTATCAAATAGAACATGCTGAGTCAAATCTTTTGCATGAAAAACCTGCTTGAATATTTCGATCGAAAAAAAAAACGTGCAATTTTATGAATGACTCAATAAGCTTGACCTCCACACACTTGTACCCTTTTCACCTGGTGGATTCGAGTTTTGGCGCCTGGCTCACTCGGCCTATGTTGTGACTGCGACTAGTTTCTTCCACCCCATGGACCATTACTAGGCTTCGTCTAGTTTGTTGATTTAAGGACGCCAACTAGGATATGGGTGTATACAGTTGAAGGTGACTTCGGGGATGTCTACGTCAACAGCTCAGGACTCCGAGGGAGTGGCAGCCTTGTCTTTGGCGTCCTTGAGCCAGTAAAGTAGAAGCGAATAAAGTTCGTTAGTACCTGACTTGGCAAAGCCACGTTTGTTAATCAGGTCTAGTTAAAGTGAAGCAAGTATTGACCTAAGCAAACGGTAAAATGTCTCTTTCTTGCCTAAGTAAGGACTTGTCAATATCAACCGAGTACTTTACACTAAATTAGTTGGGTAAGAACTGAATATTGGGGGGAAAAATATATTGTTAGAAACTTAAAAAGAAAGAATGCATAACAAACCTACTAATTTTATTTCTTGTTCAATTATTATCGCATGCATCGTTTTGTCCTTCTGTATTCTTCGAGTTTGGTTTTTGTTGACTAAAACCCTACTGAGTTTAATTACTCATCGGAACAATTTCTCTGTTCCTAATGTTTCATACCAGATGTTACAGAACAATTGAAGTATCCACCCAAGCATAAAACGTTGGGACCTGCAGAAGAAAACCTTAGTGTTATTTGACTACCTTATCCCTAGAAATTCTATTTAGTTTTATTTTCAATAAAAAAATGTAAACCTAAGTGGTATCTATGTCAATTTTACTTTCGCACTTTTATACTCCGATTTACTTTATTTCTATCGCATAATCATTAATAAAAGGGTATTTTCATAATTTTTTATTTTTCAATTGAACTAACGGTAGAAAATAATGTTTTGAGAAATCGGAGCGTTACAAGACAAATTTATGTACATCTATTATATACATAGGTACATGTAGTGGACTCATAAATGGCTAGCTAGTGGCTCATTCTTAAATAAGAAAATGTATTTCCCTATTAAGTCTATAAAAATGCAATGAATTGTTTTTCTTTTGTTGATTTGATTTGAATTATTTTTGTGTTTTGTTTAATTCTTTTGGTTTTTGTTTTGAATTTTGAGTCAAAATTTTACAAATTATTTATTCATTCAACCACAATAATCTACAAATTAAAAAAATATGATAAAGTTTTTTTAAAAAATAACAAATAACAAATTTTCTTTCAATTTTTTTTCTTATTTAAAACTTTTTTTATTTTTTATTTTTTATTTTACGGTAATTTTATGTTAATTATTGATCATCTCGATGATAAGTTTGAGAAAATTTAAGAATTATGGACTAAATTTTGAAAAACAATAAGAAAAAAATTAAAAACATGATTCATTTTGACTTATTATTTTATCTATAGCGAGCTTATTTTAATTTCTGAATATAATTTTTTACATTTTAAATTATTTTTTCAAGACGAACTAATAATAAAAAAATTGAGAAAAATAACAAATTCAAAATAAATGAATAAAGACCAAAAACAATAAAAAAGAAGTTGAATAAGTAGTTCAAGCCAAGTTGGGCCATACATACTTTTCTAGTATTGTTTTTATTTTAGGATTCCTCTAGTAGAGTCAACCGTACAGTCAAGAAACTACAAGCTCTTTTTGAAGAAGAAAAAAAACAAAAACAAAAACTTAGCCAAGTTTACACAAAATTTCACGAAGTTTCAACATTATCAATTGCACCCAAATTTAGATAAAGGGGTTTAGTCCCAGTGATCTTCCCCCACACCAGGCTTAAGTTTAAGAGCAAGATCTTGACAAGTCAGTGAAATAACCTCAACCCCTTTTTTTCTAACCAAAATCACTAATAACATCTTACTTTATACGAACTAACTTACAATCAAAATAAGTTGATGTCACATCCCGCAAGTTCATATACGACTTGGTTTAACAGTAAATCAAAAATTTGTTGCCCAAACTCAGAACAGATCTCCTCAACGTCTTCATAGTTGACGACCTTCTTACCTACCCAATTTGACTCATTCATGCCTTGTTCACTCAACCTGAAAATCTCAATCAGCACTTCAGAATAATACTTAAGGGTCTCCCTGGTTTTCTTTGGCTTCAAATCATCTTCACCCACAAAAACTAGATCTGCTCTTGAAGCAAGCCCAGACGAAGATAATTCCATTGACTTGGAAATTTTTGCCCTCGAGTCTCCTGAAAAAAAAAAGGCAGTAGTTATAAGGTTAGGTGATGATAACTTTCAACCCTTTTACTAATGGTTGACCAAAATTTCTTAGCTTTGACTTTGGCGTCTTCAATAGCTATCCTAAATCTTGCTCGGAAAATTTACTTTGCCATTCTGGCGGGTCATGTTATAGATGATTACGGTGATCTTTGGAAGATTATTTTTGAGAAACTTCATTGAAGGTTTTTTTTAATTGGATAAAATGCACTGATCTCCCAAGAGGTTACGTGCAAGGACATCCTTTAAAGTTCTCATAAATGTACTGACATCTTTTACTTTATTAGCAGATTCCTCATTACCGTTAATATTTAACAAAAATCGTTAGTTTAATTGATAAAAGACTAAAATACCCCTCTTTTTTATATATTTTGTTTTTGTATCAATTAGTCTATTATGTGTGTGCGGGTCAAGATATACATACTATAATTATATATGTACGTATATAGTAAGAAAAAGAATTAATAATTATTGTAAATAAATATGCATCTTATAGATTAATAATTATTTTGTTCCTATAACTATCACATTGAAGGTTTTTTGTTTTTTCCAAGAAAACTTTACGAAGACAGTGTCACTTCCGGATAAACCAGAAAAAAAAAACAAATTTTTAATTAAATATTCGCACAGAAATAAGTACGTGATGACTGTTTTAGAACTTTTTCATTGTTTTCCCATTTTCTTGCACCAAAACACAAAGAAAAAAAGGAAAAAACAATACAAAACAATACAAACCTGGTGATGAAGTTTGACGGTGCCGGAAAATATTGTGAAGATCAATAACTGAAACGGGACTTGAATTCTCGGAATTACTGGGGGCTTCTACTTCCTTAGCCTTACGTTTAGATTCACTCTTTTTCTTGTTCCTAGTACCTATTTCCTTCTGATTCAGAGCCTTCACTCCACTTTTCCCTTTCAAAGTCACACGTGTTTTGCTGCCCACAACCTTATTCTTCCCAAGAAAATCCACATTGTCAATCTTTGAAGAAAAATTCTTGCCTACACTGTTTTTCTCTCCCTTTCTCTCACTAACCTTCTTGTTCTCAGACTCTCTCTCTCCTGAATTCCCTCTGTTTGTCTTTATTTCTACTTCCCTCTGCTTCACTTCCTCTAAACCCTCCTCAGAAATGCTCCTATAAGGCAAATTAACATTATCAACCTTAGAAGAAAATCTTCTTCCTACTCTATGATTCTGCTCTTTGTTTCTCTCACTAACCTTCTTCTTATTGTTCTTAGCAGACTTTTTCTCTCTTACATCTCTCCTGTTCCTCTCTGTTTCTACTTTCCCCTGCTTCAACTCTTCCAAACCCATATCAGATTTCCCACAGCTCAAACTCAAGTTACTGCTTCCACCCACTTCCTCAAAGCGGAAAACAAAGAAATCACTATCTTTATGTTGCAAAAAGCTTGTGTTTTCTTCGCGAAAGGATACTGAAGTCCTGACCCGCCGATGATTAGAAGTGGTTAGATCGAATTCTGGCAAGTAATTAACTGAATTCACTGACCTGCTTCGTAGAAAAGATTCAAGGGTTCTGTGCTTCGGAACCCAATTGAAGTCTGGCAATGTGTCTAGGCCCATTAGTCTTGCGATTATTCCTGGGGTTGATGGATCTTGTGGTTTAATTACCTCATTTTTCGAATCTTTTTCTGGATTGTTGTTGGTGGGTTCAGCACAAATGGAATCAGATGGGTGGGTCGGGAGAGTTCCAGTGCACAAGAGCCGGCGTACGATGCCTGAGAGGCACTTGGAAGTGTCATTCTTTGAGTCGGTCATGGTCCGGTTAGGAGAGAGACTGAAGAGAGAGAGAGAGAGAGAGAGTATGGGTTAAAAAGTTTTGAAAATGAAACAACACGAAAGGGAAGTATCTGTTGGTCTTATGTAGTTTTTTAGTGAGATTCCAATTTTTACTAGTACCAGCCCGATTCGATCTTAGGCCAAGTTTTTGTGTTCGATTTAAAATTTTAAAAACGAAATCGAACTAATCTGTCAGGTTTGTTTTTGATTTATTCGGTTTGAATCCAATTTTTAATTTATTAATTTAGTTGTGCCGCAAATCGACCAAAAGTCTAATGTAACAAAAAAAAATTAAGTTTTTTTTAGTACATAAATAAGTAGATGGGTTTGATGTAAAAAAGAATATTAACTTGTATACAAGCATATATAATCTAAAAAAAATAGTCATCAAGTAGTAATCGAATCATTAATATATTTTAAAAAATTAAAAAAATACATATTGCAGGTGTTTTAATCCGTTCTAATATGATTTGATATTCAAGATTATAAAACTAAAACCGAATCAAATGTTTTAAAAAAAGCAAAAATTAATGGGATCCAACTGAACAGAATCGTATCGTACTGTACTAGTCGAAAAATTAGACCAAATAATTGGTTCAGTCCAGTTTCTAATTTTGCTTGATTTTTAAATTTTTGCCTACTCCCCTAAATTTAATAAATTTGGGTTTTCCTATTCCATTTCATTTAAATGGAGACCGTATGTCATTTTCCTGTCTACGTATAAAAATTAAGATTGGGTTTGGCCTAAATTATTAATGCTAAACATAATAAAATTATATTGATATTTTTCAGCATAATTTTATTGTATTTTTTTCATTCAACTTGATCAAAAAATTTAAGAATATAAAATATAAACAGAATTTTAACAAAATAAATAAAAAAGCCGATCACCTTAATCACTATTGCTGGGGTTTAATTGTTATTATTCACTAATTAAATATAAATTAGACATGTATCGGGCATGCATTAATCACTAGGGGTGTAACTGGTCCGGTTTGGTCTGGTTTGATAGAATTTCTCAGACCGGACCGGTTGTCCGGTTTGAAAATTTTGTAAACCGAAACCGGACCGATTTCACCGGTCCGGTTTCAATCGGTTTGAGCCGGTCTCGGTCCGGTTTGGACTTTTTGATTTTTTGGACGATATTTCGGACCAATCACAAAAAGAAGGGAAAAATTAACAATTTGTAGTGAAATTTTCAAATATATATATATATATATATATATATATATATATATTGAACACTACTCTGAAATATTGAACAATTTCAAATTACTCTTATTTTTTATACCTAAACTAGTGGTTTTCTATTTTCATTCGCTCTTTGTAAATAGTGATTTTTCATTTCTAAAACACGGTAATAGGCATAAATCCTAATAGATTAAATAACTAATGCAGTAATGGGTTATAAGTTATAATACATAAACCTAAAAATATAATATATTTTTATTTATAACCCCAATCCGGTCCGGTCCGGTTTGAACCGGTTCTGTATTCCTCCAAACCGAAACCGGACCGAAAAACCGGTTTCTCCAAACTCCCAAACCGAAACCGGACCGGACCGAATTTTTCAATCCTCAAACCGTCGGTCCGGTCCGGTTTTTCGGTCCGGTCCGGTTTTCCGGTTTTTATTTTCACCCCTATTAATCACTACTGCTGGAGTTGGTTTGATGATGTGGTGTTGAATATGAGTCGGAAGAGGGAGAAGAAACACGAGGTTGGTGAATGGTGATGGACGGAGTAGTCTTTTGGATGTCGACTTTTCATATGTACATTCATTACAAAGTTTTTGTATATATAATTCGGTGATGGTGTAAGATTTTTCAACACATTACAAAATTTCTATATTTAGTAACTGTAGTATGGAGGTGTGAATGGACAGAATCATTTATCGGCTATAGAGGAATCACCAGTACTTTTACTTATTTAATGGGGAACTACCTCAAATTATCGGTATTTATGAAACACACCGAATCCATAATCACAATAATCTTAACGAGAAGAATAAAACACAAAAATAATTTTGAAAATAAAAAAGTTTGAGATTATCAAAATTCTTGCCGAATGTATTCTATGATCCATGACTAGGGCTGCAAACGAGCCGAGCCGAGCCGAGCTTTGGAGTGCTCGAGCTCGGCTCGTTAACTAAACGAGCCAAAAAATCGAGCTCGAGCTCGGCTTGTTTGTAAACGAGCCGAGCCGAGCCGAGCCGAGTTGCACGAAACTCATTTACTTAAACGAGCCGAACATCTAAAATGAGCCGAGTTTTTACGAGCCGAGCCGAGCTTTTGAGACTTGAGCTCGGCTCGTTTACGAAACGAGCCTAAAATTCGAGTTCGAGCTCGGCTTGTTAACTGAACGAGCCGAGCCGAACCGAGCCCTTATCGAGCCGAGCCGAGCCGAGCTCGCGAACAGCTCGGTTCGTTTGCAGCCCTATCCGTGACAAAACAGTTAAAATAAAAATCCATAAAACCAAACACTCGGTAAGTATGAAAAATTTGGGATTGTGATCCCCTGTATGTGTGTATGTATGTACGTATGAAAGGGTTTAGGATCGCAGTGACCTGTGGGGCGGGCAAGTACGGGATTTGTAGCCGATGTTGTTGACTTTTGATGCTCGTGCTACAGCTATCCAAGGCCGGAGTGTCCATTTTCCTTGTACTATGCTCGGCTTATTTGTAAACGAGCCGAGTTGCACGAAACTCATTTACTTAAACGAGCCGAACATCTAAAATGAGCCGAGTTTTTACGAGCCGAGCCGAGCTTTTGAGACTTGAGCTCGGCTCGTTTACAAAACGAGCCTAAAATTCGAGCTCGAGCTCGGCTTGTTAACTGAACGAGCCGAGCCGAACCGAGCCCTTATCGAGCCGAGCCGAGCCGAGCTCGCGAACAGCTCGGTTCGTTTGCAGCCCTGTCCGTGACAAAACAGTTAAAATAAAAATCCATAAAACCAAACACTCGCTAAGTATGAAAAATTTGGGATTGTGATCCCCTGTATGTGTGTATGTATGTACGTATGAAAGGGTTTAGGATCGCAGTGACCTGTGGGGCGGGCAAGTACGGGATTTGTAGCCGATGTTGTTGACTTTTGATGCTCGTGCTACAGCTATCCAAGGCCGGGGTGTCCATTTTCCTTGTACTATTTATTGATCGAGATGGATCTCGAACGATGGGCCGGGCAAACCCTTGAATGTCCCCCACCGACTACTCTGCTATGAGTCTATTTGAAGTAATTATTAGATTATTATGTGATTATTTTTTCTTATTATTTAAAATAATTTTTCTATTTTTTATTTTGTGGCAACTTTTTTAATAATTATTAGTTCGTCTCGATAATATATTTTAAAAAAATTTAAAATTATATTCAAAAAATAAAACAAATAAGAAAAAATAAAAAAATAGGCCAAAACAATGTCTATTTGGATTTATTTTCGTTTCTAATAAAAAAAAACATTATCTTTTGAACATAATTCTATAATGTTTAGATTCTTTCGTCGAGACGAACCAATATACTTTAAAAAAATAGATGCAAAAATAATAAATATAAAAACATCGAATACAAAAAAAATTAATTTAGTTAAATTAGCTCAATAAAGACATGTGATAATGACTGAGACACTTACCACAGGTGCAGCTACGTCTTTTTAGCTTAAAAATTAACTGAGCCTGACGTTGAGTCGACCAGTTGTTCTGTTTTTGGCGGTGGGTAATTGTTCTTTTTAGCAGGCCTTGTTCAAGTCAATAAAATCCATGCACATCCTCCACTTTCCATTTTGTTTCTTCACTAATACAACGTTGACAAGCCATTTCGGATATTGCACCTCCCGAATTGAGCATGTCTTTTCCAATTTATTCACTTCTTCTTCAACTGGTGCATTTTTCTCCTCTCTATACACTCTGGGTTTCTGCTTCATCAAGCGAAAGGTTGGGTCAACATTGAGATAGTGCGAAGTCATTTGGAGGTAGATCTTCGGCATGTTTTCGTGCGTCCACACGAATACGTCCGAATTGGATCCTCAATCGTTAGATCGAGGAGGAACCCCTTGTTGACCTGCACCACTCTGTCTATCCTTTTTTCCTCCAGTTGTACCTCCTCTAACTCCTCTACCAGCTCTCCATATTTTTTTCCTTCTCATCTCGCACTTTCAATGCATCAATTGTCAAGAATTCAGGCTCCTCCTCTGGTCCTTCTGCTATTAAGACTTCGAGTGGTGGCGGCAGTACCCCAGTGTGCAGCTGTTGCACAATCGTTCGATTTTATTGTACAAAAGTCGTGACTAGCTAGATGAGGCCCTGCACTTGCGCCTCTAGTGGATTTGTGCCATGTAGGGCACCCGCCCTTTGTCCCTCTTTATGGAAGGTACTGCCCTAGCTATTGTCGTTCTCCTACGGTCAATCCCAGTTGTCACCATTATTTTCAATTGCTTGATCAGTTGAATTTATAAGAATTGAGAAAAATTATCGTTCTCACAGATGATGTCAAATTGACGGTGCCAAAAAATGGAAGTGGTGATATGGTCGACTTCTGGCTTCGGAGGTTCCTACACACAAGTCTGATGACCAGGAGCTGGTGGTTCGATTATGGCATTCAACGAGCAAGTTAGAATCGTTATAAGAGAGGGGGAGAAATTGTATTGAACGTGTATGTTGATTGATTAACTGTGTTCGCGTATCTTGCTGACCGGCCGACAAAAGTGTGTCGTCAGGGCGTTGGTCAAGGTGTTATGAAACAAGACTTTCCTCAAGATTGAAAAGAGGTATAGTGGAGAGTCCAAAGTATCGATTCACGAAAAAACGAAGTTAGATAAAAAGACTTCACAAATTGATTTTTCGACATTCCGAATGTCAACCTCAAAGTTTGTTGGTGATAATTAACAACTATTCTAAACTAAGAGAGCGTATAAAATCAAGATTGAAGATAGGTTTAGTCATCAAATTCATTCATTCTAAACACTAGTCAATATCTCATTTTATAACTCAATCTAGTTTCCTGCTAACGATTCTAGATTGAAAAATATTCAATAAAAATCAATCTTTTTAATTCAGAGCATGTGTTTCTAGATCTATCCAAGTTCAAGAATAGGTGTTCCAAAATAGAGAGAACATAGGTTTAAGTATTTGATATACCAAAACTATAGCTTAACTAAGCAAAAGCTTAAGTTAGGCAGTATTATATATACCAAAAATATGACGATAATTAAGCAAAAACGTAATACTTCTTTTTTATTTCTAAGAGAAGAACTTGTATAGATCTATTGACAAGCATGGATAATATTTAGGAGATATTAACTATTGTTAGTCTTAGGTGAACTTCATCTTTAGACTTAAACTAAGAGATTTAGTTACTCATGGTTCTAAAGAAAATAAGGAAAATGAAGATAAATAAACTAAACATGATTAATACTAGAGAGAATGAAGTATGCTTACAATGGTGTTCTAAAAATCTGTGGAAAAATAGAGTAAGAGATTAAAAGTCAAAATTTCAGCGACTTGTCGAAAAAATAAGATAAAGGAGTAAGAGCACAAAATAAAACTTAAACTATGTATCACTTACTTCTCAAATGAAATATGTCTTACACTTGGAGAAAATCTCAAAAGAAAATGAAAAACACCAAAAACTTGAAGAACTAGAGAGAGAAGCTCTCAACTTGAAAACTTGAAAAAACACCAAATGTCGGGGAAAATAAAGCCTAAAAGGTGATAGCACACAAAATACCAAAACAACATTTATTGCAGTGTCAAAGCAAGTTCTATTGGTAGAGTACTGGTACAGTATCGATACAAAGTGATACTGTCTTGATTTTGGTCCAAAATTCTAAATTTTGCATTTGGCTTCTAATCTTTTATCATGATCCTTTGGAGAGATCATCCTCTGGATCAGTGCACAATCAATAGGATACGACATTAGACTAGAGACTACCTGATTAATAAAGCAGGATAGGTTTGAGTAGAGTTTGATTGATTGATAATGCTCTTGCTTGGTCGACTAATCTTGTATAGGCTAGGAAATGGGATTTACTTGGTCAACAATACTCATTCAGTGACTAGTCGATCTTGGATCAAAATCAGACTCACCAATTCTCAGTTGTTAGTTGACAAGAGAAATCTCATCCACCCCATCTACTGCACCGAAAGGCCCTTCAAATCTTCTACACCAACTTGTTCCTATATCCCCATTTAGGAGTATTTTTAGCCATTATATTATGAGAAAATCATTTTTTATCCTTGTGCATAGAAATAAAAGTACAAGAAAACTTTAGTGTCGAATATTTAAACTCACTGGAAGTCTAAATTCTGAAGGCATCATATCGATCACATCAAACCCCAGAACCATGAATTCTACATGTTTTTCTTCGATTTCTTGGCCTCAAATACATGTCTCATGTGTCAAATCTACAGAGAAAAGTGAGATGATTTTCATCCCAAAGAAGGTGAAACAAGATAACACCTAGTCATTATCTATATGGTGTGTGTAAACTCTTTCAGAAATGCTATTAGTAATGTGTGGGGGCCCGAACCCCACACTGATGGTGGGCCCCTCCACGGGGCCCTCTCCTTTTGACTCTCTCTCTTTTTAATTCTCTCTTTCTTCTCTCTCATTACAAATAACGTTTTTTTAGCCAAGTACACCATGGCCTTATCTAATTAACTTAATATTTTTATTTTTATTTTAAAAATTATATACTCTATAATTTTTTTATCTTTTTTTTAGTTTATTGATTCTTCTAGATAAGGGTTGTTGGTAATTTATCATAATTCAACAAGCTTTTATCAAAATATTTCGAGCTTACAATTAATTCTTAAATAATTTTTATGTAAATAATAAATTTTAGTATTTTTTGAGAATAAAATTCGAAAAACACAATCGAAAGGGAGTTCAAATGAGTAATGTTGATTATTTTTTTCTCTAAAATTGTGTGCATTAGTAACCTAGGTGACAAGGTGGGAGCCACTCTTTTTTGCTTTGAAAATTTCTCTCCCCTTCCTCTTCTTTCTCTCTCTCAAAGGTTAAAAATCAAAAAAGAAAACATGATTTATATATTTGTTAGTTTATATACTTTGTTGTTATTTTTTGCTGATTTATAAAATTAATTTAAATTTTTTAAAATTACTCAAAAATATTCACATTCATTACATAATGTGTCCAATTTTGAAAAAAAATAATCGGCACTGCTCTTTTGAATCTCTTTCGGTCGTAATTTTCTAATTTTATTCTCAAAAAATACTAAAAGTTTACTGTTTACTTAAAAAATCATTTCGGGATTAACCACGAGCTCGTAATATTTTGTTGATTTATAAAACAATATTAAATCTCTTTTATTATTTAAAAATATTCACATTCGTCGCATGTAATGTACACAGTTTTAGAGAAAAAAGTGATCGACACCACTTATTTGAACCGCTTTCGGTCGTGTTTTTTAAATTTTATTCTCGAAAAAATACTAAAAATTTACCGTCTACTTAAAAAATTATTTCGAGATTAACTGTGAGCTCGAAATATTTTGATAAAAACTTGTTGAATTATGATAAATTATCAACAACCCTAGACGAATCATTAAACTAAAAAAATAATTAAAAAATTATAATATATAAAATTTTTAAAATAAAAATAAAAATATTAAGTTAATTGGGTAAGACCATGGTGCATTTGATTAAAAAATGCTGTGTGTAGTGAGAGAGAAAAAAGAGCGAGAGTGCAAAAGTAGCTGATTCTTACTATGGCATTTCTGATTCTTTGTTTGCATCCATGTGCTACAATGTGAAGATGACTTTAGGAGCTGAAATCAGGATTAGGCGTTAAGGGGGTCAAACAAATTTTGGAAAAGAAAGGAGACAGAATATAATTTGAGGGAATCAAAATTTAATTTTTTTTATTTACTTAGATTCTAAGTTTCTTTTGAAATTTGTGGAGGGATCCGCCCCCTCTCTCCAATCTCCATGTAGTTCCGCCCCTGATTGCCTCCATATAAGCGCATTTGAAAATCAAATATATACTACTAGAAGAGAGTGAAAAGAATCCATTATGAATATTTAAGATTGTTACGGGGACAAATTAACCATAAATCCAAAAATTGTTGGCTGCTTGGAGTTGTAACCAATAGCTAATTGCTAGAAGGAAAGGGAAAAAAAAAACCATTCGGATTATTTAAGAATGTTATCGCGATAAATTAACCATAAACCCAAAAATTGTTGGCAGCACCTTGCTTGGAGTTATACACCCAATATCTAATTGTTTCTCATTTAAGTCTCGTAAGTTGTATTTACATCAAAGATACTAGCAAAAATTTCTATGCTTTGTATAGCTGAAATATATTATGTGAGAAACTATATGCTTTTAGAATACTTAAAATTAGATGATGACTTTGAATGCTCCAAAGTAACGGCAGAGGCCTTAACTATGGACTTCAAATTGGGAGCCCATGGCAATGGCATGGTGGGCTTATGCCCAAGGTTAGCCCTGCTGATTTGGACACTCTGTATTTTAAAAAAATTACCTAATCAAGGATAATTAAAAAAAAAAAAAAATTAACCCTCGACAATCAAAAGTATTGAAACCCATCGCTTAGTTTTTTTTTCGACAAGCAGTTCATGACATAGAGATAGTTTAACCTTCTCTTCAAGTAGTATAGAGACTAAATTTTATGTTACGGGTACAACAGTTACCGTTGGAAGTGAATTGTATCAAGATTATGTCATCCCGTGTACATGATGAGGAACATGACATAATAAACTCCGTCCAATGTACCTATTGCAATTGACTCAATGGTTTACATTCAACTGGTCAGACTGTGGAAAGTGGTCCATCCCATGGAGTTAAGAATCAGGATCCACATGGAAGCAGAGTATACGTGCGCCATGTGTTCTTCCCATTTCTAGTGCAAAAGCAAGCAATGGACCCTTTCTAACAACTTCAGAGAAAACGGAAAGCAAAATCATTTGGCTACCTATTCACAAAATTGATGGTCTTTACTGTATCAGGTCATTGTCATACACGAGGAAATTGATGGTCTTTACTTGAAAAAGAATTCCCGGAAATGAGGTTTTGCTGCCGGATAATATTTCGGGTGGATCTAAACTTCCACAACAAAACCATAGCATACAAGTCAGGGTGTCCATGTAAACAGTTACCGAGAGAAAATCAGTTACGTCATTCCAGTCCTCAAATTTCCTTCTGTTTTGTATCCCATCTAAATAAAACATGATAATTTGTTGAAGAAATTATTTCTATTATGAAACAAGAAATACACATCATTAATTCACAGCTTCAACCTCAATGTTGACAATAAATCTCGACCTTCAATAGATCTTATGTCCAATAATGTAAACAAGGCAGCTGCATTCATCTCCATGCTTTTTCTGTTTCTTCTTCCTCTCTCCCCTTCAGTACGGGAAGTTCAGGTGAACGTTATATGGTACATGCTGTTGTTCCAAGTCAATGAAGGATTATATAGCTTTGAAACTTTTCTCTATTTAGATTGAAATCTTCACTCTG